>CM030363.1:129295216-129903133 GCA_017893485.1 Hemerocallis citrina | reverse complement strand
ATAAAATTTTGAGTTGACTAAAGATAGGATTGAAATGAGTTCTTAGAAAACGGAAAACATATTAATAATCAGAATATGACATTTATATAAAAATACGTTACGAATATTTCTCGTAATGGTACAAAATACACGTGCGTAACACACGAGGGCAAAATTGTCATCACTCAATTTTGCGGGGTGTTACAGAAAACCAGACAGTTGCTACCTAGTTAATAAACCTAGTCTTTTATCCAATCTCACAAGCCCAAAGGAAAACCAATCCGCTCAAACTGGTGATTCGACCCCCGTCGATCGCCAATCACCCACATGTTGGATCTCGACCCTGTCTCCGCCTCGCGATCAAACCCTCCTTGGTTAGCGATCCGCGACGCATGAAGGCTATCTTCATCCAGGGCACTAGAGGTGACAAGGGCTACTAGCTACCCAAAATATCTTGTAATATTAATAGGTCATTAGCATACTAAAGATGAGTGCACCAAGGCAAAAAATGAGATAATAGCAGATCAAATCTTAAATCACAATAGGTGTAAATAAGCACAACTCTGACATTATCAAACACGACTCAAAATTCAGATAAACAACACTCTAATTCTTATTCTAAGACCTAGTATGATGAAAACATACATTTAATCAAAACAGTGAGCTAGCTGCTCAATCTACAGCTTGTGCTATTTTGGAAAAAATCATCATTTATCACATACTCAATGAAATTCTAAGTTCTTAGGTTGTTTAGAAAGATCTCTAACTCTACTTTAACTTCACAGTTGAAAACTTTCTCAAAATACTTCATTTTAGAGAAGAAAAATGACCATAACTGATGAGCATGTAAAACATACAGAACTGATTGTATCAACCAGTTACACCAATAATCTCATTTAAAATAACAAATGAACTCAAAGATTATAAAATTTGGTAGGGAAGTCCCAAACACATAGAATAATCATATATACAGAATTTAGCCAATAATTTCAAGTATGCATGAAGATATGATATTTTGAATTGGATGTAAATTACCAGACATTAACAACACTATTTCTTAATAATAGCAACAAGTTGTATTTTAAAGAGATAACAATTCTTAATCAAAAATTATGAAACTTGGTAGAAATGTTCCATATTGAATAGGGATACTACTATAAAAATTCCAAGTTCAAATTCATTTTTATCATAGGGTTATTCCTTCCAGGGTAAAAATTACTCCTCAAGTAAACTTGACTGAAACAATTTATCCTAGTATACAAACGTGTTTTTTCTTAAATATCAAATCACCTCCAAAAATTACAAAAAAATGGTAGGATTGCTGTAGACACATATATGAAACATGCATATAAATTTCAACTCAAGAATCTTTATATTTTGTAATGAATGAATTTCCAAACTGAACACAATACTTTGTTGAGAGAGAACCTAAACAGTTCAATATTTTTCTTACCCAGGATATGTGTAGCATTTTCTAAAAATATAATACATCATCCAAAAATTGTGAAAAGTTGGAGAATTGATATAGACATGCATGGGTACCTACAGTAAAATTCTCAACTCTAAATTCAAAGTAAACATGGAGTTATGAATTTTGCTAGTCAAGCATATTAAATTCACACAAAGCAGAAATTTTATTCCATATCCGCAACAAGATAGAATTTATTAAAATAGCAAGCCATATCCAAAATTTACAAAATTTGGTAGAGTTGTCAGGAACATAATCAAGTTGCTACTGTAAAAGTTTCAAGTCTAAATCCCATCATGTCACAAAGTTATGATTTTTCTAATTACTCTTGCTATAACTTCACAAGTTCATGCCTTTATCTATCAATTTACAATCTCAGATTAAATGCTTAAGTTTGAACATACCAAAATTTCATTCATGTCATCTAGCAAGCCTCAATCAGTAACTTTCTAATCACACTAGAAAAAAAAACATTCCACAAGCATAGAGTTTAGACAAAGTCACCCACAATGTAGTAATTGATGACCTCTTCTTCCTAGTTTTGGCTCCTCCTCCTAGCTCTTTGCTCCCTACTTGGCTCCTCCTCCTACCACTCTCCACCTTAAGCTTGATGAAGAGGTTTTTGAAGTTGCAATGGGGTAAAAGGGACAGTAGGATTGCTAGGAAATGAGAAAATGAAGGTTTTTTTTTAATGAAGAATGTTTTAGGGTTAGAAAATAAAGAAAGAGATAAATTGATGGGAATTAGGGTTTAGATAGGAGGGGGGGGGGGGGGATCACATCCCCTAGGAATTCATGAAGATCACGTCCATAGTTTCTTCATTAGCCCATGGTTTCTTAGTTAGGTTAGGGTTATTAGAGTGTATAATTGTACAAATACACATACACATACATATACATATACATATATATATACATGTATTCACACATACAAAAAATAATTGCATTCATGCTATATTTTTGGAAGAGTACTTGGATATAAACAAAAATATTATCTTATTCAAAAATAATTTTTAGTATTTTTCGGGATTCTAATTAAGAAAATTTCATTAATACGTGCAACTCCAACTGTGCATGGATTAACATAAAAAATAGTTATATACTATTTTGCGGGGTCTTACAAATGGCAATAAGGCCCCCTATGCTTATGAACTTCCTTAATAGTAATTGTGGGAGCCATGTTGATTATAGCTTGGATCTTCACAGGGTTGGACTCAATTACTCTTTGACTGTCCATAGAACCCAAGAAATTCCTCGAGGAGTCCCCGAAGGCGCACATTGAAGGATTCAATCTCATGTTATGTCTTCGCATCACATTAAATGTTTCTTGGAGGTCGGGCACATGTTCATCTTTCTTGATGCTCTTGACGAGCATGTCTTCTACGTAGACTTCCATGTTTCTCCCGATCTGCTCCTTGAAGACTTTGTTCACCAGGCACTAGTAGGTGGCTCCGACAACCCGAAGGGCATGATCTGATAGCAGTAGAGGCCTTGGTTGGTAATGAAGGACGTCTTGAAAATATTAGGTGGAAACATTCAGATCTGATTGTATCCTGAGAAGGCATCCATAACGCTTAAGCGCTCGTGCCCAAACGTGGCATCGATCAAGGCATCATAGTCAGGAAAAAGGAAAGGGTCCTTTAGACATGCTTTGTTGAGGTCAGTGAAGTCTATACAGATTCTCCATTTTTCGTTGGCCTTCTTTACCATTACTACATTGACTAGCCACTCGGGATAGCTAACTTCTAAAATGAAGCGGATGACTAGGAGCTTGTCAGTTTCTTCCTTGACTACTTGTTGTTTGTCGGGGGCAAACTTGCGACACTTTTGTTGAACGGGCTTGACGCATGGATTCACACTCATACAGTGCATGATTAACTCTACAAAGATGTCAGACATGTCTACGGCGGTCCAATCGAACAAGCCTTTGTTCTCCCTTATGCAATGGACGATTTGTTCTTTGACTCCGTGGGAGAGAGTTTTATGTACACGGAAGCACTTCGTCTTATTTTCTTGGGAGAACGGAATTTCTTCCAATTCATCTATTGTCTTGGAGTTAATTTGGCTCCTTTCTTGAGGGAGCTCTATGGCATTGATGGGAAGGAATGAACCCCCACTGTGGCTGTATAACAAGCCCGAGCCGCTTCTTGGGTCCCTTTAACTTCTCATACCCTTTTGTTGTTGGGAAACTTCATCTTCATATGGAAGGCTGAGGAAACGGCGTAAAGGACCAGTAGATCGGGATGACCAAGGATAGTACTGTGAGCTGCATTCACATGGACAACCAAGAAGTCCATGGCTTCCATTCAAGTAGCTGGGGTTTTTTCTGCAATTACGCCGAGGGTCACTATCCCTTTGATTTGGACCGGAACCCCACAGAATCCATAAAGAGTGTACCTAGCAGGCTTGAGACGGCCCTGAGAGAACTTGAGGCCCTCAAATGCCTCTAAGAAGAGGATGTTTACTGAGCTATCGTTGTCTATCAAAATGCCGTGCACTTCGTGGTTTGACATGCAGAGGCTAATTACCAGAGTGTCGCAATGAGGTATTCTGACACCTTTGAGATTCTAGTCGAAGAAAGTTACCGGAACTCTCGAGCCTTTGCTAGGAGGGAATTTATGCACCGAGTTTACTCTCCGAATGAACGCCTTTCAGGAGGAGTTAGACTCTCCACCCATGGGTCCCCCATGGATATAGTGGAAGATCACCATGTGATCTGATTCTTGGGACTCAAGCTCTTTCTATGGGTGCTTGTTAGCCCCTGCGTGGGAGGAGGCGTGGTCTTGTCTTTTTGGGAAAATTTAGAGAGATAAACTCAATAGACCAGGGTTTCAATCTCTTCTTTATGGGCTCGACAATCATCCGTGTCATGGTCTTGGTCCCTGTAAAATCGACACCACAAGTTCCTGTCCTTTCTTCTACTTGGCTTCTGCATCCTAGGAGGAGAGCGGAGCAATCCTTCTTTCTTAATCTCCATAAGGATGGTTGATATGTTGTCATTGAGGGGAATGAACTTATTAAAGGGAGGAGCAGGAGCACGACGTTGGCCAGAACTATGCTTCTGGGACTTCTTAGGTCCTTCCTCATTCGTGTTCTTCTGTTTGTTCCCCGAGGGGGACTCCTTGTTTCTTTCTGAATGAAGGGCCTCTTTATTTAGGATGTACTTATTTCTCCTTTGTAAGAGGTCGGAGAAGTTCCGAGGAGGCCTCTTGGCGATAGATGCTTTGAGCTCTTTGTGACATTATGCTGAAAGGCAGCTACTGCTAATGTTGAATCAAGAGAGGAGATGGATCTGGCTTCAGGTGTAAAGCATCTGACAAATTCTTTGAGCGATTATCTTTCCTTATGCTTCAACTCTAGTAGGTAGACACTTGTCTTTTCACTCTTGCGATTGGTGACAAAATGGGCTAGAAAAAGCTCCTCTGGCTGGTCGAAGGAGAAGATCGACCCTGGAGAGAGCCGAGAGTAACATTCTCAAGCTGATCCTTTCAAGGTTGTTGGAAACATCTTGCAGAGAATCGAGTTGAAAGAATTGGTAGATCATCACAAAAGTTTTAAAACTTTCGATGTGGTCTGCTCAATCGGAGTCACCATTATATGTCTCAAAGTAAGGAGCTTTGAAGTTATGTCGAATAAGGGATTTCAGAATATACCTGCTAAAGGGAGGTTGGGGCGGTATGCTCCACCGCGGTAATCCTCCTCTTGATCGATTCGGGCTAGGCAGTCCTCCATCTCTTGGAGGCGATGCAAAACTCAGTCTTCCTGTCCCTCCGATCGGGTTGACCCGTGAGACTTAAGCACTTGCACAATTGTAGGTCGGCGAGTACATGTTTGATTGCCTATGTTCAGAACGACTTAGAAGATTTCATCCTTAAAGACTCGGAACTCAGCCCTAGCGATAGGAACCTCCTCTTCTCTTCGGTGCTTGGGAGACTGTAGATTGACTGGAGTTGGGCTCCTATGGTTTCTACGCCCCTGTGGTGAGGGCAATCGTAGAGACTTCTGTCAGCGGGGAGAAGGACTTCTCCTGCTTCGTTGGTGCCGTTAGCGGTGGACCTAATCTCGGATACGCTTTTCTTCTAAGAGTTGATAGAGATCCTTCCCTTGCTGCATGTTGTTGATGATGACGCGGAGATCAGGTGGAGTCAGAGGCACCACAGGGGGTACCCTAGGAGGGGTGGTTGTGTGGATGGAGAAGTGGTCCTGAATTGGGTGAGTTTCAGAGTGGTGTTAGGGGTGACGTCGTTAGGAGCCCACCGATGTAGCCTTCCTTAGGGGAGGTTGTGATGTTGGACGGACGACCTGCGATGATGGGTGTGGAGGTTGCACAGGAGGAGGAGGAAGAGGAACTTTGAGTTGACAGCTAGTGGCGGCCGCCTTCTTCCTCTAGGGAGACATGGATGTGAAAAGTGGTTTTTCAGCGGTGAAATCTGATCGAAAAGTTTGGTCAATGTTTCCTCACAAATGGCACTAATCTGTTGCTTCTTTTTTCGATGTGGGAGCAATCAAATGATGAGTTCATATTTTGAAGGAGAAACTGTAGCCCTAGGAAATACGAGACACAAATCTAGAATCTGTACTTCAAAGTATATCAAACACGGCACAAATTACAGGGAAAACTAAAACTCTCTTTACATCAATACTCAATACAAAGCACAGCTGAAATTTATATTACTTTTAATACAACTTGAATCAATAACTTAAATTCAATCTTCTCATAACCCAAGCTTTAACTCCTGCTAAGCTACTCACTTGCAAATCCTATAAAATAAAATGACCAAAAAAGTGGGCACGTGGGTTAAATGTAACCGACGCTTAAGCTGATTAAAGCAGCGACTCTCCAATATCTCACAACCACAAGCTTTTTGCACAACACAAAATAAAACAGTCATAGAAAAAATTCCTAAATCGATAAGTGGTGCTGACTTAAAAGAATAAGTGTATCTTAAGAAAATAGAGAAAAATGCGTAAAACAAGGTTCAAGGAAACACAATGCACACGATGCTACTAATGCACACTTGTTCAGATTCTATTCCGCCCATACACCATAGGTCCGAGGACAAGCCCTTAGCGTTCACCATAATTTACGGTTCAGTCCCTCGCTACGCAATCCTATAACGGTGACAGAAAGCAAGATTTAGACATTCCGCGGATAGGCCCTAGTCCCGGAATACATATGCCCGACCGTACCGACCCTCAATGCGCAAACATCCGGTAAGCGTCGCTCTAACCACTGGAGATTCATCTCACTTCCAGACATTCTGCGAATAGGCTCTAGTCTTGGAATACATCCGCCCGACCATACGGAACCCTCGACGCGCGAATTTCCTGGAAATAACACCGTTCCGAAATACAACTGCCCAAATATAAAGAGTTCCCCACACTTACGTTTGCACAACTTCCATCACAACTCCCAACCTAATGCCTGTCCCTACGAGTAAAAAAAGTAACCTGAGCCACCTAGAGCTTGCTCAAGCCTACCAGACTAAACTCTACAAAACTAGGAACACTAGCCCCACTAGATAATTCCTACGATCAAATAATTCACTGCCGATAATCTTGGGTCCTTCTCGGTCTGTATTTCCCACAACACAAAATCTCAACAATAGCATATTTCAATGTGAACCACACTTGGTTCAATTATCAAAACATTCTTTCTTTTATTTGTTTATGGAAATACCACTTTTCCACAAAACATCTCAATTAAGATAATCTCATTCCAAATATAAACCTTCATTTATTAGCAATCATTCTATCATAACTCACTCATCATTTAATAAACATTTCACTTCCATAAAGACCTCTTTCATTTATAGAAACAAAATAATTTAATTATACCTCTTCAAGTTTCAGTCACCGTACTCCTTTCCATATTTAAAATCACACTCTAATTTCTAGAAGATCTATCAACTTTAAAAATGAAATAACCCTCTTTCAATTCTGGTTTTATCCCAAAAATATGTAATTTCACAATTCTAAAATTTGAAATTCACACTTCTTTAAAACAGAAAAATAGCTCTTTAAAATCTGAACACTTATCCCCCAAAACTGAAATATATGTTTCCCTCAAAACTGAGAATTTCTTCCAAAAAATTTATAGTTTTATACATTCAAAATCACAACTCAACCTTGCCAAAACTGAAAACTCATTTCTCTTTGAATATGAAATTTATGCCTTCATATCCTTAAGAGCAGTCCATTCAAAAATGACTATTTAATTCTAAAAAATTGAGTTTATATTTACTCCATAAACATAGACCACGTAACCAAATTTATAATCCATTTGCACAAAATTTGAAGTTCTAAATCATCAATAAACTGAAACTAGATTTTGGTAAAAATCTGAAACTTGCAACTTTAAAACTTAATCAACACATCACTTAAAATTCACATTATTGTCAAATATAATCATATATATGCATGCCCATATCTACCATGGGGTTTGCAACCCTAGTGCACAAACCCCCCCCCCCCCCCCCCCCCCCCCCCCCCCCCCCCCCCCCCGCAATACACACACACCCCAAACCGACCTATCAGCTAGGCCGAAACCATCCAAACAGCAACCTCCAGTTGCTGTACAAACCCAGCAACCCGAACCCTAACCCCTAGTTGTCGAAATCCTTAACCTTCAAGATTTAATTCTTTTGATTCAAGGACACTATTTCATGCTCCAATCCATGGAATTTAATATATTGTAACCCCTGTTTTTCATTTTTGTGTATTTTTGAGTGTATTTTCTTTTTCCTTGTATTTGATTCCATTGTATCTCTTTTGGACCGTATATTGGATTTTATTTTCAATATATTTTTATTTTATTATTCTTGTCTTCTTTTATTTGAATTTTTGATTCTTTGTCCGTCTCTTGTTTCGTTTCTTTTGATCGAGCTGTTAATTTGATCCTCCTTATTTATTTGTTCACCTTATATTTTTTTTCCTATTATTTGGTTCATTTTGCCCTGTCTATAATTTTTTTGTTTGAATCCCTAATACCCATTTAAACTCTCTAATTATCTACTTGCTAATTACCCTAATATCCATTCCTAAATACCCAAACCCAATAACTTTTCACCATACCCTGTTTACTATCCACTAAGCTATATATTCAACCCTATAACTATCTACCCTGTTTGTTAAGCCCACACCAGAAATCCGCCCCCTTACTCCCTACCCGACCTGCTACTCCCCATTGCACTGTGCCCGCCTTCTCCCTCCCTTAACCCTAAACTTCTGCTAACCCATATATATTCAAACCCATGCACCCCCAGCTGTCCCCTTCTCTTCGTGAAACCCTAGCCGCCTCTTGCACCTCCTACCCTCTCTCGTCCTCTCAACCCTCCCGCTCTCTCTCCCTTCTCTCTCTCTTCCTTCTTTCCATCCCGATCGCCAGCCTGTGCTCACCTCTCGTCTCCCCTGCATCGAACTCAGCAGCAGCCCAGCAAGCTCTACCGCCACGCACTGTTGGTTTCCCCTCCATGTCGTCCGACAGCAGAAGCCACAGCAGCAATCGCAGCAGCAGTGACATCCACTCGCTGTGCCGCTGCCGTGAGTGTTGTTCGAGGTGCTTTTGGTTGTGTGATTGTTCGATTGAGTTCGTGTGCTCATGGGGTTCGTCCGTTCGTTCTTGGAGTGTTTGGTTCGTTGTTGTGTTCGTTGGTTGTGTGTTCGTGGGCTTTTCTCGCTTTTGGAGTTTTTCATTCGATCGTGTTTGTTGCCGGGAATCCGTTCCCGTTATTCTTGCTTGGAGTCATTTCGTCATCGGTTAAGGCAAGTAACTTGTATTAAATTCCTTTGCAAATACAAGTACTAAATACCGCCTGTAGTGTAGTTGGGTTCTAGAGACAATTTGTGTGTGAATCCTCTTGTTGATATTTTCTCTATAGTGATGATTTGATCATAGTTGCCTCACGACATACATGACATGATATAACCTAGGATTGACCACTTCTTGTTGTGTATATGAGTGTTGTTTATATGATATCATGTACTCGTTCGTGTTATTCGTGATAGACTTGTTGTGGACTTGTGAAATACCCTATAACATATTGCTTGGACATCTCGTATACTCTATATCATGTTTGGTTGTGTTTTGGATGAGTTCTATGTGAACTAGTGGATTTTGTGCATATGCGATATTTTCAGTTTTGCTGACTTTTCAGTTTTGATTCGTATTTTAGACCCTATTAAGGTCAGTATTTGAAGATATTTTGTGAACATGATTTGTAAAGAATTCTGTCTATTTTTCAACCCTTTTGACAGATCTCAGTTTCGGTTTACGGTTTGTGAATTATGTCTATTTTACTACAGTGGTGTCGAAAGATTTTCAGATTTTGTTTTCTATGAATTTTGAAGAGTAATCTATTTTTATTATGTGTTAAATTATTATTTTGATCTGAAATTTTTCTCAGTACTTCTATACTTGATTGGGGTTTACCCAGAATTTTGGTGGATTTATTTGGGAAGTTTTACAAACCTTTTCATTCTTGCAAATAAAGATTTTACATGCAGAAATTTACTACTGTTCAGTAAAAAAAACTTGATTTTCGACCTAATTTTACTTGCTATTTCTAAATTATTTTTAAATATGAAAGTTAGCCTAATGTATCTATTTTATTACCCTTTCGGAGGATTTGGATTTCGATTTATGGTTTGTGAGATATTGCTGTTTTCGTACTACAGTGTTTGTGATTTCAGATTTGCAAACTGTCGTGTCTTGATGTTTTATAATTTTACTTGACTACTCTATTTATATTGGAAAATTATATAAAACTTAATTTACTGTTACTATACATATAGGGGAATACCCCAGATTTTTTGTGGATTTATTTAATGAGTTTTTATGCTGTTTTCCTGTTTTTGAATACGATATTCTGATTTCTGACTGAACATATTTTCTGGATTCAAATCAGTTTTGAGTTATATTTTTGTGAAATACTATATGACTTATATATGTTTTCTGGATTCGGCCGGAAGACTATTTTCTAGACCTTTCGACGGATTCAGATTTGCATGTTTGTAACAACGGGAATCTTAGTTTTACTACAGTATGGTCTTGCTGTCCTGAACTAGAGATTTGGTTATTTTATCCTTTTATGTGTTATCTTGCATCCGTACATGTTTATGTTGCAACTTGAACTTGCTACATGATCATGCCATGTTATTCTTGTCCTGTTTTATACATGCACATGCTTGTTTGAGACTAATAATAAATAACCAATCCGGGGTTTAAAGGGAAAGATCTAATAGTGGATAATTTAGAAACGTGTACTCGGAAAGGGATCCATTGATCCTACGTGATTACTTGATACATGATACTTGACATGTGATTACTTGACACTTGCACGCAAGACACGTGATTACTTGCCACTTGCACATCTTGACACGTGATAAATGATACATGATATATGATACTTGGAGCTTGGAGCTCAATTACTTGATACTTGTCCCTGAGTACACTGCCCTCTATGGTCCACTATGAAATCTAAAGCGAAACTGTTTGTTGTAGAAACCATGTAGTAAAAAGTGGGATGCATGAAGTGCTACCTAGATAGTAATAACTACAAGAATTGATACATGACACTTGAACATGATACATGCTTACTTGATACTTGGCTACATGATACATGAGACTTGATACTTGACACATGCTACATGTTTACATGATACTTGATACTTGTTACTTGTTTACATGATGCTTGTTCACCTGACACTTGATACATGCTACTTGTACTTGTTCACTTTACCATGCTAGTTGTTATAGTTTGTTATTATGCTTATTCCATGTTATTAGTTAGTTTTTCCCATATACTTGTATCCTGCACTACAAGTGGCTCGTACCTTGCATTGACGGGAGTTTGTTTTTTTTTTCCTATCCCTGCAATTGTTAAATTACAGATTTTGGAGAACAGGTACCAGATGATGTTGGTGATATGAAATATTAGTGCTGGGTTTTGCTATGATTATTTCTTGTTGCTTGTTTTGAACAATTGTATCTTGTACTTGGATTTATTTTGTATTTGGGCAATGTGGCCCATGATATTTGACTTATTCAGATCTGGATTATTTGAGATTATAATATTTTAGTTTCAAATATTCTTGTTGGTATTTTGATTCAAATGCATACTTGGTTGATTCTTTTGCTTCTGACTCTGATTATTATTGTGAAATGTTGTAAGGATTTCTGACAGCTTATGGATGATGAAAATCATTTACTGGGCTTAGTTACGTATCCGTATTCCGTATTCTCTTTTGGAAAGTGGGGCGTGACATTTATAAATATTCTACTCAATAAAAACAGCGAATTCAACATAAAGATCTCATCTTTAAATGATCAACATGAATTTTTAGAACATAAGATAAGTTCTAATCATCTACAATAGTATATGGGTTCATTAAATCCATCTTCATAGGTAAAGATTTGATCTTTGATGCTTAGTAATATTCAAAATTCAAGAGCAAGTCAAATAAGAACATCATGCCATCAAGATTAAATTTTTATCTCTTATTAACAACCAATCTTTATATAACAATCAATCTCTATAATCATCTCATAACAAATCATCATATTCATGCTAATATAATCATATTTCACAATCATTTAAACTCGAGCATGATTCTACATTGTGCAAAAAAAATTAAACACATCAAGAGACATGGAGTAGATGGCCACCTCTTGAAGAAAAATTGATACAGGGTAGTAGTCTTCTTCTCCAAGAAGTAGATCACATCTCCAAGCCACCAAAATCACCAAAATAGCAAAAATAAGAGAAAGGCCAAAACTCCTTGTTCATGCCCTCTCTTATATGACCGGGTTCTGGAAAATTATGGTTTTAATCACAGTTTTGCAATTAAGTCCCCCCACAATCCCAAATTTGCATATTTAATCATTTACTCAATCTTTCCAAAACCAATCCAATCAAATATGGATAAAAATCCACCCACAAATCCCTATACTGAAAACTGGCCCCAAATTGCCGCTAACAAAATATTGAAATTAATTTTTGGCTCAAACGACTTTTTACACAAAAGTCTTCTTCTCTCAAAATATTTACAAAAGCTTTTTCTCTTATTCAGACATCCCAAAAATTAGAATATATCCAATTATAAATAAGAGAATTAGTTTAGAAACTCAAAATTTTAAAACTTGCATTTCAAAAATATTTGCACGTGTTTTCTACGTGCAAAACAACAATTTCACAAAAATTCATGATAATTAAATTATTTATTAATTCAAAATAGCATATTTAAATTTTCTGGGGCGTTAAATCACTCCCTCCTTACAAGGTTTCTGTCCTCAGAACTACTGCTAGTAGGGAAAAACAAACAATTACAACACATAATTTACACAAACAATTATGGAAAATCAGTCTTCATCCGGTCCTCCGATTTCCATGTAACTTCCTCAAATAGCTGATTCCTCCACTGCACCTTGACCATCGGTATGACCTTATTCCGTTGATCCTTCTTTCGGCGGTCCAAGATCTCCACAGGTTGCTCTTTGTAGCTCAAATTTAGTTGTAGCCCTTCGGTACCTCGGGTAACTGATGATTCTGATCTGGTATGTACTTCCTCAATAGAGATACATGAAAAATGTTGTGTATCTGTGCCAACTCTTCTGGTAAATCCAATCTGTAGGCTGCCTTACCAATCCGTTTCAGAATCTTGTAGGGTTCAATATACCTTGGTGCCAACTTGCCTCCTATTCCGAATCTGGTTACTCCCTTCATTCGCGATACCTTCAGAAAAACAGTATTTCCAACCTTGAATTCCAAGTCTCTACATCGAACATCTGCATAATTTTTTGCGTGCTCTGTGCTTCGACCAGTCTCTTCTGAATGAGTACAATATTCTCTGAAGTCTGCTGCACAATATCAGGTCCATACATCTGCCTCTCGCCAACATCATACCAATAGACGAGTGTTCTGCACTTCCTCCCGTACAAGGCTTCATACCGTGCCATGCGAGTACTCGCATGATAACAGTTGTTATAGGAAAACTCCACTAGTGCCAAATACTTCTCTCAACTTCCACCGAAATCCATGACACATGATCTCAACATATCCTCCAGCACTCGATTCACCCTTTCGGTTTGTCCACTGGTTTGTGGATGAAATGTCATACTGAAGTCAGTTCTCGTACCCAAAGCAGTCTTCAAACTTCTCCAAAACCTTGATGTGAAACTTGCATCTCTGTCGAAGACGATAGTCACAGGAACTCCATGAAGTCTCACGACCTCCTCAATATATACCTTGGCCAACTTCTCCAATGACCATGTAATCTTCTTTGATAAGAAATGTGCCGACTTGGTCAATCTTTCCACAATGACCCAAATCGAGTCATTACCCTTCAGACTCCCTGGTAAACTAGTTACAAAGTCCATGCTGATATTCTCCCATTTCCACTCCGGAATGGGCAATGACAGCAATAACCTTCCAAGCTTCTGATTCTCCGGTTTGATCTGCTGACAAGTCAAACACCTTGCCACAAAATCGACAACATCCTTCTTCATGTCTGGCCACCAAAAACACAATTTAATGTCCTTGTACATCTTCGTGCTTCCGAGATGCACAGACAATAAGGTTGTATATGCTTCCTTCATAATGCTTTCCTTCAAATTCTCTCTTTCTCGCACACACAACCTCTTTCCCATCCATAGGACATCATCTTGAACCCGAAATTCTGACAATTTGTCGATGAAAATCTGCTATTTCATCTTCTAAATCTTTGTGTTCGACTTCTGGCCTTCAATGATCTGTTCTCTCATGGCAGGCTGAAGTCTCAACTATGCCAACGATGCTTCCAATCCTTGCAATACCACCATGATAATTGCCCGATCCATTTCCTCAGCTAACTCCTTCTACGTCGTGATTAAATGCGACAAACTAATCTTTCGACTGAGTGCATCAGCCACCACATTCGCTTTTCCTGGGTGATACATGATCTCAGGATGAATGTCCACAAAAACATTCAACCAATGCCTTTACCGTAGATTCAGATCTTTCTGCTGATAGATATACTTCATGCTCTTATGATCCGTATACATGTTCTCACCATATACATAGTGCCTCCACTACTTCAAGGCGAAAATGACTACTGCAAGCTCGAAGTCATGCGTCAGATAGTTCTTCTTATGCGAACGCAACTGCCTCGACCCATATGCAATGACCTTCCCTTCTTGCATCAAAACATATCCCAAACATCTGTGAGATGCATCACTGTCGTAATCTACACCCGGTCACGGTAATGACAAAATAAGTGTTGTCGTCAACTTTTCCTTCAATTCCTGGAAACTAGCTTCACATTTATCCGTCCATTTGAAATCAAAATTCTTCTTGGTCAGACCGAACTGCTATCTGTGCGTAGCTTTGAATGAAATGCTGATAGTATCCCGTCAAACCCAAGAAACTTCGGACCTCCTTCACTATAGTCAGTCTAGGCCAATCTTTCACTACCTCGATCTTCTAAGGATCAGTAGCCACTCCCTCCTTAGAAAGGATGTGACCCAGAAATGCCACCTCAGACTTCCAGAATTCACACTTTGATAACTTAGCATACAGATCCTGGCCGCTCAGCTTCTTTAAAACTTCTGCTAAATGCTCAGCATGCTCTTTCTCTGTCTTCGAGTACATCAGGATATTGTCGATGAACACCACGACGAATGAGTCGATGAACGTCTGCAGAACCCTGTTCATCAAATCCATGAATATTGCTAGTGCATTCGTCACTCCAAATTGCATCACCAACAACTTATAATGCCCATGCCGAGTCCGGAAAGCTGTCTTGTGCACGTCTTCCTCCTAAACTCAGACCTGATGGTATCCTGACCATAGATCAATCTTCAAGAACACAGCCACACCTTGTAGTCGATCAAATAAATCATCAATCATTGGAATCAGATACTTGTTCTGAATCGTCACCATATTCAGTTCTCGATAGTCAATGCACATCCTCATTAACACATCCTTCTTCTTCACCAACAGAACTGGTGCACCCCATGGCGAAGCACTTGGTATGATAAATCCTTTATGCAACAATTCCTCAATCTGTTTCTTCACTTCGTCATGCTCTACAGGCACCATCCTATAAGGAGCTTTCGATATTGGAGCACTACTTGGCTGAATGTTGATACAGAACTCAACATCCCGATGCGGAGGTAATCCCGGTAGATCATCCAAGAACACTGTTGGGAAATCTCAAACTACTGGAATCACCCTGACTTCTTTTGGAATGTTCATCTCCAATAATGCCGCTACCATCTTCGAGTTCCCTTTCTTTCCCTGAAAGGTCACCACGGGTCCTCTCGGTGCCTTCACCACTAGCTCCTTAATCTTACACTCAATCATGGCATCATAAATCACCATCCAGTCAATGCCTATAATAACATCGACACCCAAGACATCTAGCTCGGTGAGATCTATCCCAAAGAGTCTTCCTCTAATCTCGATATCACATTCAGCGTAATATCGGTCAGCAATCAACTCCTCTCCTGACAGCGTTACCACCGACAGAACTAGGTCTGAAAAAACTTAGGTTCAACACCTAGCACTTTAGCAAATTTGGGCGACACAAAAGTATGTGGTGACCCAGTATCAAATAAAACTTTGGTTTTAATTCAATTCAATAAAACATGTCCTGTTACATGAGATATCATAACACCTAATACTCCATATTATTCTCATACAAAGTTTTATTCAATACAATTCAACCATAATCTAAAACTCTTGCATACCTGTAATCACATCTTCAGAGTTGTTAGCATCCTCCTCTGTTAATACGAATACTCGCCCCTGCCTTTGCTGCTCGCTTCCACTTGCGCCCCCTTGCTTCAGCTACGGGCAGTACGACCTGATGTGCCATTCTCTGCCGCATTGGAAACAAGTCCGGGTCCTTGCTTGCTTAGGACACGACGTCTTGTAGTAGCCAGTCTCTCCATAGTTGTAACACTTTATCCCTTGAGATGATGCTACAGCTGTGTCGGGCCCACTGAACTTGCCCCTCTTCTCTGGGAACTTGCCTCTGCTTTGATTCGCCACTGCTGGCCTCTTATTCTTATTCCATGTTTCCTTTTACAACTAGAACTATTCCATATCTGCCTCTGTCATTGTTGACCTTCTTACGAACTTGTCAAACCTTTTGATCCCCAACAGTATCATCCGGGACCTCAAGTTCGGCCTTAGGCCCTGCTTGAACTTCCTTGCTTTATTAGCTTCACCAGCAATGCACTTAGGAGCGTACCGCGATAACTGAGTAAATTTAGTCTCGTATTCTCTCACTGACAAGTTGCTCTGCTGTAGGATCATAAACTCCATGGATTTCTTCTCCTGTATATCCATGGGAAAGTAATGGTCCCTGAACTCTTCCAAGAATGCATCCCAAGTGGTCGACTCCTCACCGAAAGTTCTCTTTATGGACTGCCACCAAACACCGCCGTCCTCCAATTACATCATGGCTAACTTCACCTTTCTAACCGCAGGGGGTCTCCAACACTTCAAAGATAGTCTCCATCTGTCTAATTCAGTCGTCAGCCTCGTTAGGGTCGGCTTGCTCTTTGAAGATCGGTGGCTTCATCCTCTTAAACGACTCCACTTGCTTAACGGGATCTGCATTGGTATTTGCTGGTCCCCTCCCAGATTCCGTCCCATTCCAGCACTTATGAAAGCATTTAGAGTCTAGCAGACTCGGGCAATCTCGTTCTCTAAATGGAGTCTGCCACCATTGGGGCTCTTGATTCCATCACCATTACTTCTAGTTTTAGGACTTCCATCGTTCTGAGTCTACAAAACACACATTTCGTTAGGAGAACAATCTCATAAAATTTCACATCAATGCTCAGAACATAAAACTTTATTTAACTTCCAAAGATTCGTATACTTTGATAACTTTATTTATCAAAGAAGTTCATACATTTATTGAAAAAAAATAACAAAATATTTTTATTAAAGTCTAAAAAAACTCAAATAATCACGATCATGGCAGCAATCAATCTTCTACGACTCTTCTTGGCCTCTCCGATCTCGCCTTGTAATCCATCAAGTTTCTTCTCCATCATCTTGCAGTGTTTCCTAAGATCTTGTTTCCCCCATCTGTTGCAGTTGTCCATCTAGGTGAAGCGTCGCGCGTTTGCGTACTAACGACTTGCCAACTTCTTTAGCCTGACGTCATATTCGTGATGGTCTGATTGTCTTCCACAATAAGTTCCTCATAGTGGGATTAACACCCCGAATTCCATTTACATGTAATTCATAGTACAACAGGATCTTTTACTTCAATTAGTACAATTTTATAAGGAAATTAAAACTTTTTATTATACACATTGTTTGTTTCAGAATTACACAGTGGAAGTTGAATAAAATACAATATGGAATATTTACAACTCTAACATCAACAGCATTGAAAATGATCTTTAACATCAATCGTCTTTAAGTCCTTGCCAATCCAAGTCCTGCACTGAAAAATCTGTGGCACGTCAGTTGCTTACAACCGACGCAATTTTATAAAACATGCCGTAATATAATGATTCTTTTACTTTAGCAACCACAAACTTGAATGAATAAATAAAGTGTAAAAGAGTGACTATCCTAAACATGTCAGTGTAAGATATGATTTAATGCCTAATGCAGATGTTATACTACAATGACACTAATGCATACTTGTCCGGATTCTATGCATCACATTCTACATAGGTCCGAGGGCAAGTACCTACGTACTCTACATTAAAGGGTTTAATCTCTCGCCATGAAAACTACTCGGTAACAAAATCAAGTTTTAGACATTTCACGAGTATAGACTCCAGTCCTGGAGTCCACCATCAAGCTTATACGAAAATCCTCATCTTGCGAACATCCCGCAAGTGCCTCTCTAGCCCCGGTATACACATATACACTGTAGAATGGCCTCCCATCCACCCGGCTATTCATGATCCTGGAGTCCACCGTCAAACCAATTTTCGGATTTAATTAAGGCTCGTCTCCAGCGTAAGCAATCACAGTTCCAGAGTCCACCGTCAAACTGGGTCTATAGTTTTGGAGTCCACTGTTAGACTATATAGAGGCAACCCACTTAGGTTTGCCCAAGTTTTATTAAAACTTCTATTAGTGCCTATCATTAAGTTTAAACATGAATAAATAATACCACCTAGAGCTAGCTTACCCTCCTACCAGTCTTACACAAAAATACCGAGAATAACAACCCATATTGGCCATTTCTTAAATCAATAAATCATTATTATACTTGCCGGCACCTGGGTCTCACTAAACCTCTAGAATCAACATCTTTTCATGCTTAACATCATGGGTCATTCATACCCTTATTATTCAGATCCTCATCTTCATCAAGAAGTAAAATCTCAAATTATTCATTTTCATGATGCTCTTTTCATATTCATCTAAACTTTCTCAATACAAAGTTAATTAAGATTAAAACACAATCTCTTTGAGATTTATCATTAGAAATTCCTTTCATCATTTTCCTTTATTTTAAACCAATTCTTAACATCTTTAATCATATATATATATTTTTCTTGAGTTCAAATCGCATATAATACATGAATATGATCTTTATTTTCCCCAAAATATCTTTGAAATAACATGAAACAATTCCCAAATGATCTAATATTATGTTAGAGTATTTCCATGATTGTTTTTCCAAAATTTTAAAACTTATAAATCATACAAAAAAACAAATCCCAAAAGAGGGACACCTGGGCTCGAACTAGCGACCTCAACTAGTCAGCCGCAAGCCCAACCAATGAGCTAAGTCTCACTTGGTGATTAAAAGAACTCTGAGTTGTTTTTAGACTCAAACACCCTTCTTTTATTATAAAAAAAATAAATAAAAGAAAAATCCCAAACTCAAGCTCAAACCCGCGACCTAGGAGAACCCCAGAGCTCCACGTGGTGACGCCAGGCGCAAGGGCGCCTACGCTAGCCACCAAGTCCAAATGCTTATCTGATTAATATAGGGTTTAAATTTATATAACTCAACTCTCTGAAAAATTCCCATTTTGAATATTTTCTACTATTTTCGATTTCAATTATTTTCTTTTAATTTAATCATTAAAGAATAAACATTTCTAAGTCTCCTAAAATAATTTCTTATAAATTTTATCCATATTAGCAAGAATTTTTACACAAATATTGTAAATGGAAAAATTTTAAGAACATTCTTAAACATACATTTTATTTAGCATTAAAAGCAACTAGCATGAATATTTTTTTTTATTCTCTTCTTAGAGATTCTCATCTCTCAATTGATTATATAATTCTCTCTTAATATTCACACAATTTTTTATGTACAATTTGACAACTTTAAGTTACACATCAACATGTTTCAATGATCTAATCATGGCTTATTATTTGTGCCCAACAACATGCCAATCATCTTTAATCAAATTTCAATTTTAACAACCTATTAATTCTCTACTAGCATGCATAGGTTTTGATATTTCATTTTCTATTAAACATTTTAAATAACATAATCACATAGCATCACAAAATTAACTAAAACACATATGAAATATTAATATTATGGATTAGTTTTTCCCTACGCATACATACTACTATATTTTAGAAAACAAGAAAAGACCCACTTTATTGGAACAACAAGTGGAAGAGAACTCCTAGAAAATGGCTCCTAGTTCCAACACCAAAGCTCTTCCTTCTCCTCCTAGCAAAGCCAAGCTCCCTCCTCTTTGCACTTGCCAAAACCGAAATGCTCTTACTCTCTTTCTTTTCTTTCTTTTGTTTCTATTTTGTTTTGATTCTTTGTAAATTGCACACACAAGTAGGAGATATTTATAGGGTTAAATGGGTGAATGAAGAGACACCCATTACCCAAAAATAAATACACATTATCAACATAAATACCCACACACCATTACTACCACAAACCCCCACATCTTCCTCTTCTATTGGCCGGCCAAGACTTTTCATGTGCACACACGTGCATGTGCACACTATGTGCACACACTCTCATTCTTTTAATTAATTTTATTTGTTTATAATTAGGCTAGTTGTTTGTTACATAACAAGTGTGTAGAATAAAAAATTGTTCATTTAAAGAGTGGAATTTATTATGGGCCTTTCTTTTAAATAAATTTTCTTATGTGTTTTAAGATGAACTTTAGGCCTATGAGTTTTTATTAAAAATAAAAATAACACAAGGTGACAAATAAAATGGGATAGAAATGTGCATGATTTTTTAGAAAATCTTAGGGACTAAAATTGTATAAAATTTACATGCAATACACGTGCAAAAATATTAACAATTTATTATATTTTTCTGGGATGTTATAGTGGGTCACGTTCCATTTGTACTGGTACACTCGACATCGAAATGACGTGATAATATGGTCCTTCTAGGTTAGTCTTGGTGATTCATCTGAAGATTCACCTGCAGATTCCCTCGGAGGGGGATTGATCTCTCGAGACTCCTGCGGTTCCTTCTCTTCTGGTTCTTCTTCAGATTCCTCTCCCAGGTCCTCCCCGGTAAGGGTCCTCCAAGAAGTCATCTTCTTCTACATTCTCCATAGGATCGTGCCGCCATCATTCAAAAATGAAAAAAAAAGGAACATCATTACAAGTATAGAGTAACCTAAATGCAAGTTCAAAAAATACACATTCATGACTCTAAGACTGATACACACTTTAATGTCCACCTAGGTTAATTCCTCATATCATGTTTAATGTTACTTATTGAAGTGTGCTCTGACACCACTTCTGTATCACCCTGAATTTCATAATAGGAAATATGAGACACAAATCCAGAATCTTTTCTTCAGGGTAACACAAACACAACACAAAATACAAGGGAAATTAAAACTATCATTACATCAATACCCAATACAAAGCACAGCGGAAATTTACAATACATTTAATACAACTTGAATCAATAACTTAAATTCAATCTTCTCATAGCCTAAGCTTTAACTTCGGCTAATCTACTCACTTGCAAATCCTGCAAAATAAACTGACCAAAAAGTGGGCACGTCAGTTAAACGTAACCGAATGTAACTACCGTTCCCGCTATTTTTTTTCTTCCCCCTTTTGTAATATTTTATTTGATATAAAATAAAATACTCTATTTTTAGCTCTTGATTATTTTAATTTGATCTTGTTCAGGAAATTCTTCGTTCTTTTGACCGGGCTATTCTTGTTGATCCTATTATCTCTTATTCAATTGTGCGTATTTTTAATTTAACCCTATTGATTTGAATCTACCTCTTATTTAACCCTAAACACCCAATTTCATTTGTTCTTAGCCCAAATCCACTATTATTGAACCCTAAACCACTAACCCAGTACCCTAATTGTACACTACAAATACAATCCTAATGCAAACTCTAAAAATTGCACAATTCTCGAACCCTAACTGCTTATTCTCTTTCTTCTCTCCCTCTCCTCGCTGTTCTCTCTCTCCCCGTTTTCCTGCCCAAAATCTCTGAACCAAATTCTGGGTTTCTTCTCCGGTGAGCCTCTGCTCCGGTGACCCCCAACTCATTTCCATCCGCCATCATGCCACCCCCTGACGCGCGCCGCCACCAGGTCGAACCCCCTGCTCCCTCCCTTCCGCTCTCGTTGACAGACCCCCGATACCCCCTGCTATGCTCCCTTTTTTCTGATCGCCGGCACACCCTCGCGCCGCCTCGACCGTCGACGCCGCTTGCCGACAACCGAGCAACGCCGTCGCCCCCTTTGGTCGTCTCCCTCTCTCTTGCTCTGTTGCTGCTTGTCTGTGTGCTGCTATTTTGTTAGTTCTTTTTTACACGTGGTTCGCATGTGTTTTATTGTGTGTTCATGGGATGGTGTTGTTGTGGATCTGTATTTGTTGCTCCGGGATTCTCATCCCGTTATTCTTGGTATTCAAATTAACAGTCTAACAGGAAAGTCACCATCCTCTTGAATTGTTAATTGTATCAAATTCAACTTTTGTTGAAACTCTTGCAAGTAGATCCTTTGTTCATTGTATTATACATTATTTCTCTTTTTTGTTGGGTTTATTGAGGTTTAAACGAGCTAACCCCAATACTCTTAACATCGTGCCAATTTGACTTCAAAAATATTGAATTTTGCATACATCATATAGTATGGACAATAGAGTTACACATACAGTCACGACACAAATAAATTAATGCAGAGACAATTGATAGGTTGTATGTTGTTTGATCGATTGATAATAAATTGATGTATGAGCGTGTTCTACTTTTATTTATCATGTTTGGGCACCCATCATGCTGATTATACAATTTATTGACTAAAGAATCGATACCCATCATGTTTAAATTAAATTATTCATAAAAATTTCATAAAATTTCGTAAAACTTGTATACTGCTTGCTGATCTTTATGTTGACTGCTGTTTTTGAACTAATAAACGATCTTATAATGAAATACTCTCTGAATATGAATTGTAGCCTTATCTTTCTAGTTTTCATAACATCTTGAATTTTCGAATTCCGAGTTTAGTTATGTCCGTTTTACTACAGCTGTGTTTTTACTTTCAGATTTTCAGATTCTCGTACCCTTCATGTTTAAACAAAAAAAGGCTAATCAAATGATAAAAATTTTCCCTGAAAATTTCCAGATTCTTAATTTACATGTTTAGGAATCTAATAAGAATTTTTAATGAATTTAATATTGAGTTTTTACTGATTCTAAAATTAAAATAATATGATGTCGACATTCTGCCCGAACATCAAACCTGTAAAGAACCATGTATTTGACCTAGTTACTGTTGTCAGAATTTGAACTTTAAATATGCATTGGAACCGTGTAGAAGTATAGTTCCCATATTTTCTAACGAATTCAACTGTCAATTTCTGAGTCAGCAGGAAACTGCATTTTTGTGTAGACTGCGCTTGCTGTCCAGAATTTTAGATTCCACTTTATAATAGATTAATTATTTCTATGTTGTACTATTGCATGAATTAATGTATGTATGTCGCATTGCATGATCATAATGAGTTATTGTCATCATTCTAATTGTCCTATTCCATGTTATCGTCCTATTGTTCCCCTATTAATACTATGGTTCACCTTATGTCCCAAATTGCATATTGTATTGTTACATTGATAAATAATTAACAAGCCAGGGTAAAGGGATTGACTAGAGTAGTTGATGATATGAAGACTGTACTCAGATGATGGCCCGTGTTATTATTGATATCGTCATTGAGTAAGAAATTGCACCTTGGCCCGTGTTATTATTGATATCGTCATTGTGTAAGAAATTGCACCTTGGTCCATGTTATATTGTTATCGTCATTATACCCAGTACATGAACCATAAAATCTACCACTTGAGTCTAAATAAAATTAATTGTATGCATCGAACTTGTAGTATGAGATATAGTAGTACATGGATTAGCTAGGATTAAAATGATTAATAGACATAAGGATTACACACTGACACTGCATATTCATCATTGTTCCTATTGATATCGAATATTGGCTAAGTGTTACCGTTATTGATCATTGATTTCCATTACCAAATATTGCATTATTGTTTATAGCCATTGCATCGATTATCATGATTATTGTCCCATATTATTGATTCCTATTGATCTATTGATTTATTGTTTTACCGTTATTCCATTGTTCCATGCTTTCTCTACTTGCTATCCATGACTTGCTTTAAGGATAATTTTTCTCCTCTTTTTAGATAAAGTGTATACAGGTAATGAAGGAGAATTCCCTGCTGGAACTGGAGAACAAACATTCTGAAGACCACATCAATCTAATTGTTTATTGCTTTAATAAACTTAATGTATTGATACTTGTTATTATTTTGGATTGGATTATTATTGTTATGGGCTTATGTCCCGTATTTTATTATTGTTTCCAGATATTGGATTATTATTATTGTATTTGGATATTTTTAATGCTTCATTCCAAGTACTATTATTCATGAGATTATTGTTGTTAATTGCACAAATGTTCTGTATTGATTATATTGTTGAGTTAATCGGATGAACAGCTTATGGGTGATGTTAGTCATTTGCTGAGCTTTTGTCATGTACTCGTATTCCGTATTTTTGGGACGTGGGGCGTGACAAGGTTTTTAGTAGTATCAAAGCCCGGGTTTGGAAAATATATCAGTCAAACGTGACCAACGAAAGGAGGTTTGGCTTTGATTGATAGATTAATCTAATTTGGGATTTTATCTGTTTGACTCAACAGTATGAGTAATACAGTGATCGCATGAACAATCGTTATCCAACTTATGATATGGAAACTAGTCTTATTTGATCTCTTCCATTCATTAACTCCTTATTGGGTATGATTTCATCCTTTTCATACCCATATTCTTTTGATTCTGGTATCATCCGTTCTTCTTCTTCCTTTTTGGAGCTTCACCATTAGAGTGGCATAGCGGAAGCGTGGTGGGCCCATAACCTACAGGTTCCAGGATTCTCATGTTGCTTCTCCTTCCCTGCATTGTTTGCTTCCTTTTCCCTTGCTATTTTTCTATCCTGTTGTTATTCATGTTGCCTTCCATTCATGCATGTTTCTTGCATTTTGTTTCCACCTTTTGTGTTCTTACTTTGACTTCTTACTAGGCATTATCCTTATTCATTCCTTTCCTGCTTATGCTCTCTTTGACTCTGGTGCTACTCATTTATTTGTTTCTTCCCGCTTCGTCGATCTGTATCTCTTGGCTAGCAGTGCTATGCCAGTGGCTTGGAATATTTCTACAGGTGGAGGTGTTGTTGGGTGTTCTCAGATTTGTGAGCAGAGTCCCTTGGTCATTGGTGGTGTTGATTTTGTTGCCGATCTGATTGTCATCAGCAATTCTGGTTTTGATGTGATTCTGGGGACGGATTGGCTTAATGCCACTCATGCTGTGATTGACTGCCGCAAGAAGAAGGTGGTGTTTTGAATTCCAGAACATCAAGAATTTCAATTCTGTGTCGATGAAATGCCGCCTGCTTGTGTGGAGAAGTTGGCTAGTCAGGAAGTCGGAGTTATGGAGGAAGTGTGTGCTGATGATGTTGTCGCACCGTTGGTTGTGTGGGATTTTCTGGATGTTTTTCCTGAGGAATTGTCGGGATTACCGCCAGATTGTGAGGTGGTGTTCTATATTGATGTTCATCCAGGAATAGCTCCAATCTCTAAGAGTCTGTACAGAATGGCTCCTGTTGAACTAGCTGAGTTGAAGGAGCAGATTCAGGAGCTTTTGGATAGAGGTTTTATTAGGCCAAGTGTTTCGCCTTGGGGAGCTCCTTAACTGTTCGTCAACAAGAAGGATAGTAGTCGGAGGTTTTGCGTTGACTACTGCGAGCTTAATAATGTCACAGTGAAGAACAGGTATCCGTTACCAAGAATTGATGACCTATTTATTAATTGGGAGGCACTTCTGTATTTTTGAAGCTGGACAGGTTCTGGTTTATTGATTCTTAGTTTTGATGACTACAACACAATGCAAAGTTGTGCTACCACCTATATATATTGTAGGATGTATCAAAGACAAATACCATGGTGCAATACAGAAAGGCAAAGTTAATCCAATGAAGCTTTCAAGAGAATCGATAAAACTACAAAGATCTAAGTTCAAGACACATTTGATCAAGCAAGCTTCAAGACATAAAGACAATGGCTCAATCTCAAGTCAAAGACTCAAGTTCAATACAAGACTCAAGTGCTTCAAATGTTTTGTATAAAGTGTCTTGTAACAATTGTAATTTTTATTCTTTGAGTCTTAGGAACTTGTAATAGCCTTGTCTCACACACACACATATCTTTTAATAATTGAGTGTTTTACAAAGTTAAAAGGTCGAAACAAGCTTGAATAAGTTCAGCTGTTGAGTACCAGTCGCCCGTTTTTTGGAACCAGTCGACTGTCTTAGTACGAAATTGTCTGCAGTTCAGCTGTTAAGTACCAAGTTGTTTCGGCAGTTTTCTGATTTTAAAACTTGTTTTTCAAAATCAAATCTTTTTACTGCCGTTGTATGGTAGTTGGGATTCAACCTTTCAACGTTCAAACGTCTCTAACTCTATAAAAAGAGTATAGAGGTCATTTGGCAAAGGTTCACAATATATCCAAGCATTTTCTTAAGTTTCAAGTTTTTGTTTTTGAGAAGAAAAAGCCTTTTAAAAGGCATACATATTCTCTAAGTTTTGGTTCTCTGAAAATCAGTCTAGTATAACATCGAATTCGTTTTAGACTGATTTCAGAAGTTAACTTAATATCCACCATATAAAATCACAAATCACAAATAAGGCTATAGGTTATTGTAACTCTTTTTATTGTTGTTTTCACTCTCGGGTTGTGAGAGTGATCCTCTTGGTTGGAGAGTAGAGCTCTTGGTTGTAGAGCCGGTTTTTCACTCTAGGGTGTAGAGTGGTTTTGCTCTCTCTCTAGTGGCGAGGGAGGTCTACGGATTTGACATAGTTGTTGGCAAACGCCGTAGGGTATTCTTGTAATTTTTCAAGAATAGTGAAAAATCTCAAGTGGGTTGCTTGGGGGCTGGATGTAGGTCAGAAGGACCGAACCAGGATACATCGTTGTGTTCTCTGTGGTTAACTCTCTCGGTGGTTGTATTTTCTTCACTTGCAATCTCAATTTTGTTAAGTTTTAGTTTAAAAACTTGTGTGGCAAGTATACTGGTTTCCGCTATAAGTCGACTGGTCAAACTCGTAACTCTCAGTAAAATACTAACGCTTCAGTCGACTGGATATCTCTTTTCTGTCGACTTAACAGAACGAAAAGTTTAATTTCTTAATTAATTTTTATACAACACCATTCACCCCCACTCTAGTGTTATTTGCCTTGCCTACAGGATTCAATACTTGGTATTAGAGCCTGGTTGAGTGCAATGGCAACTACTTCTAATGCAAGTCAATACCATGAAGGCCAATCCACACAAAGGTCACCACTATTCGATGGAACCAATTACAACTATTGGAAGTGTAGAATGAAGATCCACCTTCAACCCATTAACTATGAGATTTGGAACATGACGGAGACAGAGTACACCACTTCTACAATTCCTTATGGACAATGGAACGATGAAATGAACGACAACACAATGAACAATGCAAAGACGATGAATGCTCTATTCTGTGCTCTTACCAAAGAGGAGTTTAATCGTGTGTCTAATGCAACAACGGTGTATCAAATTTGGCACACACTCGAGGTAACTCATGAAGGTACTAATAAAGTTAAAGAATCTAAGATATATGTTCTTGTTCATAGGTTCGAGATGTTCCGCATGAAAGAGAACGAAAATGTGTAAGATATGATCACACGGTTTAAGGATCTCTTGTGGCTCTTGGAAAGACGTACACTCAAGTCAAAATGGTGAAGAAAGTTCTTCGTGCCTTAACCCCCGAATGGGAGAAGAAGACCACCGCCATAGAAGAGGCCAACGATTTAACACAACTCTCTCTTGAGAATCTTGTGGGAAATCTTATGGCATATGAAGTTCAACTTGAAGAACGCAAGAAGGATCTAGAACCTCAACAATCAAAGAAAAAGACACTCGTTTTCAAGGCCATGTCGGACTCCGAAGATGAAGAAGAAGATGAAGAAGAAATAACCATGTTCACTAGAAAGTTCAAGAAGTTTCTAAGGAAAGGTAAATTTAATTCCAAATTTAAAGATACTAATGAACTTCCCACTTGTTTCAAGTGTAACAAAACAGGTCATATGAAGAAGGATTGCCCATTAGAAATGCGAAATCCAAAGGAAAGGCTCCTAACTTCAAGAAGGACAAGTACATAAAGAACAAGTACATGAAGAACAAGAAGGCATATCAAGCAACTTGGGATGATAACGACTCTTCACCAAAAGAAGAGAATAAAGAGACAAACAAAGTTGCGAATGTATGCTTCATGGCTACACAAAACGAAGTAAGTGATAACTTTGATTCAAATGACTTATTAGATGCTTTTAATGAGATTTTTCAAGAACTTAATAAGGAGAAAATTAGAGTTAAAAACTTAGAGAAAGTAAATCAACCACTTTCTCAAGAGAACCTTGACTTAAATGTTGAACTCAAGTCTTTAAATTCTCGACTTTCTAATTTGATATAGATCTTGTATCTCTTAAAAAAATGAAGAGATATCTAAGAATGTATCTAAATTTAACAAAGGAAAGGAGAATTTAAATGAAGTTCTCCAATATCAAGTTCAAACTAATAAGAGATTTGGACTTGGTTTTCAAAAGTCTCTTGAAAAACATCATGTCTCTAAGAACACTAGTAGTAATAAGTCTAAATATATCTCTAGTATTAAGAATAAATTATATGAGTTTTTTGAAAAACCACAAACTGTTATTTTCCATGAAAAGAGTAATTCTGTAGTTCAGACCAGTCGACTGAATCCAAATTTCAGTCGCCTGCCCAGAGGTTCTGAGTCTTATTTAAAGAAACGAAAACCTCAGACAAGTCGACCTATTTCACCTCCCAGTTGGCTGGCTTCTAATAACAGTCGACTGAAAGGTTCGATAAAGTCGACTGGACAGAGCAAAAACATTTGGGTTCCAGTCAGCCTGAGGTTAAAAGATAGAATTACTTATATAAATTCATATGTTCTTAATGTATGTAATTCTGTAGATTATATTCATGCTTTTGGTGGAAAATCAAACTCACCTTGGGTTTGGTTTCCCTAAAACTAATCCCTTTCAGACCCAATAAAAAAGGTACCATATTCGCAATGATTATTTTATAGGTATCTAAAAGAGAACGTTGGATACTTAACAGCGGATGCTCCAAGCATATAACTGGTCATGCTAACTTTCTTTCTTCCATACAAGAGATTGATGGAGGAACAGTCACATTCGGTGATAACAATAATGGGAAGGTTATTGGTATAGGCATGGTCGGTAAGAACACTACCTCTACTATAGAAGAAGTTTTTCTTGTTAGTGGGTTAAAGCATAATCTGTTAAGTATTAGCCAATTGTGTGATAAGGGATATAAAATTATTTTTGAAAAATATGCGTGTTTAATTTATGATTCTACCATGCAAAATGTAATCTTTCAAGGCTTTAGAAAAAATAATATTTATGAGTTATGTTTAAAATCAAATGATTTTTCGAATGATTTTTGCTTAGTAGCTTCTAACAATGATTCTTGGCTTTGGCATAAGAGATTTGGCCATGTGAATATGAAAAATATTGCTCAATTGTCTAAGTACAACCTAGTTAAAGGACTGCCAAGACTATCCTATAAAAAGGATAAGTTATGTGATGCATGTCAACTAAGTAAACAAGTTAAATATACTTTTAAGACAAAAGAAATGATTTCTACTAGTAGGCCTCTCAAATTAATCCATATGGATTTATTTGGTCCTACTAGAGTCACTTCTTTAAATAAAATTAGGTATGTAATTGTTTTAGTAGATAATTTTTCAAGATTCACATGAGTTTTTTTTTAAAACATAAGAATGATGCCTTTGAAGTATTTGAAATTTTTTGTAAATGGATTCAAAATCAAAAATCTCTAACCATAGTCACTATTAGAAGTGATCATGGTGGATAATTTGAGAATGAAATGTTTTCAGAATATTGCAACAAGAATGGTATAACACATTTATTTGCATTTCCTAAAGCTTCACCACAAAATGGAGTGGTTGAAAGAATAGGACTTTGCAAGAGTGTGCACGTACTATGCTTGTTAAAAGCAATTTACCTAAGTAGTTCTGGACTGAAGCTGTTTCAACTGTGTGTTATGTTTTAAATAGAATTTTGATTAGGCCTAAGCTTAAGAAAACATGTTATGAACTATTTTTTGATAGAATTCCTGAAGTATCTTACTTTAAAGTATTTGGTTGCAAGTGTTTCATTTTAAACACTAAAGATAATTTAGATAAGTTTGATCCTAGATCTAATAAAGGTATCTTCATTGGATACTCAAACAGGAGTAAGGCATATAGAATTTTCAATAAGTCAACTTTGACTATTGAAGAATCTATGCATGTTTCGTTTGATGAATCTCTGCCTTCATTTACTATTATTGAAGATGATGAAAATGTTTCATCACCTTTAAACAATGTTATTAAATCACTAGAACAAACTACCCTAGCAGATAAGTCGACTGATAAGGAAGTCAAGTCGACTGATGTGAATCAGTCGGCTGATGGACTAGTTAAGTCAACTGATCCTGTTGTGATGACTCAAACTTTACCAAAGCATTTTTTGAAGTTAGAGATCATCCTTATGATTTAATAATTGGTGATATCTCACGTGGTATTCAAACAAGATCGCATGTTAACATGATTTCTCATACGGCTTTCTTGTCAGATTTGAACCGAAGAATATACAAGAAGCTTGTGAGAATGAATTTTGGATGAATGTCATGCAAGATGAATTAAACCAACTTATAATAAATGATGTATGAGATTTAGTTCCACGACCCCCTGGTCATACTATAATTGGTACTAAATGGGTATTCAAAAATAAGTTAGATGAATCAGGACAAGTCGTTAGGAACAAGGCTAGATTAGTTGCTCAATGATATAATCAAGAAGAAGGCATAGATTTTGATGAAACATATGCTCCTGTTGCTAAACTAGAATCAATTAGGATCTTATTATCATTTGCATGTTTTATGAACTTTACACTTTTCCAAATGGATGTTAAAAGTGCTTTTCTTAATGGTTTTATTAAGGAAGATGTTTATGTTAATCAACCACCCGGTTTCAAACATGAACAATTCCTAAACCAAGTTTTTAAATTGAAAAAGGGTTTATATGGTCTTAAACAGGCACCTCGTGCTTCGTATGATCGGTTAAAGACTTTTCTATTAGAAACTGGTTTTGAAATAGGTAAAGTAGATACTACCTTGTTTATTAGGAAAATAGAGACCGATATCCTTATCATACAAAGATATGTAGATGACATTATTTTTGGATTTACTAATAGTAATCACTGTCAAGAGTTTGCTAATACCAAGAAAATTGAGTTTGAGATGAGTCACATGGGTGAACTCAATTATTTTCTTGGACTACAAATAAAACAGTCACATAATGGCATATTTATTAATCAGGAAAATATGCTAAGAGATTACTCAAACGGTTTGGCATGAATAGCACTAGTAGTAAGACCACACCAATGGCCACTGTTACCGCTAAATCTGGTGTGGGGGTAAACAGAGAGTATTTATGGATTCTTGGAAAACTTGAATAGCAAACCTGAAACTGTTCCGCCGGAGTTTGACTGCTGACTCCCACCGTTCACCTGCAAAAAGTGCGAGACACCGGGGTTGATCCCGGCGACGCACCCTCCGACGCTCAAGTCAGTAATCAGGAATGATTATGAAAGAGCGTAAATTGGCAAAAGATTGATTACCTCTTAGTGGAGATGGATGGGGGGTAATTAGCCGCCGTATGGGTCAGATTAGGAATGTAATCCCTGTGGTTAGATAAGGAATGTAATCCCTAATCCCCAGTGAAAGGATAGATATGAATCAGGGCCGTTGATTAGGATTAATCAGAAACCCTAATTCTATCTTGCTGGACTGGGTTTATTTCGGGTTGGGACCCGTACCCAGTTGAGGTGGATCCGTTCGTGGGTTATTGGGTCTTTTGGGGAAAAAACCCAGGAATCACTTCAGACCCATTGGTAGGCAAAATTACCATTTTACCCCTAGGCATTGAGAATCGTTCCTGATTTGGACGGTTCCAATTTAACCCCATTTTTAGCCATATCACAAGCCCCCCACTCCCGAAGACCGAGCTTGATCAGCCTTTGAGGAGTAGTTTTACTGTCTTAATGGCTGGCGGAGTTGTATCGGAGTCCAAATGGAAGGTTTCGAATCTTTGCAGGAGGCAGTATGGTGATTTTCTAAGTTAGTTGCGTGCTCTGAGTTGTTCTTGAGCTCTTTTGGATATTTGGTGATTTTTATCTATTTTTTCGGAATATTTACTTAATTTTGCGGAGTGTCGATTCGTCGTTCGGGGGTCTTAATAAATGGTCCTAGGCAATAATTATTCACTCGGGGGCTCAAAAATATTTTCCCAGCTTTATAATTATTTTCCAGGATTTTTAATTAATTTTCCCAAATTTTTAATCATTTTTTCACAAGTTTTAAATAAATAAAATGATTTTAATAGAATAAAATACCGAATTATGGCGTGGCGCGATCTGGGCCCTCCATCAGCTTCGAGCGTGATTTTCTGGGGGATCGGACGATCCAAATTGCTCAGCAAGTAGTTTCTTCGTATGAGAGGGTCGGTGCCTTGGCACCTCGGCTCGGCTCTTCGGCAGCTCGGCTCGGAGCCTCAGGATTTGTCGAGCTACGTGGCACGATCCTGAGCGTCCATTACGGCGCGAATCCCGAGGACGGGGTTCAGATCACGAGAAAACGTTATTTTGTCGTTTTGTGGGCGTGGCGCGATCTGGGCCGTCCATCAAATTTTGACGCGAATTTTGGAACGATCCGACGGTGAATTTGGCTTGGCAGAATTTTTCTCCATATGTGGAAGTCGATTCCTCGGCACCTCGGCTCGGCTCTTCGGCAACTCGGCTCGAAGCATCAGGATCTGCCGAGCTACGTGGCACGATCCTGAGCATCGATCACGGCGCGAATCACGAGGATGGGGTTCAGATCACGAGAAAACGTTATTTTGTCGTTTTGTGGGCGTGGCGCGATCTGGGCTGTCCATCAAATTTTGATGCGAATGTTGGAACGATCTGACGGTGAATTTGGCTCGGCAGAATTTTTCTCCATATGTGGAGGTCAGTTTCTCGGCACCTCGGCTCGGCTGTTCGGTGGCACGTCGAGGCATTGATTGCTGAGGGGTGGAGTTAAATGTTTTGAAGAGTCCTTGTCTTGAACCGTCGCCACCCTTCGATCCAGTAGCTCGATTGCTTAGCCAAGCTGTTCGGTAGCTCGGCCATGCACACCGGTGGCCGGTAGCTCGAAAGGAATGCGTGGCTAGATCTGGAGCAATTATCATGGTGTGAATCACGAAGACGGGGTTTAGATCACGAGAAAACGGTATCTTGTCGTTTTGTGAGCGTGTCGCTATCTGAACCATCCATCAAGTTTTGACATGAATTTTGGAACGATCTGACTGAGAATTTGGTTCGGCAGAATATTTCTCCATATGTGGAGATCGGTACCTCGGCACCTCGGCCCGGTAGCTAGGCGAGGCCTACCATGGGTTCGGCGGATCGTTCTTCCACCCACTAGCTCGGTTGCGTAGCCAGGCTATTCGGTAGCTCGGCTAGGCACTCCGATGGCCGAGTTATGGACTTAAGCGATTTGAAGAGTCTTTGTTTTGAAACGTCGCAACTCTCCGTTTTGGCATTTTGCCTTCTCTTAGTGGGTCGGATTGGCACTTGCTCGGTCTCCGAGTGATGTAGCTCGGTAGCCGATCGTATAGCTCGGTGGCCGACCTGTTAGCTTGGTGGCCAAGCGTATAGCTCGGTGGTCGAACTGTTAGCTCGGGACTGAGCGTATAGCTCGGCGGCCAAACTGTTGGCTCGGATTGCCAATTGCGTGGCTCGGACTGCCGAGCATCGTGGAGCGATCTGAGCCGTCGGATCTTGGCGCGAATCTTGAGGCGGGCACGGTTCCCAAGAAAACACTATCTTGTCGTGTAGTGGTGCTGGCACAATCTGGGCCGTCCGATCGAAATCTTACGCGAATTTTGAGGGAAAAGTCGTTTTTCTCCAATTCGCAGCTCGGATTGGCACTTGCTCGGAATCCGAGCTATCCTCTTGGTTGTTGAGGTCGGATCGCCTATCGCTCGGGTTTTGGTTCCGAGGGACGTGGAGAGTCATTTGGGAGACGAGTTTGAGGAGCAACTCTAGGAGAGAGTTGTGAGCTCCGAACTTGTTGAGAAGAGGTCCGCTTTGGAGATGAGCGGAGCGAAGCGCTTGACTCTAGGAGAGAGCCATTTGGGAGACGAGTTTGAGGAGCAACTCTATGAGAGAGTTGTGAGCTCCGAACTCGTTGAGGGGAGGTCTGCCTTGGAGGTGAGCGGAGTGAAAAACTTGACTCTAGGAGAAAGCCATTTGGGAGACGAGTTTGATGAGGAACTCTAGGAGAGAGTTGTGCTCCGAACTCGCTATTTAAGTGAGAGAATCAACGGTTGTGGGAGCAGTTCCGAATGGCGAACCACTTCTAACTCGCTTACGAGCAAGTTATTTGAAGCAGAATCGAGCCCAGTGTTGGACTCCGAACTCGTCGTTAGAGGGATTGAACGGTTGAGGGAGCAATTCCGAATGGTGAACCACTTCTAACTCTCTTAAGAGCAAGTTATCCGAAGCAGAATCGAGCCAAGTATTGGACTCCGAACTCGTCGTTTAAGGGGGGTTAACGGTTATGGGAGCAATTCCGAATGGCGAACCACTTCTAACTAGCTTAAGAGCAAGTTATTTGAAGCGGAATCGAGTCAAGTGTTGGACTCCGAACTCATTGTTAGAGCTTAGTAAGTTGCGGGAGCAGCCATGTAGAAGAAGCTGGACTCCGAACTCACCATTTAGCGAGTCGTGACTCGGAGAGATAGAGATGAAGCAAGAGAAACAATTTCCAATGAAAAAACGTAAAGTTTTATTGAAATAAACTAAGTGGCTGCTTCAATAAGGCAAGCCATTATTACATGTTATTGGCCGGGTTACAAGCATCGGCCTTATTGAAAATCCTACTTCTACGATAAGGTGAAGACCTCTTGGGAGGAGCTGGGAGGTTCTGAGTCTTGAATCTCGGCGGGCCTTTTTGTTCGTTTGGTGGCTTATCAAGGTGGAAGCTAGGCCCCATCTTTTTGGACGAACTTGGTCAGGTGTCCCCGCTGTATGAGTTCTTCGATCTCCTCCTTGAGAGCCCGACAATCATCTGTGTCGTGGCCGTGGTCCCTGTGAAAGCGGCACCACTTATCCTTGTTTCTCTTCTTGCCAGGTGTATTCATTCTAGGGGGAGCACGGAGTAGCCCTTCCTTGTCCACCTCCATAAGAACTTCTGATGTATTGGCAATGAGGGGGGATGAACTTTTCAAAACGAGGAGTCGGGCGGCGCTGGCCATTGCCGTCCTTCTGGGATTTTTGGGATCCCTCTTCGCTTGTGTTTTTTCCGTTTGTTCCCGGAAGATGTCTCCTCCAGAGTAAGGGGGTTGAGAGTCTCTTCCGCTCGTATGTACTTCTCCACCCTAAGTAGGAGTTCTGAGAAGTCTCGAGGAGGCTTCTTGGCAAGGGATGCCCTGAGGTTGGCATTAGTGACGTTGCGCTCGAACGCTGTAGAGGCTACTGATTGGTTGAGGGATGGAATGGACCGGGCTTCGGCGGTGAAGCGTCGAACGTAATCCCTTAGGCGTTCACCCTTTTCTTGGTCGAGGGTCACCAGGGATACACTTGTTTTCTCGGCCCGACGGCTACCCACGAAATGAGTAAGGAAGAGCCCTTCGAACTGATCGAATGAAAAGATGGAGGCCGGGGCGAGTCGAGAGTACCATTCTCTTGCAGGCCCCTTCAAAGTGGCAGGAAAGATCTTGCAGAGGAGGGCGTCTGAAGCATGGTGGATCATCATGAGAGTTTTAAAACTCTTTATGTGATCCGCGGGGTCTGACTCCCCGGTATACGACTCGAAGTGAGGCGACTTGAAGTTCTCTGGGATGGGGGCCTCCATGATGGTGCGGGAGAATGGAGGTTTGCTCGGGCGGAGGTTTATCGCTCGTTGCTTTTCTTCCCTGTCAATTCGGCCGAGGCGCCTCTCCATCTCGTGGAGATGGCGGTAGACCGAGTCTTCTCTTTGATCATACCTTGCCGAGCTCCGGGACTCATCTTCGTACGAGGGTGGATTGGGGCTGCGGCATTGGTAGCTTGGAGACGGACGAGGACTGAGAGTGTGAAGGCGATGGATCCTAGTTGGCTCATGAGTAGGTGGCCTCTAGTCGTTCTTTGGAGTGATATTAAGGGCCCATAAGACTGTTGCTTGGAAGTTTTGAAGATCTGCCCTTGTGACTGGTGCCTCTCCAGCTTGGCGGTCCCTATGTGTGGCTCGGGTTACTGGAGAATGAGTTCTCCGCCGATGACGCTGAGGGGACTCCCTTCGCCCTCTTCGAGTAGGGGACCTTCTGTAGTCTCGGCGATGAGGAGATCGCTCATTTGGATGTTGTTTATGGGAGGCTCCCTCTCGGGCCCGCCTTTCATCCAAACGGCGGTGAAGATCCTCTTCCTTCTGCCGATTGAGGATGGTATTTCGAAGGTCGGAAGCTTGGGAATTATGGGATGCCATAGAGTTGGAAGAGGGGTTGTGTATTGGGATGCGGTCCTGTTGGATAGGTTGCTTCTGAGGATTGGGACGCGAGCCCCCCGCACCAGCATTCTGAGGCCAGGTTGGATCCCGAGGGGGTTGAAGATTCTGAGGAGGGAGTTGGTCCAGCTGCAGGGGGTCCTCTGCCTGAGGAGGAAGTTGCCCCTGCTGCTGAACGGGTTGGAGGGGGACCTCCTGTTGTGGTTGAGGAGGGGTAGGCCCACGGTTGGACCCTCTGGATCTGAGTTTCCTTGGAGGCATGACGGGGGAAGGTCTGACCTACGAGAAGAGGAAGGCTGCTACTCGTGGTGTTTCCCACAGACGGCGCCAATCTATTACCGCTAAATCTGGTGTAGGGGTAAACAGACAGTATTTGTGGATTCTTGGAAAACTTGAATAGCAAACCTGGACCTGTTCCGCCGGAGTTTGACCGCTGACTCCCGTCGTTCACCTGCAAAAAGTGCGAGACACCGGGGTTGATCCCGGCGACGCACCCTCGGACGCTCAAGTCAGTAATCAGGAATGATTATGAAAGAGCGTAAATTGGCAAAAGATTGATTACCTCTTAGTGGAGATGGATGGGGGGTATTTATAGCCACCGTAGGGGTCAGATTAGGAATGTAATCCCTGTGGTCAGATAAGGAATGTAATCCCTAATCCCCAGTAAAAGGATAGATATGAATCAGGGCCGTTGATTAGGATTAATCAGAAACCCTAATTCTATCCTGCTGGACGGGGTTTATTTCGGGTTGGGACTCGTACCCAGTTGAGGTGGATCCGTTCGTGGGTTATTGGGTCTTTTGGGGAAAAGACCCAGGAACCACTTCAGACCCATTGGTAGGCAAAATTACCATTTTACCCCTAGGCTTTGAGATTCGTTCCTGATTTGGACGGTTCCGATTTAACTCCATTTTTAGCCATATCAGCTACTAATACTATACTTGACAAAGATGAATTAGGTAAGAGTGTCGATCAAAAACTTTATCGAAGGATGATTGACTCACACTTATATATAACTGCTAGTAGACCAGACATTATGTTTAGTGTATGTTTGTGTGCTAGATATCAGTCAATTCCTAAAGAGTGACTTAAAAGCTATGAAACACATTTTAAGATATATTAAAGGCACATCTGAGTACGGTTTATTCTATCCACGCACTGATAATTTTCAACTTTTGTCGTATAGTGGTGCGGATTTTGCTGGTAGTAAAACTGACCGTAAAAGTACTAGTGGTACTTGTCACTTTTTGGGACATTCACTAGTATCTTGGTGCAGTAAAAAGAAAAATTCAGTATCCCTATCTACTACAGAAGCTGAATATTTTGCTGCAAGTTTGGCTTGTGCCCAAATTTTGTGGATGAAACAAACCCTATTAGGTTATGATATATCATTTTTAAAACCTGGTATAATGTGTGATAATACCAGTGCCATTAATTTATTTAAAATCCGATTCAACACTCAACGTATGAAACACATTGATATTAAACATCATTTTCTACGTGATCATGTTTTAAAGGGAGATATATCTTTGGGTTTTTTTTCTACTGATAAACAAGTAGCAGATATCTTTACCAAACCACTTAAGGAAGACACATTTATCAACTTTAGAAGAGAACTAGGAATCTGCTGTTTTCATGATATTTCTTGAATTTTTAACTTATGTAAGGCGACTTAAAAATATTTTCCAGTCGACTGACCAAGTATTTTTCGTTGTCTATTATCAACTTTGCATTTTACTACAACTGTGTTTTTTACTTTCAGATTTTCATGTTCTCCTACCCTTAATGTTTAAACAATAAAAAGGCTGATCAAATAATAAAATTTTGGCCTGAAAATTTCAATATTCTTAATTTACATGTTTAGGAATCTAATAATTATTTTTAATGAATTTAATATTGAGCTTTTGCTGATTCTAAATATAAAATAATATGATGTCGAAATTCTGCCGGAACATGAAACCTGTAAAGAACCATGTGTTTGGCCTTAGCTACTATTGTCGGAATTTGAACTTTAAATATGAGTTGGAACCGTGTGGAAGTCTAGTTTCATAATTTTCTGCCAGATTCAACTTTCGATTTCTGAGTCAGTGGAAAACTGCATTTTTGTGCAGATTGCGCTTGCTATCCAGAATTTTGGATTCCACTTTATAATAGATTAATTATTTCTATGTTGTACTATTGCATGAATTAATGTATGTATGTCGCATTGCATGATCCTAATGAGTTATTGTCATCATTCTAATTGTCCTATTCCATGTTATCGTCCTATTGTTTTCCTATTGATACTATAGTTCACCTCATGTCCCAAATTGAATATTGTATTGTTGCATTGATAAATAGTTAACAAGCCAAGGTTCAGGGATTGACTAGAGTAGTTAATGATATGGGGACTGTACTCGGATGATGGCCCGTGTTATTATTGATATCGTCATTGTGTAAGAAATTGCACTTTGGCCTGTGTTATTATTAATATCGTCATTGTCTAAGAAATTGCACCTTGGCATGTGTTATATTGTTATCATCATCATACTCAGTACATATAGAATCTACCACTTGAGTCTAGACGAAATTGATTGTATACATCGAACCTGTAGTATGGGATGCAGTAGTACATGCATTAGCTAGGATTAAAATGATTAATAGACATAAGGATTACACACCGACACTGCATATTGTTCATCATTGTTCCTATTGATATCGAATTTTGGCTAAGTGTTACCGTTATTGATCATTGATTTCTGTTACCGAATATTGCATCATTGTTTATAGCCATTGCATCGATTATCATGCTTATTGTCCCATGTTATTGATTCCTATTGATCCATTGATTCATTGTTATACCGTTATTCCATTGTTCCCTGCTTTCTCTACTTGCTGTCCATGACTTGCTCTAATGATAATTTTTCTCCGCTTTTTAGATGAAGTGTATACAGGTAATGAAGGAGAATTGTCTGCTGGAATTGGAGAACAAACATTATGAAGACTACTGCAATCGAATTGCTTATTGCTTTAATAAACTTAATGTATTGAGACTTGTTATTATTTTGGATTGGATTATTATTATTTTGGGCTTATGTCCCAGATTTCATTATTGTTTTCAGATGTTGGATTATTATTATTGTATTTGGATATGTTTATTGCTTCATTCCAAGTACTATTGTTCATGAGATTATTATTATTGTCTGCACAAATATTTTGTATTGATTATATTGTTGAGTTAATCAGATAAACAGTTTATGGGTGAAGTTAGTCATTCGCTGGGCTTCTTTCATGTACTCGTCTTCCATATTTTTGGGAAGCGGGGCGTGACACCGACGCTTAAGCTTATTAAAGCAGCGACACTCCAATATCTCACAACCACAAGCTTTTTGGACAACACAAAATAAAACAATCGTGGAAAAGATTCATAAATCGATAAGTGGAACTGACTTAAAAGAATAAGTGTGTTATAAGAAAATAGAGAAAAATGTGTAAAACAAGGTTCAAGAAAACACAATGCACATGATGCTCACTAATGCACACTTGTTCGGATTCTATGCCGCCCATACAACATAGGTCTGAGGGCAAGCCCTTAGCATTCACCACAATTTAGGGTTCTTCCCCTCGCTATGCAATCCTATAACGGTGATAGAAAGCAAGATTTTATATTGAACCACAGATAGGCCCTAGTCCTGAAATACATCTGCCCGACCGTACCGACCCTCAATGCGCAAACATCCTGTAAGCATCGCACTAACCACTGGAGATCCATCTCCCTTCTAGATGTTTCACGAATAGGCTCCAGTCTCGGAATACATCCGCCGGACCATACGGAACCATCGACGCGCGAACTTCTTGGAAATAACATGAAAGTCACCATCCCTGAATGCATCTGCCCGGCTGCATCTATAGTCCCAAAATACATCCGCCCAATTATAAAGAGCCCCCCACACTAACATTTGCACAAGTTCCGTCACAACCCCCTTACCTAGTGCATGTCCTTACGAGTAAAAAGAGAAACCTGAGCCACCTAGAGCTAGCTCCACCCTACCGGACTTAACTCTATAAAAATAGGGACACCAGCCCCACTGGCTAATTCCTAGGATCAAATAATTCACTGTCGGTAATCTTGGGTCCTGCTCAGCCTCTATTGACTACAACACAATATCTCAACAATAGCATATTTCAATGTGAATCACACTTGGTTCAATTATCAAAACATTCTTTCTTTTATTTATTTATGGAAACGCCACTTTTCCACAAAACATCTCAATTAAGATCATCCCATTCCAAATATAAATCTTCATTTATCCACAATCATTCTATCATAACTCAATCATCATTTAATAAACATTTCACTTTTATAAAGACCCCCTTCATTTATAGTAACAAAACAATTTAATTATACCTCTTCAAATTCATGCCATGGTACTCCTTTCCATAATTAATATAACACTCTAATTTTTGGAAGATCTATCAACTTTAAAATTGAAATAATCCTCTTTCAATTGTGGGATTTATCTCAAAAATCTAAAAATTCACAATTCCAAAATCTTAAATTCACACTTCTTTAAAACTAAAAAATAGCTCTTTAAAATCTGAACATTTATCCCCCAAAACTGAAATATATGTTTCCCTCAAAACTGAGAATTTTTTCCACAAAATTTATGGTTTTATTCATTCGAAATCACTACTCAAACTTGCCAAAACTGAAAACTCATTTCTCTTTAAATCTGAAATTTATACCTTCTTATCCTTAAGAGCAGTCCATTCAAAAATGAATATTTAATTTGGAAAAATTGAGTTTATATTTACTCTATAAACATAGATCACGTCACCAAATTTATAATCCATTCGCACAAAATTTGAAGTTCTAAATCTTCAATAAACTGAAACTAGATTTTGGTAAAAATATGAAACTTGCAGCTTTAAAACTTAATGAACACATTATTTAAAAATTCACTTTATTGCCAAAATATAATCATATGTATGCATGCCCATATCTACCCTAGGGTTTGCAACCCTAGTGCACAAAAGAAAAACGCCACACACATACCAAACCCGACCCATCAGCTAGGCCAAAACCCATCCAAACAGTAGCCTTGAGTTGTTGTGCAAACCCAGCAACCCGTACCCTAAACCCTAGTTGTTGAACCCCTTAACCTTCAAGATTTGATTCATTTTTATTCAAGGACACTATTTCACCCTCCAATCTATGGAATTTAATTTATAAAAATTCTAGTCAATAAAAACAGTGAGTTCAACATATAGATCTCATCTTTAAATGATCAACACGAGTTTTAAGAACATAAGACAAGTTCTAATCATCTACAAAAGTATATGGGTTCATTAAATCCATCTTCATGGGTAAAGATTTGATCTTTCACGCTTAGTGTTGCCGCTGAATCTGGTGTGGGGGCAATAGACAGAATTTGTAGGTTCATAGGAACTCTAACGGGCGGAATCCTACTTCTTCCTTGTTGACAAGTTGACTCCTTGGTGCTCCCGCGGACCTGCACAAACGTTCGAAACACGGGAAGGATCCCGGCGACGAACCCTCGATGCTCTTGTCAATACCAGAAAAAGTAATAGGAAAGAGCTCAAGTGAGTGATCACCTGTGATAGTTGGAGGTAGGGGGTATTTATAGCCGCCATGGGATCTGTTTCGGGATAAGAACGAATCCCTACTTCTCGGAGTGACTGGATTGAAGTGGTTGTAACCATCTTCAGCGGATAAGGATGAACTAGGATCTCCTCCTATCCTATTTAAACTGATCCTTAATGGGTTTGCACCCGTTCTTAGCTGAACAGATCCGTTCAAGGGTTGGCGGGTCCAAGAGGAGAGACCCGGTTCCCAATTCGGACCCATCTGTAGGGGAAATTACCATCTTGCCCTTGCGACTTTAAGATTCGTGTCCACATTGAACGGTTCCGATTTAACCCCATTTTTAGCTATATCACGAGCCCCCCACTCCGAAAGACTGTGCGTTACAGCCTTGTGGGAGTAGTTTTGTTGTTCTAATGGCGTATAGGGTTTTATCGGAGTTCTCAAAGGGTGGTCGAATCTTGCCTGAGGGGTGACGGTTATTTTCTGAGCTGGTAGCATGCTTAGAGTTGCTTCTTGGTTCCTCTGGATTTTTGATGATTTTTCTCGATTTTTCAACTATTTTTCGGACCATTTATCCAATTTTGCAAAGCAATGATTTATTTTTCAGGAGCACTAACTAATTGTTCCAAGCACTAACTAATTATTCCAACTAATAATTATTCACCCAGGGGAGCTCAAGAACACTCCCCCTGAATTTATAAGTATTTTTTAGAATTTTTACTTATTTTTCCTGAATTTTTGGGCATTTTTTGCAATTTTTAAATAAATAATCCGAATTAATAATTAAAAAAATAATTTTAATCACCTATTTATGATGTGGCCGAATCTGTATCATCCATCTGCTAGGTGTGTGAAGATCTGGGTGATCTGACGGTCGTGAAGGATGCGAACTTTGCCCGTTTGGAGGTCGGTGGCAATCGACCCCGGGGCATTCGTCGAGGTCCAGGGGAACGTTGCGTGGCATGTGGGCCCCTGGCTGTTCTCGCGTTCAGGCATCGATGGCAAGCGACTTCAAAAAGCTTGCCGAAGTCTGAGAAAGCGACGCATGGCATTTGGGCCCCTCCTCTTCACCTCCTGTATGCCGGTGGCATTCGACTTCGGAAACCGTGCCGAGGTACGTGAGGGCGACACGTGGTAGGTAGGCGCCTGGCTATTCTCGTGTTCAGGCATCGGTGGCAAACGACTTCGGAACCTCTGTTGACGAATAAGAGAGCGCCACGTGGCCTGTGGGACCCTGGGGCCGTTGACCAGTCAACGCATTTTCTTGCGTTTCGACATCGGTGGTAATCGACTTCGGAACCCCTGTTGATGAATGAGAGAGCGCCACGTGGCCTGTGGCGGGACCCTGGGGCTGTTTGACCAGTCAACGAATTTCTTGCGTTTCGACATAGGTGGCAATCGACTTCGGAACCTCTGTCGACGAATGAGTGAGCGCTACATGGCCCGTGGGATCCTGGGGCCGTTGACCAGTCAATGCATTTTCTTGCATTTTGACATCGGTGGCAATCGACTTCAGAACCTCTGTCGACGAATGAGCGAGCGCCACGTGGCCCGTGGGACCCTGGGGCCGTTGACCACTCAACGCATTTTCTTGCGTTTCGACATCGGTGGCAATCGACTTCGGAACCTCTGTCGATGAATGAGCGAGCGCCACATGGCCCGTGGGACCCTGGGGCCGTTGACCAGTCAACGCATTTTCTTGCATTTCGACATCGGTGGCAATCGACTTCGGAACCTCTGTCGACAAGTGAGAGGGCCACACGTGGCCTGTGGGACCCTGCGGCCGTTGTGTTGATTCTTGATTTTGATGATTCCAACACAATGCAAAGTTGTTGTGCTACTTCTTATATATTTCAGGATGTACACAAAGGCAAAATGTTCAAACAAGCTCAAAGCAAATTGATCAAGCTCTACAAGGTTCTAAAGCTCAAGTGTGATCAAGCATTCAAAGTCAAAGACAAAGGCTAAAGCTCCATCTTAAGACTCAAGACTCAAGACAAGACTTATGTTTCAATGTGTTGTATTAAGCGTCTTGTAACAATTGTAACTTTTTCCTTTCTTTGAGTCTTAGATTGATGTATAGCCTTGTAAGATCAGCCAATAGACCCCGCCCATTCAACTGAACTTTTTGATGCCCACAGAGATTACAACCCAAATCTACCAAATCTCTCCCCTCCCAACTCTCTCTCTCCTCTAACTCCGTCAAATCTCTCTGAAACTGCTCTCTCTTCCTCACTACAGCGTGCTCTCGCCACCAACATTCAATACCCAAATTCCCAAACTCTAATTTTTATCTTCGTCCAAAATCTCCTACTCTTGCCACCTACATTCAATCCGACAACACCCCTGATGCATAGCACCTCCATCATCGTCTCCGACAACACCCAAAGTTGATGGTATGTCTTGGTTGGTTTGCACTTGTTGTTTCTTGAGAATTACTATAAATTATTTGTTAACAGTATGCCTTATGAATTCTTAGTGAGTTACATAGATTTTGTATGACAGGTTTGGAAGGAGAGGGGTTTAGATGAATGTATGACGTATTGTTTTGAAGGTTGGGGACTCTTGTCGGTTGTGAGAACTTTATTGTCCACCGTATGTTTGATTAATTGCCTGTGAGAATGAAATGACTTGTGGGGGGTTTGTACGGTTCATATATTTTCTTTAAAATTTGAGTTTGGAATTTGTAGTAGTGGACAAACAGTGTGAAAAAGATTATGGGTGTTGAGTTGTGTAATCTTGAATTGAATTCATTACATATGTCGTATAACGTTATTACATAGTACCACACATTTAGTGTTCTATGAGCTTCTTTCCTTTTGTCGATTTCCATCTTATTAGTCAATCTTTCAATTTTTAGTTGTCATATACCATCTTACTTATATATTAATTAACATTGTCCAATATTTGTAATACAACTTGCAGTGTCATCATCACACTAATGGTATGAACGAGGGGTAATGTTGGACCATCGGCTAGTACTAGCCATCCACCGGTAAGTAGTGTGTGTTTAGGTGTTCAAATAATATGTTATTTATAATGCATTTGACATCAGAGTAATTAATAAATGTTGAAAGATACTAATGAAGGAGCCGGTACAAGTGACTGAGGTCGGAAACCACGAACTCGCGGTGGAAGACCCCTGAGTAGTAGCCACGAGACTTCTAGTTGCGATGGCCGAGGTCGGGGTACCGCACCTACACATGTAAGCAGTGTTGATATATTTGTGACAAGTACACGTTCACGCTCACAAGTCAACAATCTGCAATTTTCAACCCTTTTGGTGCCCACCCTCAACTCGAATACCTATTTTCTCTTGAAATACGACAGGGTTATGATTAAACCTTATAGCCTCATGCAAATTTACTCTCTCCCGCCATATATCGATAAGTTCTTGCATTCTCGGAGCCCAAATATGCCCTTCACTTATAATGTAACCCCCATTTCCATCTACACATATTTTTCTGTGTAAATTCTGGGTTTGGGTTCTTTATAAAATTTTCTGTTTTCTTAAATTCATTTTGCCTTAAATTTATTTTGGATCTCCTGTTAAAATTTATTTTTGTTCATCAATTGTATTTGTAGTTATTTTCAGATAATTTATGTATTGTAATACAAACCCTATTTTGTTACATGATCTTTTTATTAATATTATTATTATTATCGTTATTACTATTATTACTATTATTGTTGTTATTATTAGTATTATTATTTTTATTGTTATTATTATTTTAAAGTGCAAACAAAGTATGTTATTTATATATGACTATTCTAATTATTGTGAAAAGTTAAATCATAATCGAATTGCATTCTTCCAATTAATTTTATTTTTGTTGAACCCTGAAATTTTTGAACAATCTATCTTAATTGTGTATGATGAATACCCTAATTTATCTAATATATTCCATTTATTTTTATATTGGATTTAAACCCATTTATTATCCAAACCCACTTTTTATTGGATCCTACCCGCAACCTGTTACCCCTTAACCCTATTTATATACTGTGTATCCCTTCCTAACACTAATTAACCCTTATCATCCCTATTACCCTAGCCGCCTAAATCCATGTTCCATGTTCTTCTTCAAGCTCCCGATGCTCTTCCTCGACCGTGCATCGCGACCCATCACCTTCCCTCTCCTCCTCCTCGCCATCATCCCGTCACTCAGCCCTGGTGCTCCTTGCCATCCACCTCCTCGCCTTGGCCTCCTCTCAACTTCCTACCCTGACTGCGCGCCGCCAGTCAGCAACCCCCTGCACATCGTCCCCCCGTCCCTGTTCTCCTCCATCGAAGCCGTCGTCCCCTGTTTCGCCATTGCCGAGGCCTCCAACCTCGACCCCCGACTCTGGTGCAGCCACCTGCGGCTGCCATCGTGCCACCCACCGCACTCGAGCTCCCAGCCTCCTGCCATTGCCTCGTTAACGCCAAGCCTCACCCCTGCGCCCTGCCTTCGTCCACTGCGACAGTCGAAGCCACATTGAGCGCCTCCCGCTCAATGTCTCTGCCTCTCCCCTGGATTGCCGAACTCATCTCCTTCATCACCATCTCACCCTCGCCAGCATCCACCTCCTGCGTCCTTACCACTCCAGTTGCCTCCTTGCCTTCAGCCCCGCCATTACCTTGCCATCGATCCATGAGCCACCTGACCATGGGTTTATCGTCATCAAGGTCCTCTGTTAATCAGCCAAACAGTGCCTCATCGAATCCCAGCCGTCCGTTTGATTGAGATCATGATCATCATCAGATCAGAGCAATCTCATCCATCGACCTTTCTCCATCCGATCTTCGATCGTCAATCAACGTCCTCATCTAATCAAGGCAAGTATCTTCTTGTACAATTTTTTGTTCTAGTACAAGCTTTTATTTGAAAATACCGTAAGTAGATTGTAGTTGTGACTCCTTTTTGGCTTATCATTTGATGACCTCATTTTACTCATTACCATCTTTATCAATTCTATGATCATAAGAGTCACAATATTTCATTGATACACCCATTTCACAACTAGTATAATTATATTATATTTCATGCAAAAATATCCTTGTTTGCTGCTGTCCTGTTTTTGGTATGCTGTTTCGACCCTGATAACATCAGAATCTAGACTTGAGTTCTAAACATGAAATTCAGCCCCAGATGTCTAATTTATGGTTTGTGAATTATCATTGTTTTAGTTCTGCTGTGTCTGAGATTTCAAATTCACAAATTTGTTGTCTCACTTTGTTTCACGAATTAAATTAACTACGCTACCTGTAAGATAACGACTTGAAATTTTGCATGCTAAAACTAGGCACACTAGAGAACCTTCCCTAATTTTCCTAGAATTAATTGATAAAGTTTCAAACCTATTTCATAATTATAAACACAATTTTACAAATTATGGCTGAACAGGAATTCTGTGTAGTTTGCTGTTTTGACACCAATTGCTACAACTTTTATATATCGGTTTTATGCGCTGGATTCGGCATAGATTCTAGTTTCTATATTTTCTGACGGATTCAGATTTGCATTCCTGTGGTAGCAGGAATCTCAGTTTTGGTGCAGCAATGTCTTGCTGTCCAGAATTGGTATTTTGTTATGTTTAAATATTTGCATGTTGTTTCTTATATTTTGTGATTTAGAACATGTTCCTTGCATCATATAAGCACTTGATACTTCCTTGTCTTGTCCTGATTATGTTCTCATTATCTCTTGATCATGTTTATTTTGTAATAAAAAGTAACAAACCGGGGTTAAGGGAAAGATCTAGTAGTGGACAATATAGAAAAGTGTACTCGGAAGGGGGCCTATGTTTTCCGTAATTGTGGAACCTGATTTGGTTACATGACATGATTTGGATTAAATTTGGATAATTTGTATTACATTTGGATTATTTGGATTACATTTAAATAATTTGGAATACTCGATATGATTTGGTTAATATGATTTGGATTACTTGATATAGTGCACCACTGCTTGATACCTGAGTACACAGCCCTATAGAAACCACTACGAAATCTAAACATAACTTGATTGTATGTAGCAACCTTGTGGTGGTAAATAAATGGGATGCATGAAGTGCTACATTAGATAAGAGTAAATGAATAGACTTAAGTTGACATTATGCACATGCATGATCCTGTCTACCAGTTTCCTGATTTCATTACAAGTTACATGATTTTGATTTACAAGTTACCTGATTTTGATTTAGAAGTCACCTGATTTTGATTCACAAGTTGCATGAACCCATTTCCGTTACTTGTTTTCCAGTTGCAAATTGTTGTCTTTCCGTTCATATGTTTATAGTTATTTGTATCACACTTGACTTCGTTTTATTTCATGCTCCTTGAATCTTGTCGTTGTTCCATCTCGGTTCTTGTTCTTTATTATATTTTCGTTCTTGTACCATTTTGCTTGTACTACTTGCGGCCTGAAACGTGCTTTAACGGGTACTCCATTTTTCTTTCTTTGAGTTATGTTGTATAGGTACAAACAATGGGTTATTGAGAGAACTCGTCGAACTGTTACTGCACTGCATATTCTGTGGCTAGTTGGTAAGTCCTTGTATTTTAGATACTGGTTATTGCATTATATTCATTTTTATGTGATTGTTGAGTTACCTGGTATATTACAGCTTATGGATGATATGAGTTGGCATACTTATATCATTTGCTGGGCCTCAGTTACATGCCTGTGTTCCCGTAGAATGGGAAGCGAGGCATGACATATAATCTTCTGTGCCGCTTGACGACGTTCGGTAAAGTAGGAATTAAAACGATAGAATATCATCTCCATAATTGCCATCACTGGCAAACTATGGACACATTTCAAAACAGAATTAAATATTTCATATGAATTTATGCTATATCGACATCCTCCATCTGCAGTAAGTGCCAACTTCTTGATTGGTTCCTCCTTGAGCCAACTGATGGCCTCGATTTTAATCTTTTCGATCTCTGCCTTTTTATTCACAAACTTTTTTGGTTGATTTTGATATGCAACCACCTTAACTTTATTCATCAAAGCCTTGCTACTGAATTTGATAACGAAATTTGTAGCAAAATGCTGCTTACAATACCAGCGATATGCATGTGGCTCATTCCATCATTCATTTTCTAGCTCCATGTATGAAAAGATTCCTCCATTACAATAACACATAACCTTTGGCAATCAGTGACAAAATATCGAATACAACTCATGAACCAAGTCCAACTTTCTATACTCTCTCCATCTACTATTGCAAAAGCTAATGGAAATAACCTGTTATTTGTGTCGGATGCAACGACAATCAACAAACGACTCTTGTGTTTGCTGCAACCGTTACCTATTCCGGAATGGAAGTGGGATAGCATCAGTATGGATTTCATCACGGGTTTGCCCAAGAGTTCAAAAGGAAATGATGCGATTTAGGTCATAGTCGATTGACTAACCAAGTCCGCTCACTTCTTGGCGATGAAACTCACTTCGTCTATGGACAAGTTGGTCGAGCTGTATGTTGGAGAGATCGTCAGGCTGTATGGTGTTCCGTTAACCATTGTGTCTGATCGAGATGTGCGGTTTACTTCGTATTTCTGGAGGAGTCTTCAGACAACTCTGGGTACCAAGGCAATGAAGTATGGTTGTCCTTTTGGAATAATTGCACGTAATATGTAATATCCCGAATTTTTATTTATAATTAATTGAGAATTTATTGATTTTACGTGTTTTGCATGTATAAATTCTTGTACATTTTCCCTTAAAAAATATCTCTTTTATAACATGAACAAATGATCATTTTAAATTCTTCTTTTTAATTTGTCAAAGCCTATTTTGAAAAGCCTAAGGCCTATTTTTCTAATTTAAGCCCATCCTAATTAATTGAGTGTTTTATTATTAACCCATGGGTCTAAGGCCCACTAATTAAATTATCTTTTAATTGTTATAACATGTAATGTAGACATATTTAGTAGAAAATAAATTAATTAATCTTGTACAAAAATTAATGGGGGGTACTAGTATTGCATGTGCATTGCACTAGCACGTGCAAGATGCACTCTAGGGAGTAGGCCGGATTTCACAAAGAGAGAGGGAGAGATGGGAGTAGTGGTGAGGTGGTTTCTCCATCATGGGTAGTTGCTACAACTCCCTATTTCATCATAGCCTTTGATCCTTAACTATTTGGACTAATCCTAGCCTTTCATTTGCCCTCAAAAATTGTATAATTAAATACCACCCCCCTTACCCTCTTCATACTTGCACCTAAAATTTGTAAAGAAAGAAAGAAAGAAAAGACAATTTGTGAGTTAAAAGATTGAGAGTTATGTGTGTTCTTGCACCCATTGGAGGAGGCCGGCCTACACCCAAGAGGGAGAGCTTGGATTCATCAATCACTAGGAGGAGACGACGCGTTGGTGGCTCAAACTATGAGGAGAATGACCCATTCGTTCATTCTAGGAGATTTTTAGGGGCTTTCTATTCGTTTTCTACAATAGGTGGGTGATTCTTATGCCTCTAATTTAGACATCATGCTAGGGTTTGAATTGATAGAATTGCTAAAGAAAAACTAAGTAATTTTGCCTCATATTTGCTTATTTAGAGGAGGAAAATTGTAGCTAAGAGAATGCTTGACCAATTGATTGCTAGTTGACAAAATTATGATTGAATGTGCTAGAATCTATCATGCTTTTGAAATATGCTTTATGGAGAAATTTGTGCTTATGAGACAAATGATTGATTAAATGCATTACGAAAATTTGATTGTTTAAATTAAAGCAACACCAATGTAGGAAGATGAAAACTTGTGTTCTAAAAATATTGTAGGATAATAACAAGTAAAAATAAAGAGGAAAAGTAATCTTTTGTGGAAACTTTGATTATAAATAATGTGAAAATTATGATCTTGTTCTCAATGTCAAAAATATATCCATGATCTACTCTAAATTGCAACCTGGTGCAATCGACAGTCGACTGTCAGGTAATAAATTTTGGATTTTAGTTGCAGAACAGTCGACCAACTATATTGTAACAGTCGACTGCCCTGATTATTTATTTTCGAGTTTTAAATCTTTGCAGAACAGTTGACCGACTATATTGTAACAGTCGACAGCCCTGACTATTGGTTTTCGAGTTTTAAATCCTCACAAAACAGCCGACTGGCCATATTTTAACAGTCGACTGCCCTGAAGTTTGATTTCATGAGATAATTTTCTATAACCTTTGGCCTAGTATAAATGAGAATTTGAGACTATTTTGCAAGAAAGAACTTATTATAAATTGTTTAGCTTAAATTGTCTTTGGATAAAGAAAAATAAATGCATTGTTTAAAAGAGTTTTGAAATGAGATTTGGTAATGGAAAAAATTGAAGGTGTGAATTTGGGATTAGTACTAATAAAATGAGAATAAAAGAATTATGAATGTGACAAGTTAAAAAATGAATTCATTTATTCTATGCACGAAATTGTACATGAAAGTGAAATGAAATGTCGTGATGAATTATGAAAGACCTTATGAATTTGAATACACAAATGCAATGGACATGAAATGCAATTGAAAGCTAGAGGGTAGCTAAGCTTTATACCGGCATTGAAAGAATATTTTGAGATGAGATATTGAAAAGGAAAGACCAAGTTTAGGTCATATTGTTGAATTGATGATTAAGACCGGTATAGAGAAAATACTGACTCTAGAGTATTAATTTTATTCATGATTCAATAACTAAGGATTAGATACATAGTGAAGATGTGATGAAAGTAAGAGAAAAATACGAGTATGAGGGTCTCGGAGCTACGGCGTGAGAGTATTCACAGGCCGTCTACACGATGCATCATGTCATGACGTGGATACATATCTAGAAGTCCATACCCCAGGCGACACTTATGGGTTGTTTGGTGACTGCGGGTGGTGTCATGTCCCATGACGGAGGCTGAATTGTCCATAGGTTCTACACGATGCGTCGTGTCATGATGTGGGATTCCCTTCTAGGCTGTCTGGACATGAGCTCGTAACTCATAGAACATCTAGGATACTTACTGTAGTTACCGTAGTAGTTTAAGTCATGGTGAGGGATTGAACACTACAAGATGAAGAACGATTAAGAGCTTGCCCTCGGACCTATGTAGTATGGGATGCATAGAATTTGAACAGGTGCGCATTAGTGTCATGTAATATAAATAACTGCATTAAGGACTAAGTGTACAGCACAACACGATATTAATAGGATAGTCCCTTTGTAGCTTTGTTTGTGATCAAGTTTGTGGTTTGTTAAAGTATTTAAGAATCGTTATACTGTTCGGCATAGCGAGGATGGCCGTGTATAATATTTCGTCGGTTGTAAGCAACTGACGTACCCACAGTTTCTATGCAGGATAAAATGCATGAAAAGACTAAGGGGGAATTGATGCTTAAAGAATTATTCAAGTGTTGTTGTATTTCATTCATGTAATTGTTGTAACTTTGCTTCTGTTGTTTAAAAATGTAACTCTGATCTAATAAAGTTTTAAATTTCTTGTAAAATTGTACGATGAGAAGTGTAAAGATCATGTGGAACTTCGAATTCGGTCTTATTTGGAATTCGGGGTGTTACATAATCGTCACAGACAACCTGGCTCAGCTACGACATCGGGATTTTGTGCCATTTACTCATTTGTGTAGACTTTTGGTGAAAAAATACATTTAACGACATATAGACTTTTGTTCGATTTCACTGTGACAAATTCTCGATGTTCCTTAATGGAGAACATCTTCACGGCATGTTGGATATTAACTTTGGTCGAAAACTTTTGTCCAATGTACAATCCACCTATCTCGGATGAGCCACATGACTCTTGTGGAAATTGATTTACTTGGGCATTATTAACTCAATCAACCGATTCAAATTCTTGTATAGTTGGACTCATAAATTGAGTTAGGGGGACCACATATTTTAGCAGCCATTTCCTGAACGTCATTGACGTTATTTTCTAGATGCCCATCTTCTTCATCTTCCTCGTATTCTTCATCTTCTAATAACTCATTGTTAACCGTAGCATGATTAAAGAATTCAACAATGTTGTCATTATCAACAAGATCGCGTATAAAGCTAGAAGGACATGGCAACTCATGTTCGGGGTATTTGGTCCAGTTGAAATTGTGAATATGTTTTCTTGTCGAAGCGATAATCTTGCATGTGATTCAGGACTCGGATTGGGACTCATCTCATGGGTCGGCACTTCACATACTGGGATTGAAACATGTGGCCGACCATTAGGAAGCTTGATTCTCTCAATATATAACTCCAAAGAAGTCAACCTAGAATTCAGATCAAGTATTCTTGCAACAATAGAAGTAAGAGCGTCATCATCGACTACAGGCACCACCACAAAATATTGTGACCCTTCTTTTCTAGCTGCATATCGAGCTCGGATTTTAACACTCACCTCTATCCAAGTTTGTAATTTCATACACCTTCTCTAGTAGTTCGTGCTTTGTAATATTACAAGGAGCCCAAACTACTTCCGATTCGACATTACAATAACAAGCTCCTAACTTTGGATCTCGAATTATTTCTCCCCCACAATAGAACCAAATAGGAATTTGGTAATCCACTCATATACGTAAATTGATGAATATGCAAGTAATTATCTAATCTCAAACATAAAACACACATACTATACTTTATAGGGTTCTATGAATACCTTTAAAAAATAGCCCGAAGTTTGAGGATGGAGATGATGTCGTAGATGATGTATGAGATGAATGGGGATGATCCTGGATATGATGTATCAGTTCAGATTTTGGTTTTTTGAGTGATAGTGCGAGATTTCAGTTTTTGTTTTTTTAGAGTGATGTGAAATTGGCAATCACTAAGTGCTTCGACGGAGTTGGAGGAGTCGGAGGAGTTAGAAGAGATTCGACAAAGGTTAGGAGATATTATGGAGTTGGAGGAGAGTGATTTGGATTTCGGAGTTGGAGAGAGAATGTTGGGAGAGATGAAGTGAATGGGAGAACGAGGAGTATAAGATTATAAAGAACTGAGCCCAACTCTAATATAACTGCAGTATCTAACTGCGGCTTCTTTTGAACATATTTAGACATAGGAATTTTTTCAATGTCTCGGAGTCTATTAACCAAATATGATATGTATTGAGGCCGCAGTTTTTGCATTTGGGAACTACGGCCTATGAGAATTGGTCCACTCTGGGAATTAGTTTTAAAATTGAGTCATCTTTGGAATTAGTTTCGAAAAGTGGGCCAGTTCAGGAAAAACAATCGCATATTAGCCACCAACTAACCAACCACATAAGAGCACGAATAGCGAGAAAATTTGGGCTGCATACGGAGAAATCTGACAGCGCACAGTGCGCGAGAGAAAAATAGGGTTAAGAGTTGATAGAGATAAAGAGGAATGGTAATATCGAGAGAGGAAAGTGCGAACTATGAACAAATCTGGACCGCTTACCGTGAAATCCGACAGCCCATAGAGCGTGGGGAAAATAAGGCATTTTTTTTGCAATTTTTAAAAAATATAGAGGACTTTTTGCCTCCCAAGTGTAATTATGTTATATAACAGAATAGAATAGAACAGGAAGAAGGTTAAATAATTATTCATTTAAAAAGCTTTTAAGATTATACGATCTTTCATAAGAAAAGTTATATATATTGAAGAAAATTACATATACGACATCATATTAAGTGTAAATCTTGAGTCAGGGTTGAACTCTTGTCCCAAATCCAACCCTCACCCGTGAACGGTAGACTGGGCTTTTGAATGTTTTGTAACTTCGCAAATCAAATTCCTTTTTTTATACCAAAAAGGAGGTATACATAATGTCTACCTCATAATACATTGATTAGCAATTATATACAGTTATAAGAAGTGAAATTGGTGAGAGGCATGAAATAAGCGATATTGAGGAAAAAGATGTGCATCTCTTAGCTAGTATGAAGAGAAGGTAGAGAACTGATGTGTCTATTTTTTATATAAATATTTGTACTCATTTATCCATAAAAATTCTTGTGTTCGTCTATCTTGTTAATAATTTATCTTATTTCCATATATTTCAATTAATTAACTATTTTTGAAGAAATAAGATTTTTGATGCAAAAAAGTGAATATTTTTGGTAAAAATCAACAAACAAAACAAACATATTGATTTATTAATTTTTATTGTTTTGTTGAATTTTAATATTTACAATTTGGCCTTATGAAAAGCAAAATAGAAAATTTTAATTGCCAATTGAGGTGAAAATGAAATAAACAATTTTAAAAGGGTTTAAATAAGCAAATATGATTTTTGGTTAGTTTGATTAATTTTAAACTAATTATTCTTATTTTTATTTTTAATCCTAAAATCTGATTTTTTTTTTGTGTGCAGCACGTGAAAGAGAAGAAAAAGAAGCAAGAAATAAAATATCAAATTAAAGAAGGAAGGAAATAAATAAAGATATGGGGTTTTCCTGCAAAAGTGAACCCTAATTCCTATGTCTCCTACTCTTATAAATACAACAGCAGATTGAAGAGAGAAGGCAGGCACCCGATGAGAACACAACGACGACTACTTTCAAATAATAATAATAATAATAAAAAAGCGAAACGGAGAGAAAGAGACTTAGTTGCCTCTCTCTGTGGTGTGTGGTTCAAGACGAAAGAGAGTAGAGGCTGACTCAGCGGCGCTGAGTTCGAGGGTGACGTCATCAACAGAAGGAAGGTGGGGAGCTTTTCGGTTGGTGCGGGTGACGTGGCAGAAAAGACAGAAGGAAGGAGGAGAGAGGAGAGGCTGGCGTGGGCTTCGGAATTCGTGGCAGAAAAAGACAGACAGCGGTTGACGCTGTGTTTGCTGGCTCAGTTTTCGAGGCGTTTGGTTTGCAATTTTTTTTTACAAAAACAGTTTTTCTGTATCTCTTTTCCTCTTCTAATGCAATCAAAGAACAAGTTTGTTAATTGCAAATTTATTATGAACTAAATTTTATTTTTCTAGGGCTTCGATGTAGCCTAGTTTTGATAACACAATTTTTAATTTTATATTATTTTTCTATTTTTCCATGGTTGTGTGTTTGATTTTTAATTTTAATGCTTACAATTGGTTGACCGACGTTTGTATGATCTATTAAATCATGGAGAGACCGAACTGGTAATTTGTGATTAATAAAATTAAATACCGTTATAAGAGCGAACTGCTGTTAATGTGACCGTTAAGAAATCCATAGATCTTAATGAATTTTCAATTATTAATTTGTGCATAAACTATGACAAATAATTAGTTGAGAATATTTTTGATATTGTTTGAGAGAGAATATTGAATAATTTGATGATTTTGGTCTACAACTTGGAAAAATAATCTTTTTATTGATATGGAGTTATAAATTGTGTGGGATTAACTAGGTGAAATCAAAAGCCCTAGAATTAATTTTTCCATTAACAAATCACAAAAATTTCAGATTCCGCATCCTTTAATTAATTTAGTTAGATTTTTAGATTAATTTAATTTAGTTGCTTTATTTATTAAAAATTTGGTTTTCCAAATAGTAGCTTATCTAGTAATTTTAGTACTCGATAAAATAATTAGTCCTTGTGGGTTCGACACTCTTTTCACTTAACTATACTACTTGTTGCGATTTTGTACACTTGCAAAAATTCACATCAAGTTTTTGGCACCGCTGCCGGGGACTAGTTATTCTTTTATTGATATTGAAAATTGCTAGATTATTACTAGTTTGGATTTTTATTTTTATTTTTACTTTTTTTGTTTTATTATTATTTTTCCTCTTTATTTTCTTTTGACTTACTTTTATTTATTTATTTATTTATTTTTAGTTTTTCTAATTTTTTCAATACTTATGTTTCAGGACATACAAGTACATTATCATGGTGAACTATGAAAATAAGGCTTTGAGAGACTATGCTATGCCCTCAATTCATAAAGCAACATCAAGCATAAAAAGGCCGGTTATTGAAGCTAACGATTTTGAGGTTAAACCGGTGATTATTGAAATGATTCAATAGACTGTTCAATTTTTTGGACTATCGCACGAGGATCCTTATGTTCACATTGAAAACTTTTTGGAAATTTGCGACACTTTTAAGCACAATGGAGTATCAGATGATGCAATCAGATTGAGACTCTTTCTTTTTTCACTAAGAGATAAGGTTTGGCTTGGCTAAATTTTCTACCACCTGGTAATATTACTACTTGGGAAGGACTTGCACAAAAATTTCTGGCTAAGTATTTTCTGCCGGAAAAGACAGCGAAGCTAAGAAATGATATTACCACCTTTATTCAATTTGAGACCGAGTCTTTGTATGATGGATGAGAGAGGTACAAAGAGTTTATTGAGAAAATGTCCTTATCATGAACTACCGAAATGGCTGCAAATTCAAATATTCTATACTGGTTTGAGAGTTACAAATCGATCTATAGTTGACGCAGCAGCTAGAAGTTCACTTATGAGCAAAACTCATGAAGCAGCCCATGAGCTTTTAGAGGAGATGGTATCTAATAATTACCAGTGGTCTTCAGAGATAACAATGCTAAGAAAAGTGGCTGGAGTTTTTGAACTTGATCCTATTACTACTTTAACTGCACAAATTGCTACTTTATCTAAACAATTAAGTAATATGAGTTTTAATGTTGTTCAAACTAACATTATTTGTGATTTTTGCACAGGGAATCATTCAGGTGCAGATTTCCAAATTGGGAACCCTTTTGCTCCATCAAATGCCGAACATGCAAAATTTGTGTCAAACTTTCAAAGGCAAAACAATCATTATTCCAACACATACAATCCAGGATGGAGATATCACCCTAAGTTTTCTTGGAACAATGATCAAGGAGAAATTAGACCACCTCAAAATTTTCCACAACAACAAAAGAAGTCGATACTAGAAGAGATGTTCATGCAATACATGCAGAAAACAGATTTGGCAATCTAAAATGTTGCAATTTCAACTTCAGCTTCAATTCGCAATCTTGAGGTTCAAATCGATCAAATTTCAAATATTCTTAATGAAAGAACGGCAGGAACATTACCAAGCAACACAATGGTTAATCCTACGGAGCATGTCAAAGCAATAACACTAAGAAGCGGGATGACAATTGAGCAACCACAAGAAGAAAATGGTGAACAAAATGTGGTTGAAAAGGAAGAAGAGTACGAACCAATTGTGGAGGAACAAATGCAGCATGAGCAAGTAACTTTTTATGTTTTTTCCAAGAAGTTTTCTGCCGAAGAACAGTTGTGTTTTCAAGTAAGTGAAACAGATTTAATTGTGGGCGAGAAACATAAGGCTAAAGTTGAAAAGTTACAATTCGAAGTATGTCCAACAAATTCAACAACTTTTGAATCTGAGAAAGAAAAAAATTTGAAATATGTTATGTATTTGGATGTTGCACCATCCATTCATCCATTTTCTCAGCTGACATTCAAGGAGATGGGGATATCAAAGACTTCATCGTCGAGAAAGAAACGACTGAAATTCGAGCCGCTACCATCAAGCTTGAAGGATGCACAGAAAAAAATCTAATCCACATATGAAGAGAATTATTGGAAAAGAGGTTTGTATGTTGTTGGATCTTGGCGTTACATAACCATATCAGCCACCATTTCTGGTTGAAGACTTAAAACTCAGAGCTTCCTGGGAGGCAACCAATGTTTTATTCTTACTGCATTAGATTTGATTTTTGTTTTAGTTTATTAAAATTTTAATTTTTGATTTTATTTTGCAGGATTGCAAGAGTTTGGAAGTCGCCAGGTGGAGCTATTTTCTACACCTGAATTGATTCCAATTTTTTAGCAGGATGAAGTTAGAATCTAGAAAAGTGTTTCAAATAGAGAATGTAGGCAAATGTCTTAGCTTTCCAGAACAAAATGAATCAGCCCATTTGGACATCTACAACTCCAGATATCGCTGAAATACTGAACATCGCGCGTGCAGAATTTTAAGACGAATCAGCTGAGAAATTCTAAACCTTTTGCACTCTTTTTGTTTATCTTTTTCCTTTTCCATTGAGGGCAATGTGATATTCAAGTTTGGGGGAAGGGTTACAAATTTATTTTTATTTTATATATTTTTGAAAAGAAAAACAAAACAAAAGCGATTTCAATTAGGCTTATCATTACACTTTTTGAGTTTTTTATTGTGCTAAAGCATTGAATTACTTTTTTAGGATAGACAATATCTTATAAAGCAAGATTAAGTATACCTATTTACTTTAGGATTATTGAATTGCAAAATTCCTTACAAATTTGTAAGAGTCATGTGATTATACATAAAAGAAAAATGTGATGTTTTTTTCTTGGGATTATCTTCTTTGATCTAGTCCTAAACAGAGTTTAAGTAAATAGAGTGATAGTTAGTATAAAAAAATTTTAAAAAAATTTATGAATAAAGTCTATCTACTCCAATGTTTTGAGTTGCTTAGTAACTAGGGGTATTCATCACCAATGTTTACTTTTACGTCAAACAACAACTTGAAACATGAGTATGCAAAGCACTCTAAGTTTGTGACTTGTTGAGTAACCGGGTGAATTCATCACAAATATTTGCATTCACGTCAAAAGGCAAGTGAAAACTTAGAGAAGCGATTAAAAAAAATAATAAATAAATAAATAAATAAATAAATAAATAAATAAATAAAAACTTTAGTTTGCTACTCGGTTTGTAGTAGTGAGAAGGGAAAATCACAGATAAGTTGTTACATACTATAATTACATTAATTGCATGACAAATATGATTGAGTTTGGAATTATGAATAAATAATTGCACTGGAGAAAGTGAGTATGCTTGGTTTTACTTTATTTGCTATTGTTTATATTTAAAATTTTGATGCTTGCATGATAAAACCTTTTAGTGATAAGTTGAGCTTACTATTGACTATTATTCTTTGATTTATGGTTTTCTTTTTGCTCGAGGACAAGCAAAATCTTAAGTTTGGAGGTATTTGATGTGTCTATTTTTTATATAAATATTTGTACTCATTTACCCATAAAAATTGCTTGTATTCGTCTATCTTGTTAATAATTTATCTTATTTCCATAGATTTCAATTAATTAATTATTTTTAAAGGAATAAGATTTTTGATGCAAAAAGGTGAATATTTTTGGTAAAAATCAACAGACAAAACAAACATATTGATTTATTAATATTTATAGTTTTGTTGAATTTTAGTTTTTACAATTTGGCCTTATGAAAAGCAAAATAGAAATTTTTAATTGCCAATTGAGGTGAAAATGAAATAAACAATTTTAAAAGGGTTTAAATAAGCTAATATGATTTTTGGTTAGTTTAATTAATTTTAAACTAATTATTCTTATTTTTATTTTTAATCCTAAAATCTGATTTTATTTTGTGTGTGCAGCACGTGAAAGAGAAGAAAAGAAGCAAGAAATAAAAGATCAAATTAAAGAAGGAAGGAAATAAATAAAGATATGGGATTTTTCTGTAAAAGTGAACCATAATTCCTACGTCTCCTACTCTTATAAATACAACAGCAGATTGAAGAGAGAAGGCACGCACCCCAAGAGAACACAACGACGGCTACTTTCAAATAATAATAATAATAATAATATTAAAAAGCAAAACAGAGAGAGAGAGAGAGAGAGACTGAGTTGCCTCTCTCTGTGGCATGTGGTTCAAGACGAAAGAGAGGAGAGGCTGACTCAGCGGCGCTGAGTTCGAGGGTGACGTCATCAACAGAAGGAAGGTGGGGAGCTTTTTGGCTGGTGCAGGTGACGTGGCAGAAAAGACAGAAGGAAGGAGGAGAGAGGAGAGGCTGATGTGGGCTTCGGAATTCGTGGCAGAAAACGACAGACAGAGGCTGACGTTGTGTTTGCGGGCTCAGTTTTCGAGGCGTTCGGTTTGCAATTTTTCTTTTACAAAAATAGTCTTTTTGTATCTCTTTTATTCTTCTAATGCAATCAAAGAATAAGTTTATTAATTGCAAATTTATTATGTACTAAATTTTATTTTTCTAGGACTTCGCTGTAGCCTAGTTTTGAGAACACAATTTTTAATTTCATATTATTTTTCTATTTTTCCATGGTTGTGTGTTTCATTTTTTATTTTAATGCTTACAATTAGTTGACCGACGTTTGTATGATCTATTAAATCATGGAGATACCGAACTGGTAATTTGTGACTAATAAAATTAAACACGGTTACAAGAGCGAACTACTGTTAATGTGGCCGTTAAGAAATTCATAGACCTTAATGAATTTTCAATTAGTAATTTGTGTATGAACTATGACAAATAATTAGTTGAGAATACTTTTGATATTGCTTGAGAGAGAATATTAAATAATTTGAGGATTTTGGTCTACAACTTGGAAAAATAATCTTTCTATTCATATAGAGTTATAAATTGTGTGGGATTAACTAGGTGAAATCAAAAGCACTAGAATTAATTTTGCCATTAACAAATCACAAAAATTTCAGATTCCACATCCTTTAATTAATTTAGTTAGATTTTTAGATTAATTTAATTTAGTTGTTTTATTTATTAAAAATTCGGTTTTCCAAATAGTAGCTTATCTAGTAATTTCATTACTCGATAAAATAATTAGTACTTATAGGTTCGACACTCTTTTCACTTAACTGTACTACTTGTTCCGATTTTGTACACTTGCAAAAATTCACATCAAGAACTACTGTCGTACACTTCTACTTACCCTAAGTAGGAGGTCATACATACTTTCCCAAATGTAGTGATCTCATGCAAAAAAAATTCACCTCATTTAGCAAGCGTAAGTATCAGACTTATAAAAGTTTACAGAACTAAGAAATACAAGGACAGTCACAAAAAATGACTTAAATTCTTCAAAAAAGCTAGAGTACTAGATCTTGAGATGATTCTTTGTGCTTGAACTGTTCTTCCTCTACAGAAAAAGAAGCCACTCCGAACTGCAACTGAGTGGGACTGCGTTATCTGTTGTCCCTTCCATGCACATAAGATCTTGGGCATTTGCACTTGCCAAAGAGCTAATCATCCATGTCTTCTTTTTGCTAGTACCTAGTGAATTTAACCAAGAAGCAAACCAATGTTTAGCTTTAAAAATAACTGAATCAATAGAACTATAAGAAGCATACAAAACCCAAGCATTCCTCTCTCTCCATAGACTCCAACAAATTGCAATAGTGGTAAGTAACTAGGTGTGTGCATGATTTTGGTTATTTGGGGAGAAGCACCATGAGGAGAAGGCTTCCTCAATGGATTATACAAGTGATGGGATGTGTAGCTTAATGAGAAAATATTTCCAAGTTGATGTTGGTAGGGGGCAACAGAAGAAGATGTGGTAATTAGTCTATAACTGACATGCATGTGCATGTTTGGGGACCATTCCATCACTTTCTACTAATAAAATTTTTACTTTCAAGGATGTATGGTTCTGCCAAGTAGCTCTCAGAAAGGGAGATTTAAGTCCACCATCATTGAAGAAATTGTATGCCGAGTGACTGAATGCTCCCCAGACTTATCATGCTTCTAGATAGGCTAATCAAGAGCGTTTGGATTTGGAGAGAAGTCATGAAGAGCTTGAAGTATAGCATCTTTTTCCCTTGCCATAGGCTGGCTAATTATTCTTCTGAGCCTCAGTCTCCAGTACCAGTTCTCCTCTATCTAGTCCTCTTGTGAGATGAGAGAAACTTGAGTATTCCATGCAGCGAAAGATAGGAGGGGATAAGAGTGAAGAATATATGAATTCGCCAACCAGTAGTGTCGCCAAAAGAGTATACTTCTACCATCACCAAGAGACCAATTGACATTGTCATAGAATTTGATCCTTTAGGGGGAATATACCCTACCATAAATCAATTGCAAAAACTGGGAAAATGTAGGATCCAGTAGGTTGATGTGATAGGGAATGTAGGACTCATGCTTCAAGAAAGGATGGATTATACCATAGTTTCCACCACCATTTCATGAGGAGAGAATTGATCAAGCATTTTAGATCCAATACCCCCAATCCTCCTTGTGCTTTTGCATTGCAAACTCTCTTCCGGTTAAGATTTGCTTTGCCTCTACAATCAAAATTCTCTCCAGTCCATAAGAACCTGCTTTTGAGCTGGACTATTCTCCTAATCACCCATGATGGTAGGTTGAAGAAAGAAGCAAAGTGAAGTGGTAGAGCAGAGAGAACATAATTAATTAAGATAAGTCTCCCTCTTTTGGAGAGCATTTTGCCTCTCCAAGAGATACTCTCTTCTTTATCTTCATGATGACTGGCTGCCATTCCCTTTTGTTAAGCTTCTTCTTAGAAAGTGGAATTCCCAGAAATTTCCCTAGTAGCTTTTCTATTTTGCAGCCTAAAATTTGAGAGATAGTATCTTCCTTATTCAAGTAAGAGCCAAAGTATACCAAGGATAATTTGCAAAAGTTTATATCCAAGCCAGAAGTATCAGCAAATAAATAATAGCTTCAGTTTAATGATCTCTTCCTCTTTTTCTTTGCAGAAAACAAGGGTATCATCTGCAAATTGTAATACTAGTTGTTAGAGATTATAGTCCCACATTGGGTAGTTGGCTATTTTTGTATTTGGTTCCTCCTATATATAGGAGATATTGTACTCAGTTATTTCTCAATTCAATATTCAGTATTGTATTCATTCTCTCTTATTTATCTTAACATGGTATCAGAGCCAATTACTCAAATTTTCTTCTCTTAAAATTTTCCCATCCAAAAATCCTCAAATTCCAACAGCCAAAGTTAAAAATCATCTTCTTCCGCAACCCCATCTTCAACTTCTCAACAACTCAGATCAGATCAGATTCCGCCACCATCTCCAACTCAGATTTTGATCAGATCAGATCAAAATCCCCCCGCCATCAGATCCGAACTTCCACTCCAGATCAGATTCGCACTTCACAAACCCGCCGCCATTAGATCCGAACTTCACCAAGGCTGTGTTTTGAAGCAGTCCAGATCAGGTCCGCACTTCACAACCCGTACACCTCCGAAACCCTATCTAAATCCTTGTCATCTTCAACAAGATACTCGTCGTCAGCCGTCGTTTAGAGGAAGTGGCAGTAGACCCGGATTTGGTCATGGTGTTTTTGGTGGCCCAGCACCTTCCTCTACGGAATAGATCTGCCGTACTGTTTAAAATGCTTCTTAACTTCATGTTCAAAACTCTTCAATTCTAGGAGAAGTATTGTTTAGTTTATTAACTTCATGTTCAGAACTCTTCAATTCTGGGAGAAGATATATACAGGTACTACTACTTGATGATATCTCAGTCTCTTCCACATATTTCCGCCTCCACTGACTTTCCCGATGCAACCGCCTCTCATTCCTCCTACAGATTCAACAAGTAATAGCGCCACTTTTAGTCTTCCTCCGGCCTCCTACCTTCTCCTTACATCATTCATCACCCTACTCCACCTCTACTTCCGCCACCGGTAGCACCGCCCTACTCCTTACCCCGATCCAGGCACCAGCAGCATCTCCCTCCACATTGTGCTCTCAGTCACAGCAGCACTAGTCTTATTTCTCCTCGCAGTGCTTCTTCCCTCACATCCTCGGCCATGCCCATCACTCCGACCTTGTCGTCTCATGCAAATTGGGCTAATACTCAGCAACACCTCACTCAGCTGAACAACAGCTCATGGGTCAGTCTATCAATGCTGGCTTCTCTGCTCCTGCACTTTCTGCCACTCCCGGTATGAATTCGTTCTGAATTTTAGATTCTGGTGCATCACATCATCTCACTAGTAATCAAATACTATTCATCGCCTGCCTAACACTTCCCTCTCACTCTCCATCTCTACACACAGCTGATGGCTCACCACTTCTTATTACCCACTCAGGGACAATTAACTCTCCCACTCTCACATTACCATATGTTCTCTATGCTCCTCATTTATCAATAAACCTTATTTCTATTAGTGCGTTATGCGATAGTGGTCTTATCGTTACTTTTGACTCTTCAGGTTGTTCTATTACTGATTCCTCCACCGGTGAGGAGTTTGGGCGTGCTAGTCGTCATGGTCGTCTATATTATCTAGATTTTTTTCGTGCACATCACTCTCCTTCTAGTTTTGCCGGTATTGTTTCCTCTGATGCTGATTTGTGGCACAAACGTTTAGGTCATATTAGCGCATCACGACTCCAGACTATAGCTCGTAGTGGTGCCCTTGGTTCTCTCACTTTTAAACATTTATCTGATTATCAGGATTGTCATTTAGCCAAACACATTGCCTTACCCTTTAGTCACAAAAGAACTTCTGAAACCACTCACCCTTTTTAACTTGTTCATTCCAACATATGGGGACCCTCTCCCGTACCCTCGTGGAAAGGCTATCTCTATTATGTTGCCTTCATCGATGACTTCACTAGACATACATGGGTTTTTCTTATGCATCAGCGATCTGAGATACCTGATATTTACCGGTTCTTTACAACTATGATTCACACTCAGTTCGGTGTGCGCATTAAGAATTTTCGATCGGACGGTGCATGTGAGTACACTTCCACCACTATGAGATCAATCCTTCAGTCTCATGGTACCCTGTTTCAGCAATCATGCCCTCACACACATGAGCAGAATGGTGTAGCTGAACGCAAGCATCGTCACATTCCTTGAGACGGCTCGCACTCTTTTACTCTCCTCTTCTGCTCCTCGTTCTTTCTGGGCTAAAGCTATCATGACCTCTGTTAGTCTCATCAACATTACTCCCTCGTCTGCCCTAGCTGGTACGACGCCTTACGAGGCTCTTTATCATTCACCTCCCGACTACAGTATGCTCCGTACCTTTGGGTGCACCTGTTACGTCCTTATTCGTCCTACTGAGCGCACGAAGCTCTCTGCTCGTGCTGCTAAGTGCGTTCACCTAGGTCTCAGTCCTAAACACAAAGGTTCTCGTTGTTTTGATCCATCAGCGGTTCGTGTCCGTATTTCTCGACATGTATCCTTTGTGGAAGACTCCCCTTACTACCTGACCCCCCCTCCCCCCCTCTAGAGGATACTAGATTTCTCGATTCCCCAGTTGTTGCTAGCCCCCCGACTTTATCTTCGCGCATTCCTTTTGATCCTACTCCTCTGGCTCCATTCACATCTCCTTCTGTCCTTACACCTGTTGTTCCACCTACAGAAACTCCACTAGCATCCCCACAGCAGCCAGCTGCTATCCCACATACTTCCCCACCGACACATGCACCTACTCCACCATCCTCATCCCCACACCCCGTCAGTCCACCCCCTCTTCGTCAGTCTACCCGTTCCACTTCTCGTATTCCTCTAGCACATTATACACCTGATACCACTGGTCCTTCTGACCAGTTTGGTTTTGCCATCCTAGCTTCCTACTTACCACAGTTTCATGCATATCTCACTGCTATACACTCTACATGTGAGCCCAGAACCTATCAAGACGCAATTCAATATCCTGAATGGAGGAAAGCTATTGCAGAGGAATTCAGTGTATTTGATCAGACTGGCACTTGGGATGTTGTTCTTTGCCATAGGGCATTCAGCCTATTAGCTGCAAGTGGATCTTCAAGGTCAAATATCAACCTGATGGATCTATTGAGCGGCACAAGGCTCGTCTAGTTGTCCGAAAATTCACTCAGGAGCATGGCATTGATTATGATGAGACCTTTGCTCCCGTTGCATAGATGACTCATGTTCGTACTCTTCTTGCTGTTGCAGCCATCTGCCAATGGCCGTTATACCAGATGGACGTGAAGAATGCTTTTCTTCATGGTATTTTATCTGAGGTTATTTATATGGATCCCCCTCCTGGCCTCCCTACTCCTCCTCGTCATGTTTGCCGGTTGCGTCGAGCTATATATGGTTTGAAGCAGGCCCCTCGAGCCTGGTTTGAGTGTTTTCGCCTTGTCATTACCAAGGCTGGTTTTAGTCAGAGTTCTAGGACCATTCTATGTTTATGCGGTTATCATCGCAGGGGAGGGTAATCCTACTACTATATGTTGATGATATGATCATTATGGGGATGACTCTGTAGGCATTACATCCTCCCAGAAATACCTTCATCAGTAGTTCCATATGAAAGACCTTGGCAGACTATGTTATTTTCTGGGTTTAGAGATTTCTCATGGATTTCGGGGGATACTCATTTCTCAGTAGAAATACACATCAGATATTATTTCTGCTGCATGTCTCTCTAACAGTCGATCAGCTGATATACCCTTAGAGCTCCATGTGAAGCTTCGTCCCACAGATGGTGAGCTCCTTCCTGATCCCACTAGATACAGGCAGATTGTTGGACAGCTTGTCTACTTATGCATGATCAGACCCGATATTGCTCATGCAGTTAGTATTGTCAGTCAGTTTGTTTCTGCTCCTACATCAGTTCACTACGGTGCTCTTCTTCGGATCCTCAGATATCTTCAGGGCACTATCACTCGCTCATTATTCATGCCTTATACATCCAAACTAGAGCTCAGTGCATATTCTGATTCAGATTGGGCAGGTGATCCGACTACCAGAAGGTCCACCACAGGTTTCTGTCTATTTCTTGGTGATTCACTGATCTCATGGCGGAGCAAGAAACAGGCAGTTGTTGCATGTTCTTCCACCAAGGCTGAGTACAAAGCAATGACAGCTACTACTAGAGAGATTGTTCATGTTCGTTGGTTGTTATCAGATATATGTGTCACTCTTACAGGAGCTACTCCACTTTATTGTGATGACCGGAGTGCATTGCACATTGCAAGCAACCCGGTCTTTCATGAACGAACGAAGCATATTGAGATTGATTGTCATTATGTCCGTGAGCATTTTGAGGCAGGGACCATCTCTCTCCATTCTGTTACTTCTTCCCAGCAGACTGCAAACTTCTTCACCAAATTCCATACTGTTCAGAGATTCCAACACTTAGTAGACAAACTCACATTGTTTGACCCATCGTGAGTTTGAGAGGAGGTGTTAGAGATTATAGTCCCACATTGGGTAGTTGGCTAGTTTTGTATTTGGTTTCTCCTATATATAGGAGATATTGTACTTAGTTATTTCTCAATTCAATATTCAGTATTGTATTCATTCTCTCTGATTTATCTTAACACTAGTAGTTAAGAGAGTGGAGCTCTGAGCTGAAAGGCAGAGAAGACCCCCTTTTCTCTTCCTTGTTGAAGCAGTTTAGCTAGGACATCCACTACTAGTATGAACATCATTGGGGATAAAAGATCCACATGTTTGAGTCATCTCTTACTATGAATTACTCTTCCACTGATTCCAGTTACAAGAATTGAAGATTTGATAGTATATAGAGTATCATGTATCCATGCACACCACCTAGGGCCAAAACCTCTAAGAGTAGTTATTCAAGAAAATCATAGTTAACTGAATCAAAAGTCTTCTTAAAATCAATCTTCAGCATCACCACATCAGATTTCTTCTTTGAGTATAGATTGATCATTTCATGGGCTATTAGGAAATAGTCAAGATTGGATTCACCTTTGAGAAAGGCACTTTAAGAGTAGGAGATAAGGTCATGAAGTAGAAGGCCCAGTCTGTTTGCCAGTACCTTTGTAAATATCTTGAAGAAGCAATTGAGGAGACTAACTGGCCTGAATTCAAAAACTATATATGCCCCATCTCACTTGGAGATCAACATAGTATTTCATAATTCAATATTCCTATATTTTACTGGCTATTATAGATGCCTTGGAAGAGATAAGATATCATCTTGAAGTATGTCCTAGAACTATTGATAGAAACTCACAGAATATTCATCAGGACCTGGAGCTTTATGTGCACTCACTTCAAACACTACCTTTTTTAATCTCTTCCAAGGTGAAAGGAGCATCAAGATGTAAGAGATTTGCTGAAGATGGGTACAAGGACAACCAGTCTGTGGTGAAGTTTGTGACTTTCTGCTGGCCAAAAACGTTGAAGAAGTGATCTCCAAAACATGTTCAAACGACAACTGGATCAGAAAAAGTAGAGCCTTCATACATAATAGAGTGTACATAGTTCCTCCTTCTTCTTCCATTGAAATGGAAGAATATGATGTTTGTATCAGCTTCTTTAATCCATGTGACTCTGGATCTCTACCTCCAATATATATTCTCAGCTTGAACTGTATCAGTATATGACTTGTATATAGCAAAATACTCTTCTTGTTCCATTGGAAGTATAAGTCTTGAGTCTCTTATGGAATCTATGGAGTGGATTTTATCTAGCAAGGTTATCTTCTTAAGCTGGGTGCTGCCAAAAGTCTCCTTCTTCCATGCTTCTTCTCTTAAGTAAACTGAGCTTGGCTGGCAGGACATCCACCCCTAAGACCAAGATACTCAGTTGACTCCACCAAGTTTAGACAAAGGGTTTGAAAGAAATATTAGAGAACCAGGCTTTCTCAAAATAAGAAGTAATTGACATGTCACGCCCCGCTTCCCAAAATACGGGAATATGAGTCCGTGATGAAGGCCCAGCGAATGATATTAACATCATCCATAAGCTGTATCAGTCTTAACTCAACAACATGGAAAAGAATAATCACAACCACGCAGGAAAGCATAATCACATAAACAAAGATACTAGGATAAATCATGCAATAGTCCAAAGTAATAACCAACAACTGAAAATAAACAACTTCGGGTCAGCAAGCCCATAATACAAAGTTCAACAAAGTAATAATGCAAGTACGAAATAAACATGTAGGAAATAATTTATTGTAGGTAATGGTCCATCTTCCATCCTAAAAGAATTGCTCACCAAGACCCTTGATCAATTCTCCTTGTGCACCTATAGTTTGATCATCTAGAGTTGGGGGGAGATGTCCGTTAGAGAAAGGACGGACAACAAGTAATGAAAAAAAAGAGTAAAGGAATATGGTACATCAAGGAATATGAAGCTAGAACAAAATCAAGAATAAATGATAATGGATTGATGGAAAGTCTAGATTTAGCAATGCAATTTTCAATAACAATAGTCGATAAACAATGTCGATGTCAATAGTCATGATCAAGTATGCAAGTGTCAACCTAGGTCTATTAGTATTTTCATTATCTTAACTAAAGCACGTAATACTGTGTCCCATACCACAGGTTCGATGCATGCAATCAGTGTTCGTTTAGACTATAGTGGTGGGACTTACAGAGAGAGTACGCGGCACAATATTTGAGAATCAATCATCAATCAACCATGTTCAATAATCCAAAATTCATAACAATAAATAATGACAAGATAAGGGACCCTTCCCTAAGTACAGTTCCTGAGATTATTCACTACTAAGTCAACCCTTATTACTCCGGCTTATTAATATTTTATTATGTCAATCATGATCACGCAATGTGTATGGGAGTGTCGAGCGATGATAAGGATGCAAAAAAATGATTCGATGCATGATATATATTCGCTTCTTATTCACCTGATGCAAGGTTAACACATTTACATGCAACACTACGAAAGTGCACATTCTGGACAGCAAGACGTTGCTGTGCAAAAGTGAACTTTCCCGCTACTACAGGAAAGTAAATTAGGTTCCGTCAGGAGTTCTAAAGACTAGACTCTCTGCAGATTCCAATGCATATTCACATCGTACATAAAAACTATAGTGACAATGTCTACTAGTCAATTTACTACGGGTCTACTGTTTAGACAACAGCTCAGAGTGAAAGCATTGTACGTGCAATTCAATGTAGATAACTTAATTAAAAATCTTACAAAACTCTAATCCATTCTCAGGGGTTGTCTACTATCATGCTCATAAATTTCAGACCTTAATTCTTAATTTATCTTGCTGTTTCTATTAGTCAAACATTATCGCGTACCCATAAATAGTGAATCAGGAATCTAGACAGTGCAGTGATAAAACTTGGATATCTGACAATCTGGGAGTTAAATCGCAAAACCATCAGATGGTCTAGCTTCCAGTCTCTTAGGGCTACAACTTATATTTAGCAAGTTTCAATTGACTTTAATTATAGCTAGGTCGATTACTCTATTCTTTACAGATTAAAGGATCTGGCAGCAGTCTATAGTCAAATCTCTACATTTAAAATCAAGGTGTAAATTCAATAAAAAAATCTATAAAATTTTGAAAGTGGACCCTAAGCATGTTTATTAGTTTTCTGGAGAATTTCATGTCATTATTCTACTGTTAATACTGTATTTCAATTAGAAGTTGCGTCGATGTTCCACTAAACAGCAAATCTCGAAATACAAGCCAGCAGTAACAAAAAGTGTGATATCTAACAACTCACGGATCAGAATCTAGATCCGTATAATATTCTGGAAACTAGATTCGTCAAGCTACAATTTCTTTTTTACATAGTTCTAGTTGATTTTTATACTAACATGGTCGAAATCTCAGTATAACATAGGACATGCAACAGGAAATGATGAAATGCAGTCATATGCATTCGTTATAATGAACAATCTACATGCTCCTATATCACAGAATGCACTAACATTTATATGCAGTAATTTAAGATGAATTTCTACAGTGCGTAAAGCAAAATTATCATGTTACAATTCACGTCTTAAGATCACAATCAATCATCATACATTCAAATCACCATATTTCCTATATGTAAGTTTCTAGTCGAATTATTCATGTCGTGTGTGCATGTGACTATATACAAATTTGGGCTTGAATCAAAGATATTGGCACGAAGTCAAGAATATCTCGGGTTAGCTCGTGTAAACCCTTGATATACTCAACAAAGGTATACATTATGACAATATGATAATTGAAAGAGAGCTACTTGTGGGTATCAACAATCTTGAACTAGAATAACGAGTGAGTTCAAGTAGACTTGCCTTTGAATGACGATTACCGAGATGTAAAGGATAACGGGATAAGATTCCCGACAAGCAACGATACACGTGCAAAGCGCGTAGTAAACAACTCGTGCAAAACAACAATTATACGTGTGACGCACGTAAAACTCCAACAACAAGGCTGACAGCAACACAACCGCACACAAGCTGCAGCAGCAGCCGGGGGAAGGCACTGGCTTCGATGGTGGGCGGCGCTGGTGGAGGTTAGGGCGGCGACTGGGGTGATCAGCCACGAGTGGTGGCAGATGGGGAGACGAGCGGCTGCAGGTGGAGGTGATGGCTTCGGAATGGGGGCTCGATGGTCGATGTGCAGGCGGCAGACGAAGATGGGCAACGAGCACATGGGACGTCGACGGTGGTTGCGGAGTGCAGTCGAGGGCGGCAAGGAGGCAGAGGAGATGACGAGAGGGTGTGCTAGGTGGGCGGCGGAGGATGAGGAAGATGATGAGGCTCAGGGTAATAAGCGATGGCAACGAGATGCGGTGCTCGGAGGAAGGCGACGAGAGTTGGATGATCGAAGGCTGAGCGATGGAGGGATGGGTTGAGACGCAAGCAGAGGAAGAGGAAGGGTCGGGTAGGGGAAGGTGAAGGGGTTCGAGGTTGCACAGGGAGAAAGAGGGTTTGAACAGTATGGGGTGAAGGTGAAGGGTTTGAAGGTTAATGCTGCATGAAGAAAGGAGAGAGAAAGTGGGGAAGAGAAAGAGATAGGGAAGTTGAGATACGGGGGACCGTGAGGAGCAAAAAATCTGGGATTGGCTGTTAGTAGGTGTAACGCCCCGAATTTCAAATAAGGACAAACTCGGGATTTCACAGGATCTTTACTTCACTTCGTACAATTTTACAAGGAATTTAAAACTTTTCATTCATAATACATCAGAGTTCAATTACAACTTGGTTTTACACAGCGGAAGAATGAAATTTACAATAAAACATTTACAACATCTTTAGAATAAAACAGCACCAGCATATCCACTTTATAGCTCCATGAATGGTCCTTTACCTGCATGTCAATCTGTGGGCACGTCAGTTATTTACAACTGACGAAATGTTATACACGGCTATCCTCTCTATGCCGGGAATAGTATAACGATCTCATACTTTAACAAATCAACAAAAAGATTGAATGAACAAGTAAAGTGTCAAAGGTGATTATTCTAAACATAAGTGTATGTCATGCCTTAATGCCTAATGCACACATTTCTATACTAGGATGACACTAATGCACACTTGTTCGGATTCTATGCATCCCATACTACATAGGTCCGAGGGCAAGCGCCTACGTACTCCACATTGAAGGGTTCGATCCCTCGCCATGAGACTACCCAGTAATAAAACAAGTTTTAGAGTTATTTCACAGATACGGATCTCAGCCTCCCTGGCTAGCCTCCCTGGCTTATATTAACAGATCCCAGCCTCCCTGGCTATTATATCGTGATGATAATCCCGTAAATGCCCTTCCAGCCCCAGTATATACACATTCTTTGGAGTATGGTAAACATCCGTCGACTACCCTAAGTCCCGGATAAAATACAGTCCATCTCCTATGGGGCAACCACAGTCCACCAACTGGGTCTATAGCCACGGAGATCCACCGCCGACTATATAGAAGCACCCATTTACGTTTGCACAAGTTTATCACATCTTCACTTAAGTGCCTAATTATTTTTAGTTAAGACATGAATATGTTATCACCCTAGAATCAGTTTTACCTCATACCGGATTTATTCACAAAATACGAGATCGCCCGACGGCATTATCTCAAAATCATATCAATTCTTTCTTTCAAAATTACCGGTAACCGAAGTCTTACTAATTCTTAATCATAATCTTTCATGTACAAGAAACATGGGTACACATACCCTTTTGTAATCATGTCTTAAACTTATATAATTTCATCTTTCAATTCACTTCACAGAAATAATCAAATCTTGTCTTAACACTTATCCACAAAGCAATCATTTCATATTCTTGCCACTATTCATGATCTAGTTATTCATAATGAATAATAATTCATTCACAATTTCAAATTCATACGATGTCTCATTTTAACACGATTCAATGTCTCATCTTTAGCACTAAACATGATTTACTCATTCACAACAAAATCTTTCATGATCTCAAAAGTCACATAACTCAGCCATATTGCATAAAGAGATTTCAATTCACCCTAAATCATTATTTTGTAAATTAAAAGTCATGCTCTTTACTAATACTTTTGTAGTCATTTATTTTTCTTCCTATCTCAAATCCTCATTAAAACTTATCAATTACACAAAAGCAATCTTTAAGAATAAATTCTTCATTTATGTTTTATGAATACTAAAATTTACCCAAAATGGAACACTTTTGAAAGTTTTTACCCAACTGACCCACTCTCGAAAACTATTTACCAAATTGACCTACTCACTATCAAAATTACAGATCTAGTTCCCACGGAAGTTTTTACCAAACTGACCCACTTTCGAAACTATGAACACCAACCAAAAAAAAAGTCTCGCTGTGTTTCGAACCCGTCAGCTCATAGTCAATACCCAGAGCCACTCCCGATCACCACTAAGTCCCTTATGGACTTGTGTTCAGATTCTCACATCAAAACTCCATATACTATTTTTCTGTCCCAACTCATTATTTTCATCGAACCTAATTTCTCATTTGATCCAATCTTCTCATTAATCTACAAATAATTTATCTAGACTGAAATTTCCTCACTAACAGAAACTTATGGATTATAAAAATTTCATATTTGATAATAGATCTAATTTCAAATTCATTTCTTCTCTTTGATTACAAGAATTCCAATAATTCATTTTAATCAACTAGAAGATTTGTGTTCTCTTACAACAAATTATTTATAAGTTATGCATGCTCATTTTATTTTACAAACACTTCTTTTTAAAAAATAAAAATCTCTTCAAAACATTTCTAAAATTACTAGTTAGCATGCAAACTACAATTTCTCTTCTCATGTGCAAGCAACAAGACAAATACTTTGCTCTTGAAACAAATGTTAACATTTCTATCCTTAAACATATATGAAAACATGAATTTATCTTCTAATTTTCATAACAAAATTATACTACTATTTAGGCATGCAAATTCTAAAGATTAGAAAGTGAGAGAACACCAACTTTTATGTTTTATTACTCACTTTTCATCACATACAAAAGTGTAAATTAAATCTACTTTTCATATCTCATTCGAAATATACATTCTCCCAAGAAGAAGTTTTAACATGAATCATGGTATTAATTCTTACATCATAATTTTCTATTATTTAACCACACACATATTATTCATATCATGTATAATAGCATGAAAATCATCTACATGTCAATATCATCTCATAGAACTAATTTATAATTTCTAGCATGATATTTCTACAACTAGAAAGTAAGAAACCACCCACCTCAATTGAAACTTGACTAATGAAGGAAAGAGCACCACTTCTAGATCCAATGTCCACTTAGATCTTCTCCTCCTAGCAATGGCCACCAATGTCCACTTAGATCTTCTCTTACTCTCTTTTCTTTTATTTTTCTCTCTTTCTTTTATTCTTCTCTTTTCTTTCTTCTCTTTCTCTTATTTATTTTATTTTATTGGTGTGAAAAAGAATGAGAAATGAGTTGCTATTTATAGGACAATGCTAGGGACTATATTGCAAAATCTCCCACCTAATAACTTCTCATTTTAATTCTCTTTTTAATTCTCACCTCTTCATATTTTTAACTCCTACAACTCCCAACCTCTCATCTCCCCACTCTCCATGAACTTAACCACTCCATTAATCCCCTCCCCTAGCCCACAAAATGGTCCAAATACATTTGTGTGTGCATGCATACATGCACAAACAAATATGAACACATTTCTATAACTCAAAAATGTGTACTAATATTGTAACTTGTCATGTATAACTTAATTTGTGATTTTAATAATGGGCTTGCTACATGGGCTCATTTCTAATTAATTAGTTTGATTATCTAGTGGGCTTGCTACATGGGCTCATTTCTAATTAATTAGTTTGATTATCTAGTGGGCTTGCTACATGGGCTCATTTTATTCAACTAATTTAATTATCCTAGTGGGCTCTCTTTTTAATTAGTCTATTGGGCTAGAATTTAACTTTAAGTCCATGGATCAAAAGAAAGGCTAAATAAAACTAATGCATGCTAAAAATAGTAAAATGAGAGTAGCAAAATGAGAATAAAAATTTGCACGTGCACCATACGTGCAAAAATTGAAAAATGCATTTTAATCAAAACAAGGGAAAAAATAAATTTTCGTCTTATAAAATAGATTTAAATACATAAAAATAAATAATTTAAACCTATAAAAATATTATACGTAGTGGTGGAAACACGTGCATCAAAACACGTAAAAAACACGTAAATCCCAGGGATTGAAATATTATATTTTAGTTGACTGAAAGTAAGGTAAAAATCAATATAGAAATTGTATAAATAGTCGGTGATTAAAATATGCGGTAAAACACGTTACAAAATACACGGCGTAACACACGAGGGCAAAATTGTAATTTTCAATTTTGCGGGGTGTTACAGTAGGAGTAGGGTAGGTGGGTTTTGGGTTTAGGGTCCAATAAGGAGTGGTTTAAAGGGTTTTGGGTTAGGGCTTAAGAATTGGGCTAAGAAAAAACATTAATAATATTGCAAGAATAATAAATTGCAACAAAGCTTACAACAAGCCCAAGACTCAAAATACAATAAAATAGTAAAGAACAATACAAAAATACAAGGAAAATCCGTACAACCGAAAACATGGGTTACATGACATTTGGCTTAAGAGCCATTGTGTTGAAGATAATTGGGCTATGATCAGAAGCCATTCTAGTGAGGGAGGATTGTGTAGAGTTGGAAAATTCCAGTTCCAATTCTTTTTATATTATAATTTTTGCCTACTAGTTTTCACATGCAACACACTCGCATTATAATGTGTTAGTGCCACTTGTATGATTATTTATTTATTATTATTTTATTTATTTTATTAATATTGGTGGAGGATATTTATTTGTAGGCTATTAATATTAATTAAAATTAGTATTTAATAATGAGAGAACGTTATTTGGGCCCATAAAAGCCCAGTCCAACACAAAAGCAAAACGCAAAGCCCTAACCCTAATGGTGTTTGGTCGGCCATATAAATAGGGAGAGGGAGAGAGCCTCTCTCTCACTTTGGTGGCTTTTCTTTTGGAGTTGCATTAGCATTTTTTTAGGAGAAGGGCTTTTGGGGGCTATTCGATCAAGAATCCGACCTTAGAAGAGGTGGGTGTTCTTCTCTTCTCATATTCTATTAATATTGTTTGTGTTCTCATAGCATGAACAGTTTTGTAGGTTGTGATTAGTATTTATTAATGCAAGATCTATATTTTGTGATCGTTCTATGAGATTGATGCATAATAAACATAATTTGTATGTTCTTGATAATGTATCGAATTATTTTAAATAAATAAGTAGATCTAGTTGTATTGTGTTGTTCATGAAAGTGTACACATGTTTTCTGAATTTATATCATGCAAACAAGAACCAATATTTTAATTCTAAATTTTATGCTATATGATAGTAGACTTGGATACCTGATGTCAATTATTAACATGAAGATCTAGTAATTATTCAACACATAAAATATTAAATTTTCATGTTTTAAATATCAGTTTTACTAGAGTTTGTTTGTTGTATTTTTATTGTGTCTAAATTGCTGAGATTAGGGTTGAACAAATTAAGGTTTTAATTAGGGTTTAATGTAACGCACCGAATTTCAGACAAAGGTAATTCATAGCAAATACAAGATCTTTTACTTCAATTCGTACAAAAATGTAAGGAATTTAAAACTTTTTATTATACATTGTTTGTTACAAATACACAGTAGGAGTTACATACAATGTATAACTTAAACATTCAATAACTTTAATATGGCAATAATCATCAGTATCAACTCATCTTTACGTCTTTCGCTAATCCAAGTCCTGCACTTGAAAACTGTGGGTACGTCAGTTGCATACAATGATGCGATGCTATAATACAACGATTCTTTTACTTTAGCAAACACAAACTTGAATGCACAACAAAGTGTGAAATGTAACTATCCTAAACATGTCAGTATATGATATGACCTAATGCCTAATGAAGATATTCACACTACGTTGACACTAATGCATACGTGTTCGGATTCTATGCATCCCATATTAGGTCTGAGGGCAAGCCCTTAACGTACTCCTCAATATAGGGTTCAATCCTTCGTTATGGAATCCTACTACGGTGACTAATGTAAAGTTTAGATTTTCTGTGAGTATCTAGTACCACCCCGATAATTCTTGAGAATTGCTCTCCCATTGTGAGTCGTAACCTCGATAATTCTTGAGACGAAACCCATACCGCGAGCCATGACCCCGATAATTCTTGAGATTCTTTCTCCCACCGCGAGTGATTTTCGGACGTCATGCCTCACACCCGATAATTCTAGAGACAAAACCCACACCACAAGTCATATGGTATCTCATCACACAAATATCCCACGAGCGTCGCCTCGATCTCGATAATTTTGAAGAAAAATCCCACACCGCGAGCGATTTTGGACATCATGCATCACACCCTGATAATTCTTGAGATAATCTCCCACCACGAATCATATGAGGCCCTCATACTCATGTTTGCCCATACTTCATCACATCTCCCCCTAGTGTCTGCCCTTAGGTTTAATTATAATCATCACAATCTAGAGTTAGCTTACTCTACCAGACTTAAATCAACACATGGAGAAATATTAGCCCACACTGGCTACTTCTCAAATTCTATTTATCATAACATGCCAGTTTTCACGCGTCTTGCTCAAACCGAGATCACAGAGGTTAACTCTAACCTCATTCATAAACAGTTCATTCATTATTCATCATTTCTTCTCATTCTATTTACCTTATGTTTATCATCTAAATAACAATTTCTTATAGCAACATTTCATAATAGTTTGATTGATTAAATTCTTGTAGACAATTACTAGGTCAACAATCTAAACTCTTCATCTTAACAACATTCAATATCTTTTAAGTTGATAGAACCTTTACATGCATTTCTAAACTTTCAAATCTATTTCTTAATTTGTCGCCAAGTTCTTAGGATTAAATAGAAATTCCTTATTTCAAAATCGTAATTTTGCTTTTATTTTATTACAAAGCATCCCAACCATTTACTCAATTCGATAAATTAATATCCATGTAATTATACAAATATGAGTTCTAAATTTGTATTCTACTCCCAATTTTTAAATCTTTTTAATCATGAACAATCCCCCTTTTTGAATTTGAACTCAAAACTAAAATTCATCTAATACACTATCTAATGTCATTTTAAATCTCCAAAATACATCCAAAAATGGTGGAGAATTATTAGCAATGTTCTAGTAATATTTTAAATTATTTCTACACTTTTTTCCTAATTTTTTAAAACATGAAAAACACCTTACAAAAAAATATAGAAATAACTGTGTACGTCGGGATCGAACCCAAAACCAGCGGCAACCAACCGCAAGCCCCCAACCAACGGACCAACTCGCGGTTGGTGAAGATATCTAGGGTGTTACCTTTTGTATTCAAGAATCTCGATTTGGTTATTCTAAAACAAAAGAAAAGGGAGGTACAGGGACTCGAACCCGAAACCGAGAAGCAACCCAAAGCACACCCAAACACAGCGAGCCAACCAGTAAGTGCAACACGTTTACTGATTATATATGAGTATAAAATCTTTTAAGTCTCTCTGTTTCCCATATCATTTTACTTTATTCACGCTCTTTGATTTTTATCATTTTCCTCACAGTTATTACTCATATATTATACTTCTAAATTTCCACAGATGGGTTTTCTCTTATTTAATATATTATAGCATGAAGTTATACACAAATGAATTTAAATGGGAAATTTGAGAACTCTTATACTCATATGACTTATTAATCAATTTGGCTACTAATATTCATATCTTTACAAAAACTAGCATGAATATTTCTAGTAATTGTTATGAAATTATGAAAGATTCTCACATCTACCATCTACTTATAATCTACACATAAATTTACTTGAATTCTACGCACAATTTAGCAATTTTATATTCATATACATCTCTAGATATATGATCCTATCATGGTATGCTACAATGCATCAATACACATGACATTATCACTAATATACGCTAATGAAAATTTAAATTTGAATGCATGACAATCAATAGTAATTTTCATCTAACATGCATTAATTTCTCAATTTTATCTACCACACAACTCTAGATTACACATGACAATCTAACATGCATCATATAAAAATTTAGAACTAAAGAACAGATACAAATTTTCATTTCAAGCACATTCACCTAAACATGCAATCTACCAAACAATTAGAAAGAAAAAGAAGCAACCAACTCAAAAGAACTCCTAGTAGCTTCTAATAAAATGCTCCAACAAAATCCTCCTCGCAAAAAAGACCACAAGCTCTCCTTGGCCACAATCCGCAGGTCCCATCTTTCTTTCTCTCTGTCACGCCCCGCTTCCCAAAATACGGAAATATGAGCACGTGGCTGAGGCCCAGTGAATGATGCGAATACACCATTCATAAGCTGTATAGGTAACTCAACAACAAGATAACAACAAAACCACGCAGACATGTAAAATCACAATAGGATAACAAAAGTACATGACATAATCCATAACATAACCAACAGCTGGAAAATACAAAGTAGTTACGGGTCAAACATGCCCAGATATAATAAAGAGTAGCATGAAAAAAGACATGAATTAAAGATAACATGATAATTAACAAGACTAAAACACTTGATCAGCAACACCTTCGGGTAATTCTCCATTCGGGCCTGCAAGTACATTAATACAAAAAAGAAACAAGAAGACGCCCGTTAATGCAAGTCATGGGCCGCAATTGGTACAAGCTAAGGGGAGAAGTACAAAACGAAACAAAAGCAGGAAAAGAGCAAGAAACCAAGAATCATATAATAGGAGAAATATAACATATAAACAGGATCATGAACAAGGCATGCATGTAAACAAGTATCAAGTACAGGTAACAAGTGTCAAGGATCAAGTTTCATGTGATCATGTTCAAGTCTTGCATTATTACTATCTAGGTAGTACTTCATGCATCCATACTTTTACTACATGGTTGCTACATACAATCAGTTACGCTTAGGCCTAGTAGTGGATTTTATAGGGTAGTGTAATGAGGTATCAAGTATCAAGCAAGCATGGTTCATGAATACGAAAATAAAGTAACAAGTTCACGAACAAAGTACAAGTTCGTGAATACACTAACAAGTTCAAGAACCACACAGTGGGTTCATGAATACAACAAGTTCATGAGCCAAGTAATGGCTTCATGAATATATCAAGATACAACAAGTTCATGAACCATGTACTGGGAAACACGGGCCCCCTTTCGCGTACACTTACCTATATTGTCCACTACTATGGTCCTTACCCTTATACCCTGGCTTGTTACTTTTATTAATTTTAATCAACAATAACAAGATATCATATTTACACTACAATAACGGGTAAAACAATCATGCACATAATCAGGTATAATCCTAAGAGTACATATGTGTATCAATCATGTTCATGTAATGCATGTGGCAACAAAGTATTCGCGATCATGTACGAATACGGGATCAATGGGTTATGTATAGCAACAGATTTCAATTCGACCAAAGAATACGAATTAGAGTCAAAGAATATATATACTTGCGGTATTTGGCAAAGAAAACTTGTACGAGAACAAACGAGTTGTACAAGAGAATACTTGCCTTGGGGTGTAGACGATGAGTCCGACAAAAGAATAACAGGAATGAATTTCTAGGCACGAACTCAACGAACGAATCAAATCACGAACCAATCACGGACACACGGTCACGAACAAGATGATTGAGATCACAAACACAATCGGACTGCTGAGATCGAAGATCAAGATCAAGATGATCGGATAGATCGGACGGCCAGATCTCTCTGATGATGAAGATAATGATGAAGATCAAGATCGATCGATCGAATGGCTGCGATCAAAGGAAATTGATGACCATCATAATCGTGACGATCAAGAAGAGATCGAATGGCTAGGATCTAATCGGATGATCAAGAAGAGATCGACGGCCTACATCCAATCAAGCATGATGATCAAGATCCAATGGATGGCCAGAATCAAAACCAAAGGAACATGATCATGATGATCAAGATGATCGACGATCGGATGGCCAAGATCAAAACAATCAAGGAACATGATCATCATGACCATCTATGCGATCGACGGCTCCCATCACATGATCAACCCATGATCAAAACTCCAACAAATAGTCAAAAGCTTCAGCTTGGCTCTGGCCCGACGACTGGCAGCAGCCAAGGGCTGCAGGCAGCGGCGTGCTCAGGGAACACGGTGGACAGGCTGCTGTACCGACGACGGAGGACCACAGTGCTGGGAGCGCACTACGGCTGGTGCGTTGCAAAGAGTGCGTCTGCTATCGCTACAAGGGCTGGTGACTGGGGCTGCATTGCTGTAGTCGTCGGAGGGAGACGACATGGGGTGGTGCAGTGCTGCTCCTACTGTGCTGAGGCTGACAGGTGGCAGAGCGACAGGAGAAGGGGAAACGGGGGTTATCGCGGTGTGCTGGCTGAGGCGGGAGGCAAGGTGCCGGAGGCACAAGGAGATTCTCGGAGGGAGCCAGGGGGGAGGAGGGCGACGAGTGGAGGGGTTGGGGACGAGGGGTTTTGTGTGTTAGGTTTGGGAAAATAGAGAGGGTGAGAGAGCGGGAGAAGAATGGGAGACGGGAGAGAGTGAACGGTTGAGAGAGTGGGGGGGAGAGAGAGTACAGATAGTTTTATATAAAAAAATATATAATTTAATAATATAATAATGGGTAAAGTAATGGGGGTAGTTATGAGGGATAGGGGGGTTATGGGGTTACGTGATGAGAAGAGTTGAGAGAATGTGAGGGGTTGTGTACGGGCAGTTTAGAAAATGTGGGAATTTGAATATAATCATATAGGATGGAGTCTATACAATATATATGAGTACTGGGTTTGGGTTTGGGCTTGGTTTATGGGCTCATAACAATTTTATCAACTAGTTATAGGATTGGGCTTCAAAACATTTAAATATTAAAACAGTTGAATAATTAAATATTGGGCTTCATAAAAGTAGCTTGTATAATATAATCAATTAAGAAAAAATAGTTACAAGATACTAAGAATTTAAAATACGGAAAAATATTTGAAAAAATACGTATTAACGGAAACTGTGGTTACACTCTCCTTTTTTTTGTTTTGATTTTTGTGTTCTTCATGACAAAAGGGGGGGCTGTTTATAGGATAAAAATGAATGGTTAAATTAACTCCCCACTTCCTAAAATAGCTCTCCACTCTCCCACACTCTCACCCACTCCCCCTCTCTACCAAAATGGCCTGCCACTCCCTTTCTCTTGCTCTTTTATGAGCAAAGCACGTGTGCACGTGTTTTGCAAATTTTTTAATTTACTCATATTTAATTATTTTATTTCATTTTAATCCTCTTCATTAATAAATAATTATATTAAAATTCTTTATCATTAATTTTTAATATATTTTATTTACAAAACTTTTTAGTGCACAACTTTTAATACAAACAACGTAATTAGCACGTGCATAGAAGAAAGGCACGTGTAAAGCATGTGTGGAAAAATAAAAAAATATTTTAAGAGAAAATATTTTTACGGTTGTTACATTTAAAACCCTAGCCTTTTCTGGGTTCAGATCCAAGTGGATGCTCGAATTTGACTTGTTTGGATTTGGGTAAGGATCCAATAAGGTAGGATCTTGGAGCCATAAGATGGGCTCGGGGTCTAAGTTCAGATTAGGGTTTCATTAAGAACTTATTAGGGTTTTGATTTATTCTTGGTTTTGGTCCTGTTGAGACCTAATTGTGGGTTCGGGTGTGATCCAGTCGGGGGGACTCAGGTATGTTATGCCTCGAGTCTGTTGAGATTTGAATGCAGGTATGGGCGTGGTGTAGTGCTCGTGTTCAGGCTACAATTGTGGCTCGGGTTAGGTTAGGATTAAGGGATCGAGTTTGGGTATGTTTGTTGTAACCCCTGTTTTCCTAAAAATGTATTTTTGTGTATTTTCTGTATTTCAAAAATTTTCTCAAATTATTTTCTGGTTTTCAAATTCTTTTGTCAAAATGTACTTTTGGATCTTCTATTAAAATCTATTTGCGATAAATAATCTTATTTGTAACTATTTCCTATGATTTTATGCAAATTTTATTTTTGTTATTATTACTTTGATTTTCATTATTAGTATTGTTACTGTTACTACTATTATTATTACTACGTGTGAGTTCTTATTGAAAATTCATTTCTATTTGTTATTTGTATTTGTAGTATTTTAAATAAATTATATTTTGTAGTGCAAATTGCATTTTTATTATGAACAATATTTTTATTGGTCAATTTATTTTTTTATTGGATTTTATAAACCGTATTTCCCTTATTGGATTTTTATAAACCCTATAATTTTCTCTTATTGGATATCCTATTAACCCTATAACCCATTTAGATCTTATTGGATATTTTTCTATACCCATTTAAAATAAACCCATACCCACATATTCTAATACCCACCTAATTAAATCCCCCACCCAGAAACCCATTATAACCTACTACTAAACCCACCACCTAATATATATACCAACCATTTATTATCCTTTCCTACTTATATCCTACCAAATCTTCATATCTACTTACTAATTATCCTTCCTAATCCTACACCAACAACCCAATTAATTAAATCCCCATGCCCAACTACACCCGGATTGCACCAAGGCACACCCGACCCTTTCCCTTCTTTTTTTTTCCTGTAGCCGTCCACTTTGTGTGCCCCCACCCCTTCTTCAAACCCTAATTTATATATACTAGTATTATACACGTGCTGTGCACGTGGAAAAAAATTGGGAGGAATGAAAAGGGCAAAAAAAAATTTTACCTGTACGTGCGTTGTACGGGTTGGGTTATGGACAAAGACCTTCTCCCATTATAATAGTAGAGATATATATCCTTATATATATTTTCAAAACGCATGAAGCCTATATTTGTTCTTTCCCTAACCATTGCACCATATTTCCGTGCTTCATCTCTCCCGCTTCCACTCCATCCGCCGTCTCGCGCTCTCTTCCTTTTGGGTTTTTATTGCACGTGCTCGAGTGCGCGTGTAGATCGTTCGTGAGTTCATGGATTTTCGTTCGTGGGGATTGCTCCTACTTTTGATTTGCATCGTTCTTCATCTCCAAACTAAGGCAAGTAACTTGTACTCCAATTCATTTGTTTGATACAAGTCAAAAAGTTCACCTATAGTGTAGTTGGGTCTAGAGACAACCAAAGATTTTGTTTTCCTTGATGGGTTTTGTCTCTATTGTTTGGCCATAGATGACTTATGACACCAATCTTGATAGGTGATAACCTAGAATTTGCCCAAATCTTGATTTTTTTTAATCATGTATGTGAATATTTGTGTGAATTTGTGTTTGGACTAAGACCCATGTGAAATAATAGGTGTAGACATGTTAGTAACCCTAAAACATGATGTTTCGATGTTTGGTAGGTTGTATTTCAAGTTTGGTTGTGTTTGGATCAATATTCTTGAAGTTATGATGTTCTTGATTAGAGGTATGAAATCTGTATTTGCTGCTTGTGCTGTTTTGATTGCTGTTTTCGTCCATGCTACAATCAGAATCTTAATTCTAAAATAAAAGATGGATTTTAGATAATTTTGTCTATTTTCAAACCCCACTGGTTTTACTTGATTTGGATTTCGTATGACTGAGTTATGTATGTTTCGGTACAGAGGTGTCGACCTATTCGAGATTTAGTTTTTGGTTGATTTTGTTAACAAATTATTTTCAAGAACTATTCTATACATATTATCTTGACCTAATATTTTGGTTAGTGTTTCTTTATGATATTAGGGACTTCCCAAAATTTTTATGAATTTTAAAGATAAGTTTTATGTGGTGTTTCATGTTCGTTTTTAAAATATACTCATGCTGTATTTTGCTCGCTGTTCTAGAAAGAATCCTATTTTCACTATGATTCCTTTTACTGTATGAAAATTATTTGTAAAATATGAAAGTTAGTAAATTCTATCTATTTTCATATCCGTTTGGCGGAATTCGATTTCGATTCACTGGTTGCGAGATATCCTAGTTTTCGTACAACAGTGTTGAGATTTCCAGATTCGTTAAACTATGATTTCTTGATGCTTTGGTATTTTTGATGACTGACCTATACTTACTGGAATATTATGAAACTTGTTATTTTGAGTCTAAATATATGGGGGATTACCCCAGATTTTTCATGAATTTATTTAATGTGTTTTTATGCTGTTTTCATGCTCTTGAATTCGGTTTCCTGATTTCTGACTGAACATGTTTTCTGTCTTCGAACCTGTTTTGAGTTAAGATGTTGGTAATTACTATATGACTTAATTATACTCGTTGGATTCGTGTGGATGTCTAGTTTCCAGATCCTTTGACGGATCTAGATTTGCATTTCTGTAGAGTTCAGAATTACTGTTTTAGTACAGATTGGTCTTGCTGTCCTGATTATGAACATAGACTATTTTGCTCGTATATGTGAATGTGTATTATCCATGCATGCTGATTTGTTTCCCTGAACCTAAACCTGGTTATACCATGTTAGTTTGGTATTATTTCGTACCCATTCATGTCTGTTTGATAACCATAATAAAAGTAACCAAGCCGGGGTTTTAAGGGAAAGATTGAATAGTGGATAATTCAGAAAAGTGTACTCGGAAGGGGGCCCGTGTTTCCCATTACTTGTTGCCATATTTCATGATTACATGAATCATGCTTGTTATACTATATGCCGCCATATTTCATGATTACATGATTCATACTTGATATTACTTGTTGCCATGTTTCATGACTACATGATTCATGCTAGATATTACTTGTTGTCACGTGATCATGACTACATGACTCGTGCTTGTTATTACTGTTGCCACGTGATCATAACTACATGACTCGTGCTTGATACTACCTGTTGCCACATGATCATGACTACATGACTCGTGCTTGATACTACTTGTTGCCACGTGATCATGACTACATGACTCGTGCTTGATTCTTGCTGCCACTTGTTCACGATTACGTGACTCATGCTTGATATTGGTTACTTGACTTGTTCCTGAGTATACTGCCCTCTATGGTCCACTATGAAATCTAAAGCGAAACTGTTTGTAGTAGCAACCATGTGATAAAAGTTGGGGCGCATGAAGTACTACCTAGATAGTAATCACTACAAGACTTGAACATGATACATGCTTGCTTGACACTTGATACATGATTACATGATACTTGACACCTGATGCATGTTCACATGATACTTGATTTCCTTGATACTTGATTCATGCCATGTACACTTGTTCACTTTGCTATACTAATTATTTGTGTTAACTTCACACTTATACCATGTGCTAGTTAGTTTCCCCATGTGCTTGTATCCTACATTATTTGTGACCCGTAACTTGCAATTGATGGGTACTTGTGTTTTCTCTTTTTCTCTTTCCTGCATTCGTTAAATTGTAGATTTTGGAGGATAGGCTCCAGACAGTATTGGTGACATGGTGTACTAAATGCTAGAATTTTGCTATTATTATTTCTTGTAGTGCTTGAACAATAATTGTATTCATGTATTTGAATTTATTCTTGTATTTGGGCAATGTGACCCAGGATTTATTGTGTATTTCAGATCATGACTATTTGAGATTAATATATTTTATTTCAAGTATTCTTGTTGGTATTTGGTTCATATGTGTATGTGGTTGACTTTTCTGGCTTTCGACTCTGATTTTATTGTGATATGTTGTAAAGAATTCCTGAACAGCTTATGGATGATGAAAATTATTCACTGGGCTTTTGTTACGTACTCGTATTCCGTATTTTTTGAAAAGCGGGGCATGACATTTGTAATCGGATCGAGTCCATGAAGGGATGCAGTAGAAGGCTTTGGTTTGGGTAGTTTGGATTTGGAGTCTTGACCAAGTTAGAGTTGTAGTGTTGAGTAAGTTAGGTTAATGTTTTGAGTTAAGATGTTGATTAATTTAATCAATTTAAAACTAGTTTTTTAACCCATCTCGCTTTTTATTAATGATAATAGTTGATCAGAACAAATACAGTAATAATATTCATTAATATTTGGGAATAGAGAATCAATATTAGTTAAGGTATGTTTTGATTATTCAACCTAGATCTAATTATAGTCTAACTCACTTTCTAATTTTAAAAATTGATGGGTAAGACCTAGATTTTAGTTAAGAATGATTAATTTAATCGAATTAGAACTAGTTGTAGGCTAGCTCGGATAATTTTAATAAATGTTGAACATGAGTTGTTGATTAAATAAATCTAATAATAGAACCTATTATTATTTAGAAATAGGTCGAGATTTATAGGAGAATTAATGGGGTGTGATATCAAGATTGTGCAAGATTTACAAGTTGTGTAATAACAGAAAGATAGACTAGAGATGTGAATGAATCTAGCTTAAATTGTGTTTCGACCGAGAATTTCAGAGTAGTGAATAACTCCTAAATTTTTGTGATTACTTTTAATTAGGTTCGACATAGAAAACTCTAGAATGTGAATCAGTGTGATTTTCTAGTTGTGTGGATTTCTAGAGGCTGAGCAAGGCCCAGGATATCGACAGGATGTGACTCAAAGATTTGGGGATTAGCCAAGTTGGGCTAGTATTCCTAGTGACTGTTGAGTTAAGACTGATAGGGTGATGCTATCTCTAGGCGGTGTTTGTTTATTTTTGTGTAAGGATAGGCACTAGAACGGAGTTATGATGGAAACAACGACGCATATGTCGGGTAAAGAGCTACGGTTCCTAGGAATGTTTGGGATTGAGGATATGCCTGATAAATCCACTAGAGGTGGGCTAGGGGTAAGCCTGATATGTAGTTACGAGTGATAGAATAGCTAGGATTAATGAACATGTCTGGTAAAGAGCTGTGGTTCCTTGGAATGTTCGGGACTGAGGATACGCTCAATAAATCCACAGGAAGGGGCTAGGGGTAGGCCGGTAAGGTCCAATATCCTAGGGGTGCAATCGCACGTGATTACCCGTTGGATTACGGATTACCAAGTTAGGATTGTATAGCAAGGGATTGAACCCTATAATGAGGGGAACATTAAGGGCTTGCCCTCAAAACCTAGGTTGTATGAGCGACGTATAATTCCAAACAAGCGCGCATTATAAAGAGCTTTGTGTGCATTTGTGTTTGTGCATTAGATTTTAGGATCATGGCATATACTATTACACTTAGAATAATTTACTTTCCGCATTTATTTTTATTTTGCATCAAATTTATTGGTTGTTAAGAATTAAAAGATTGCTATTGTTACTAGCATTGAGTTAGTTGTTGTCAACTGACTTGTCCACAGTTTGGAAGTTTTGCAGGACTCTTGTCAGTGGATGGCATGGATTTGAGTTTGTCGTGGATTCTAGTGAAAGACTGAAGCTTGAATATTATAACAAGTTTTAATTTATTGTATGAATTACTCTGATATTTGTAATGAACGTTGTTGTAAGGAAAGTTTTAAATTTTTCCTGTCATTTGTACTGTGTTTATGCTAACTTGAAGTAAAAGATTCTGGATGAGACACAGATTTCCTGTGTATGGAATTTGGGGGGTGAAAAATTTGTATCAGAGCCAACTTTAGTTAGTAGTACTAAACATAGTAAAGGAAATGAACCTAAGTGGATACTAGATGAGTGTCAGTTTTTTATCATGAATGCTATGGTTAGTTTGAACCTGCATTGGTGATATCTTGTACATAGTCTGATCGCCTCATTTTCTTTCCTTTGTGGGATGGGGGATGATCATCATCCTATGGAAGGCTTAGAAGAGGCAGAACTTTCTGTGTATATTGGGGGAGTGGATTTTGAGTGGAGGAACCTGAGGAAGAATATACCGAAGAGGATTACTCCGAAGGAGAAGAACACAAGAAGGCTTCAGACACTGAAGAAGAGGATTACTCCGAAGGAGAAGAACACAAGAAGGCTTCGGACACTGAATCACGTACACTCACTCCACCCCCATTAAGTTCTTCATAGGATTCCATTGTTTTGTCTCTAACCCTGAGCAGCAACCAGCACATGATGGCCACATTTCGACGTCAGCAGTCAGGTACCAGCGGAGGATGAGCCAACTTGGGGGACAACGGTTAGAAGACCAGCAGTGCATTACACCCTGCAAAATGAGGTCACAAGGCTCTCTGACAATTTTAGCACCGAACGACACGACACTTCACTCAACTCGATAACATGTTAAAGTGGGAAAAGCAAAAGGCAGTAGTGAAGGCACCGGGAGGACCAGAAGTGGGGTTCCAAGGAAAGATGGAATACAAAGGAGTAATAGCATCAATACTGAAGAGGAAGATTCCTAAAGATGTCAAGGCAATTTTGGTGGTCCTAGACTTTCCAACAGTATTTTTGGACGAACTACCCGGATTACCACTTCATCGATATGTCGAGTTCAACATCAACATACAATCGAGAAGTGCCTCAATATCAAAAGCACCTTACAGGATGGCACTGATGTGTGTAACTTTTACACAATTTTTAGTACTACTTTTACGTATTAAAGTTGCAAGTTCTAGTTTATTTCTTTAAATTTTATCTTATTTTAACTTTTTTTTATTCATTCGTTTCTTTTTGAAGGAATGAGATGGATAAGTGCAAAAGAATGGCATTTTGGTAAAATCAGGAAGAAAATAAGGAATTAATTCTATGTGAAGATTTCTGAAAAATTCGAGCACTTAATTGCATGTTTTTACAAATTGGCCCTTTGAAGAATCGATAGAATATATTATGGTCAACTAGATAATGGAATAAAAATTCGTAATAAAAAATTTATAAAAAAAATGAAGAAACAACACTGAAATTAGTTTGGATAAGATAATTAGTTTTAAAATCTTAAAGATTAATCTTAATCTTAAAATTTTAACTAACTAATTATTTAAACTAAGTATATCTAACTAATTAATGAACCCTTCTCCCTATATAAAGAAAACCCGCTGACTTGTGGCGGCTAGAAAAATATAAAGAATATAAAATAAAATAATGGCTGCAAAGTTTTTGAGACCAGAGAAAAAGAAGAAGAAGAAAAAAAGAAAGTGGCTGCACAGTACTCGAAGCCAAATGAGGAGAAATTGCTGACCAGTTGGACGAGAGGCTGGACTTGATTTTTTGATGAGATTCGATTTACGGATTTAAACAACAACGAGTTCTTTCTTCTCTTCTACTTTTTATTATGCAATCTAATAAGATTTTTATTACTTGCAAATTTATCATGAAACTAATTTTATTTTTCTAGGGCTTCGATGTAGCCTAATTTTGATAACACAATTTGAATTCCATGTTATTTTATTTTTCAATTTTACATGGTTGTGTGTTCAATTTTTGTTCTTAATGCGTGCAATTGTTTGACCAACTATTGTTTGATTTATTGAATCATGGGGGAAGCCAATAGGTAACTTGTGGTTTAGAATTATGGAATTAAACACCATTGATTGAGCAAAATTAAGATAATTTACAACAATTAATGTGACTGCAGAGAAATCCATAAAACTTAATGAATCTTTAAATAGTTAAATTCGCATAGAGATGTGACGAATTATTAGTTAAGAATATTTTTTGTGTTATTCGAGAAAAGACATTGAATAATTAGGAAATTTTGGTCTACAAATTAGAATAGTAGAGTTTTGAGTTTCATGGAATTACGAATTGTGTGCGATAAGCTAGGTGAAAACAAAAGCCATAGATTTATCTTTGCTACTTATAAACCTTAAAATTTTAGATTTAGTTTTTTTTTTTGAATAGTTTAGTTTTTTTTTCCTTTAGTTTAATCTAATTTAGTTGTTGCTTTTATCAAATTTTCGATTCTCCAAATAGTAGTTAATCTGGTGAATTTCGGTACTCAATAAAATAATTAGTCCTTGTGGGTTCAATACTATCTTCTTTTAAACTATACTACTTGTTGCAATTTTGTGCGCTTGCAAATTATTCCATCAAGTTTTTGGGACCGTTACCGGGGACTAATTATTCTTTTATTGATATTGATAATAGCTAGATTTTTACTAATTTGGATTTCATTTTATTTAGAAAGATAGGTTTGATTAGTTTTTCTATTATTTAATAGCTATATTTAAGTAAATAGAAGTGTATCACCATGGAGAATGAGGGTAATGGAGATGTAAGGCTTTGAGGGACTATGTTATGCCCTTGGTTAATGGAGCAACATCAAGTAAAAAGAGGTCGGTTATACAAGTTAACAATTTTGAGATTAAACCGGCGATCATTCAAATGATTCAACAAACTGTTCAGTTTAGGGGACTACCGCACGAGAATCCTAACATTCACATTGCAAACTTTTTAGAAATTTGCGACACTTTCAAGCACAATAGAGTGTCTGACGATGCTATCCATTTGAGACTCTTTCCTTTTTCACTCAGAAATAAGGCTTGGCTTGGCTAAATTCTCTACATCAGGTGTATCACTACTTGGGATGGATTAGCACAAAAATTTATAGCTAAGTATTTTCCTCCGGCAAAGCAAGCAAAACTAGGGAATGACATTACCACATTCACTCAACTTGAGACTGGGTCATTGTATGATGCATGTGAGAGGTATAAAGGTTTATTGAATAAGTTTCATCATCATGAACTTCTGAAAGGGCTGCAAGTCCAAACATTGTATAACAGTTTGCAAATTACAAATCGATCTATGATAGATGCAGCAGCTGGTGGAACTCTTATGAGCAAAACTCATGAAGCGACCTTTTAGCTTTTAGAGGAGATGGCATCTAACAATTACGATGGTCTTTGGAAAGAGCAATTCCAAGAAAGGCGAATCGAATATTTTAGCTTGATTCTATTACCACATTGGCGGCACAAATAGCTTCTTTATCTAAATAATTAGGTAATATTAATGTTAATGCTAGTCACATAAAATTGTTTGTGATCATTATGAAGGAAATCATTCAAGTATTGATTGCCAAGTGAAAATTCCTTTTGCTCAACCAAATTTCGATCAAACAAATTACGTATCAAACTTTCAACATCAAAACAATCCATATTTGAACACGTATAATCATGGATGGAGAAATCACCCCAATTTTTCTTGGAACAACAATCAAGGGGCAATTAGACCACCCCAAAATTTTCCACAGCAAGAAAAAAAGTTGACACTTGAGGAGATGTTCATGCAATACATGCAAAAGACCGATTTAGCGATCCTAAATAACGCGGCTTCAATTCGCAACCTTGAGGATCAAATTGGTCAACTATCAAATATCCTTATAGAGAGAACAGTAGGAACCTTACCAAGTAACATTGTGACCAATCCCACAGAGCATGTCAAAAGAATTGCACTGAGAAGCGGGAAAACAATTGAGCAGCCACAGGCACAAACTGTTGAACAAAATGTGACTAAAAAAAAGACAAGTCAGAGCCAGTTTTTGAGGAACAAATGCAGCAGGTGGCCAACCACCATGTTGGGAACTCTAAGGAAATTAAAAGAGCTTCAAACCCCACGATTTCCCGGGAGTTTTAATTCTGAAACTTATCCTAATTCACCTTATGATCCATGGATTCCTTTTCTGTAAAGACTTAAAAAGAATAATCTCGATACTCAATTCTCTATATTTTTACATATTTTTAAGAAATTGCATATTAATATTCCTCTTATTGAAGCTTTAGAACATATACCTAAATATCCTAAATTTTTTAAGGATATTTTATCAAATAAGAAGAAGTTAGAGGAGCATATGATGGTCATGCTAATCGAAGAGAGTAGTGCAATTTTACAAAAGAAGTTGCCTCCTAAACATAAAGATCCAGAGTTTTACAATTTCTTGCACTATTGGAAATTCTTATTTTGATTAAGCTTTGTGTGATTTAGGAGCAAGTATTAATCTTATGCCTTTTCCGGTTTTCGGGAAACTTGGTCTTGGAGAAGCAAAGCCTACTATAATTTCTTTGCAATTGACGGGCAGATCTATCAAGTAGCTAAGGAGTATAATTGAAGATGTTATGGTAAAGGTTGACAAAATCATATTCCCAACTGATCTCATAGTGCTTGACATGGATGAAGATGAACAAATTCCGATGATTTTGGGGCGACCTTTTCTAGCTACGAGGAAGCTTTGATTGATGTCCAACTAGGAAAACATATTTTAAGGGTTGAGGATGAGCAAGTAATGTTTGATGTCTTCAAATTCATGGAGTTTCTTGCCAAAGTTCATACGTGTTTTCAAGTTAGTGAAATTAATTTAGTTGTGGGCGAGAGAAATAGGGCTGAAGTTGAAAAGTTACTGGCAGAAGTGTATATAACTGTAGCACCCTGAATTTCAATAATAGAAATAAGACACACAAATCCAAAATCATTACTTCAAATGTAAACCAAACACGGTACAATTACAGGAAAATTTAAAACTTTCTAACAACAATCCATAATACAATGCACAACGAAAATCTAAATAAACTTTTATTACAACTTGTTCCAAATAGTTAAACTCAAACTTCTCATAAACCCGAGCTTTAACTCTTGTTTAAGTCATTCACTTGCAAATCCTGTAAAACTGACAAAAACTATGGGCACGTCAGTTAAATATAATCGACGCTTAAGCTGATTAAAGCAGCGACTCTCTAAAGTCTCGCAACCACACACTTGATGCACAAGAATAAAACCACCAATAAAAGGTTAATAAGTGTTACTAAGATGGAGAATACATGCATGTTATGAAAACAAAAGAAAGGAAAGAAAATACATAAAACAATGTCCAAGAAAACACAATGCACACTAATGCATACTTGTTCGGGTTCTATACCGCCCAAACAATATAGGTCCGAGGGCAAGCTCTTAGCGTCAATCTCTTGCTATGCAAATCCTATAACGACGTTAAAAGCATGATTACACATTCTATGAATGGGCTCCAGTCAAGGAATACATATGCCCTGACTGTACAAGCGTAAACGCGCAAACATCCCATAAGCATCACTCTGAACTCTCAAGAATCACCTCCGTGCCATACATTCTGCAAATAGGCCCCAGTCCCGGAATACATTCGTCCGACTATACAAGCGTATCGCGTGAACATACATACATTCTGCAAATAGGCCCAGTCCCAAAATACACCTGCCTAACTGTACAAGCGGACCGCGCGAACATACCAAATCCATCTCACTTCTAAACATTCCGTGAATAAGCCCCAGTCTTGAAATACATCAGCTAGACTGTACAAGCGTACCGCACAAATATACTAGAGAAACGTAAATCCCACAGTCCCGGAATGCATCTGCCCGACTGCAACAATAATCTCGGAATACATCCGCCCGACTGTACAGAGCTCATACTTATGTTGCATAAGTTCCGTCACAACTTCCAATCTAGTGCATGTCCTTAGGTTCAAACACAGGTAACCATGGCCACCTAGAGCTAGCTCACCCCACTGGACTTCACTCACCAAAACTAAGAACACTAGTCCCTCTGGCTAATTCCTACCATCAAATAACCACTGCCGGTACCCTAGGGTTGCTCAACCTCTAGTGCTCACAACTTCATGCCTCAAGCATCCACCTAGAGTTCTCACGATAACCCTAACTTTCAAATAAGCACCACAACTTGGCTCAATCATCAAAAAAACTCTTTATTTGCTATTTTCTAAAAAACATCACTTTTTCCACAACATCACGGTTGTAAATCAACACCTCAAACAGGAACGTCTCATTCCAAAATAAAACATTCGTGCATCCACAAAATCTCACTCTTTCTTTTATAGAAAACAAAATCCAATCAATTATAATCCATCAATTCAACTTTTAAATTTCTCTTTCCATATAAATAAAACCACAGTCAATTTTTTTGGAATTTAAATCAATTTAAATTGAAAACAACTCTCTTTAATTTCTGGAATTTATCCTTATAAATCTGAAATTTTGTAGTTCCAAAATCTGAAACTTTTAGTTCTTGAAGACTGAAAATAACTCCTTTGAAATCTAAAAATTTCATCGTTCAAAACTGAACATTTAACTCCTCAAACCTGAGAGTTTCATTCATCTAAAATATAGATTTACACACTCAAAATTACAACTCAAACATACTAAAATCTGAAAACTCATGTCTCCATAACTCTGAAAATTTATACGTTCTCATTCTTGAAAACAAATCATTCAAAACTGAGCATAAAATCTGGAAATCTAAGTTTATATTTCACCTATAAACATAGATCACATCAGCAAATTTTGTAATTCAATTATACAAAGTTTGAAACTCTAATTCACCAAAAATCTGAAATTTGCATCATCGAAACTTGAATCTAAAAATCAATTAAACTTCACACCATGGCTAGATACTTACATATAAATACATCCCCACTTATACACTAGGGTCCCCAACCTTGGTACAAAAGCCTTACACCAAAAAAAATCCCTCAAACCCGAACCCCTCCATGCTGGCCGAAAGTACACAAAAAGGCGAACCTGGGTCTACATAGTGCTCGGGTTTGCACTGTGCAAACCTGGGCACCGTTCAACCCTAGGTCCTATGCCGAGGTCATAAACCTTAGGTTATAAACCCTATTATTCAAGCTTAACCAATGAACAATATACTTCTTAATTTATGCGTGAAAATTTCCAACATTTGATTCATACGTCACAAAACAATGAATAATTTATAAAGATTCCATCTTTTAACTTTTCAAACATGGATTTAAATCACACAACTAGATCTACACATCTACAACAGTTTATAATTTTCTTTTTTATCGATTCTCATGCATATTATCATCCAACCATTCAAGAGAAATCATCATTCATTCTAGATTAGATTTCCATTCATATCATTCTCAAATCCATATCTATTGTCCATCTCTATAATTTTTCTCATAAGAAACAATCACAAACAAGCTAACATAACCATAGATTCACAAAGATCAAGTCCTAGCATGATACTATAATATTCATGAGAAAATAACAAGTCAAGTGAGATAGAGAAGATGCCCACTTCTTGAAGAATTTGAGTAGAAAGCCTAGAAGCACTTCTCCTCCTAATGCAAAAGCTCATTCTCTTCTTGATCAAAAAATTCACCAAAAATAACCTCTAAAAATAGGAGGTCAGAATTATGCCATCCCTTATATAAGGTCGGGGTACAAATTAGGGTTTTCATGGGGATTTTGCAAATAAGTCCCCATAGAATCTCCTATTTACAAAATCCAATCAATTAAATTAGGATCTCAATCAATTAATTCCAAGATTTAATCCCATAATCCCTCTAAATCCTCAGGGTTGGCTGTCCCCTCATATGCAGCCATTCAAAAATTCAAATTCAAATTTTTGGGCTCTTATTTTTGCCCAAAACGATTATTTACAGAAAAATCCTTTTTTCCAAAATAATTCGAAGGTAGTTTTTCTTATTAAAAAAATTCAAAATGAAAACATATCAATTAATTAAGATAGATTAATTTATTACCACAAAATTTAAGAATTTGCATTTTATTATATTTGCACGTGCAAATAATAATTTCACAAAACAGTCAAAATAGTCAAATAAATCAATTTAAAAATTATTTAATAATTCAAAAATAATACATTTAAATTGCTGGGGTGTTACACTAAAAAATTTGGCAACTCTTTAATCCAAAAAAATTGTTTTGGAATATGTTCGGTATTTGGAAGTTGCATCATATATTAATCTTTCGTCTCAAATGAAATTTAAAGATGTGGGATAACAAAGATGCCATCATCTGGTTTGCAGGATGCACAGAGAAAACCTAATCCACACATAAATGAAGTTGTTAGAAAAGAGGTTCGTATGTTGTTAGATGTTGGCATCGCCTAACCATCTCAGTTACCACGTTCGGCTGAAGATTTAAAACTTAGAGCTTCGTGGGAGGCAACCCATGTTTTCTTTTTCCTTTCTTTAGAATTGATTTTCTTTTTGTTTACTTTAATTTTATTTTTTGATTTTATTTTATAGCATTGCATAAGTTTGGGGTTTCCGGACAGAGTTATTTTCTACATCTAGTTTGATGGCTGGTTTTGGGGATGGAATCCGAATCTGAAAAAAGTGTCAAATACTGATCAAGGAAATTTTCTTAGTTTTCCAATGCAAAAAGAATCAGGTAATTTGAACATCTACAACTCCAGATATCATCGAAACAATGAACGTCACCTATGCAGAATTTCAACATAAATCAGGGGAGCAATTATGAACTTTTCTCATTCTGTTTCTTTTTCTTTTCCCATTGATGACAATGTGATATTTATGTTTTAGGGAAGGGGACACATTTTTTTTATATTAAAAAAAATGACTTAAATTAGGATTACAATTACATTTTTTGGTTTCTTTATTGTGCTAAAGCATTACATTTTATTTATTTATTTAGGATATGCAATATCCTATAAAGCAAGATTAAGCATACTTGTTTTTTTAGGATTATTGAAGTTCAAAATTCCTTACAAAATTTTGAGAGTCATGTGATTATATATGTAAGAGGAGTATGATACTTTTCTTGTGATTATCGCCTTTGATCTAGTCTTAAATAGGGTTTAAGTAAATAAAGTGATAATGATTAAATAAATGAATAGATAAAGTTTTTATCTACTCCAATGTTTTGAGATGCTTAGTAACTAAGGGTATTCATCACCAATATTTACTTTTACATCAAACATCAACTTGAAATATGAGTATGCAAAGTACTCTAAGTGTGTGACTTGTTGAGAAACCTGGTGAATCCTTCACAAATGTTTGCATTCGCATCAAAAGGTAAGTGTCAACTGAGAGAGAGTGTGTAACCTCCATTTCCGTCTATACGAATTTTTTGTGTTTTGATTCTTTATAAAAAAAAAAATCATTTTCTTAAATTCGCTTTTTTATCTTTATTTTTGAATCTCCTATTAAAATTCTTTCTAATCATCAATTGTATTTGTAGCTATTTTCAAATGACTATAAATTTTAATACAAATATAATTCCATTTAATAAGTTTATTTATTTTCTTATTTGAATGATTATATATAAAACCCAACTCCAATTAACTTAACCCATTATTTTTAAAAATAAACCAAACTGAAAGTTCAATTTTAAACCATTTTATATTTTAATTGGATTTATTATTTTAAAACCATACCCAACACTAACCCGAAACCCACTAACCCATATACACTTAATCCCTTATATATAATCTTGTCTTAATTAACCTAATCTAAACCCTAATCTCTGTTTTAGCCGCCACTAGCCCTAACCTCATCCTTCTTCTTCTTCTAGCACCCAAAGCCCTTGCATTCCGAGCGCCACCCTCTGTCACCATCTCCATCATTCCACTACTCCTCTTGCCACCATCTCAAGCCTCCTCCCCATCCCTACTGCTCATACCCGAACACCCCTACAACCATTGTCGATGCTCCTCTCACTGCCTCTCTCCTTCATCGCACCACCATCGCAGGAGCCGCTTCATCCCATTTTCAACCACCTCTTGCACGTGCTGCCATCTTGCTGCAGCACCACCAGCAAACCAACCACCGACAATCCCTCCTACAACTCCCACAGCACCGATCATCACCACCTCGCAGCACCTCACCCGAAGCTCCACCTTGTTGCATCCCCGTACATTGCCTACCTTGTAGCCCCGCTACCTCACCCTGATGCCACTGCGACGTTGTAGCCACTGTGAACAGACTTCCTCGCTGCCTTATCATCTCATCACCGAGCGCCCTAACCTTTGCAGCACCTCCTCGTCGCCCCAACTCACCCGACTGCCATTGCCGCTCCATAACTCACTACCTCTCCCTCCTAGTTTCTGTGAACCCATACACCTAAGCTTTATCCCCGTCTCCCCACACCATTGCCACCTCCATTGCCTCGCCATTCCTGCAGCCGCTACTGCCACCTTGCTGCCCTAACGTCGCTGCCGCAGCCATTCATTGTCGTTCTCACTATCATCTCTTGCTAGCATCTCTCTCATCAACGATCCATCGCACGCTCGCACTCACCATTTAAAGCAAGCATCTTTTGAACTTCGTTATTATTCTTGTTCAAGTATTTCCTTGAATCTCTGGCAAGTAGTTCTTATCGTTTTTATTATTGATTCTTCACTGTGTTCATGCTTGACTTCTACCCTTGATTCATCGGCGAAATATGGAACCGTTTATTGATCGTTTATTGAATACTCAAATATCCTGTCTTGTCTCTGACCTAAACTTGTACTAATAATTTGACCCAGTTCCCGACACTGAAATTTATAACTTATTACATGTAAATTGTAGGTCCCCGAATTTAGTTTCTAGAACAACTCTCAGTTTTGTAAACCGACTTATGGTTAGCAAGATATTGAAGTTTTACGACTGCGACATCTAATTTTCATAATATCATTTTGGAGTATATCGTCATGATTGATTGATTAAAATAACATGCTACCAGTGGAATTAAGACATGAGATTTACCAGTATGTGGCTTAACACTGTTAGGATTTAGTGTATGAATTTTATAAGATTTTAAAATGAATTTACAGTCGATTATTATGCACAAGAACTTGACATTGAGTTGATGCCTGAACAGCAGACTCGTAAAGAACTGACTGGTTGATGTAGTTGAAATAATTAAAATGTATCGTATGAGGATGTATTAGAACCGTCAGGGAGTCTAGTTTCTAAAACTCCTGATGGAACTTGATTCTCGTTTCTGTAGTAACAGGAGAGTTTTTGTACAGCAACATATTGTTGTCCAGAATTGGATTTTTTATGTTTTTAAATATTTCTTCTTTGTAATTAATGAATTGAACTAGTACATCATTCATTGCATAACCCATGATACCTCCTTGATATCGTTCTTGATACCCGTTTCCATCGATTGCATGTTCTTATTTAATATAATGAAATAATAACAAGTCGGGGTGATAAGGGTACAACTTAGTAGTGGACAATATAGGAGAGTGTACTCGGAAGGGGGCCTGTGTTTTCCGTATCAACATGTTATTGTTCTATTGATTGATTAAGAATTACTGACTACAGTATCTCAATTTATCGTGTATTCTTTCATGTATTGTTTATTGATCATGGGTTATTGTTATTGTATGACCTGAGTACATGACCTTGTAGAATCCACCACTATAGTCTAAACATTCACATGTTTGTATGCACCAGAACCTGTAGTATGGGACGTAGGTTGCGTGCACAAGATAGGTTAGTAAAAGACTAATATACCTAAGATTGACACTATTGATCATATTGTTTATCGACCATTGATTATAGAATATTTATTATCGACTATTGTTTATTGAACCATGTTTATTGAACCATTGTTTATTGATCACTGTTTATCGACCATTGATTATCGATTATTGACTATTGCTTATTGACAATTGCAACATTGACTATTGGCAACTGATCTTGTTAACGACCATCGTTTATTGACCTCTGATCATGTTCCAGTTCATCATTTATTGTTCTATCATACTTCATTATTTTACTGTTTGTTACTACTTTCTGTCCGAAGCTTGCTATAAGAGAAACCCTTTATTTTTAGTTAATGTTTATATAGGTACAGATTATCAGAAACCGAAAGCGACTTGGCAAACTATTTACTATACATTGTATATTCTCATAATCTTTTTTGTAGTTCTTGTATTTTAGGTATTGGTTATTAATTTTATTGTTATTCATGTAATTATGATTAATATTGTATTGTTGATCTTATAGTATTGTACAGCTTATGAATGATATGAGTTGGTATATTTATATCATTCGCTGGTCTTAGTTGCATGCCCGTATTTCTGTATTTTGGAAAACGGAGCGTGACTAATAATATATATATATATATATATATATATATATATATATATATATATTCTAGTTTACTACTAAGTTTGTATTAGTGGGAAGGGGTGATCACATATTGAGTTGTTACATGATTTAGGTTGTGTTAATTCCATGATAAATAGATTGGGTTTTGAATTATGTATGAATAATTGTACTGGAAAAAGAGAAAAAGAGAGTATGCTTAGTTTTCCATCATTTGCTATTGTTTATTTATTAAATTGAAGATTTGATTCTTGCATGATAATTCCTTTGGGTCCGATGAGTTAAGTCTAATTATACTTACTATCCTTTGATTTGTGGTTTTACCTTTTGCTCGAGGACATGCAAAATCTTATGTTTTAGGGTATTTGATGTGTGTAACTTTTACACGGTTTTTAGTACTATTTTTACGTATTAAATTTGCAAGTTCTCATTTATTCCTTTAAATTTTATCTTCTTTCAACTTATTTTTATTTATTTTTCGCTTTTTGAAGGAATGAGATGGATAAGTTCTAAAGAAGGGCATTTTGGTAAAATCAAGGAAGAAAATAAGGAAATGATTTTATGTGAAGATTTCTAAAAATATTCGAGCACTCAAACGCATGTTTTTACAAATTGGCTTTTTGAAGAATCGATAGAAAATATTATGGTCAACTAAGGGTGGAAAAAAAAATTGTAATAAAAAATGAAAAAAAATGAAGAAACAGCACGAAAGTTAGTTTGGATATGGCTAGTTTGATAATTAGTTTGAAATTCTCAAAGATTAATATTAATCTTTAAATTTTAACTAATATTTAAACTAATACTTATATTACTAATTAATGAACCCTTCTCCCTATATAAAGAAGAACCCTCTGACTTGCGGTGGCTGGAAAATTATAAAGAAAATAAAATAAAATAGTGGCTGCACAGTTCCCGAGACCCGAGATAAAGAAGAAGAAAAAAATAGAAAGTGGCTGCATAGTGCCCTAAGCCAAAGGAGGGGAAATTTCTGACGAGTTGGAGGAGTGGCTGGACTTGATTTATTTTAGATTCGATTTACGGCTTCAAACAACAACGATTTCTTTTTTCTCTTCTATTTTTTATTATGCAATCCAATAAAATGTTTATTATTTGTAAATTTATCATGAACTAATTTTATTTTTCTAGGACTTCAATGTAGCCTAGTTTTGAGAACACAATTTGAATTTCATATTATTTTATTTTTCTATTTTTCATGGTTGTGTGTTTAATTTTTATTCTTAATGGGTGCAATTGTTTGAATCATGGGGATGCCGAGAGGTAACTTGTGATTTAGAATTATGGAATTAAACACCATTGATTGAGCAAAATTAGAGATAATTTACCACAGTTAATGTAACTGTAGAGAAATCCACAGAACTTAATGAATCTTCAAACAATTAAATTCGCATAGAGATGTGATGAATTATTAGTTGAGAATATTTTGGGTGTTATTTGAGTGAAGACATTGAATAATTAGGAAATTTTGGTCTACAACTTGGAAGTGTAGAGCTTTGAGTTTCATGAAATTATGAATTGTGTGTGATTAGCTCGGTGAAATCAAAAGCCCTAGATTTATCTTTGAAAATTTAGATTTAGTTTTTTTAATTAGTTTAGTTTTTTCCTTTAGTTTAATTTAATTTAGTTGTTGTTTTTATAAAATTTTCGATTCTCCAAATAGTAGTTAATTTGGTGAATTTTGGCACTCAATAAAATAATTAGTCCTTGTGAGTTTGAAATTCTTTTCTTTTAAACTATACTATTTGTTGCAATTTTGTGCACTTGTAAATTATTTCATCAGACACCTGGAGAGCAAAATGAGGTCAAGAAGCAGATTGAAGAGCTACTACACAAAGGATTCAACAGGCCCACTGCTTCGCAATAGGGCGTGCCAGTATTGTTGGTGAAGAAGGACTGGTCGATGAGGATGTGCAACGATTATCGTAAGGTTAAGTGACGATTCAGAAAAAGTATCTCATTACTCGAATCGATGATTTGTTTGATTTGCTTCAGGGAGCAGCAGTTTTGTCCAAGATCAACCTACGGTAACGGTATCAGTAGGTTCGAGTTGAGGAAGATGTACACAAGATAGCTTTCAGGAATCGGCATGGGTACTATGAGTTTTTAGTCATATCGCTTGGAGTAACAAATGCGCCGACAATATTCATTGAAGATGATGAACCAAATTCTGCGACCATTCATTGACACATTTGTCGTGGTTTTCATTGACGATTTTCTTGTGTACTCAAAGACGGAAGAGGATCATGTCAAACACTTAGCAGAGGTATGCAAGAATTTGCAAGAGCAGAAATTGAATGCAAAATTATCCAAGTGCGAATTCTGGAAATCCGAAGTTGCATTTATGAGTAACATCCTTTCTAAGAAGGGAATAACCACTAATCTGCATAACGTAGAGGCAGTGAGAGGATGGCCTCGACTCACGACTATGAAGGAAATCAAGAGTTTCTTGGTGTTGACGAGATACTATCGACGGTTTTCCAAGGTTACACATAGATAGCTGTAAGACCCCGCAAAATAGCATATATCTATTTTGTATTTTTAATCCATGCACGATTAAGAGTTGCACGTATTAATGAATTTTTCTCGATTTTAATTGAGTAAGTATTAAAACATATTATTATTCGATATGTTTTGAACTCAACGAAGGTGCAATAGTAGAACCGGAGTTGAAATATCTTCTCAGTTAAGTCATATATTAGTCTTAACTATAATTGAGTTAGGACGTATAATATTGAAATATTATTTCGTATGGTGATAATACGATTTCATGTACTTTATTACAAATTGTATGTGTATTTTTTCAATTTATATTGCATGATTTTAATTAACCTAATTAACTATTTTAAATGGACTCAAACTAGACTTAAACTAACCCATATGAACCCAAACTGACCCAACTTGGCTTGTACACTTGTAGTGTAGCTTGGCATGAACCCAAACAAAACAAAAAAAAAAAAAAAAAAAAATTGAAATGTGCATGCCATGCATGGCCGGCCAATGTGGAAATAGAGGGAAAGGGTTAGGGTTTAGAGTTGGAGGGTTGTTTGAATTCAAAGATGCTTCATGATGGTATTATGAAACTCCAAGAGGCAAACTCACTCCTACACTCCACCTCCACTCTCCCCCAATGCAGCCCTGACCCTCTCTCCCTCCCCCCTCTCACCAAATCCCGGCCTCATTCACTCCCTACCCTCTATTTAACCCTCCTCATCTCATTCTAGCTCCATTTCCCATCTTTCCCTACAACTAAGTTATCTCTTACACCCTCAAACTACTTCTACCCTTCAAATAAATCTCTTGAAGCACTTAGCTACGGATTTGTAGCAAGGAGGAGGAGCAAAAGGAGCCAACGAGGAGAAGAAGTGGAGCAAGAAGGACAAGCAAGTAGGAGTAAGAGCAAGAAGATCAAACTTGTAAAACATTACTTTCATCACAAAATTGCGGTGGGTGTTTCTAAACCATTGAAGTATTAAATTTTGTGTGGTGAAATTGTGATGTATTCTTGAAAGCATAAGAAGTCATTAAATCTATAATTAAGTGGTATAAATTCTTTGCATGCTAGTTTAATAGTGGAAGACTAGATAAAAACACAATAAAGTGTGCTAGGTCTGAATGCTATAACTTGAAAAATGCTTAGAGTTTAAAGTTGAAATTTTAAACGTACAATCTTATGCATGTTACACACCTTTCTTCCAAATTTTATAATTTTTTGAATTTAGTTGCCATTTTAATTAAATACAAACTTGAACTCTTACTATACAGAAAACAGACTTAGCTTGTATTCTGACTATGATTTTCCAAAGCTCATAACTCTATAACCACTTAAGATCTATTGCTAAAATTTTATTATGTGCTTCTATCATGTGTTAAGTGCTTGAATATAAATTTTATGTTTTTTTGACATCATTTGCTATTTTTAGAAAATCCTAACCACTGGCAATTCTGAAAAGAAAAGACAGAGTGAAGATAATTTGTTCTGTTTTTAGTTAATATTCAAGAGGTCATAACTTGAAAATTGCTTGGTGGAATTATTTGAAAATTAAGTATGTTCTGTTATCATGTATGTAGAACACATGTTCCAAGTTTCATGAAGTTTAGAGATCATTTGCTATTTTTAAAGTATTTTTATATTAACACTGGTTTATTGTTGCTCTGTTCTGGAAATAATTTCATGCATGTTAAAGAATGACTTATTTAACCACTGTAATGTCATAATCTGAAGAAGCATGTAACTAGGAAGTTGTAGTAGACACATATATCTTTCTAAAATGTCTAAAAACTCATGATTTCGATCAGTTTACGAATTATAATTAATTTTGCAAGTGACAACAGAAACACAGAGATTCATAAAGCTCACTGTTTTGCACCATGTCTATGGAATTGAGTTTGAACTTGTAGAATATGAGTTTTAAGTTGCTGTTGTAGGTCATAAATCATGTTGTACAAATGGGAATGAGTTAGTACTTAAATTATCTAAAGTTTCATATTATGAGTAGCTCATATGTGCTTGTAGACCACAATATAGACATGTTTGTTCATTGTTTTGAAGTAGGAATTGTGATGGATGTTTATGTATTATTGTTGATCACTTTGGAATGAGATTCATGCCCAATTTGTTCTTGTACTTGTTGTCTACCATGGGTAGAAGCATGGGGAGCACCCGATCGTATTTCTTTGATGAAACAGAACCGGGAATGACTCCGTTTTTGGCATGATTGCCAATTGTATGCTTGTTGTTGATATTCTATTTTTAGAGCTCTTTTGCACTCTTTTTGAGTATTCTTGGTGTAGGATTTATTCCTAGGGTAGTGTACCATGTCGGGCTACATTGGTTGAGTATTGAGACTCTAGAATTAAGTCATGTTGGTATATCTAGACAGAAAGAATAGGAACCCGTGTCGCATCGAATGCGTTGGAGGAGATGACTCAAGCGCCGACGTACTCGCCATTCATGGAAAGATTCCATGGTTTTGTTTGGTGCTACCATTTGCCGAGGACCGTGGAGCATGAAGGTTAGCGGGAGCTACGTGTTGGTCTGGCCGAGGTTGCGATCTAACTCCAAGCGTAGATGATGGTTGCGGCGATCGACGGAGTCGGTTCGTCGTTGGTTTGGGCCAAGTGTGGGCTGAGGTGGGCCAATCCTTGGGCCAGATTTGTGGGCTGGATTAAGCCCTATTGTGGGATGGGTTAGGTTCCTTGGTCTTACACTCAATGTTCACACTGTACACCGACATCCAATCAATGCCAATGATAACATCGACCCCTAGGATATTCAGCTCGATCAGATCAATCCCAAAAATCCTGTCTCTAATCTCAATCTTGCAGTCTGCTTAATACCGATCAGTGGTTAAAGTCTCCCCTGATGGAGTAGCTACTGCTAAGACTTTGCCTGAAACAAACTTCGGTTCGGCTCCCTAGACTTTAGCAAATCTAGGAGATACAAAAGTATGAGAGGATCCAGTATCGAACAGAATAACAGATTTCTTTCCATTTAATATATGTTCTCCTGTTACATAACAAACTCTCGTTACATAACAGTTTTACTAAATAAAAGTGGGAAAAAGAACAACAGAAACTTCTAAACATTTGCCCCCGTACCAGTAATGACGTGATCCACTTCATCAGCGTCGGCCTCAATCAAGGCAAATACTTGCCCCTGCTGGTGCGGCTTTTTCCTAACTTGCTGTGGTGGTGCCTTCCAGACGACATCTCACAGCTTGGGGCAGTGAGATCTGTAATGACCTGTCTCTCCACAGTTGAAACAAGTCACCACAGGAGGTCTCACCTAACCACTCCCGGGTCTTCCAGCCACATTGACAGTGTTTGTCCCCGGAGGTTTGAACCTTTGAGCTGACAGCTGCCCCCTAACTTTCCCAGAAATTGTGGGCCTCTTCTCGACATTCCAATTGTTCCTCCGGTTCTGGGCGGCATGAAACTGCTCCATATCCTCCTCCGTAGCTCCAGCTCACTTAACTAACTTGTCAAACCTCCTGATAACAAGAGGTATCATCCTTGATCTCAGACTCAGCCTCAATTCGTGCTCGAACTTCCGAGCTTTCTTCGCCTCGTCCATCACAAGTTCGGGTGCATACCTCGAAAGTTGAGTAAACCTTGTCTCATACTCCCTGACAGACATGCCTCCCTGCTGTAGTGCCAAAAACTCCATCGCTTTCTTCTCATGGACATCAGATGGAAAATAGTGACCGCATAACTCTTCCAAGAATTCCTCCCAACCGATAATACCATTTCCCACAGTCCGCTTCATGGACTGCCACCATACAGCTGCATCATTCTCAAGCTGCAATGTAGCCAGCATCACCTTGCTACCTTCTGGAGTTTCCAAGACTTCAAAGATAGTCTCGACTTGCCTAATCCAATTGTCAACTGCATCTGGGTCTGACTTCCCTTCAAACACTGATGGCTTTATCCTCTTGAATAACTCCACAAGTTTGATCGCCTCAGGAACTGGATTTGCTTGCATCCCCTATGGATTTGGTTCATGGCTACAGCATTGAAGGTCTGATAGACTCTAGCCAACTCTGTTTCCAAGTCGAGTCCACAGCTGGGCACTTCTCCATTCCTAAATCTCCTTCCAGCCATACTCTGATTCAAAAGATCCATTAAAATCGAAGTAGAAAACATGAATTTAAATCAATTCTTTCATTTCATTTTATTCAAACTTTGTACATTCAAATTTAAAATATCGTCTGACATCAAGCAAAAAACTATTGAGAAGATATAACATTCTAATCCTTACGGTTCATCTTGGGTTTCCTAAGCTCTTCCTGTAGTTCTGCCACTTCTTTCTTCAGCATATCATACATGTTCTTTCTCTTCTCGAGTTCCCAAACACGATGACTGAGGGGTTGCAATATTCTTCTTGAATTTTGCATACTGGGCCTGCAATTGGTCTGCTCTCTCCTTCTGAGTCTCCACTTGACTCTGAAGAGATTCGATGAGACCTCTCGAAACTAGCTCTTCCTCATTGGATGAAATGTCGGATGAGTCTGAAGGTGGAGTGATCTCTCAGGACTCGGGTCATTCTCCTTCATACTCCTCGGGATCTTCTTCGTCGGAATCTCCTTGTCCAGGGTAGTAGTCTTCCTCAATTATGTGCCAATCAACATCTCCTGCGGGGTCGTGGTGGTTCGCCATCTTGAGGGAGGGAGGAGAAGAAGCATCAATCATAGAGTAAAACAAATGTATGTAGCTTATATTTAAATCTCTATACCCAACTCACACTCTAATGTCCACTCTAGGGTGTCGTTCCTTATAAATTTGTACTACTTGGAAGCGTGGCTTCGATACCACTCTGTAACACCCCGAATTCCAAATAAGTCTAAATTCGAAGTTCCACGGGATCTTTACACTTCACTTCGTACAATTTTACAAGGAATTAAAAACTTTTTATACAACAATGTTTTACGTAACACTGCAGAATTATAAATTACAACATGATACATGAATTAAATAACAATTTGAACATTTCTTTAAGCAGCATTCATCCTTTATTCTTGTCATCAACTTCATCCTGCATAGAAACTGTGGGCACGTCAGTTGCATACAACTGACGCTAGGATATAATACATCAATTTCTCTTACTTAGAAAGCACACACTTGTCACAAATAAAGCTATGGGGACTATCTTATTGATTTCGTGTGTGAATGTTCACTTAGTCCTTAATGCAGTTATTTATATTTAATGACACTAATGCGCACTTGTTCGGATTCTAGGCATCCAATACTACATAGGTCCGAGGATAAGCCCTTAATCGTTCTTCATCTTGAAGGCTTGAATCCCTCGCCATGAGTTAAACTACTACTGTAGCTAAGGCAAGTATCCTAGATGTTCTATAAGTTACGAGCTCATGCCCATACAGCCTGGAGGGGAATTCCATGTCATGACATGATGCATCATGCAGACAACCTATGGACAATTCACCTCCGTCATGGAACGATGGCACTACGTAGTCACCAAATACCCCACAAGCGTCGCCACGGTCCCGATAATTCCGGAGATGTATTGATGCCATGACATGATGCATCATACAAGCAGCCTATGAATACTCTCGCACCATAGATCTGATACCCTCATACTTGTATTTTTCTCTTACTTTCATCACATCTCCACTATGTGTCTAATCCTTAGATAATTGAATCATGAATAAAATTAATACTCTAGAGTTAGTGTTACCTCTACACTGGTCTTAAACATCAATCATTAACCATGACCCAATCTTGGTCTTTATTTATCACATTTCTCTTTCAAAATTCCAATCATGCCGATGTAAGGACTTAGCTAAACTCTAGTGTCAGACTCGTTTCATGTTCGTCAAAATGAGAGTATTCACATTCACAAATTTGTACATTTCATCATGTTTCTTTTTACTTCATTTTCCATGCACATTTGCATAATTTAAACAACAATCTCATATTTAATCTTACTGAATTTTTCCATGTCAGAAATCTCATTTTAAAATCTCTACACCAAAATTCTTTACATTCAAAAATGTTGGTTGTCTTTAATTAATTAAAATCATATTCTAAGAAACTTTATTAAATTTTTCTTCTCAAAAGTTGCTTCTAATTCCCATTATAATAAGTCCAATATTGCATAAATAATTTTCATGAAGTCTAGGTATTTTTTGAAGAATTCTATTTTTTTTTTCTCAATTTTTGTAGGCTTAAAACCACTTTTAAAAAAAACCAAGATAAGAAAAAAAAATCAAAATTACAAAACAGTGGCCATAGCCAGATTCGAACCCAGAGCCGAATCCGCGCCTGTGAATAGTAACCGACCCAAAATGCACCCGTCGACTAGAAAGGCCAGAGTGACTAACCGATATAGAATAGGCTTGAGGTATATTTAAAGTCTGGTTTTCGGTTTTGAATTAAAATCGAATTTTAGAAAAAAAAACAGAGTCTCTTGAGGGACTCGAACCCAAGACCAAATGCTTCGCTCAGCTACAGTAACGTACCCAAAATGCACCCGAAGACTAGTAGGTCTTGAGTGACTAACCGGTATAGGACTTGATTAAATACTGTTTGTATACACTGTACCGAATCTAGTTCTTCTTTTAATCAACTCGATTTTTTTCAATTAACTTGTACTTATAAAAAAATATGTATCTTCTCCTGAATACACTGTTAGGAAAAACAGTAATTTATATTTCTTTAGATTGTCAAAATCTCATTTTTAAACACATGGTAGACTATTTCTCTTTAGTTCTTTGAAAAGGCTGGAACATGAATACATTTTCGACAAAGAATATTTTCTTTTTAGATGAATCTTTTTTTTTATCAAAAAATTCTCCTTTTATTCACAATGTGTTCATAAAATTTCTCTTCATTCTTTAACATAAACAAAGCTCTTAGGTTAGTTTCATGTTCACAAAACTAAACATTTTCTTATGTTTCAAAGAGACAATAAAGATGATAATCTAGTGAATATAATATTACTCATATAATGCAATTAAAACCCATCAACTTATTTCACATTTCATGGATATTATCTTGCATTCTACAATTCATTTATAAGCACAATTTTTCATATATTGCATTCTACAATTCATTCATAAGCAAAAATTTCATATAATCATGATTGATCAATTCATAAGTATTCTAGCATGCAAATACATTAACAAGCATCATAACAAATCTTAATTAACACATTCCAATTCATTTTACTAACTTTTCATGTAGATAGACTAAAGTTTCTTTTCTTACTAACCTCTTCAAACGAGTATAAAGCAACTTTTCCTACTTGTTTTTAATATATTCACAATTTAAAATCCTAGCATGGCATCTACGTTAGAAGTTTGAGAAATCGACCACCTTATTGAAGAACAAAAGAAAACTCCTAAGAAACTCCTTGAATGCACGAATTGTTCCCTTCTCCTCCTAGTTTCTGCCACAAAATTTGAGCCTTCACCTCCTTGCTAGTGTGAACCCGAGACATTGAGCCTAAAGATGAAAACAAATTACAGGTTACTCCAATCAATGAAAAGTTTCCATATGAGTATTTAATGTTGATACAAACTCCGCCATGGTATGCCCATATAGTTAACTATTTGGTATCAAAAATTCTACCTCCTGAAATTACTTATCAACAAAAGAAGAAATTTTTTTCTGACTTAAAATATTATTTTTGGGAGGAACCTTTTCTATTTCTCCATTGTGCAGATCAAGTAATAAGGAGATGTGTACCGTGTAGCACCCCGAATTTCCAATATAATATCTCAGAAATACATGGCACAATTCCCAGCATCATCCTCAATGTAATAGTAAATATAGCCAAAACACAGATAAATTTTTCAACTTTATTACATCAATTCTTTACAAAACACAGCGGAAAATTAAATACCTTGAATTACAATTTCTTTCTTTTACAACACATTCTTTTACAATATACATAAGCCACATTATTATTCTTCCTCATGCATCCAAATCCCAATGCTATAGGTACCTACCTGGAAAACATGAGGCAAGAGATAACCCTAACCCCCAAAACTACAGGGGTCAGCCATAACGGTGTGAGTGATATCAAAAGAAATAAAATGTAAATAAAACATGAAGAATAAAGTTATAAACAACACATACCAACAGTAGTAACAGATGGAATATGAAATAACAATAAATAAAACATGAAAAACATCAGTGAAAGTAGACTAAGTGTCAAGTGTAGGAAACAGAAAATAAACATGCATAAGACAAAGTAAAGAAAACACAAATGCAATATGATGACTGTCTAATGCATACTTGTCAGATTCTATGAATTCCATACTACATAGGTCCAGTGCAAGCCTTTATTGTTCTCCACTTTATAGGGTTAGATCCCTCATTATGAAACTAATCCTACTATGGTGATGGAAACAAGATCCAGATTACGCCACGAATAGGCATCACAACCTTCTATACGCAGGCATCATGTAAGAGTAGCTAAAAAAACTCGATAATCAACTCCCTGCCGTGTACCCCACCCCTACCCTTTGATGTGCAAGTACACAGGCACATCCCGTGAATAGATCCGTCGGCCCTCGACACGCGAATATTCCTATATATTCTGTGAATAGGCACTGCAGTCCCTCGATCCACGAACATACTAAAAGCCCTCTCGAGACAGAACACACAAGTCCTGGAACGCATTCGTTGTACTGGACCCCAAAAGCATATACTTATGTTTTCCAAGTTTCTTCACATCTCCACTAGTACCTGTCCTTAAGTTGGTTATTATTAAAACACAAATTTTACCATCTCTAGAGTTAGTGTATCTTGCCAGACTTAGTTCCACAAAACAACCCCAATGACCCCAACTGGTCAAAATCCACAAAATATCATCTGTCGGTTCACAGAAATCCCACTCAACTCCTAGAGATTCACAAATTGAATATCAACACCATAACTTTCAAAAAAAACTCTTTATTTCATCATTAAACGTTTATATCATTAAAACTTCTTAAATCAACAAAACCAAATACATTAAGTATACTTACAAATTTCCAGAATTGAAATAAGGTATTAAATCCATTCAATAAATGAGAATCATATTTTGAAGTCATAGAATATCACAAAACATCAATTTCTTCAAGAACCATATATACTTCCCTTTATAAAGTCATAGAAATACAATTCAAAATCGATTATAATGAAAACGTAACTCTCTGTAAAATACTGTATTCTGTATTAAAAACATCATCTATAACAGTAGATCAATAATCGTAATATCAAAGAAATAATCGTTCAAGGAAAACAAAGAAAAACTCGAGAAAACAATCAGCCAGAACATTGACGGTCGACTGTCAAAACTAGTACAAAACACGACGGTCGACTGGCAAGTGAAATTCCCAAAAAATAGAGCAACTTTCAATTTTAGTGCAAAAGGGTGGCGGTCGACTGTCATAAGCGAAAATTTGCAGCTTTGAAATTCGTGCACATTTTTACTGATACTTCTATAAATCTTTGTAAAATAACAAATTTGTAAAATAAAATTTCTGAGATGATCAAATAAACCTAACATACTGGACTTTATAAAACTACTCAAAACTTCATCAAATTCATAAAAGAGTAATTTTTCATCAAATTCTTCAAAACAGTGAACTATATATATATGTGTGTATATGTGTGTGGTTGCATCAGTAAAACATCAAAATTTCATCAATTAGAAGTAGTATAATGTTCAAATCAAGCTCAGTGTCAAAACAACTCAAATTCAATTCAAAAACCTCACAAAAACATCAAAAACCAATTTCGGCCTATAAAGCATCAGACCCGAAATCCAGAACAACTCCAACTCTCAAAACTTGATTCTTTTTGGTCCAAAAATCCTTCTACAACTTGTTATACACATACCCCATAGATTACAATAGTTTACTCATGAATATATGTGAATACAACATGTATTTAATCAAGTTATAGTTCATCAATTATCAAAACCGAGCATATATATTATACACACAGTGAAACATTCATCTTCAATCAATTTGTGCATTATAAAACATACACACTCATTATAACCTCGCAAATCAGTAAGCATATGAAAGAAACAACCTACTCATGGTTTCTATTAGGTTCTTAACAATCTCAAGTCATCTATATGTAATGTCAATCATCAATAGCATAGTTTTAATGAAAAGATTCAATTTTTGTTCATTCATCCATCAATATTCATCATATCATCATACAAACTTCTGACATGCTTTCTAATAAACAAATCATTACATACGACATGCATAGAACAATAAGAAATAAATACACATCACTCACCTTTTTGAAGAATCAACCGAAGTGATAAAAAGAATAAGAAAAGTCCTTCCTTTCGCAATAAAACCAATATCCTCGCTTCGAAACTCCAATAATTCAATAATAAAGAAAACCCTTTGTGTAGTGCAGCAAAGAGGCGGCTGCACCTCTTTATATTAGTCCAGAAATGGGGTAATTAGGGTTTTGAACAGGTTTTGTAAAATATCCCTTTTGAATATATCTTTACATATATAAATCCTTATACTTAAAAATTAGATAAACCAATTAAATTTAGATTTAAAAACAAAAACAGATACTCAGATATGGACGACACTAGTTTCAAAACCCAGAAAACAATTTTGTAATTTTTTCCTCTAAGTGGCAATTTTGCAAAAAGACCATTCTTTAAGAAATTTGCGAAATAAACCAAATCTATTAAAACAAAAGGTGAACTTTTTACCTCTGAGTTGGCTAGGCATCATCATTCTCAGCCCAAAAATCCAAAAATATGAAGTTTTCACTCCAAGTGGTAATTTTGCACAAAAGTCCATCTTTTTGTAATATTTGCAAATATGCCAAATAAATATCAGAAAAATTCAGAAAATTCAAAAATAGTACCTACTAATAAATATTAGGTTTTTCCAAAATAATTTCTCACTTTGAACGTCCCAAGAAAATATTTGCACGTGTTTTGTACATGTGAAAAGATAAGTTTTAGAAAAATATTTATTAAATCATCAAAAATCATTTTAATTTATTTATTAATCTCAAAAACGTTATTTAAAAATCTAGGGTGTTGCATCACTCCCTCCTTAGAATAGCTCTGTCCTCAGAGCTACTACTAATAGGGACCAAACAATATAAGCATGGAGAAAATGCAATCACATAAATGGAAATATAGTTTAAAGGATACTATCACACAAGAGAATGTAATTTAACAAAAGCGATACAATTCAATCGAAAGAATACAATCATACAAAAAGCTCAGGAAAATCCTTCTACATGCAATCCTCCGGATCCCAAGTAGCTTCCGCTACGCAACTCTGATAACATGCCTTCGGAAACTTGCTGCAACATCCTCTGAATCTCTACATCTGATTTCTGACCTTCCACAATCTGCTCCCTCAAAGAGGGCTACAGACTCAACTGAGCCAAAGACGCCCCAAACCCTGCAGTACCACCTTGATACCTGCCTGGTCAAATTCTGCTGCCAACTCCCTCTCGGTAGTGATCAAACTCGACAAACTACTCTTCCGACTAAGCCCATCAACTACCACATTCGCCTTACCTGAATGATACTTGATCTCAGGATGAATGTCTTCCAACACTTCCAAACACCTTCTCTGCCAAATATTTAGATCATTCTGCTGATAAATGTACCTCAGGCTCTTGTGGTCGGTATACATGTTGACCTTTTCACCATACATAATGCCTCCACTGCTTTAAGGCAAAGATAATAGCTACCAACTGTAAATCATGTGTCGGATAGTTTTTCTCATGCGGACGCAACTGCCTGGAACCATATGCAATAACCTTCCCTTCTTGCATCAAGACGCACCCCAAACCTCTGAGAGATGCATCACTGAAGATATCATAGTCCTTCCCAGCTTGTGGCAAAGCTAAGATAGGCGCAGTCGTCAACATCTCCTTTAGCTCAAGGAAACTCGGCTCACACTTATTAGTCCATGTGAATGCCACATTCTTCCGAGTTAATCCTGTCAATGGAACTGCAATCTGTGCATAGCCCTGAATGAATCTCCTGTAGTACCCAACCAAACCCAAGAAACTTCTGACATCCTTCACTGTCGTTGGCCTGGGCCAATCCTTCACTGCTTCAACCTTCTGAGGATTAGTGGCCACTCCTTCCTTAGAAAGGATATGGCTAAGGAGAGCTACCTCAAACTTTCAAAACTCACACTTCGACAGCTTGGCATACAAGCTATGCTCCTGCAACTTCTTCAATACCTCTATCAAGTGCTTAGAGTGCTCTTCCTTCGACTTCGAATACACAAAAATATCATCAATGAAAACCACCACGAAGGAATCAATAAATGGCCACAAAATTTGATTCATCATATCCATGAACACTGCCGGCGCATTCATCACTCCGAATGGCATTACCAAAAACACATAGAGTCCATGACGAGTCCTGAAAGCTGTTTTACTCACATCTTCCTCCTTAATTCGAACTTGATGATACCCTGATCATAGATCAATCTTCGAAAACACAGCTGCTCCCCGAAGCCTATCAAACAGATCATCAATCCGTAGAAGCAGATTTTTGTTCTGAATAGTCACCCTGTTCAACTCCCGATAGTCAATGCACATCCTCATTGATCCATCCTTCTTCTTGACTAACAACACTGGTGCTCTCCACGGTGAAGAACTCGGCCTGATGAAACCCTTGTTCAGCAATTTCTCAATCTACTTCTTAACCACATCTTGCTCTACAGGTGCCATCCTGTACGGAGCCTTAGAAATTGGAGCACTCCCCGACTGAACATTAATACAGAACTCAACATCTCGCTGCGGTGGCAATCCCGGTAAATCTTCCAAGAATACCATAGGAAAATCTCTGACAATCGGAAAGCCTTCGACTTCATCTGAAATCATCAACTTAGATACCATAGCAGTCACTTTCGGGTCCTTCTTCTTCCCCTGGAAAGTCACTGTGGGAACTCCTGGTGCTTTCACTAACACCTCTTTCTTCTTGCATTCAATCGTGGCATCATATATTGCCATCCAATCAATGCCCACAATCACATCCACACCCATGACTTGCAGCTCAATAAGATCAATGCCAAATAATCTCCCACCAATCTCGATATCACAACTCTCACAATATCGATCAGTAATCAATTCTTCCCCTGATGGTTTGCCACCGACAAGACTCTGCCTGGAAATACCTTAAGTTCCACACCTAATACTTTAGCAAAATTGGGCGACACAAATGTATGTGAAGAACCAGTATCAAATAAAACTTTTGCTTTTATTCCATTAACCAAAATAATTCCTGTTACATGAAGAATGATACTCAAATCTCCAATTTATTCTCAAACAAAGTTTTACTTAATACATCAAATAAAATTTAAAATTCTTGCATACCCTGGATCACATCCTCTGAGTTACCCGCATTCTCCTCAGTTAATGCGAACACTCGTGCCTGCCTCTGAAATTTGCCTCTGCCTGCACCTTCCTTCTTCAACTATGGACAGTCTGGTCTGAGATGCCCTTCACGACCACACTGATAACAAGCCCGTGCCTTCCAAGGTTTGGTGCATGCTGCCTGATAGTGACCTGTCTCTCAACAGTTGAAACAAGTCATGCCTGAAATTGTAGGTGCCTTCTGCACTGGCCTACTGAACCTGTCCTACTTTACTGGGAACTTCTTCCCACTCTGACTAGCTACTGACCTCTTATTCCTGTTCCAAGTCTCATGCTTCTTTTGAACTGATCCATATCTTATTCTGTCATTGCTGACCTCTTGAACAACTTATCAAACCTTCTGATGCCCAACGGTATCATCTGCGACCTCAAATTCAGCCTCAAGCCCTGCTCAAATTTCTTGGCCTTCTTCGCCTCATCAACAATTAGCTCCGGTGCATACCTTGACAGCTGGGCGAACATAGTCTAATATTCGCGCACCGTCATGCTGCCTTGCTGCAGATTCAAGAATTCTGCTACCTTCCTCTCCTAAATATCCAGAGGAAAGAAACGTTCCCTGAACTCATCCTGAAAAGCCTCCCAAGTCACCTGTTGATCCCCAAAAGTCCTCTTCACTGACTGCCACTAGACGCCAGCATCCATCTCTAAATGCATTGTATCCAATCTCACCTTATTGACTGCTGGGGTTTCCGAGACTTCGAAGACCATCTCCATCTATCTCATCCAATCATCAGCCTCATTTAGATCAAATTTTCCCTTAAAAATAGGCGGCTTCATCCGCTTGAATGACTTGACCTGCTCAATCGGATTAGTATTAACAAATACTGGTCCAGCTGCTTGATTCTGATTCTAATTTTGTGCCATGTTGGTTGCCATGAATGCATTCAAGGTCTAATACACTCTGGCAATCTCAGTATCAAGATCAAGTCCTGCCCCATGGTAACCCTCAGCCCCACGACCATTTCTACCATTCCTGGTCCTGGATCCTGCCATTATACTGATTACTACAAAATGAAGAAAAAGTTAGAGCGTCACAACACATTTCACATTCACATCAATACCTCATGGGAAAATCCTAATCATACCCAAAATAAATACATCTTCTTTTAATTCTATGTGATACTCACACTCTAATGTCCACACCTAGGTTTATTTTCATACTATGTTTATCATTACTATTGAAGCATACTCTGACACCAATCTCTATAGTGCTCCGAATTTTTAATATAATATATCAGAAATATGTGGCACAATTCCCAGCATCAACCTCAATGTAATAGTAAACATAGCCAAAACACAGATAAATTTTTTCAACTTTTATTACATCAATTCTTTACAAAACACAACGAAAAATTGAACACCTTGAATTACAACTTTCTTTCTTTTACAACACATTCTTTTACAATTTATATAAGCCACATTATCATTCTACCACATACATCCAAATCCCAATGCTATAGGTACCTACCTGTAAAACATGAGACTAGAGATAACCCTAATCAGGGATCAGCCATAACAGTGTGAGTGACATCAAAAGAAATACAATGTAAATAAAACATGAAGAATAAAGTTATAAACAACACATACCAACAATAGTAACAGATGGAATATGAAATAACAATAAATAAAACATGAAAAACATTAGTGAAACTAGACTAAGTGTCAAGTGTAGGAAAACAGAAAACAAACATGCATAAAACAAAGTCAAGAAAATACAAATGCAATATGATGACTCTCTAGTGCATACTTGTCGGATTCTATGCATTCCATCTAACATATGTCCCGTGCAAGCCCTTATCGTTCTCCACATTATAGGGTTAGATCCCTTATTATGTGACTAATCCTACTACGGTGATGGAAACAAGATCCTAATTACTCCACGAATAGGCATCACAACCCTCAACGCGTAGGCATCATGTAAATAAAACATGAAGAATAAAGTTATAAAAAACACATACCAATAGTAGTAACAGATGGAATATGAAATAAAAATAAATAAAACATGAAAAACATCAGTGAAACTATACTAAGTGTCAAGTGTAGGAAAACAGAAAATAAACATGCATAAAACCAAGTCAAGAAAATACAAATGCAATATGGTGACTCTCTAATGCATACTTGTCGGATTCTATGCATTCCATACAACATATGTCCGGTGCAAGCCCTTATCGTTCTCCACTTTATAGGGTTAGATCCCTCGTTATGCGACTAATCCGACTACGGTGATGGGAACAAGATCCAGATTACTTAGCGAATATGCATTATAACCCTCGATGCGCAGGCATCATGTAAGAATAGCTCAAAAAATTAGAGAATCACCTCCTTGTCGTGTACCCAACCGCCGTCCCTCGACGTGCAAGTATACAGGCACATCCCGTAAATAGACCCGTTGGCACTCGACAAGCGAATGTATCTGTATGTTTCGTGAATAGGAACTGCAGACCCTCGACATGCGAACATACTAAAAGTCCACGCGAGACAGAACACACAAGTCCTTGAGCGCATCCGTTGGACTGGACCCCAAGAGCATATATTTACTTTTCCTAAGTTCCATCACATCTCTACTAGTGCCTGTCCTTAAGTTGGTTATTATTAAAACACTAATTCTCCCTTTCCTAAAGTTAGTGTATCCTGCTGGACTTAATTCCACAAAACAACCCAAATGACCCCAACTGGTCAAAATCTACAAAATCTCATCTGTCGGTTCACAGGAATCCCACTCAACTCCTAGAGATTCACAAATCGAATATTGACACCAAAACTTTCAATAAAACTCTTTATTTCATCATCAAACGTTTATATCAATAAAACTTCTTAAAACAACAAAACAAAATACATTCAGTATACTCACAAATTTTTAAAATTGAAATAAAGTATTAAATCCATTAAATAACTGAGAATCATATTTTGAAGTCATAGAATATCACAAAACATCAATTTCTTCAAGAACCATATATATTTCCTTTATCAAGTTGTAGAAATACAATTCAAAATCTATTATAATCAACATAACTCTCTGTAAAATACTGTAATCTGTAGTAAAAACATCATCTAAAATAGTAGATCAATAATCCGTAATATCGAAGAAATAATTGTTCAAGGAAAATGAAGAAAAACTCGAGATAACAATCAGCCAGAACATTGACGGTCGACTGTCAAGTGAAAATCCAAAAAAATAGAGAAACTGTCAATTTAGTGAAAAAGAGTGGCGGTCGACAGTCATAAGCGAAAATTCGTAGCTTTGAAATTCGTGCACATTTTTATTGATACTTCTATAAATCTATGTAAAATCACAAATTTGTAAAATAAAATTACTGAGATTTTCAAATACAATTTGTCTAACATACTGGAGTTTATAAAACTAATCAAAACTTCATCAAATTCATAAAAGAGTAATTTCTCATCAAATTCTTCAAAACAGTGAACTATATATATATAAGTGTGTATATGTGTATGGTTGCATCAGTAAAACATCAAAATTTCATCTATTAGAAGTAGTATAATGTTCAAATCAAGCATAGTATCAAAACAACTCAAATTCAATTCGAAACCCTCACAAAAACATCAAAAACTAATTTCGGCCTGTAAAGCATCAGACCCGAAATCCAGAACAACTCCAACTCTCAAAACTTGATTCTTTTTGGTCCAAAAATCCTTCTACAACTTGTTATACACATACCCCACTGATTACAATAGTTTACTCATGAATATATGTGAATAGAACATATATTTAATCAAGTTATAGTTCATCAATTATTAAAACAGAGCATATATATTATACACACAGTGAAACATTCATCTTCAATCAATTTGTGCATTATACAACATACACGCTCATTATAACCTGTTAAATCAGTAAGCATAAGAAAGAAACAACCTATTCATAGTTTCTGTTAGGTTCTTAACAATCTCAAGTCATCTATATGTAATTTCAATCATCAATAGCATAGTTTTCATGAAAAGATTCAATTTTTATTCATTCATCCATCAATATTCATCATATCATCATACAAACTGCTAACATGCTTTCTAATAAACAAATCATCACATACAACATGCATAGAACAATAAGAAATAAACACATGTCACTCACCTTTTTGAAGAATTAACCGAAGTAATAAAAAGAATAAGAAATGTCCTTCCTTTCGCAAGAAAACCAAGATCCTCGCTTCGAAACTCCAAGAAATCAATAATAAAGATAACCCTTTGTGTAGTACAACAAAGAGACGGCTGCACCTCTTTATATTAGGCCGAAAATAGGGTAATTAGGGTTTTGAATATGTTTTGTAAAATATCCCTTTTGAATATATCTTTACATATATAAATCCTTATACTTGGAAATTAGATAAACCAATTAAATTTAGATTTAAAAACAAAAACAAATACTCTGATCTGGCCGGCACTGGTTTCAAAACCTAGAAAACAATTTTGTAATTTTTGCCTCTAAGTGGCAATTTTGCAAAACGACCATTCTTTTAGAAATTTGCGAAATAAACCAAATCTATTAAAACAAAAATTAAACTTTTTACCTCTAAGTTGGCTTGGCATCATGCTCAGACAAAAAATCCAAAAATCTGGAGTTTTCACTCCAAGTGGTAATTTTGCACAAAAGCCCCCTTTTTGTAATATTTGCAAATATACCAAATAAATATCAGAAAATTCCAGAAAATTCACAAATAATACCTACTAATAAATATTAGTTTTCCTAAAATAATTTCTGACTTTGAACTTCCCAAGAAAATATTTGCACGTGTAAAAAGATAAGTTTCAGAAAAATATTTATTAAATCATCAAAAATCATTTTAATTCATTTATTAATCTCAAAAATATTATTTAAAATTTAGGGTGTTAAATACCTAAAGATAAGATGGAAAGCATACTCAAACACTGCAACACATTGGAAGTTGGCGGCCATTTAAGTGGAGCAAAAACAGCAGCAAAAATTTTACAATCAGGATTTTATTGGCCATCAATTTTTAAAGATGCTTTTAATTTTCTTAAATTATGTGATCATTGTCAAAGGGTGTGAAATATTTCTAGGAAACAAGAGATGCCCCTAAATAATATTTTAGTAATTGAATTATTTGATATTTGGGGGATAGATTTTATAGGTCCTTTTCCATCTTCATTTAATAATAAATATGTTTTGGTTGTTGTAGATTATGTCTCCAAGTGGGTGGAAGCTACTGCCTTACCAACCAATGATGCAAGAGTGGTGGAGAACTTCATTAGAAAAAGTATCTTTTCGCGATTTGGAGCTCCAAGGGCAATTATTAGCGATGGAGGAAAATATTTTTGCAACCGTCAATTTGATGCTTGACTTGCTAAGTATGGAGTTACTCATCGTGTGGCAACACCATATCACCCTCAAACAAGTGGTTAAGTGGAGGTTTCAAATAGAGAGTTGAAGCGTATACTTGAGAAGACGGTGAATATGTCACATACGGACTGGGCAAGAAAATTAGATGATGCATTATGGGCATATATGATGGCATTTAAAACACTAATTGGAATGTCCCCATATAGATTGGTGTATGGTAAAGCATGTCACCTACCGGTGGAACTTGAGCATCGCGCTTATTGGGCAATAAAGACACTTAATTTTGACATGAAAAATGTAGGTGAAAAGAGAATATTACAACTAAATGAGATGGACGAGTTTCACAATGATGCTTATGAAAATGCCAAGATCTATAAAGAAAAGACTAAACAGTGGCACGATAAGCATATTTTGAGAAGAGAATTAAAGGAAGGGGAGAAGGTGTTGTTATTCAATTCAAAACTTAGACTTTTTCCATGAAAATTGCGATCTAGGTGGACGGGACCATTTGTTGTCACACAAGTTATTCCATATGAAGCTATAGAAATTCATCATAAGAAAAAAAGGTACATTCAAGGTCAATGGATAGCGGTTGAAGCCATACATGGATGGAGAAGTTGGCAAGGAAATCTTGTACATCGATATGGCCAAACAAAAGTGACAAATTGGAGAAAGTCTGGCTGATGACTTTAAACTTAGCGCTTCTTAGGAGGCAACCCATGTTTTCTTTTTACTACATTATATTTGATTTTCCTTTTAGTTTATTTTAATTTTAATTTTTGATTTTATTTTGTAGGATTGCATGAGTTTGGAAATCACCGGGCGGAGCTGTTTTCTACACCTGAATTGATGGTTATTTTTTAGCAGGATGGTGTCAAAATCTAGAAAAGTGTTTCAAAAAGAGATTGTATTAAATTGTCTTAGCTTTCTAGAACAAAACGAATCAGTGTATTTGGACATCTACAGCTCCAGATATCACTGAAACAATGAACGTCGTGCGTGTACAATTTTAACACGAATCAGAGAAGAAATTCTGAACTTTTTGAATTTTTTTTGTTTTTCTTTTTTCCTTTCCCATTGAGGACAATGTGATATTCAAGTTTGGGGTAAGGGGTACAATTTTTTTAAAATATATTTTATAAATATTTGAAATGAAAAACAAAATAAAAACAGAAATTCAATTAGGCTTACCATTACACTATTGAGTTCTTTATTGTGCTAAAGCATTGAAAAAAAAAATTAGGATAGAAAAAATCTTATAAAGAAATATTAATCATACCTATTTACTTTAGGATTATTGAATTTCTAAATTCCTTACACAATTGTGACAGTCATGTGATTATACATAAAAGAAAAATATAATGCTTTTTCTTGTGATTATCGCCTTTGATCTAGTCCTAAACAGAGTTTAAGTAAATAGAGTAATATTTATAAAATTGAATGAATAAAGTTCTATTTACTCCAATATTTTGAGTTGCTTAGTAACTAAAAGTATTCATCACCAATGTTTACTTTTATGTCAAACAGCAACTTGAAATATGAGTATTCAAAAGCACTCTAAGTGTGTGAATTGTTTAGTAACCGGGTGAATTCATAAAAAATGTTTGCATTCGGGTCAAAAGGCAAGTGACAACTTAGAGAGAGAGAGAGCTACAATAATAAAAAAAATTAAAAAAAATAAAAAAAAAATAAAAAAAATGAAAAACTTCTAATTTGCTACTCGGTTTGTAGTAGTGAGAAAGGATAATCACAGATGGAGTTGTTACATACTATAATTACATTAATTGCATGACAAATATGATTGGTTTGGAATTATGATTGAATAATTGCAGCGGAGAAATTGAGTATGCTTGGTTTTACTTTATTTGCACTTGTTTATCATTTTCATTGAGATTTTGATGCTTGAATGATAAGATTTCTTGGTGTGATGAGTTGAGATTATTATTGATTATTATTCCTTTATTCATGGTTCTACTTTTTGCTCGAGGACAAGCAAAATCTTTTAATAGCAATTACATGCTAGATGGAAGGATTCTTGATAAATTTTCATATTAGTAACTTGAAAATACATGTGTTGTTGGGTACATGTTAGTGTGCCATGATTAGGTAGAATGAATTGGAAATGGTCTATTATGCACAAATTATTAAATTATACAAACAAGTTGGGTAAAAATTAGGGAGAGTTGTAGATTGATGGGGGATGAGATATTCTCATGAAATTGGTAAAAAGAAAAAGAAAAAAAATATGAAATCTTGAATTGTGGTTATAAGATGTAGTTTTATTAATAAATGAAAAGTATGAGTTTATATTGTTTCGAAAAATCACCATTTACAATTTGTAGGTATAATGAATGATTTTTTACTGTGGTTAAAATTAGTAGATAAACTTTCCTGGAGATTTGTAAATATAATTTATAAACTATTATTTTGGGAAAACAAATAAAATTGTAGAACACTTGAGAAATTAAAATAGAAGAATAAACAGAGAATTGGGTTATGACGAATTAAACCCATATGTATCAAACTTGGCACATGGCTTTGTGGCTAGTGCGTGCGTGCCGCGCTGCACGTCGCCATGTGGCGCTCGTGGGTGTGGGGGTCCTAGGTTCAAATTTGAATATGCATAGAAGTGTGCATTTTTTTTGGGTTTTTGTGTGTTTTTCACCTTCAAAATTTTGGGAAAAATTATAGAAATGTTTCTAAATATTTTCTAAACAATTAAAGATAACTTCTTACTATTTTGGGTATATGTTTGGGAGTTTAAAAATTACATTCCTGCTAATGAGTTATGGAACAATCAAAAAATGAGAAATATAAATCAATTGGTTGTAGAAATTGAATACTTTTATGAAAAATATCGAATACGACTTTTTGTAACTTAGAAAAATAGTTGAAGTGATTCATGATTGAACTAAAATACGAATATGAGATTTGAATCGAGATTCTAAGGAATTATTTTATAGTTCGTAGAACTTGGTATCAGAAAATTGTATTCTAATTATAATTGGATAATATGAGAGGGTTTTATTAATCAAAGAATGTTGGGGACTATTAAAGTGAATGACTTTGATGAATTAATTAATTATTTCTTGTCTTCAAGAAATGATTTGAGACATTGTTACCTAATGCTATTGAATGCTGTTAATTATTGCATGATCTATAAATATGAAGAAAGTGACTAAAGAGAATGATGAATAAAAAGTAAGAGGTTTATGTTGAGGTTAGTCATGACCTAGTTGATCTCTAGAATGAGATGATTCTTGTAATCTAGAGGCTAGGTAAGACTTTGTGCCGGCAAGTCATGAAAATGAGATTTGGTTTGAGAAGTGGCCAATATGGGGTCATTGTTCTCGGTATTGGTTAAGACCGGTAGGAGGGTAAACTAGCATCTAGGTTGTGATTATGTTAATTAAACATAAAGAAAGGCACTAGAAGAAGATATGTTAGAAACAACGACGAACAGGTCCGGTAAAGGATGTGCAGCTCCTAGGGGTCCGAGATTAAGGAGTACGCCCATTAAATCCATGCAAATGGACTAGGGGTACGACCATCTATCATCGGAAAGGACAGTAAAGAGACTGCAGTCTCTAGGAATGTTCGGGACGGACAGGATACACCAAGTAAATCCACCAAGGTGGGCTAGGGGTAGGCATAGTTCGTAGTTGCGAGAGATAGACTTGCTCGGGTTCGTGGCTGAGGATACGCCCGGTAAATCCACTGAGGTGGGCTAGGGGTAGGTCTGTAAGGTCCAATATCCTGGGGGTGCGACTCTTTAGTGACTACGCGTTGGAGTATATTCATTGGGTTAGGCCGCATAACGTGGGATGTAAACTCTATAATGAGGAGTACCTTAAGGGCTTGCCCTCGGACCTCTGTAGTATGGGATGAATAGAATCCAAACAAGTATGCATTAGTACATCGTAGTGTAAACATCTGCATTAGGCATCTAAGGCATATCATACACTGACATGTTTAGGATAGTCACCTTTACACTTTGTGATGCATTCAAGTGTGTGGTTGCTAAAGTAAGTAAAACATTATATTACAACATAGTGAGGATCGCTGTTTTATAATATTGCGTCGGTTGTAAGCAACTGATGTGCCCATAGTTTCAAATGCAGGAATTGAATTTGCAAGGAGATATCATTATAAAACAAGATATCTTTAGCGATATAAGTTGCTGACGTTTAAGTTGTACATTTATATTATGTTGTACTTCATTTAACTTCCGTTGTGTTGTTGTAAAAGAACTTGATATAATAAATATTTTCAAATTCTTTATGAAATTATACAAAATGAAGTAAAGATCCTGTTGTGCTACGAATTTCCGTATTTTAGGAGTTCGGGCCGTTACAAAATGTCCATAGTCAAGTATTATTGTGAATTAGGACAACAATAATACATACAGACTAGTATGTGCGTAGACTGATGATCATATCTCACGGGTCATGGATATGATATATCAAGTCTTCACATGGGTACATATTAGAGTAATAATGTACTGGACTGACCCACCATGAGAACGCTGCATGGATTGTTATGTGAGTGTCATAAGCGGTTCTCACAGTGACCATTGTGTATGTAGCCCTTTGAATTATAGTCCCTACGGTTCCCTACATGAGAAGTTATATATTTTAATGTCGTCAAACATTGCCTGTAATAAGGTGATTATAAAGTCGACTATTGGATATACTACAGATTATGAAGAGGGATGTGAATGACTTAGATAGGATTTGTCCCTCTTACATAGATATCTATGAGCCCCTTGATTGAGTGAGACTACAAAATGCGTGGCCAGGCTCAAATGGGTCAACATGTGATATTGAGCTTGTTTGTTTTAGTAAGTCTACTTGAATATCAAGAAACCAAAGATTGAACTATACAAGGGTGACACTCTATACCTTGTGGTCAATTAAGATATCTGGACAAAGGAACTACATGGTAATATTGGTCACGAATAGGTTATGTCTTATGTCTAATCATTGACATTCCCGTTACTTGAGTAGCAGCAATGTATTGCTAGATACCGCTCACTATTTGTAATAGTAGAATATGATTTTAGTATTATTATCAGCATAACGAGAACCTACAGGATCACACACTTAGAATTGATCGAAATTGGAACTTAAATTCATATGATAAATTTAATTGGGGATCCAAGTAAGACTTGGACTCCTGACATTGGTTGGACATTTAATTAGATTAAATGTGCTGACTAAAGTTCAAAGGCTCACACACGAATCTGAACCAAGTCAGATTGTGAGTCCAACAGCCTCATTACTCTCTTAGGGTTGATTTTCTGTAGCTATATATATGATACATATCTGTGGAAAAGAGTTTCAAGAGAAAACCCTAGCCGTCACAGAAATTGTGTGAGAGAGAGATCATGAGGAACATCCCCTACCCACAGCTAGCACCGCAGCATGAGGGAAAACTTGATCTATTCGTGTGGATACCGTAGAGGCACCACAATATTGCAGTGTTGTGATCGGCATACTATGGAGACAACAGATCCATCTTCTTGGTATAACTCCTAAACACGATTTATGCTTTTCGCATGGATCCATGGCTATGTTTTGATATTTCTTTGTAATTTTTCCGCTGTGTATTTGATCTTTGACTACCATCAAAACCTAACAACAGGGAGCTAAGGTAAGACTCAAAATTGCGAGTAAGACCCGAGGCATCCTGGTGAGCTTGCGAGCTACCTTTATGTTCGTAACAACTTTTGAGTGATGTCCGACACAATTGGCGAAAATCGGGCATAGTGAAAAACAGGGACACCACTACTGACTGCAGTGGCAGAATTAAACCGACCAACTGCACCCTCATCAGTCACTAGAAGAATGTCAGGAACGGGTGAGTATAAGAGTAGGGTGCATCACAAGGGATCGAACCATACAATCAGAAGGAAGCGAACTTCTTGGGAAGTTTGTAGTATGGGATGCATACGTTTTCATTGAAGTTGATTTTGAAAAAATATGTAGTATGGGATGCATACGTTTCCAAATAAATTGCATTAGAGTAAGTGCATCATGTGAATTTTGAATTGTGCATTAGACTCTAGTGCATAACATACACTAACACTTGTCATTTTACTACACATTTTCCTTTTGCATCAATCTTGATTGTTGAGTTTGGGGAGTCGCTGGTTTTATCAGCATTGCATCAGTTGCATTCAACTGATGTGCCCACAGTCTGTTTAATTGCAGGATTACTGATCTTGGAGCAGGAGACTCGAGCTGTGGGTTGCGTTTAGTGGAAGTTGTTGTCTAGTATGTTGCAGAGTCTTCTGACTATTGTACATTGTGAAATTGTAATGTTCTACAGCAAATTATTGGATGTAATTCATATGAATTCGTGATGTAACTCTATGTTGAACAAAATTTGTACTTGTAATAACTTTTGTGGCAATAAATGTCATGCCCCGCTTCCCAAAAAGAGAATACGGAATACGGATATGTGACTAAGTCCAGCGAATGATTTTCATCATCCATAAGCTGTCAGGATCTTTACAACATTTCACAAGAATAATCAGAGTCGGAAGCAAGAAAAATCAACCAAGCATGCATATATGAATCAAAATACCAACAAGAATACTTGAAACAAAATACATTAATCTCAAATAATCCAGATCTGAATAAGTCAATATCCTGGGTCATATTGCCCAAATACAAATAAATCCAAATAGCAAAATACAATTGTTCAAAATAAGCAACAAGAAATAATAATAGCAAAATTCAACAGCTAGTATCTTATGTCACCAACTCCATCTGGAAACTGTTCTCCAAAATCTGCAATTTAATAAATTACAGGAAGAGAAAAAAACGAAAACAAACTCCCGTCAATGCAAGTTACGGGCCGCTTGTAGTGCAGGATACAAGCACATGGAAAGGGTAAACTAATAACATGGAATATGCATGATAACAAAATAGAATAACTGGCATGGTAAGATGAACAAATACAAGTGGCATGTATCAAGTGTCAAGTGAACAAGTATCATGTAGTCAAGTAACAAGTAATAAGTGTCAAGTATCGAGTATCAAGTAGCAAGTATCAAGTGAACAAGTATCAAGTATTATGTACAAGTATCAAGTAGCAAGTATCAAGTGAATAAGTGTCAAGTATCATGTATCATGTACAAGTAATCAAGTATCAAGTAGCAAGAAACACAAGGTTGCTACATTCAAACAATTCTGTTTTAGATTTCATAGTGGATCATATAAGGCAGTGTACTCATGGACAAGCCTTAAGAAATCAAATATCAAGTATCAAGCCAAGTATCAAGTATCAAGCCTCAAGAGTGAAGTATCAAGCCTCAAGTGTGAAATATCAAGCCTCAAGTGAAATATCAAGTATCAAGTAATCAAGTAAAAAGTAAGATCAAGAGATTCTCTTCCGAGTACACGTTTCAACATTTTCCACTATTAGATCTTTCCCTTTAAACCCCGGCCTGGTTATTTATTATTAGTATCAAACAAGTATGTATGTGTCACTAACAGGGCAAGTATATCATGGTACAAATAATTAACAAGTTCAAGTTGCAAGATAAACATGTACGGGTGGAAGATAACACATAAAAGGATAAAACAATGAAATTCCTAGTTCAGAACAGTAAGACAGTACTACACTAAGACTGGGATTCCCATTGCTACAAACATGCAAACCTAGATCCATCAAATAATATGGAAAATAGACTCTCGGCCGAATCCAGCAAACACATATAAGTCATATGGTATTTCACAAAAACGTAACTCAAAACAGATTTGGAACAAGAAAATACGTTCAGCCAGAAATCAGAAGTTTGTATTCAAAGTCAGGAAAACAGCATGAAAACTCATTAATTAAATCCACGAAAAATCTGGGGTATTCCCCTATATGTGCAGCATCATAATATAAAGTTTCATAATTTTTTCAATAAGAACAGGGTAGTCAAGTAAAATCAGAAAACAACAAGACACGACAGTTTTGTAAATCTGAAATCACAAACACTGCAGTACGAAAACAGCAATATCTCACAAACCAAAAATCGAAATCCAAATTCGTAAAAAGGGTGATAAAATAGATACAGTAGGATAACTTTCATATTCACAAATATTTTACAAATAACAAGTAGAATTAGGTTGAAAACCAGGTTCTTTACTGAACAACAAGAAAAATCTGCTAGTATAGTAATTGTTTGGAAACATAGAATAGCTTGTAAAACTTATTAAATAAATCCATAAAAATTCAGGGTTAATACCAATAAGGTATAGTTATACTGTACAAAATATTGGATCAAAATAATACTTTTAACATCAGGATAAAAATAGATTACTTTTCAGAATTCATAGAAAACAAAATCTAAAAATTTCTCTACACCACTGTAATAAAATAGACATAACTCACAATCCATAAATCGAAACTGAGATCTGTTAGAAGGGTTGGAAAATAGACAGAAATCTCTATAAATCATTTTCACAAAAAATTTTCGAATACTGACCTTAATAGGGTCTAAAATACTGATCAAAACGGAAAAATCGACAAAACTGAAAATATCCTTCATGCTTTAGTTTATCCGAAACTCATCCAAAACATAACCAAACATGAAATAGGGTGTACTAGATGTCCAAACAACACGGTATAGAGTATTTCACAAGTCCACAACAAGTCTACCACGAATAATACAAATGAGCAGATGATAACATATGAGCAACACGCATATATATAACAAGAAGTGGTCAACCCTAGGTTATTTCATGTCATGTATTTCGTGAGGCAAGTATGGTCGAATCAACACAATAGAGACAATATCAACAAGGGGTTTCACACACAAATTGTCTGTAGAACCCAATTACACTATAGGCAGTATTTAGTACTTGTATTACACACAAAAAAGAATATAAGTTACTTGCCTTAACCGACGATAAAAATGGTGCAAAGCAAGAATAACGGGAACGGATTCCCAGGACACGAACACAACAAACAAACGAACCCACGAACCACGAATCAGCGAAACACACGAACCCAACGAACACAAGGCGAGCACACAAAACTCCACAGACACAAAAGCGAGCACATGAACCCAACAAACCAAAACACTCACTCAAAGAGAGAGCGAGGGACGAATGGATAGAAGACGACGAAGGAACGGTGATGGCGATGCTCGGCCTCTGCGCGCCAACGACGAAGCACAGCACCAGCAAGGTGCTGTTGCTACTGGCTGTCGGCATCGAGGAGCACAGGCAGGAGACGGGGGAGCTGGAGCGACTGGCGGTGCCGGGCTGCTGAGGTTGAGGAAACACACAGCAAGGGAGGAAGGGGGGTACTGCGGTGCAGGAGGGAGATGCACGGGAGGTTGTGAGGGCGGAGCTAGGGCTGTCGAAGCACCGGGGAGCGGCTGCACAACACAGGGAAACACAAGGAGCGGGAGTAGGGGAAACAACGGCTGATGGGTTTAGGAGTAGGTGGTAGGGTAACAATGGGGAGAAGGAGAGTAAATATATATAGGAGGGGAGTAATTTAGGGTTATAGGTGACAGCGGAAAGGCATGCATAGGTATCAGGTTTGGTTCAGCAAACGGGTAGAGGTAAGGGGATGCCGGTATGGGTTAAACAATGCAATGGGAAATGGGTAAATAATGCAATGGGAAATGGGTTAATAGATTAACAGGGTATGGGTAAGGAATAGGAATTTAAATTAAATAAATAAAATATAATAGATCAAGAGAGAAGAATGAGGTGGCACAAAGGAGATAAATAAATAGGGTGTGACCAAAAGAAATAACGGAGATCAAAATAAGAGTCCGATCAAACAAAGATGACACAAAAAGAGACAAAAGGACCGAGAAGATCAAATAAAAGACGACAGAAATATATATATATATATATATATATATATATATATATATATATATATATATATATATATATTGAAAATAAAAATCAAATATACTGTCCAAAGAGAGATACAATAAGAGAAAATACTTTAAAAAGAAAAATAAACCCAAAAATACACAAAATGGAAAACAGGGGTTACAATAAAAGTTTAAATTTGCTGTGATTTTTCTGTGTTTAGACTCATTTGAAGGAAAGATTTCGGCTTGTGTCTCGGGTTCCGGGTATTGGGAACTCGGGTTGTTACACTATACTAGACAGAAAGTCTACCAAGGAGAAATTTTCTTTAGCATAGGTGTCACACCCCGCTTCCCAAAAATACAGAATACGAGTACATGACATTGGCCCAGTGAATAACTAACATCACCCATAAGCTGTTTATCCGATCAGCTCAACATATAAACAACACAGAACAATTGCGCAGGCAATAATGTAATCCCCATTCCCGACAATAAGTATTTCCCGTGTATTTTCTATTATTTGATTTTTACAAATTTATTTTATGCTAATTTCATTTCGGACCTTGTATTAAAGTATTTTTTGATCAAAAATTATATTCATTTCGAATAACATGGTATTTTGATCTTACTTTCTATTTCTTATTGATCGACTATTTATATTTGAGCCTGAAATCTAATATATTATTATTATTGGATTATTTTAATGAAATTGTTAAACCCGGATATTATTTTATTGTATGATTTTATTATTTTTATAATTATAATAATTAATTGTTATTTCTTGATTAATCTATTTAAAATCCATCCATCAAATTATTTTATTATTGTACTTCATCTAAATTTCGGGGTGAACTCCAATTTATTTTTCAAACCCAATTGATATTCTTTTTAATTGTATTAATTATTTATCTATTTGGATTTAAAATTTTGTTCACAAAATTCTTTGTTCTTCTTGATGAACTATTTTCTTGTTGATCATATTTTTCTTTTATTTAATTGTGAGTATTTTATTAGAACTCTATTGTCTTCAAACCTGCTCTTATTGAAACCTAAAACCCAATTTCAATTGTTCTTGACCCAAAACCACTATTATTTGATCCTAAACCCTTAACCCAACATTCTAATTGTACCCCATGAATACAATCTTATTGTAAACCCTAAAAAATTGCACATTATTGAAACCCTAGTCGTCTATTCTCTCTCCTATTCTCTCTCCTCTCTATTTCTCTTTCCCCGTCATCATTTTCCTGCCGAAAATTCTGAACCCATATCTGCACCTCCTTCCCCGACCTCCCTCTGGTGACCTCGTCGATCCACCCTCTTCCCTCCCTGTCGACTTTTCCAACCCCGACGCTGCCGTGTTCCCTTTCGAACAGCAACCCAGATCCATCGCCATCCCCCTCGCCCAACGCCAACAAAGACAAACATTGATACCCACTGCTGTCTCTCTGGTTCCCGTCGATGCCAGCCGAAACCCCACCTTTTCGTCGACCAGCTGCACCCCGACACCGCCCTACGTCGATTCGCACCGCCGCCTTTGCTGCTCGACGCCCTCCCCCTGTCTAGCCACCGAAGCCATCCACTGAAGCCCTCACTGTTGTTGCAGTCTCTTACTATTATTGCTATTCTGATTTGGGTTTTTTGTGCACATATTGTGCACGTAATTTGTGTGTTCGTGGGTTCGTTGCTTCGGGATCCTTATCCCATTATTCTTGGTATTCAATTTCATTGTTTAGAAGGCAAGTCACTGTCCTCTTGAATTGTTAATTGTATCAAATTCAAATTTTTTTTGATATTCTTACAAGTAGATCCGTTTGCTATCATATTATACATTGTTCATTTCCTTCGTTTGGTCTATTGAGGGTTTACACAAGCTAACCCCAATATTCTTGACATCGTGTCACTTTGACTCTAAAAATATTGAATCTTGCATACTTCATATAGTATTGATGATAGGAAATTTTCATGCATCTCATAACATGATTAATTATTGTAGAGACAATTATTAGGTTGTATGTTGTTTAATCGATTCATGGTTGATTGATGATAAATTAGTGTATGTATGTGTTCAAATTCTATTTATCATGTTTTGACATTCATCATGCTGATTATATAATTTATGGACAATAGAATCGACACCCATTATGTTTAATTAATTTATTTCATGAAACTACCCAAAACCTGTATATTGCTATCTGGCTATATGTTGACTGCTATTTTCGATCTAGTAAATGATCTTAAAATGAATTACTTTATGAATAAGAATTGTAGCCTTATCTTTCTAGTTTCTAGAACATCTTGAATTTCTAAATTCCGAGTTGTATATCAAAAGTTATGCCCGTTTTACTACAGCTGTATTTTTTACTTTCAGATTTTCAGATTCTTGTATCTTTCATACTTAAACTATTAAAAGACTGATCAAATGATTAAATTTTGCTCTGATAATTTTCAGATTGTTAATAATTATGTTTAAGAGTCTAGAATATATTTTTAATGAATTTATTATTGAGTTTTTGCTGATTCTAAAATAAAATAACATGATGTCGAAATTCTACCTAAACATAAAATCTGTAAAGAATGGTGTGATTGACCTAGCTACCTTTGTCGGTTTTTGAACTTTAAATATGCGTTGGAACCATGTAGAAGTCTAGTTTCTAGAACTTCTGACGGGTTCAGTTTTCAAGTTCTGAAACAGCGGAAAATTGCATTTTTGTACATACTACTCTTGCTGTCCAGAATTTCACTTTTCAGTTTTCATGAATTAATTGTTCTTATATTGTAGTCTCACATGATTTAAAGTGTGTATATTGCATTGCATGATCCTTGTGTCCTATTGTTATCATTCGAATTGTCCTATCTAAGTTATCATCCGATTGTTCCCCTATTGTTGCTATCGTTCATCTAATGTTTCTAGATTGGATATTGTATTGTATTAATTGAATAAAGAATTGTTAAACAACCCGGGGTTTAAGGGTTGACTTAAGTAGTTGACAATATAGAGATTGTACTCAGAAGGGAGCTCGTGGTTTCCCTACAATTACTGAATGACTGAATGACTGAATGATTGAATAACTGGATAACTGCATATTGTTCCATGGACATTGATACTGAATAACTGAATACTGAAGAGAATCGTTTATATCATTTCCCGAGTACATGAACTATAAAATACACCATTAAGTCTAAACGTGACTTGTTTGTATGTAGCAACCATGTGGTAAATAAATTGAACGCATGAAGTGCTACATTAGTTATAATTAAAATGATTAATAGACTTAAGAATTGACACATCATTGACACTGGATATTGTTCATTATTGTCCGTATTGATATTGAATATTGGCTAAGTGTTATTGATATTGATCATTGATTATTGTTACCGAATTTTGAATCGTTGTTTATAGCCATTGCATCGATTATCATGATATTAATTATTGTTATTGTCCCATGTTATTGATTCCTATTGATCCATTGAAATCATTGTTATACCGTATTTTTCATTGTTCCCTGCTTTCTCTACTTGCTATCCATGACTTGCTTTAAAGGCAATTTTTCTCCTCTTTTTAGATGAAGTGTTTACAGATGTTGATGGAGAATTGCCTGATGGATTGGGAGAACAACATTGGTGAAGGAATTGATAGCATCGCCGCTTAATAAATAATTGTTTTTGTCATGAAGATTTAATTATTGAACTATTGTTATTTCATTGTATTCTGGGTTTTTGACACGAATATTGTTATTTTTGTTTTCAGATGTTGGATTATTATTGTATTTGGATATTTCACATTGTTTATCCCTATTATTATTCATGAGATTATTATTATTACATGTGCAATTGTTCTGTATTGATTATATTGTTGAGTTGATCGGATAAACAGCTTATGGGTGACGTTAGTCATTCACTAGGCCAATATCATGTACTTGTATTTTGTATTTTTGAGAAACAGGGCATGAAAAATAATAATAATCTCATAAGGAATAATACTTGGAATGAAGCAATATGAAATATCTAAATATAATAATCCAACGTTTGGAAACAAAAAACAAAATTCGGGTCATAAGCCCAATACAATAATAAATCCAATCTCAAATAATAATAATTCTCAATACAATAAGTTCAATAAAAAAAATAAGCAACTAGAAAGCATTAAATCTTCAGAAAGTTTGGTCTTCAATTCTAGTAGGTAATTCTCCATGATCACTTGTGAACACTTCATCTAAAAAGATGAGAAAAATTGTCCTTAGAGAAAATTATGGACAACAAGTAGAGAAAGCAAGAAACAATGGAATAACGATATAACAATGAATCAATAGGAATCAGTAACATGGGACAATAGTAATAATCAATATCATTAATAATCAATGCAATGGTGTAAACAATGATTCGATAATCGATAACAATATTCCATGATCAATGTCAATAACACATAGACAATATTCGATAGAAATAGGAATAATGATGTACAATATACAATGTCGATATTGTGTCAATTCTTAAATCTATTATCTTTTTAATCCTAACTAATGCACGTACTAGTGCATCCCATACTAGAAGTTTGATGCATACAATCAATTTCATTTAGACTTAAGTGGAAGATTCTATAAATAATATACATGGCATGATAACAGTATTTGCAGCATTGGTGCACACTGGTTGGCTCAAGAACAATAAAACAATATACGATCAATTGTGATACTGTAGTCAGTAATCCAACAATAAACCGATAACAATAACAATAGCCAACACACAATATTTTGGGAAACATAGCCCACACTTTCGTGTACAATCACTATGTCATCAACTACTCTAGTCAATCCCTTAAACCCCGGCTTAATAATTATTTCATTAACGCAACAATACAATATGAAAATATGAGACATGAGATGAACGATGGTATCAATACGGAAACAATAGGATGATAACATGAAGTAAGACAATTAGAATGATAACAATAACTCATTAGGATCATGCAATGCAACATATATACTTTAATTCATACAATATTATGATATAGGAATAATTTAGCAATTACAATCTGGAATATAAAATTCTGGACAGTAAGAGTTGTCTGTACTAAAACTAAATTTCTCGCTGCTACAAAAGTAAAAAACTGAATCCGTCAGAAATTCTAGAAACTAGACTTCCCAACGAATCTAAGTAAAGTTCAAAATCTAACAACAGTAGCTAGGTCAAACACATCATTCTTTACAGATTTCATATTCAGGAAGAATTTCGACATCACGTTAATTTATTTTTAGAATCAGCAAAAACTCAATAATAAATTCATTAAAAATATTTATTAGACTCCTAAACATGTTAAGTAACAATCTGGAAATTCTCAGAGCAATATTTTATCATTTGATCAACCTTTTAACAGTTGAAACATGAATCATGCAAGAATTTGAAATTATGAAAATAAAAACACAGCAGTGGTAAAATAATCATAACTTTTGATACACAACTCGGAATTGAGTGATTCAAGATGTTCTGAAAACGAGAAACATAGGGATACAACTCTTGTTCAGAAAGTTATTTATTTTAATATCATTTACTGGGTCGAAAATAGCAGACAACATACAACCAACAAACAACATACAAGTTTTTGGGTAATTTTCATGAAATAAATAAATTAAACATGATGGGTATCAATTCTATTGGTCGATAAACTTCATAATCAGCAAGATGGTATAAAAACATGATCAATAAATTTAAGAGCACATACATGCATTAATTTATCATCAACCAAACATCAATCGATCAAACAAACATACAATCTAGCAATTGTTTCTACAATAGATTAGTTTTGTGACAATTATATGGATAACCCTATTATCAATTCTATATGAAAACATGAAAGATTCAATCTCTGGAGTCAATAGAGGCAAGATGTCAAGAATATTGGAGTTAGCTCGTGTAAACCCTCAATATACCCAATGAAAGAGATGAACAATGTATAATATGATAAACAATGTGATCTACTTGCAAGAGTTTCAACAAAACTTGAATTTGATTCAATAACAATTCAAGAGGAAAGTGACCTTCCTTATTGATGGTTAATTTGAATACCACGAATAATTGGATAAGGATCCCGGAGCAACGAACCCACGAACACACAAATTAGGACCTGCGAACTACGTGTAAAAGAGAACAAAGCAATCACAACAACAATGGCGGCAAGAGTCCACGTCAGTAAGAAGGGAAGCAACGTCAGTGGCAGCTGACGTCAACAAGGTGGGGTGGTCAACGGGAGGCTTTGATGAGAAAGGGAAGAGGGGCGTTGGGTTCTGGTGCTGATCGATGGGAAGAGGGAAAACAGGAGCGTCGAGTGGCTGCTCAAGAGAGGCTCGACGGAGTAGAAGGCGACGTTCGTCGAGAGGTCGGGGGCTTGCCAGAGTTGGCTGGGGAGGAACAGTGGGGATGGGGGGTTCGGGTTCTGATCGGGGAGAGAGAAACAAGGAGAAGAGAGAAAGAGGAGAGAGAAGAGAGATTAGACGACTATTAGGGTTTCAAATTGTGCAATTTATGGTTTGCAATAGGATTATATTTATGAGGTGCAATTAGGATGTTGGGTTAGTGGTTTAGGATCCAATAATAGCGGGTATGGGTCAAGAATCAATTGTAGTTGGGTTTTAAGTTCAATAAGAGATAGAATTAGAGACAATAGGGTTCAATAAAAAAAATACATGCAATCAATTAAAAATAGGATCATCAAGAAGATGACTCAACAAGAAAATGACAGAATTTCATGAACAAATTTAATTAAAATAATCTAGAAAGAAAAATAGAGTATTTTATTCAATTGCAAATAAAATATTACAAAAAGGGGGGGAATGAAAAGAACGAAAACGGTAGTTACAATAGGTGATTAAGGGCTTGGAGGGGGAAGGACTTTGGAGGGGGACTCAAGAATTGGCAACTACTTATATGAGATACATCGGAGTAGATGGAGTTTCGAGTAAAAAGAAAAAGTGCACATAAGAGAAGGATCCGTTGCCACCATTGCAAAATGATTGGGCATTACATTAGAGATTGTCGAAAATTGTTAAATCGCGAGATTGCCAACATTGCTAGTGCTGCTGAATCAGGTGATACTTTTGATTGTACTCCTATTTCAAATTTAATAGATGTATATTCAGGTTGGTTTCTTGATTTGGGGAGTTTCTTATCATATATGCTATGAGAAGGAGATATGTTCAACTTACAAGTTCACAGAAAATCGTTGTGTGGGAATAGTGGTTGGTAAGTTTTGTGAAATAGGGGGTGAGGGAACAGTCAAGTTGAAAGCGTCAAAGGAAAAGGGGTACACACTAGAGAACGTCATGCATATTCCTTTGTGGAAATGGAACCTTACATCCTTAAGAACTCTTGAAGCACGAGGCTGCATGTACACGTCTCAAGGTGGAGTTCTATCAGTTTAGGGAAGGTCGTAAGGTGATAATGGTAAAAATCACAGCAAATCAGGGCCATACAATTCCAGCACAGATCTCAAAGCTTCTACCGACATATTAGTCATAACGGGCCCCTTTAACTAGTCCGGGCTTTCTTCAGGCTCATCCAACAAGACATGGGCCGCTTTCAAGTCCATTAAAGGTGACAAATTAGGCCCACTAGGAGAGACACCCAACTCATAAGGGTTATATGTCAAATCTCTTATGTCCAGACAAGAGAGTCTTATCTCTTAAGGGGGAGAATCAACAGGTGATAAAGAATACATATCAATCTAAAGGATTCAACTTAATATCCTAAACTTTTTCTCATGCATATAAATACCCTCCCACCTCTTCAGTCATAGGGTAATTCGCAATCTCTCTCAAACTCTATTTCTCTCTCTGGTTCTAACTTGAGCGTCAGAGGGTCTGTCATTGGGACCATCACGGTGTTTCAAGCTTTTTGCAGGTCCATTGACCGCGTTAGCAACCGTCGGATATATATCAGGGTCAAGGAAGTTCTTTATTCTCAAGGCGAGAACGATTGTATGCTTCCGGGAACAAACGGAAGAATACAAGTGAGGAAGGACCTAAGAAATTTCAGAAAGACGGCGCAGGTCAATGCCATCCACCTCCAAGACAACTGCCCACCACAGGCTGCCTCTCAAAAGGTGGTTAACCGAATTGGTGACTCTTGATCATGGGCTATATTATTTATAGTTATTTATTCTTGTGTGATCTCCGATGTGGGACAAATTATACATTATCTCTCTTTCTTCCGTGAGCACAGAGCCACAATGGTGGTCCCCATGCCCAAGTGGCACAAGTAACGACAGCAGCACAAGCTGCTCAACTCCCAAACGGGGTGGGACCCTGCATGTCGCCACATCACCCTCGAGTGACGTCAACCGGAAATCAAAGCAGCATGGTGTCTTTGCTTTCAAGTGGGTCCCCACCAATTTCAAGTTTAATTACACTTATGCCATCACCATTTTATAATATATATATATACTAGGTTTGCCCGTTGACACGTGCCTACGACACATCTTTGGAATGGTGCACCTGGTTTGATTATATAAAATAGTTTTGGAGGTCCAGCAAATTAATTGACATAGCAAACATATTATATGAGAAAGCAGTATATCTACCTTTAAGCTCAACCATCGCCTTCTTGATCATTAGCTTGAACTTACCTGGAATGCATATAGTTTGTTAGAAACACTGCATAGAGTTTTTTTTAACTTCAGCATCACTTTTAGATTCTTGTAATAGTTATGCAAAGACATTATCATATAGATTTTATAGAGCTTACTCTAATCTCATAACCACTATAAGCATGTCTAAATACAATAGTAACGCAAGTGCATGTGTGAAGGTATCTACAATACCAAAATCTAAACATTTGTTTGTGTGAGCCTCAGTTTGCAATTGAAATACCTCTTATTATTATATCAACTAAAATAAAATACATGAAGTTCTCAAAACTCTAATCCAAGCTAAGTATTTCTTTTATCTCCACTTTGTCTCCCCATTGCACCTTTATTAAAAAAATCAAAATTGATAAATAACAAATTTACTTTAGCTGTCTTTCTTGAGTGGAGAGTTTGCACCCTTCAATGGTAAACTCCAGACATCCCAATCCTATATATCCAAACATACACTAAAAGTTCTTATATGTTATGTTATCCATGGTTTCTAATAATCAGTGAAGGGAACACTTCACGATAGTATTTTCTCTTGTAGTAAAGAAATTAATTTTGTATATTTGTCAAGTTATTTTAGGTTGCTAGTCAGCTTACCTGTCCTGCTATGGTTTGGAAACTCAAATTAAGGCCACCAAATACTCCATATCTCACTTGCGTACACCTTAAATCAAAACCAATAAAAAAACTCACCAAATATATCACCAAACAAAAAAAATTTAAACCCAAAAATAAAACAATCATACCTCTCTGAACTAAAATCCCATGCACACACAAAATTCGAGTAAAAAAAAAACTAACTAATCCTTTGCACACAAAAAATTAAAAATTAGAATGAGAATTCGGTTAATGAGATGAAATTAGAGTCGTCGCATCGCATATAGAGGCTCTCGATTCAGTGGAGGGGAGTTACCGATACTCAATCAGCGGCGGATCAGATATCGGCGACGACCTCTTGATTGGGGGTTCAACATTGGATTTGGATTTGCTTTGAGATTTTCAAATTTTCAAATTTTAAAATTGTTTCAAATTTTCAAAATTTTCAAATTTTAAAATTGTTTCAAATTTTAAAATTGTTTCAAATTTTCAAAATTTAAAAAAATTTAAAATTGTTCAAATTTTCAAAATTTTTTATTTTTTTTTTAATTTTTGAAAAATTTTAAATTTTCAAAATTTTAAAATTTCTAAAATTTCTAAAAGTTTAAAATATTTATTTATTTTTAAAAATTTTAAAATTTTAAAATTTTAAAAAAAAAATTATTTTTTGAAATTTTGAAACTTTTTAGTTTTTTTATTTTTTAATAATTTTAAAATTTGTATTTACTTAATTTTTTGAGTAGAAGAGAGAGAGAGAGAGAGAGAGAGAATAATTAAATAAGTAAATGAGTTGTTTTGGGTGGGGGGATTTGAATTTAAGTTTTGGGGGAAAACTTTTGGAGGAAAAAATATGTTTTGTGAGGTTAGATCTGGGGCCTTTAATTTTTGGGGGATCGAAGGAGGGCCACTTGATAGCTTTCTTTGTGTTTTATTATATATATATATATATATATATTATACTATTATATCTTTTAGAAATTACGGGGTGTTACGGTACAAGACGGACAAGTTCTAACTCCGTCAAACACTATGCACCTCATGTGAACCCCATTGACAGTTCGTTAGTTACAAACAATAGGTTCGTGGCCTTGTTCTTTAGCTACAAAGAAACCAGTCGACGGCTCATCAACTTCGACAACAAGTTACACAACAAGGATTAAACATATGAAAGATTTCTTCAAGACACAAACATCTTCACGGCCTCCTGCCAGCTAATAGCTCCCCAGGGTCGCCTCAACTCTTGACGATAAAATTCAACACAAGACGTCCTTAGGTGGGCAAGCTCCAACCCTTTCCTACCACCTTCATCTGAGCAAGCTCCAATTCCTTCCAGCATAACATGCCGCGCAAATGGAACAGTCCTAACGCTACTTTTCAACAAAGAGAATAATGAAATTGCTTCAACGCTGAACAAACACAAAAAGACTTCATTTCAATATTAAGAAGGATCAGAACACCAACAACTCATTCTCTCCTCGCAACAAGTTCGGCATCTTGCTCACCGCTCAGGCTCCATCAACAACTCGTTGACTCAAAACAACGAGTTCAATGCCTTGCTCTCCGTTCGAGTTCCGTCAATAGCTCGTTAGCTCCTAACAACAACTTTAACAGCTTGCTCCCCGCCTAGGCTCCACTAACAACTCGTTGACTCAAAACAACGAGTTCATTGCCTTGCTCTACATTCAAGCTTTGTCAATAGCTCATTAATTCCCAACAACGAGTTTAACATCTTGCTCTCCGCCTAGGCTCCATCAACAACTTGTTGACTCTAAACAACGAGTTCAACGCTCTGCTCTCCGGATGAGCTCCATCAACAGCTCGTTAAATTCCCAACAATGAGTTTAACAACTTGCTTTCCACCCAGGCTCCGTCAATGGCTCGTTAACTCCCAACAACGAGTTTAATAGCTTGCTCTGTGCCCAGGCTCCATCGATAGCTCACTAACTCCTAACAACGTGTTTAACAGCTTGCTCCCTGGCCAGGCTCCATCAACAACTCCTTGACTCCAAACAACAAGTTCAACTATCTACTCTCCGCACGGGCTCCATCAAGAGCTCGTTAACTCCCAACAACGAGTTTAACAACTTGTTCTCCGCCTAGGCTCCGTCAATAGCTCATTAACTCCCAACAACAGGTTTAACAGCTTGCTCCCCGTTTAGGCTCCATCAGCAAATCGTTGACTCCAAACAACGAGTTCAATGCCCTGCTCTCCGCACAAGCTCCATCAACAACTTTTTGACTCCAAACAACGAGTTCAATGCCTTGCTCTTCACTCATGTTCCATCAACAACTCATTGACTCCAAACAACGAGTTCAGCGCCTTGCACTTTGCTCGAGCTCCATCAATAACTCGTTGGCTCCAAACAACGAGTTCAATGCTCCGCTCACCGCTCAAGCCCCATCAACAACTCGTTGACCACAAACAACAAGTTCAATGTTCTACTCACAGCTCGAGCTCCATCAACAATTAGTTGGCTTCAAACAACGAGTTCAACACTCTGCCCTTTGCTTGAGCTCCATCAACAACTCATTGGCTGTAAACAACGAGTTGAAAGTTCTGCTCACCACGCAAGCTCCGTCAAAAACTCATTTGCTCCAAACAATGAGTTCAACACTCCACTCACCGCGCGAGCTCCATCAACAACTCGTTGACTCCAAACAAAAAGTACAATGCTCTGCTTTCCGCTCGAGCTCTATCAACAACTCATTGACTCTAAACAACGAGTTCAATGCAATGCTCACCGCTCAAGTTCCATCAACAACTCATTGACTTCAAACAACGAGTTCAGCACTCTACTCATCGCTCGAGCTCCATCAACAACTCATTGACTCCAAATAACGAGTTTAATGCCTTGCTCTCCACTCGAGCTCCATTAACAACTCGTAGACTCCAAACAACGAGTATAGCGCCCCGCTCTTTGCTCGAGTCCTTTCAACGACCTCTCATCTTCATGCAATTGGCTCAACATCCAACACCGGCCTAAAATTGTCTCTATAAACTCGCTGGGAACAAATAACGAGTTCAATCGCCAGCTCCATTACAAAAACTTACTGGGCAAAAACAGCAAGTTCAACATCCAACTCAGTTTTCGAGTTGTCTCTACAAACCTGCTGGGCGAGAACAGCAAGTTCTACATCCAACTTTGTCTCACAGTTGTCTTTATAAATTTGCTCGACACGAACAATAAGTTCAATCATCCGAATCCATCACAGAGTTCTCTACGAGCATGCTAGACGCAAACGGAAAGCTCTACATCAACTCGATTAAGGATTTGCCCCTCCAAACTTGCCGGGATCAAACGACGAGCTCTACGACCAACTCAGTCTCAAAGTCGCCTCTCCAAACTTGCCAGGATCAAACGGCAAGCTCTGCGACCAACTCAATCTCAGAGTCGCCTATCCAAACTTGCTGGAATCAAACAGCGAGTTCTACGACCAACTCTCATAGTTGCCTCTCCAAACTTATCGGGATCAAACAGCGAGCTCTATGTTAAACTCCGTCTCAAACTTGTCCCTCGAAACATGTTGAGATCAAACGATGAGCTCTACATTCAACTCCGCCTAAGAGTTGTCTCCACAAACTCACTGGGATCAAATAGCGAGCTCTACATCCAACTCCGTCTGAGAGTTGTATCTACAAACTTGCTGGGCACAAAGAGCAAGTTCAAACGTTCAACTCTGTCCCAGAATTGCTTCAACAAACTTGCTTGGTTCACACAACAAGTCCTCAGCCCGACCGCCTTCCGAAGTTCATACCTGCTACCACTCTTCTAGGTCAGCTACATAAACAAGATCCAATGATCAAGGCACTCAACTTCCAGATCAACGGAACGCTCATTCAACAATGAAACGCTTGATCGAAAAAACAAGCGAACAACACAATGTTTGGTCGATGATAGGGTGGCTTAACGAAACGAGTGAAAGATATTTGTTCGACAAGTACAAGAAGCAATGACTCATCGAGCTTCAAAACTTGAACTCCACTTCGAGCACAACTTCGACGTCAACAAATGCTCAACACAAGCTTCGAACCGTGGAGTTGATCAAAACCCCAACAGAATAGCTCAGCAAACAAACTCAAAGACAAATTCAAACCTGACACGAACTCCAATATGAGCTAGCAACGGAGATACAAAGGTTGTAAAGAAGCAAAACCGAACTCAACCTCACCTAAACTCTAATAGCAAAGAATTCCACCTTCAAGCTCTGAAGTTTCTAAAAACTCCAACAGCAAGAAATGGAATTTTCGGGTACAAAAAAGAAAAGAAAACTTGGCTTTACATCAGAGTATATGATCAGGTCACAAAATTGAACTCCAAATACCTGAAACCCACAAAAAAAATCCAAAACCCTAAGTTCTAAAACCAAGTGGTTCTATGGGTACAAAATCTAAACCTGAAAACCCAAAGAATAGCCTATTCTTCTGCCTCTTCACAGACATGTCTATTTCACCGAGCCCGAAGCTTGGCAACAACAAGTTTGCCCCTTCGAACGTTGGCAAAACCCAACTCCGAGCTCCCACTTCGTCAAAGGCTCAACAACTCCACCAAGCTCCTGGTCACCAAGGGAGTATGCCCAATTCCATAGATTGACGAGAAGCTTATGGCTTGACGGGGATAAGATCTGGACCAAAGCATAGCTCGACTAAACCCCGTTGCTCACCTAACTCCAAAGCTAGACAAGAAGACAATAGCTCGACGGAGATAGCTCGACGAAAGACCATAGCTCGATGACGGCAGTAGCTCGATGAAATACATAGCTCGAGAGGGGAATAGCTTGATGAAATACATAGCTCGACGAAATGCAAAGCTCAATGAAGAGACATAGCTCGACGGAGAGCCATAGCACAACGGAAAATGCAGCTCGCCCAAAATAGAGTAGCTTGCTGGAGTGGAGCTCACCCAAACTCCGAGGTCGACCAAAAACAGAGCTTGCCCAAGAAAAAATAGTGCTCGACCAAATAATAGCTCGACGGGACGAGGAGCTCAACTCCATAGCTTGACGTCCTTGGTATCTCGACAACTAGCCGTAGCTCGACAGGAAGTTGTAGTTCGACAACGCTTCAAATCCATAGCTCGACTGTAAAGCCCATAATTCCCACACTGGAAACTCGTGATGCAGTCCAGAATCTTTACTTCAAATTATTACATAACACAGAAGAATCACAGGAAATTATAATTTTTTATTACATCAATATTATTACAATGTCCAAATATTACAATAATTTACATCATGAATTACATTACACAATTTCTATGTCACTTGGATGCTCCACGCAGATTGAGTCCCCTGATCTCACGATTGGTCCTGCAACTGACCAATTGTAGGCACGTCAGTTGAATGCAACTGACACAAAGCTGATAAAACCAGCGATCTCCAAAATCCTAATCAATCAAATTTCAATGTAGAAAATTTTAAAGTTAAACAACAGAAGTGTCTGTGTATGCCATGACCTAAAATCTAATGCACAAACTCATATGCACACGATGCTCTTATTCTAATGAACATTTGATTGGAAACATATGCATCCCATACTACATACTTCCCAATCAACCTTATGTTCTCCTGATTATAGAGTTCGATCTCCCACAGTGCAAACCTACTCTTGTACTCTTATCCTGTTCCTAACATTTATCTAGTGACTGGTTGAGTTTGGCAGTTCATGCGGTCCCCTCCTTCTATTGCAATCAGACCGGTGGTCTCTCTCCAATCTAAATGACGATAATCACTCCATTCGCTCAAATTGATGGTCTCTCTCCACTCCTGGACTCTACCAAAAGTTATCGATGGTCTCACTCGAATTGATGGTCTCTCTCCACTCCTGGACCCTACCAAAAATTATCATGAACATAAGGTGAATCGGCAGGCCTTTCCATACTCTACAAGGAGATTCAGAGTTAAACTCTTGATCCCCATTCGTACTGATAACTTAGAACAAAGACAGAAGCTTAAGGGTCCATCCCCTAAGTTTTGACAGGACCTTGCGGCTTATACGTATGCGTCCCATTCTCATCAGTAAATTCCAGAAATTAATAGTCGAGACAACGCCGCATGTGTCCTCTTGACAGATGAGCACAATGCCCATCTAGTGCATGTCCTTACAAATAGATAGTAACGCGGGCTAAAGCTAGCAGTACCCTACCAGTCATCAACAACATTGGGATAACCACCAAGCTTTCCTTTCTTGGAAACAAGATACAACCGCCACTTCGGGTCCCGCCTAGCCTCTATGACACGCTCCTACATTTAGAGACAATACATACTAGGACATCCTTTTGACAACCCAAGCTTATTAGAATTTGTGAGCAAGGTTAATTCTACAATTGTTTGATTGGTTCTTTTATTAACTAGTTTTTACCCGATTCCAATGGCTCTATTCTTTCAATTATTAAATCTCTAGTTCCTTAGCATACTTATATTATTGGTTAGTTAAGCTAGACTCTTAATTCTAGTTTCTTAATATGCCTCAAATTAATTTATTATGTTGGAATACTAGGCAATCTACTTGCTTTTACAATATTAGTCAATTAGAGTTTTATGCCCTACATTCATTATAAGTTGATCTACCATTCCAATTAGAACACTAACTTAGAATTCCACAAGTTAAACAACTAGTCAATCTTTCTATTAGACTCAAGAGATTATCTAACACTAGATGACACTTTTCTAGTTCTTTATTGTTAAGTAATCTTAGTCGTTTTAGTTAAGATTTAACCCCCCAATGAGGGTCTAGCTGGCCTCTAAATCAGGCCCAAGAGTTGACCTAAACTGGGCCAAGGAGAACACCGAATCGAGCTCTCCTCGATCGCTGTTTTGCCATCTTCGCTTGATGTTTTGAATGCGTCCTCGGGTCGCGACCAAGCTCTCCTTGAGCCTCACTGATTTCCAACTCCTCCGTGGTCCTCCCATTGAGTCATGACTCCAAAACAGCGAGAAAAACCTCCTTGGACATTGAGTAGAGTAGCACGCGAAAACAGTCTACAACCATCGTGTTGTAGACCATTCGAGCTCCTATTCTACTCCAAAGATTAGGTGTTATCTAGTTAAGACCTAGGGTTCATGTTATTACTCTAGTTAAAAGCAAGCTACAGTCCTTATGAGTGTTAATTGCCCACTAAACAGGTATGCAAATTACTCAAAACAGAGAGCGAAATCAGCCAACAATGACAGCCCCAGAACGGCAATTAAATCGGCGTTTTGAGCTCATTTTGGCGATCAAATTAATATCTGAGTGACCCTTTAATAGCACAACACTATAGGACTTGTTCCACATGATAATCATGCAAAAAGTGGTGAGAATCACCCTAAAACAAAGAATTTAGAAAACCAAACAGCAAGCAATATAGGCAAAAATCTGCCATTTATGGGTTCTTTCCGGACCCGTTTCAAGGGCTAATCGAGTCCGGACAAGCCCCAAAGATTAGGTGTCATCTAGTTAAGACATAGGGTTCATGTTGTTACACTAGTTCACAGCAAGCTACGGTCCTTATGAGTTTTAATTGCCCACTAAATAGGTGTGCAAATCGGTCAAAACAGCGAGCAAAATTAGCCAACAACGACAGCCCCAAAACAACAATTAAATTGATGTTTTGAGCTCATTTTGGCGATCAAATTAATATCTGAGTGACCCTATACTAGCACAACACAATAGGACTTGTTCCATATGATAATCATGCAAAAAGAGGTGAGAATCACCCTAAAACAAATAATTTAGAAAACCAAACAACAAGCAATATAAGCAAAAACCTGCCATTTATGGGTTCTTTTCGAACCCATTTCAAGGGCTAATCGAGTCCGGACAAGCCCCAAATTATTACATATCATGCACATCAAATTAAAGCATGGAATGGGGGGAGGGGGGCAATTTCATCCCCTAAACATCACATATAACCAACATAAACACTATATAACACCAAATTAAATTACACCTCAAAATAGTGAGCAATTGTAACTTATTTTGCCCAAATGAGCCAGAGTAGCTACGTTATTCACAAACAAATTGTAATCTATTGATGCACATACTCAACTACACTTCAAAACATAAAGTTAAAAAACAAGATTTTATGATCACTAAGAGGTTCTAAAGTGGTGACAATTTGCATGTGTAAAAACAGTAACATAGGCTACACATTTTATTTACAAGAAGTATAAACATGCTTTAATCACCGAATTTTAGATTAAAACCACTCAAGAACCTTCCTAACACATTATATCATGATTATAATTTATTAAACTCAAATTTAAGCATCAATTTCTTCATTATCAACATGCATGAACAAATATGTCCAAATAGAAAATTTAGCTACAAGATCACAACTTTAAGCAAGTATTTCTTCTTATATTCACATGCAAATTATCTCAAACTAAAATCAAGCAATTATTAACCATTTAGCATGCTATTCTAGGTAAAATAAGTAATTTGCAGGATACTAATCTTTTAAAAAATATATTTCTTACAACAACCACCTCTAAAACTTTTCTCTAAAAATTTAGTCCATTAGTTTCTTTTAGATCATTAGGACTTATGTAGATGCTCTATGTGTTTATCATGCCATTTAAATCAGCTCACACAACATGCATGACAATTCATATCAAGAAACACAAGGAGAGAAGAACACCCACCTTTAGTTTGGAGAGTTCACACCACAAAAGCTTCCAAGCTAGCTTCTTCTCCTCCAAGCCTTGCTCCTTCTCCTAGCCTCCTTGCTTGGCTCTTCTTCTCCTTTCCTTTGCTCCAGATCAGTAGCTATGGGTTGAGAGAGTGTTTTGAAGGGGAGAAAATGAGTGGTGAAGTGAAGAGATGAAGAAAAATGATATAGGGCTCATACCCAAGCCCTATATGTATGGCTAGCCAAAGTGGTAGGCGGGAGGGGTGAGGTTGAGTGTGTGGGTGTACAAAATTCTTTGGCTTCCACCCATGTACTCAAATGGCCTTTGGGTCTCACACCCAAACCCTAGATTCCCTCTTTCCAAAAGAAAACCGGCCAAACCCTCCTAGCCCATGACTTTTCTTTACTATTTGTATATTGTAGTGTAGTGTGTAAATGTATGTGTTAATTAGGGTACTCATGTGCACATGAAATGAGTCAAATCCACTCAAAACTGAACCTTACAAATCAAAACGGGGTTAGGTTAGGTCGAACCCAAACCAAGCAGTCCAAATGTGTTGGGTCACAACACTACACCAAAAATTTGGTGTCTCAATTCAAGCCAAATATAAATTGTACACACAATTTGTGGCAACACACATAATCAATTAAGACAAATTTTACTAACACGTGTAATCATATTTATATAAAAATACTACTATACAAAATCATTGTTTGTTATTTTTGGGATATTACATCGATGAAGCCCAAAGCTCGATGAGGGATCATAGCTCGACAAAGACTCCAACAACTCGATGAACCCCATAGCTCGCCTGGATACGGTAGTTGGACAAGAAAACAATAGCACGACAGAGCAGTAGGTCGACGAAGCCCTGAAAATTCGAAAAAAAGTGGCCATAGCTCGATGAAATTGTTGGGCGAGCTAGGCAGCCGCTCGCAGCATTCACTGGCCTTCAGATCTCCCCAATAATTGTGCGCTCACGAGATGGATGCTCAAGATCGCACCACGTCGCCAGTCTTCTTCCCAATCGCTCCGCCTAATTCACAGCCACATTACCTCTCCAAAAAGCGTGCTAGCTATTGATCAACGAATCAGATAAGGCCTCATTGTCGTAGCCTCATCACATCCATTGAAACCACTCAGCAGGCGAGCCTGGAGCATATGGACGCGCATGATTGCTCCAAAATGCATGCCGAGGTTTGATAATTCATGAAAAGTCCCCAGAAATTCATTTTTAATTCAAAAATCTAATTAAAAGTTCCAAGATTAATTATTTTAATTTAGAAAAATAATTAAAATTTCCAAAAAAATAAGTTAAAATTGGGATTATTAATTAAAAAATTAGAAAAACTGATTTTAAAATTGAGAAAAATAGTATAAAATCCAGAAAAATTTTAAAAAACTGAAAATTATGAACAATTCCAGACTAATCCAGAAAAATATTCACCGCCTTTATAAGCTTTTGATCAGTTCCAGGTATTTACAACAGACGCTGAAAGCTAAGATTGTACCCCAACATTTAGAAATAAGGCGAACTACTTTCCGAAAGCCAAATAATTTGTCTTCCAGGAGTGGGGGGCTTATGATAATGGTAAAAATTGCAGCAAATCTGGGCCATACTATTCCAGCATAGATCTCAAAGCTTATATTGGTAGATTAGTCATAACGGCCCCTTTAACAGGTCCGGGCATTCTTTAGGGTCATCCAAAAAGACATGGGCTGCTTTCAAGCCTATTAAAAGAGACAGATTATATCCACTAAAAGAGACACCTAGCTCATGATGCCTGTAAGCCAAATCTCTTATCCCTAGACAAAAGAGTCTTATCTCTTAAGGAGGAGAATCAACAAGGGATAAAGAATTCATATCAATCTAACGGATTCACTCAATCTCCTACACTATTTCTCAGGCTATAAATACCCTCCCCCCTCCTCAGTGAAAGGGTAATTCACAATTTCTCTCTTACTCATTTTCTCTCTCTGGCTCTGACTTGAGCGTCGGAGGGTCTGTCGCCTGAGCCATCCCCTATATTTCACAGGATTTTTGCAGGTCAATCGTTGTCACGCCTCACTTCCCAAAAGGAATATGGAATACGGTAAGCAACTAAGCCCTGCGGATACTTTTCACTATCCATAAACTGTACGGATCTACTTGATTCATCACAACAGTAAATATAACAATATACTCAACCAGGCATGCATAAACAATTATAAATCAACAGTATTTATTTGCAATAATAATGAATATCCCAAACAAATACAAGATCTGAAACAAAATGATATCCTTGGACTACAAGGCCAAATACAAGTCTCAATACAGTAGCATGAATAAAATAGTCCGACAAAACATTATGCAAATTTCCAATGCGCAGCTTAAAACTTTTACTTACCAACTCCAGTAGGCAAGCGATCACCAAAACCTGCTCATATAGTAATCACAAGGAAAATAGGAAGACTGGAAAATATAATGCCCGTTAGATGCAAGTTCCGGACCGCAAGCAGTACAAGGAAGAAAAATGAAAGGGAAAGACTAAAACAAAACAGGAGGTATTGACATAGAGGTAGGCAAAAAAGGATGACAGTCTATGGATAACAGAGATAGCAGGATAACAGTAAAGAGTATAGCAGTAACAGTAACAGTAATGGGTCAATAGTAACGGTGAAATCAACAGTAACAATGACAGAATGTGACAGTGAAACAATTATTCTTATATCTAATGTTCATTACTATCTAGGTAGCATTTCATGCGTCCCAGATTATACCACATGGTTGCTACATCAAACAGTTTTATTTTAAGATTTCGTAGTGCAACCTATAGGGCAGTATATTCAGACAAACAGTAACAGTAATAACAAACATTAACGGTATCATGGATCATGCCATCATGCATCCAGAGATAAACAGTGGGGGAAACGAGTTCCCTTCTGAATACGCATTTCCATTTTGTCTTCTACTAGATCTTTTCCCTTAAAAAATACCGTCTTGATTATTTTTCAGTATTAAACAGATGTGAACAACAAAAAAAGGGCTTAAGACATGGCAAGATCAAAGGATAATTCTAAGACAATAGGAACACAAACGGCAACAAAAACAACTCATAGCAGTCAAAACAATAAAACTTCTAGTTCTGGACAGCAATACACTACTGTACCAAATATGATATTCCCGTTTCTACAGAACTGCAAATCTAGATCCGTCAAAAAATCTGGAAACTAGACTCTCTGCAAAATCTAGCGCATATATACAAGTCATACATCAGCCACAGAAACAGGGTTGAAAACAATGTTTAATCCAGAAGTAATGTTCAGCCAGAAAATACAAAATCTCGTTTATAAGCATGAAAAGAGTTTAAAATCATCATAATTAAATCTAAGAAAAATTTGGAAGATTCCCTAACATATCTAGTCTCAAAATATAAAATATCATGAAATTATATTACAGATAGTGTAGTCAATAAAATTGGAAAAATAGAGTAATGCAACAAAATCTCAATTCTTAAGGTTCAGACACAGCAGTACCCAAAAGAGAGATAATTCATAAAATACAATTCGAAATCTAGATCCGTCAAAAGGGTAGTAAAGTAGAAAAATTAGGCTACAATTCATATTCACAAAGTTTTCATAAAAAATGAATAGAATCAGGTTGAAAATAGAATTCTTTACTTAACAGCATGCAGTTTGGAAATATATCGATATGCTTCTTAAGCATGAAATGAGATACAAATGTCATTAATTAATTCCACAAAAATTAGAGATTGATCCAGTCATGTCTAAACATACTCAGCAAAATATAGAGTTCAAATTCTACTTTTAGTATCTTAAAATAATATTTCATACAGAATACATATAGTTCGGATTCAGGAATATTCGATATGACTGCAGTAATACAGTAATAACTCATGCATCGAAAATCGAAATTCAGATCCGTCAAAAGTTCCGAAAACTAGAAAACAAAGGCTACAAATCATGTTCGCAACTTATTTATTTTACTGATGTTAATAGGGTCAAAATCACTGTACAAAAATAGGGCAGCAGTGAAACAAAACTTCTTTTATACATTTTATCGAATAGTTTAATTGCAAACGATCCAAACTAAGAAGGCATACAAAGCATGGCATATGGGTCACTCAAATCATCATGGCATATGCATTAATGGTCTAAAATAAATGGCACAATCAAGAAGCATTCATGTAGCAATTTCTACAACATACGGTGTGTGTCACAACAACCATACAAATCAAGATGTCCATCTAATCTAATTGTTTTTATGCAATGTGTGACAACTACCATGAACTACTCATGATCAAGAGATGAAGGAACAGATCAACTAACAAATATGGTCATCATGAGGGTACTAAACAATTTCATGCGAGACTACTTACGGTATTTAATTTGTATGACAAAGAAAATTACATACAAGCTACTTGCCTGAAAACGACGACGAAGATAAAGAACAGAATACCGTGAACGAATCCCGAATGATTAGCACAATGAACAAGAGAACACACGAACAAGTGCAAGAACCAACCAACGATAATACGGCAGTGCACGTGTTCTCACACACGCACACAAAGAAGCAACAACAGCAAGGGTGTACTACAGCAACACGGGTGTCGGCCTCAGCAAGAAGGAAGGCGACGACAGCAACGAAATGGGCGGTGCAGCGCTCGGCACTGTCGACCACAGACGAAGACGACGACAGCGCAAGGGCTTGGAGCGCGCTGCGGCAAGGACAGGGGATTGGGGGCACGAGGGTGAGCAGCGGAGAGGGGAAGAGGAGAGGGGGTGGTTTGCCGGCGTTGGGTGTAGGACGACGACAGGGGCAATAGGGGAACGGGGGAGAGAGAGAGATCAGGAGTAGGGAGAGAGAGACAATGGCTGTAGGTGAAAGGGAGAGAGAGATTACGATTTTAGTAATTAGGATTAGGGAGTTTAGTGGGTTTAAATAGAGTCAATATGGGTTTGGGTGAACTGGGTAGTATCTAATAAGAGACAAATAGGCCATGAAATAGGTTTAAACAATAAACAAGGTAAAGAACAAATTTTTAGATCAAACAAATGAGAATATAAAGGCTGGATCAAACAGAAATGAATCACAAAGAGAACAACAATATACAATTCAAAGGGACGAAAATCAATAAAATCAGAAATAAAATAAAATAACCAGGAATTTAATTAAATACAAATAAGAATACAAAAATGAGTCATAGGGGTTACAATCGTCCGCGTCAGCAACCGTCAGATTCATATCACGGTGTTCAATCAATGATCCAGAGCCAATCTCAGGAGCTGTAATTACTTTTCATAGCAACGATCAAAGGTTAGTTCTTTAGCTGTTTCCTTCAAATATAAATTCACTATCGGTTTGCTCCAACACCAAAATAAGCAGCAACATATGCTGATGAAAGAAAAGAGGGGTGTGTCGTACAACCTCTACAAACACTGTGGAATCGAGAAATCTTGGTAAATTGTTCATATGCCCTATGTCCATGAAGCTTTATCTAGTATGGTATCACTAGAATCATCGAAGCGATAGCATGAAATTCGAATACCATCAAGAGGTGGAGTGCCTCAGGGTAGGTGGAGTTCGTGTAGAGGGCGATACCTTTGTATTAACGCCTACTTGGGTGTACCCTTGAGGGGGCATACTGATTAGAGAAAGAATGTGGTAAATAGATTCAACTAGATGAAGACGCCACTTAACCGAGTTTGTTTGAAGATGGAGAGTAAAAGAATCTAGATGAGATTGATCACACAATGTTCATAGCATGTGTATGCAATCCATTGTGGAGATTGTTGCATTCTATGTCTTGCATACTATTGCGTTCGATGAGAAGAAGAAGATAATGAAACAAAAAGAGGTTGAAGCGTCAATGGAGAGAAGAAGAAAGCAACAGCCAGCAGCCACAACATGATTGACGGCCGACTGCCAATATGGCAGTCGATTGTCCCAGCTCTCGGGTTTTGGAATTGTTCAAACACGGTCGACTTCCACTTTGGGTAGTTGACTGAAAACAGCGGCAGGCAGCAAGTGGGTCGGGTGTAGGTGATTTGTTTTGGTCCCAACTTCTCCTCCAAGTTAGATCATATATTTCCTATCGTGTGTCTCTTTATTTAAGATATATCAGACGGTTATTGTATCAAGACTACAACCTATGGTTTCTCTAGATCTTTATAAATTATTGTATTAATCTTCTTGAGAAACGAGAGAGAGTACTTCATTGTAAAGATCAATTTAAGCGAGTTCTCCATTGTATAAAGTTGATTATCTTCTAGTGAGACTTGAAAGATAGATAGGTTCTTGGTACGAGTATAATATTTTGTATTTTCTCAAGTTGAATAATGTTTCCGTTATTTTTCCTGTAACCCCCGTTCCCGCAAATACATACTTCCTGAATATTTTCTGGATTTTGATTAATTATAAATTTATTTTCTATTAATTTCGTTTTGGATCTTCTTCTAAAGTGTTTTCCTAATCAACAATCATATTTATTTCGAATGATGATATATTTTAACTTTATTTTCTATTCCTAATTGATTTACTATTTATATTATTATTATTTATATTATTTTAATAAATTTGTTAAACCCAATTCCTATTTTGTTATATAATCTTATTATTATTATTATTATTATTATTATTATTATTATTATTATTATTATTATTATTATTATTATTATTATTATTATTAATCCATCTTTTGTAATTGTGAAGCCCGTTTCACCAATCCAATGTATTTATTATTTTCTTTAATATTCTATTGAATCCTGAAAATTTTATTGTACAACCTATTTAAACCCAATTCCTATTTTGTTATTATTATTATTATTATTATTATTATTATTATTATTATAAATCTCATTTCACTAATCCAATGTATTTATTATTTTCTTTAATATTCTATTGAATCCTGAAAATTTTATTGTACAACCTATTTAAATTTTTTGTGTATTGAGTACTCTAAATTAATCTATTATAAATCCTATTTTTATTTGTTTATTCTCTTCCTCTATTGAATTGGAACCCGCAACCCAAAACCCTATAGCCTATCTTCCTATTGGATTCCGACCCAAAACCCGTTACCCAAACCCTTCATCTTATCTCCTATTTAAACCTAATCTACCCTACCCTAACCCTAATTCTAATGTATAACCCAGCCGTCACCCCTACCCTCATCTCTTCTCCTCTGTCTCTTACAAAACCCATCCACTATTTGTAACCCCCGTTCCTGTTTATATGGATTTGTATTTTTCTTTTCCTGTATTCTTGTATCTAAATTTTTTCCTATAAATTTTTCTACTCTTTTGAACCAAAATTTTTGCATTCATTTAAGTACCCGACTATTTTGTTTGACCCCAGAATTTCAACCTACACTATTTATCTCTATTTGATTATTTAACTCCTGATTATTATTTTACTACTATTATTATTATTTTAATTATTATTATTATTTTGAAAAACCCAAATATCCTAATTCATTATAAAATATCTAGTTGATTATTTGATTTATGCTAAAGCCCGCCCTGTGATTTAATTATCGGATTCTTTGTCATGAAGCCCTGTTTTATATTCATTATAGTTACATTTTTATTATATATAATCTTAGTGCCCAATCTCAAATTATTTCTATAATTATTATTTTATTATGTAAAGCCCAAGTCTACAAACTCAAATCCACATTTATTGTAACCCCAATTTTTGATTTTATTGTATTTTGTTCTCTTTTGATTATTGTATCTGGATCCCTCTATTATATTATTTTTTGGCTTTTCTTGGGTTCTTTTATTCGTTCTGTGCTTTTTTGGTTGCATTTTGCTATCTTTGGTTCATTACGAGATTTTGCTCTTCCTATTTTGAGTTTGATTTGTTCCCCTTTATGTTCATCTCTTTTATTTATGATTGTTCGTTTCTTTTTGGAGCCAAATCTGTACCCAAAATGCACTAACCCACAACCCAAAATCTTGATCACCTATAAACACCCTATTAATTAAACCCTAATAATCTCTCTCTCTTTCTCTCTCTCTCTCTCTCTCTCTCTCTCTCTCTCTCTCTCCCCGACTTCTTTCTCTCTCTGTTTTCCCCCGCCGAAACCCAAACCCATCACCTTATCCCCTTGCCACCTCGTCACCTCCGACCACCACCGTCATCACCATCCCCTCATCACCCTCCGATCGTCTTCCCCATCATCGTCTTCGACATTGAACCCATCACCGACCCCCCCCCCACAGCATCCATTGCCGCTCCTCCCGTTCTCGCCCATTTCCGTCGTGATCCTTCACCGTGCACTCCCTACACCCACCGGAGTTCCCCCTAGCATCACAGTCACCGTCCAATCCCCATTCTTGCCGTCGTTCTCCCCTGTTTTCAAGCGAAAAATAAAGCTCACCGTCGCCATCCTTCTCGCCGTCACCGTCGATTCCTGACCACAACGTCATCGTATTTTTCATCATCGCAGTCATCCCCAGCGTCGCCGAGTCCTGCCCGTTCTCTCTCTCTCTCTCTCTCTCTCTCTCTCTCTCTCTCTCACAAGAGAGAGAGAGAGAGAGAGAGAGAGAGAGCTAGGAGACGAGGTGTGACTGGTCGCTTTTGGTGTTCCGTGTTTTGGCACACGGGATCTGGATTTGGCTGTGTGTTGTTTGCTCGATCCGGTGTGGGTTCTCTTGTTGTTGGATCCACTGTGTGTGCGTGTGTTGCTGGTTGCTGTTTTGGATTTCGCCGTTTGGTGTTTTGTACGTGTTTCGCTCGTGATCTTGTGGATCGTCGCTCGGGATTCTGATCCCGTTATTTTTTATTATTTGAATCTGCAATTTAATAGGCAAGTATCCTCTTGAACTAATATTTTGTTTTGTTTAAGTTTATTTGATCTCTGCAAGTAGATCCCGTCCCTTTCGTTATCATATTGCTTTTAACAATCCCGTTAAGTTTATCGAGGGTTTACATGAGCTAACCTGACATACTCTTAACATCATGCCGTTTCTCTGATCTAAAACCTAGTCACTATTGTTTCATGCATATGCACTTACATGTAATTAACTAGATTCATGCTATAGCCTTGTTGGTGAATTGTATGCAAGTTGGATTGAATTTGATTGATGAATATATAGAATGCCTGTGAAATTATATCTTAAACATAGAAATATGCATGTTGACACCAAGGATCACCTTGATTACCAATTGCATGAAATATATGATTATATGATTTTATTTATTGCCCTTTTATGCTAAAACAATTTCTGGACTGCTAGTTGTTCCATTTTGAATTAGACTTTCAACCATGGTAATGTCATAATTTGAATTAACTTCCTGAATATGAAATTTAGCCTCTGATGTCTAGTTTACTACCCTTTCGCGGATTTGAATTCCGTTGTGTGGTTTGCTAGATATCATCTTTTTAGTACAGCTGTGTCAAACTCTAGATTCATAAATGCATGCGTATCCTGCTGTTTCTTAATTTAATTAACAATGTTAACAGTAAAGTAAAAATCTAAAATAAATCTAGTTGAACCTAGACACATGTAGGAATGCCCCATAATTTTTACAGATGATGAGCTCTCTGACCTGAAACAAACAGTTCAACACAACTTACTGCATGCTACCTGAACCTAAAACCGGACTAGAATAGAGTTTTCACCCTAGTTTCGGTATCTTTTATATGACTTAATTATATTCTCTGGAACCGTGTCGAAGAGTACTTGCTAGACCTTATGACGGATTCAGATTTTCTATTTTGTAATGACCATAATCCATATTTTAGTACAGCAAGGTCATGCTGTCCTGATTGTGTGAATTGTGCTTATATGATGTGGTTGCTTCATGCCTTGTCTGTAACGCGTAGAACTAGTCATACTTAGTATCTTACAACATTGACACCATCTTGCATGCTCATATAGGATGAAAATAAACTAATAACAAGCTGGGGTATTATGGGTAGACTTGGTAGTGAACGATCGGAAAATGTATCGGTAAGGCCTTCTTGCTCACTTGAACACTTGACATGGAAGGAGGAGTTGATTGCATTGATTGATTGTTAATTCTTGATTGTAAATTATTGTTATTAATGCCGAGTACACGAACCTTGAATTCACCATCAGTCTAAAAATGTTTACTGTGTGCTCACGCTGAACCTGTAGTATGCGATGTAGTAGTACGTGCACTAGATAGGCTAATAAAATGATTAATAACCTGCATACTTGATCCTATATTGGACTTGACTTGACATCACTCATTACATGCGTGATTATTATACACCTTTGATATTGTTTCCTGTTCTTTGCTTTGTTCTTTGACTTTGATCCTGTCCCTTTTCCTTGATATACATGCTTTCCTTTATCCTCTGTTTTCTCTACTTGCTGCCCACAACTTGCTTTAAGGGCACTCTTTTCTTTCTTTTTAGATTAGGATTTTACAGGTACTGAAGGATCAATCCCTGAAGGTATTGATAAGCAACGATTCTAGAGATGGAGTCCATGATTGTGCTACTTGATTTATTTATTGCTATCTTATTTCTTTGAACATTGTTATGACTTTGTATTTTTTTTGGGCATATGTTCCCGGATGTTGGATTTCTTGTGTTGGATATTATTATTGTTGGATTATTTCATTATTTATTGAAGTTATCTTTATTCATGTGATTATATCTTCCTGCATGGTTGTGTTGTTGTTGCATATGGTTGAGTTAGTTTAGTACAGCTTATGGATGGTGTTTACATCATTCGCTGGGCTTACGTTACGTATTCGTATTCCGTATTTTGGAAAGCGAGGCATGATATTTATATACCCAACCCGTTAACTCATTATCCTATCCTACCCAAATTCAACTACCTGTATACAAATTTCTCTATTTCCACACTGTTCACATTCCCGTAACCCCACACCCCCACTATCTCATAACTACCCAAAAAAATTATATTATATTATTATTTTAATAAACCCCCTCCCGTTCTCTCTCTCTCTCGCACTCTGTTTTCTCTCTTCTTCCCTTGCTTCGAATGAAACAGAGCTTTCCCTCCTCCTCGTCTTCCTCAACTCGAAGCCTCCTCCGCCTCATCTCCACCTCCAACGTCGCAGCATCCCCAAGCACCTCCAACCTCGTCACCATCCCACCAACCTTCGCCATTCTCTTCCTTGTCTGCACTCCGCAAGCTCCCAACCTCTATTATCACTCTCATCGCGACCCATCCTCAGGTCACCGCTCGTCGACTCAGCCATCGTCACCTTCGTCACCTTCCTCTCCCGCTCGAGCCATCTCCCGCATCATCCCCGTCGCCATTCCTCGCACCGACCGTCGACTGCTCCTCGCGAGACCCTGCTCAGTGCCTTGCCACCTCGAGCCTACTGCTCACTTTGCCATTACTACTATCCTCCCCATCGCTGCCGTCCTCTCACTCGAGCCGAAAACCGAGCACCCTCCCCGTCGTTCCCCCGCCATTGCCAACCATTCGACACCGCAGCTCGTCCCCTCCCTGTCCACTGTCGGCAGTCAGCCACTCTAGCCCCAGCCTAGTGCCACCAGTCACCAGAGCCTCATCACCCTCGTTCGCCGGTGTAAACCCAGGCTCCTCTATTTAAACCATAGGCCAACAGTGCCTCCTTCAATCACCAGCCTTCCGATCCACCTCTTAATCATCACAATCATGATCATCACCAAGTATCCTTGATCTTGATCTTGATCTTTGATCTTAGACGCCCGATCATCTTGATCTAGATCTTGATCTTTGATCTCGGCCGTCCGATCATTGTTTGGTCATCAACATCAAGATCTGTGCCGATCCATCCCATTATATCGTGATCATCATCAAGTTCATCACCGACCATTGATCGTCATCTTGATCTTGATCCTCATCAAGATTCGTACCCAATCGTGATTATCTCATTAAGATTCACTTGGTTCGCGATCGTCGTCGTTTCCACCCCGGGACCCTAATCCCGTTATTCTCTATATTCGGATTAACCATATAAAAAGGCAAGTCATGTCACCCTCGAATTGTATTGTATCGTATTCGAGATTGTTTATTAAATTTTGCAAGTAGATATATATTGATTATCGTATATCTTCTATTGTTATCTATCGTTGGGATACTACGGATTTACATGAGAGAATCCAAGTAGTAGTCTTGACTTCGTGTCGTCTTTTTGCCTCCGACTTATGGAGATCTTGCATGCATTCATGTTGTTAATTATTGAATATAGGAATATGGATTGTTATTGTAATTCATGTCATGACATTACACAACTACCATAGATTTTATACTAGTGTTGATTGTTCATATGATTGATGTTGGTGTATAGTTTCCAGAACATCAAGAATTATTGAATTCCGATTTATATTGCATACGTTATGACAATTTTATTACTGCTACATTTTATTTTCAGATTTATGCATATACCATGTTAACCTGATTAAATAGATGAACTAATGATCAAATATTGCCATGATAATTTCCAAATTTATAGTTAACCTTCTTAGGTGATGAAAATTATTTTTGTTGATTTTTAAAATGAACGTTTACTGCTGTTATAACTAAAATTAGTTAACATCGATAACTAGCCAGAATCTGCAACCTGTAAAGAACACTACAATACACCTAGTTACTGTTGTCGGAATTTGGACTTTGAGTATGTGTTGGAACCGGGCAGGAGTCTAGTTTCTAGGACTCCTGATGGATCCACATTTACTATTCTGTGGCAGTGGAAAATTCAATTTTAGTACAGCAACCTACTGTAGTCCAGAATTGAGTTTTCCATGTTTTGATAATATAATCGAATCTATATTGTTGTATTATATGTATTTAATTGTGTAAATTGTATTGCATGATCTTAGTGCTATTTTTTCATCATTCTAGTGCCATATTGATCATCTCATCGTCCCCATTGATAGTATTGTCCCTACTGTTCCCTATTATTATCGAAGTGTTCCCAACAACTATTGCATATTGATTGAATAAAGAATTGTAAATAAGACGGGCTTTAAGGGTGACTTAAGTAGTGGACAACGTAGTGACTATACTCGGAGGAGGGGCCCGTGTTTCCCTAAATATTGTTAATGGCTATTGTTTTATCGGTTGATTGTGGCATACGGCAGTAACCCAATCTATCGTGTATTGTATCGGGGCCAATTATCTTATCGTATAGTAAATATTGAATTGCAACTATTATTGTTATGTTATGAAGACTTAAATAATTGAACCTTATTTTTTCTTTGTATTGTGGGCCTTTTGACCTGAATATTGTTATTGTGGTTTCCAGTGTTAGATTATTATTATATTTGCTCAAATTCCAAGTATTGTTATTCATGTGATTATCCTTTCATTGTGGTTGTATTGCTCCTCGTTATATTGTTGAGTTGAATCGATAACAACTAATGAATGACGCAAGCCATTCGCTGGGCTAACGTCATGTGCTTGCATTCCGTATTTTGGGGAAGCGGGGCGTGACAAGGTTTTTAGTGGTATCAGAGCCAGGTTTGGCTCTAACTAGTTTGGGTTGGACCCTGATTAGTTTGGGTTTATCCGGTTTGACTCAACAATATGTACAATACGTGAGTCACATGGATAATTATAACCAACTTATAATCTAGATGCTAACTGTTTGATTTTATTGCAGACCATGGCTAGAAAGGGTGTTTCGTCCTCCCGAACTAGGGATGATCAGTTGGATGAGCCCACTGTTGCACAAGTGACGCAAATGCAGTGTGAGCAAAATGAACTACTGATGCAACAGATGATGCAGATACAGCGGGAGCATAATGAACTGATGAGGGTGGCTTTGGGAGCTGCCAACAGGGAGACCGCCATACCTGCACCCGGATTGCTGCCACCGAGACCCGGTAATGCGGCTGATTTCATGAGGCTACATCCAGACAATTTCTCTGGCACTGAATGTCCACTTGAAGCCGAGCAATGGCTTATCACGACCGAGTAGCTATTAATTGCAGCACGGATAGTGGATGTTGATCGTATTGATGTCGTGAGCATCCAGCTTGTTGATCTCGCCCACATCTGGTGGCGAGCTGAGATGGAACGGTTAGGGCACCCCATCGCCTGGGCCATCTTCAGAGAGAGCTTTCTCATGAAGTTCTTTCCCGATGCCACCAGGAATGAAATGGAGCGGCAATTTGTCGTGCTAACTGAGGGTAGTCGGACCGTAGACGAATATGCTGCGAAGTTCACTCGACTGAGTCGCTTTGCCACTTCTATGGTGGTAAATGATGAAGATAGAGGCCGTCATTTCTTCTTGGGCTTGGATATTGAGATTCCGGATCGTCTGGCTACCTTGCGACTTCGATCCTATGCTGACATCCTGGAGGCTGCCAGAAGCCAGGAACAGACTAGTACGAGAAAGCGTGCTATTCAGCGTTTTGCCCCGCACCCCGTTGCTGCTAGATCTTTTGGTGGGCCTATTAGGAGGCCAGATCTGACCCCTCCAGTGAGGACACTGCCATATCCACCTACTGCCCCAAGGACAAATCAGACTTGTGATTACTATCACAAGGTTTGGCACTTACGCACGGACTGCAGGATAACCAACCGCCAGTGCCTTATGTGTGGAAGCAACAACGACATGGTTCGAGACTGCCCAAGGAACCGGCATAATGCCCGATAGGAGGACCAGCCCCCAATGGAGGACAGACGGGAGCTCGTGGTTAGGCTTACAACCTGACCACTGAAGGAGTAACTACGGATATTTAGTAAAATATTTGTTATCTGTTCTTGCATTGGTTATTTTCTCTTGCATCATTTATCCATTCCGCATCTTGCATTTACCTTTATTTATTGATTCATTATTGAGTATCATACTAGTTATTCCTTCCTTACCATACCCTCTTCGATTCTAGTTCTATCTACTCCTTCATCTTCTTGCTTCGTCATCTGGCAAGTCTTGTGTTGTTTTCTTCTTTCTGTACTATTTACTCCCTTTTTCATACATTTGCATGTGTCATCATTTATTGAATCTTTATTCACATCATTTTAGATCACTTCATTCTTATCCATGTTCTTTCCCATTTTGTGTTGCCACCATTTTGTCTATTTCCCTTTAATTCCCAGTTTTGTTATTTCCCAAGTTTGTTTTTGCTTTGTCCTATGTACCGCCTAAGCAAATTTTGAGAAAGAAATTTTGTTGTAAGGTGGGTAGGATTTTAACCCCCGTTTCCGTTTATACGGATTTGTATTTTTCGTTTCCTGTATTCTTGTATTTAAATTTTTCCTATAAATTGTCCTACTCTTTTGAACCCAAATTTTTGCATTCATTTAAGTACCCGACTAATTTGTTTGAACCCAGAATTTCAACCTACACTATTTATCGCTATTGGATTATTTAACTCCTGATTATTATTTTACTACTAATATTATTATTTTTATTATTATTATTATTTTGAAAAACCCAAAGATCATAATTCATTATAAAATATCTAGTTGATTATTTGATTTATGCTAAAGCCCACCCTGTGATTTAATTATCAGATTCTTTGTCATGAAGCCCAATTTTTTATTCATTATAATTACATATTTATTAATATATAATTATCACGCCTCTCTTCCCAAAATACGGAACACGAGTACGTAACGTAGGCCCAGCGAATGATGTAAATACCATCCATACGCTGTACCGGACTAACTCAGCAATAAGAACAACAAAATACAATCACGCGAGAAATATAACAACATGAATCAAAGATAAATTCCAATAATAAATGAAATAATCCAACAGTATAAATATCCAACATCCGGGATCAAAACAAACAACGGGTCATAAAGCCCAAAAACAAAGTACAAGTCATAACAATGTTCAAGAAAATAAATCTAGCAGCAATTAAAACTATGCAGCGGAGACTAGTTCCAACTCTAGAAACGTTGCTCACCAATTCCCTCTGGAACAGATCATTCAGTACGTGTAAAATCTTGATCTAAAAAGAAAGAAAAGAGTGCCCATTAAGCAAGTCATGAGCGGCAAGTAGAGAAAAACAGAGGATAATAGGAAAGCATATATATCAAAGAATAGGGACATGGTCAAAGATAAAGAACAAAATAAAGAGCAGGCAATAATATCAAAGGTGTACAATAATCACGTATGTAATGAGTGATGTCAAGTCAAGATCAAGCAAGAGATGCAGGTTGTTAGTGCACGTACTACTGCATCCTATTCCACAGGCTTGGCGCAAGCACAGTGATCGTTTTAGACCGATGGTGAATTCACGGATCGTATACTCGGCAGTGATAACAATAATTTACGTGCAAGAATCATCATTCAATCATTGCAATCAATACTCTTCCTTCTATGTCAAGTATTCGTGCGGGTGAGAAGGCCTTACCAAGTATATTTTCCGATCGTTCACTACCAAGTCTACCCATAATACCCCAACTTGTTAATAGTTTATTTTTATCCTATGTGAGCATGCAAGAGGGTGTCAATGTTGTAAATTACTATGTGTGACTAATTCTAAGCATTGTAGACAAAGCATGAGGCAAACACATCATATAAACACATTTCACAAAATCAGGACAGCATGACTTTGTTGTACTAAAATATAGATTATGGTCACTACAAAATAGTAAATATAAATCGGTCGGAAGGACTAGGAAGTAAACTTCCACACGGTTCCAGCGAGTATAATTAAGGCATATAAAAGATACCGAAACTAGGGTGAAAACTCCATTCTAATCAGGTTTTATGTTCAGGCAGCATGCAGTAGGTTGTGTTCAACTAATTATTTCAGGTCAGAGATCTCGTTAATAAAATCTATAAAAATTTAGGGAAGTAGCTATACATGTCTAGGTCCAGGATAATTTATTTTAGATTTTTCTTTTACTATTAACAGTGTCAAATAAAATAAGAAATAGCAGGATACACATGAAATTATTAGTCTGGAATTACTAACACAGTTGTACTAAAAAGATGATATCTAGCCGATCACAAATTGGAATTTAAATCTGCACCAGGGAAAAGTGATCTAGACATTCAGGGCTACAATTTATGTTCAGCAAGCTATTTCAAATTATGTCATTAACATGATTAAAATCTGATTCAAAGTGAAACTTCCAGCATACCAGAAATTAACTTAACATAAAAAGGCAACAAATAAATCATACGATCACATATAGCATGCAAATTGGTAATCAAAGTGATCCTACGTGTCAACATGCAAATTTCTAAGTTTAAGATACAATTACCACAGGGATGGTGTCAAGTCATCGATCAACTTCAATCTAGCACATGCAATTTAACATGTCCAATTTATCAAGCAGTCTTATGCATGAATCTAGTTATTTAAATGTGCATATGCATGAAACAACAAGGACTAGGTTTTAGATCAAAGAGATAGCACGATGTTAAGAGTATGTCGGGTTAGCTCGTGTAAACCCTCGATAAACTTAACGGAATTGTCAAAAGCAGTTTGAAAGCAGTTTGATAACGAAATGGACGGGATCTACTTGCATGAGATCAAATAAACTTGAACAGAATAAAATGCTAGTTCAAGAAGAGACTTGCCTGTTATATTGTAGATACAATTAATAAGAATAACGGGATCAGAATCTCGGGCAAAACTTCTAAAAAACACGTGCAAAATACGTGTGAAGAACCAACAGCAAACAAGCACAGCAACAGCAAAAGCCAAGTGAAACCCCACACCGGATCGGAACGAACACGGGACAGCGATCGGGATCTGATGCGCCCAGAACACAGGACAGCAACCTTGCCCAATGGATGACCTCCTTCCCACCAGATCGGCCCAAACAGCGAACAACGATAGGGGATCCGCTGTGCGCCGAACGCAGAACAGCAGGGCCAACCAATGGGACTCCGTCTTCTTCCTTAGCAATGAGAGAGAGAGAGCACGGCATCTCGATGGCGACTGCACAGCACTGTGGTAGGGGCGAAGCGGCGTCGGCACTACTGTCGGGAAGCAACGACGGCGATGACAGCCTCAACAAAACTCTGGCGAACTTTGTTTTTCGGTTGGAAACAGAGAGCGACAATGGCAATGCTAGGGGACTCGAACGGCAGTGCTAGGGCTTTCGATGGAGCGGCGATGGACGGCGGTGACACTGGTAAAGTGCACGGAGATGATGAAGGACGACGGCGATGGGTAATGGCGACGAGAACACCACGGTGGATTGGGTTACGGCAAGGATGAACGGGAAACACGACGGGGAAATACGATGGTGACAAGGGCGAGGGAATGGAGACGATGATGATGGTGACGGTGGTGGAAGGCGATCAGAACGAAAACAGGAGTAGGGGTTATCGGTTGGGTTTCGGGTGCAACAAAAACCGAGAGAGATATGGGATCGGGGTGAGAGAAACGACGGAGAGAGAGTAGAATATAAAATATTAGGGTTTAATAGGGTTATTTATAGGGGATCAAGAATTAGGGTTTTGGGTTGAGATTATGTGGGTTCTGGGTAACGGTTTTGGCTCCAAAAGGAGAAAAATAAATGCAATGAGATGAGACGAATACAAAGGAGAACAAATCAAACTCAAAATAGAAAGAGCAAAATTTGCAAAGTGAACAGAATCCAACCAAAAGAACTCAGATCGATCAAGAGAGAACAAAAGAACCCAAGAAAAGACAAAATACACTATAACAAATGAACCCCAATACAATAATCAAAAGAAAACAAAATAAAATAAAATCTGAAAATAGGGCTTACAATAATCTTAGTGCCCAATCTCAAATTTTTTCTATAATTATTATTTTACTAGGTTTGCCCGTTGACACGTGCCCACGGCACGTCTTCGGCACGGTGCATCTTGTTTGATCATATAAAATAGTTTTGGAAGTCTAGCAAATTAATTGAAATAGCAAACATAGAGCGAAAAACATATTATATGATTTTTTTTGAATTATTTTTAAAGTTGTTAAATTTTAAAATTTTTTAGTTTTTTAATTTTTAATTTTTAAAAATTTTTAAAAAATTTTATTTTCTTAATTTTTTGAATAGAGTAGGGAAGGAGAGAGAGAGAATTAAATAAATATAGGAATTGTTTTGGGTGGGGGATTTGAATTTGAGTTTTGGGGGGAAACTTTTGGGGGTAAAATATGTTTTGTGAGGTTAGATCTAGGCCTTTGATTTTTGGGGGGGTTGAAGGAGAGCCACTTGATAGCTTTCTTTGTGTTTTATTATATAGATTATGTAAAGCCCAAGTTTACAAACTCAAACCCCCATTTATATACCCAACCCGTTAATCCATTATCCTACCCTACCCAAATTCAACTACCCGTATACAAATTTCTCTGTTCCCCCACTGTTCACATTTCCGTAACCCCACACCCCCACTATCTCATAACTACCAATTATTTTTTTATTATATTATTATTTTAATAAAAAAAAACCTCCCGTTCTCTCTCTCCCGCTCTCTGTTTTCTCTCTTCTTCTCTGCTTCGAACGAAACAGAGCTCTCCCTCCTGTTGTCCTCCTCGACTCGAAGCCTCCTCCACCTCATCTCCACCTCCAGCGTCGCAGCATCCCCAAGCACCTCCAACCTCGTCACCATCCCACCAACCTTCGCCATCCTCTTCCTCATCTGCACTCCGCAAGCTCCCAACCGCCATTATCACCCTCATCGCGACCCATCCTCAGGTCACCGTTTGTCGACTCAGCCGTCGTCACCCTCGTCACCTTCCACTCCTACTTGAGCACCCATCTCCCGCAGCATCCCCATCGCCATTCCTCGCACCCACCCACCGTCGACTGCTCCTTGCGAACCCCTGCTCATCACCTCACCACCTCGAGCCTACCACTCAGCTCGCCATTGCTACTCTCCTCCCCATCGCTACCGTCCTCTCGCTCGAGCCGACAACTGAGCACCCCCCTCGTCGTTCCCCCGCCATTACCAACCAGTCGACACCGCAGCTCGTCCCGTCGCTGTCCACTGTCAGCAATTAGCCACCCTAGCCTCAGCCTAGCATCACCAGTCGCCTGAGCCTTGCCGCCCTCGTCCGCCGGTGCACACACAGGATCCTCTATTTGCACCATCAGCCTACAGTGCCTCCTTCAATCACCAACCGTCTGATCCTCCTCTTGATCATTACGATCATGATCATCACCAAGTCTCCTTGATCTTGATCTTGATCTTGACCTTTGTTCTTAGCCGCCCGATCACCTTGATGTTCATCTTGATCTTCGATCTCGGCCGTCCGATCGTTGTTTGGTCATCAACATCAAGATCCATGCCGATCCATCCCATCAGATCGTGATCATCATCATCAAGTTCATCACTGACTGTTGCTCGTCATCTTGATCTTGATCCTCATAAAGATCCGTACCCGATCGTGATCATCTCATCAAGATTCGCTTGGTTCGCGATCATCGTCGTTGCCACCCCAGGATCCTAATCCCGTTATTCTCTATATTCGGATTAACCATATAAAAAAGGCAAGTCATCTCACCCTCGAATTGCATTGTATCGCATTTGAGATTGTTTAATGAATTCTGCAAGTAGATCTATATTGATTATCGTATATCTTCTATTGTTATCCATTGTTGGGATACTACGGATTTACACGAGTGAATCCAAGTAGTATTCTTGACTTCGTGCCGTCTTTTTGCCTCCGACTTATGGAGATCTTCCATGCATTCATGTTGTTAATTATTGAACATAGGAATAGGGATTGTTATTGTAATTCATGTCATGACATTACACAACTATCGTAGACTGTATACTAGTGTTAATTGTTCATATGATTGTTGTTGTCACGCCCCTCTTTCCAAAAGAGAATACAGAATACGGATACGTGACTAAGCCCAGCGAATGATTTTCCTCATCCATAAGCTGTCAAGATCTTTACAACATTTCACGAGAAAATCAGAGTCGGAAGCAAGAAAGAGTCAACCAAGCATGCATAACTGAATAAAAATACCAATAGGATTACTTGAAACAAAATATATTAATCTCAAATAAACCATATCTGAACAAGTCAAATATCCTGGGTCACATTGCCCAAATACAAATAATCCAAGTATCAAATACAATTGTTCAAATAGCAACATGAATTAATAATAGCAAGAAAATCATAATAGCAAAACTCCATCATCTAGTATCTCATCTCGCCTATTCCATCTAGCAGCTGATCTCCAAAATCTGCAATTTAATAAATTACAGGAAGAGAAAAAAGAAAACAAACTCCCATCAATGCAAGTTACGGACCGCTTATAGTGCAAGATACAAGTACATGGAAAAGATAAACAGATAGCATGGAATAGACATGATAACAAAATAGAACAACTAACATGAATCATGAACAGAATCAAGTAATAACAGGTGTATATAATATGTAACAGGTAACAGGTATCATGCAAGTAGGTGAACATGTAATAGGTGTCCAGTAGCATGTACAGGTAACATGGAATGGGTAAGCATGCAACAGGTAATCATGTTATGTCATGTCAAGTCTTGTATTATTACTATCTAGGTAGCACTTCATACATCCATACTTTTACTACATGGTTGCTACATACAATCAAGTTACGTTTAGATCTAGTAGTGGGTTTCTATAGGGCCGTGTACTCAGGCGTCATGTAACAGGTAGTAGGAACAGGTTCATGAATCAGATGGGTACACAAATCAACCGATTCATGCATCAACAGGTTCATGAATCAAATAGGTACACGAATCAACTGATTCATGCATCAACAGGTAACAGGTACACAAACCAACAGGTCCATGTATCAACAGGTAACAAGTACACGAACCAACAGGTCCATGCATCAAAGCAGAAAGTACAACAGGTTCGCGAATCCACAGATTCATGAATCAAACAGAAAGTGCAATAGGTTCATGTATTAACATGAGTCAAACATAAAATGGGAAACACAGGCCCCCTTCTGAGTACACATACCTATATTATCCATTACTATGGTCTTTCCCAGAACCCCCGCTTGATTACTTGTTATTATTATTAAACAGGAATATACATGCACAAAACAGGGCAGGAATAACACGGTATGACAAGTGACAGGTTCAGGTTGAAGGATAAACATGTATAGATGATAAACAACACATAACAGGATATAACAACAAAAACTCTAGTTCAGGACAGCAAGACAATACTGCACTAAATCTGGAATTTCCGTTGCTACAAAAGTGCAAACCTGGATTCGTTAGAGAATCTGGAAAATAGACTCCCGACCGAATCCAGCAAATATACATAATTCATATGGTATTTTACAAAAACAAGTCTCATAACATATTTGAATCCAGAAAACGTGTTCAGCCAAAAACCAGAAGTTTGTATTCAAGAATAGGAAAACAACATGAAAAATCATTATTTAAATCCACGAAAAATCTGGGATATTCCCTAGTATGTTTAGTAATAGAATATAAAGTTTCATAATTTTTAAATATAAATAGTTTAGTCAATAAAAATCAGAAAACATCAAGATGCAGTAGTTTTGTAAATATGGAATTATAAACACTACAGTACGAACACAGCAATATCTCACAAACCATAAATTGAAATCCAAATCTGCCAAAAGTGTGATAAAATAGATACAGTAGGCTAACTTTTATATTCATAAATATTTTACAAACAACAAGTATAACTAGGTCGAAAATCAGGTTCTTTACTGAACAGTATGAAAATTTTTCATGTATAGTAATTATTTGGAAACATATATCGGTTTGTAATACTCCTCAAACAAATCCACAAAAATTCAGGGTTAACCCCAATCAGGTCTAGTTATAGTGTGCAAAATATTGGATCAAAATTATACTTTTAACATCATGATAAAAATATATCACTCTTCAGAATTCATAGAAAACAAGATCTGGAAATCTCTCTACACCTCTGTAGTAAAATAGACATAACTCACAAACCATAAAACGAAACTGAGATCTGTCAGAAGGGTTGGAAAATATACAGAATTCACTACAAATCATGTTCACAAAATATTTTCAAATACTGACCTTAATAGGGTCTAAAATACTGATCAAAATCGAAGTAACAGAAATTTCAGAATTGTTCTTTGAACATAAAATCATCTAGTTCATGTAAAACTCATCCAAATCGAACCAAACATGAAATATAGTATACTAGATGTCCAAAAAACATGGTATGAGGTATTTTTCAAGTACACGACAAGTATAGCACGAATAACACATCAAACACACGATATCACAAAATAGCATGCATATGTACATCCAAAAAGTGGTCATCCCTAGTTGTTTCACGTCATGTATGTCGTGAGGAAACCATGGTCGAATCAACACAATAGAGACAATATATAATAGAGGATTCACACACGAATTGTCTCTAGAACTCAACTACACTACAGACAGTATTTAGTACTTGTATTACGCAAAGAAAAGAATACAAGTTACTTTCCTGAGAGACGACAATGAAAACGAAGCAAAAAAGACAATAATGGGAACGGATTCCCGGGCACGAAATCAACGAACGAACGACGAACCCAAACACGACTTATGAACAACGAACAACGACTACGAGCACACGATCACAACTCAAACAAAACAACACTCGCACACAAGCGAGGGCAGCGGCAACTCCGGGGTGTACGCGTCGAGAGCACGGCGATGGCAAGCGAATGAGGGTGATGGCAGCGGAGTTGCTGCTATTGCTATTAGCCACTGCAGAGGTAAGAGGGATGAAGAGGCGCAAGGTAGGCACATGGTAGCATCGGGACTGGGGGTCACTGGCGTCGCGATAGGGAAGCACAGGGGAGACAGGGGGCACAGCAGGTCGGGTGGCTTGCGGTCTTGCTGTAGTCGCGACAGGGGACAGGGGGAGCCAGGCTGTCGCTGTGGAGGCACTGCTGGAGGGTAGTCGGGAGGAGCATAGGGAAAGCAAGAGGTAAGGGATGAAGTTTGGAAGGAGGGCTAGGGTTCCGGGAGAGCACTGGGATTGGTTTGATCGGGAAATGGGTTAGAAGATGAAAGGTCAGGAGGTGACAGAGGTAGAAGAAGACGACTGGTATAGGGAAGATGAATAGGTGGTTTTATATATATGAGTATAGGAATTAGGGTTTAGGTGTAAGTTGGGTTACGGGTATAGTATATTGGGTTTTGGGTTTTAGGTGTAATTAGGTGGGTTGTGTATTATAGGGTAAAACAAAGTAAAGGATAAGATAGCTATTATAGGGTTTGGGTATCTTGGGTTTAAAAAATCTAATAAGAAAAATAAAATAACAAATAAAATATAATTTTATAAAATCATGTAATTTACTTTACAATATAGAATTTATTTTGAAATGACTACAAATGAAATTAACAAATAGAAATGGGTTTTTAATAAGAATCAAAAGTAATAATAATAATATACGCTTATCAAAATGCAAAAATTGAGTTTAACAGAATTATTAAAATAATCCATCCAATAATAATATATAAGAAGCAGTCGACCAATTAGGAATATAAAATAAAATTCAAATACACCGTTAATCGAAATATAATTTTTGAATAAAAGAAATAGAAATTTCTTAGGAATGAGAATAATATTTTGTTAAAATTCGATCAATTGAAAATGTAATGGTTGTAAAAGAATTTAAAAGCGAAAATAAAGTTATAAGAACTTTAAATACAGAAAATACACCTAAAAAGAAAATACACCCAAAATACAAGAAATGGGAAGCAGGGGTTGCAGTTGTTGGTGTCTAGTTTTCAGAACATCAAGAATTATTGAATTCTGACTATATTGCATGAGTTATGACCATTTTCTTACTGTTGCATTTTATTTCCACATTTATGCATACACCATGTTACCTGATTAAATAGATGAACTAATGATGCATATAATTTTATATTTTTTTGTGTATATATAACAATATACATACATACATACATACATACATATATATATATATATATATATATATATATATATATATATATATATATATATATAATTATTTATATGTGTATACCAAGCATTTTACTTCATAACCTTCGATTGGTGGATCTTGTACATATATAGCTGCCCTAGGAGAGCTATTACGGAATTGCTGTTTAATCCTCGCAAGTTTGTGGAGAAAGCTCTACGACGGAATTGAGTGTTGAACTTGTTGTCTGGTCCCAACAAGTTTGTAGAGACAACTCCTTGACTGAGTTGGTGTAGAGCTCGTTGTTTGATCCCAGCGAGTTTGTGGAGACAACTTTGAGATAGAGTTGATATAGAAACTGTCGTTTGATCCCGGCAAATCCAGAGACAACTCGTATAAGGAGTTGGTTCAGAAACTGTCGTTTGATCCCTACAATTTCAGAGACAACTTGTAGGAGAAGTTGGTTCAGAAACTGCTATTTGATCCCAGCGAGTTTGGAGACAACTCTGAGATAGAGTTGATGTAGAAACTGCCGTTTGATCTCGGCGAGTTTGTAAAGGCAACTCGTGGTGGAGCTGAGTTGGAGCTTGCTATTTGATCCCAGCAAGTTTAGAGAGGCAACTCTTCGAATGAGTTGGCGAAGAAATTGTTGTTTGTTCCCAACAAGTTTGGGGAGAGCTCTGTGACGGAATTGGACATTTGAGCTTGCCGTTTGTGCTCAGCAAGTTTAGAGGTAACTCTGAGATTGAGTCGATGTAGAAACTGTTGTTTGATCCTGGCAAATTCAGAGACAACTCATAGGAGGAGTTGGTTTAGGAACTGCAGTTTGATCTCGGCTAGTTTGTAGGGAGAGCTATGAGATAAACTTGAGCTTGTACTAGTTGTTTGGCCACAACAAGTTTACAGAGGTAACTCCATGACAGAGCTGAACGTTTGAACCTGCCGTTTGGGCCTGGCGAGTTTTAAGGCAACTCTGAGGTTGAGTTGATGTAGAGATTGCCGTTTGACCCCGATGAGTTTAGAGAGAACTCTGTGATGGAGTTGTGTGTTGAAATTGTCATTTGACTCGATAATCTTATAGTGATGATCATGAGAAGAAGTCGGTCGTGGAGCTCTCCATTTTGATCGTTGGACTAGCTGTTTGCGCCCAGCGAGTTTTGTAGAGACAAACTTGAAGATGGAGCTGGAATGTCACGCCCCGCTTCCCAAAAATACGGAATGCAAGCACGTGACACGGTCCAGCGAATGACTTGCTTCATCCATAGGCTGTTATCGATCCAACTCAACAATATAAACAGAAAGTAATACAACCACGCATGCAATGAAAGAATAATCACATAAATAACAACATTGAAATTTGAGCATAAAAATAACCAACATAAATATAATTCAATGTCTGGAATAACAAACAATATTCGGGTCAAGCCCACAATACAAGGAAAACAACATTTGTTCAGTTTATTAATGTTCACAAATAAAGCAACATTTATTTAAGTGGCAAAGCAAAACATTCCTTCGCCATTGTTGCTCCCCTAGTCTGTCAGGTAAATTTCCTTGATTACCTGTAAGCTGTTCATCTAAAGAGAGGAAAATTGTCCTTAGAGCAAGTCGTGGACAGCAAGTAGAGAAACAGAGAACAATGACAATAACAGTTTAACGATGAATTCAGTGAACGATGAAATCAATAGTGTTGAATAGTGTCAAAGCGATAACAGTACAATGTGCAGTAACAATGATTTATAACGAGAACGATAAACAATAACAATATTGGTAATAATAGCAATAACACTGTTCAATAAAGATGACAATATGCAATGACATTGTGATGAAAGTCTTAAGTCTATTATTCATTTTTAATCCTAGCTAATGCACGTACAACTGCATCCCATACTACATGTTCCATGCATACAATCAATTTCGTTTAGACTAAGGTGGTAGATTCTATAGTTCATGTACTGGATATAATGACGATAACGGTAATAACACTGGACATGTGTAATTTCTTACACGATGCCGATAACGGTAAAAATACTGGACATGTGTAATTTCTTATACGATGCCAATAATGGTAAAAACACTAGACATGTATAATTTCTTACACGATACAGATAACGATAATAATCACTGGCCATCATCCGAGTACAGTCACTATATTGTCAACTACCCTAATCAACCCTTAACCCCGGCTTGATTAACATTCTTTATTCAATTAACATACAATAATGCAATTAATAAGAGACACTAGAAAGATGAAAAAAAAACCTACGATCATGCAATATACTCTATGCAAATAAATGCACCAAATATAACATTATTGAATCAATTCCATATTATTAAACATAGGAACCCAATTCTGGACAACAGTAGGTTGTTGTACCAAAATCAGAATTACTGTTGCTACAGGATAGCAAATGTGGATCCGTCAGATGTTTTAGAAAATAGACTCCTGCCTTGTTCCAAAGCATATAAATAAGATACATAAAAGTTGTGATAACATGTGTCAAAACAGCAAACTATACAGGATTTGTGTTCAGCTAGAATTTGTAAAACTGTGTTTATACAAATAGAACAGGACTGATATAGCATTAACTAATTTCAAAAAAAATAGGAAATGTTCTCTAGTGTGTCTATTACCAAAATGTAAAATTTTAAGTCATTATCTTATAGGTAGCCTGGATAAATTAATTTTGAATCAAAGTGTGAGAGCAGTTTTTAGGATCTGGAATTGTACGACACAACACCATTAAAATTACGATATCTCTCAAACCGTAACTCAGAATTCAATTCCACCAAAAAGGAAAATAAACTAGACATCTGGGGCTACATTTCATATTCAAAAAGTTATTGATTTTGGTGACATTATCTAGGACGAAACCTGCAAGGTAATGTTCAGGTTGGCATAAATTTTCAGGGTGTCAACATATTCTTTTTGAATAAAACGATTAAAAAGTTAAGGACGATGAATTGGGGGTTAACAATCACAAATCACAGCAAGCCATACCTATGTGAACATGGTATTAATATGTGTAATGTCCATAATCTTACTAATCACAAACAACTATTACACTAACATCAATCTATAAGCCATCAATACAAGTATGCAATCTACAATTATTGTGAGATGTCATGACATGGAATACAATAATAACCCATATTCCTATATTCAATAACTAACTATAGATATGAATGTAAGATCTCTATACATTGGAGACAAAGATGGTACGAAGTCAAGACTACTACTTGGATTTGCTCGTGTAAATCCGTAGTATCCCAACGATAGATTACAACAAACAATACACGATAATCAAATTGGATCTACTTGTGGGATTCAATAAAAATTCGAATATGATACAATAACTATTCGAGAAGAATGACTTGCCTTTAGATGATGATTAGATCTGATAATTTGAGAATAATGGGATCGGAATTCTGGCGACACGGCAACGAGCAAACGATCACGATAATCACAATCGGGCACGGATCTCGATGATCAAGATGGTGACCAAGATGAAAATCAAGCGAATCCAACGACCAAGATCGAATATAAAATATATAAGAATTAGAAGAGTACCAAAAGAGTAAATATACCATGATTGACAATTTGATGAAAGAGAAGAAAAAGTGGTTGAAATGTTTTACTTACCAAGTAGAAGACGAACGTGACGATCAAGGGCCGAGATCAAGTGTGATCGATCGATCGGACGACTGAGATTGAAGATCAAGATCAAGATGATGATCATGATCGCAATGAACAAAAGAGATCCGACGGTCGAGGTCAAGATCTTGATGATGATGATGATGGTGGTGGTGATGATGACCAGTGCAATCCAACGGCCAAGATCAACAGATCAAGAAGCAATCACGATCGTGATGATTAACGATCGGACGGTCAAGATAGAGATCAAACAACAAACAGCCAATAGTGGATCGCTAAACGAAAAACAACGGTCTCAAGATATGGTCGATCGGACGGCTGAGCTCAACATCAAACAACAAACAGCCACACAAAATAGTGAATCCCCTCTACTCCCAAAACAGCACACACTGAACCAGAACAGTGGATCCCCAACTTCATCCAAAATAGCAAAACACCAAAAAATAAAAACCCAACTCTTCTCTTCCTCATAACTGCGACAGAGAGAGAGAGAGAGTCGGCGGGAGAGGGACACGGCGACTGGGCGATGGGACTGGTGTCGCAAGCGACAGTGACGCAAGGGATAGGGCGTTGGGGTGCCGCACCGCTAGCTGCATCATCGAGAGGAGCACTGGCTGGCAAAGGTGCTGGCGCTGCAGTCGGTAAGGAGAAGGGCCCAGGGAGAAGGGAAGAGAGAGGGAGACGGGTTGGCGTCTGCAGGCTGACGCTGCCTCTGGCGACAGGAGGCGCGACTCAGGGCGGTGCATGGGAGATGCGGTTAGAGGCTGTCGACGGCTGCGGGAGAGGAGAAGGGAAGGAGGGGCACAGGGGTGCTGTCTGGCGTCGCGACAAGAGGTTGGACGGGAGTCGGGGTTAGGCAGGGAGCACCGCATTGGGTGGCGTCGTGGTTAGGCAGCGCGACTGGGGAGCAGGCTAGGGTTTCGGGGAGCGATGGGTAAAGGTTGGGTGTTAAGAGTGGTAGAAGATTAAGTTGCGGCTACTGAGGGGGGGGGGGTTAAACAGTGGAAATAGGGTAGGGTTTGGTATAGGTTAGATTATATATGTAGGGTTAATGGGTATGGGTTGTTGGGTAGATGAGTTTGGATCCAGTAAGAGATAGGATTACAGGGTGTTGGGTTTAAAATCGAATAGGGAAACAATTAGGATAACCAATAAAATATAATCTATAATAAAATGTACTTTGCATTACAATATAGAATTTTTTTAATACTACAAATACAATTAACAATATAAATAGATTTTTACTTTATCAATCAAGGGTAATGATAATAACAATAATAATAACAATAGTCATAATAATAATAATAATAAAATAAGAATAAAAGTAATAATAATAATACTGATAACAATAATAATAATAACAACATAAATAGGGTTTGTATTACAATATTAGAATCATAATGAATAGTTACAAATAAAATTATTGATTAAAAATAAACTTTAATAGGAGGTCCGACAATACATTTTAAGAAAAGAATTTGAAAGCAGGAAAATAATTTACAAAAATTTAAAATACCAAAAACACAGAAAATACAGAATTGGGGAAATAGGGGTTACAAATCCTACCCACCTTACAACAAAATTTCGTCCTCAAAATCTGCTTAGGCGGTACATAAGACAAGGCAAAAGCAAACTCTTATGGGGGTAACAAAACATGGGGTTCAAGGGAAAAGAAAAAATGGTGGCAACACCAAAATAAGAAGGGAAATGGATAACAGTGATGTCAACGAAATGCATAAAAGAAAAATAAACAATATCAAAGGAAAGAAACAACACAAGATAACAAAGCAAGATAGGGAGTAGGTAGAACTGGAATCGAAGAGAGAATAGATAGGGAAGAATTGAACCAATCAAGGAATCAACAGATGAAGATGAATACAAGGAACAGGGGGAAGCAACAATGCAGGGAAGAAGAAACAAGAGAATTCTGGGACTTGTGGGTTATGGGCCCACCATGCTTCCGCTACGCTACTCCGATGGTGATGTCTCAAGCAACATACGTGTCGGTGTAGGCCACATGACACTAATCGACGAACCGAGCAGGAAGACAAGAATGAGACACCAGGATCAATGAGAGTATGGGCTCAAGATAGATATAATAAATAATGCAAAATCAATATAAAGTTTGGGCTTCAATTTAAATAATTAAAAGATATGTTATAAATCAAACTAATGGGCTTTAACAAAAATAATAATAACAACAAATATTAATAATAAAAATAATAATATCAAAAATAATAAAAATAATAATAACAATAATATTAAAATAATAATAGCAATAATAATAACAGTAATAAAAATCATCATAATCATATTGGTAATAGCAATAATAATAAAATTAAAAATGTTAACAGTACCGATAATAATGATAATACATACATGACAAAATAGGATTCAACACATTCATGAAAATAATGCAATAATAATAATAATAATAATAATAATAATAATAATAATAATAATAATAATAATAATAACGATAACAAAATATACTAACAATACTAGTAAGAATAATAATGCAAGACGGAATATAATTTGGATTCAACAAATTTTTTTTTTGTATGAAGGTAATTCAATATTAACATCAATAATAAAATAACGTAAACAACAATAATAATAGCAATGGTAATATCAATAATAATAATGATACCAATAATAATAATGAAAACCATAGCAATAATAATAATAGTAGTAATAATAACATTATACAACAAAATAAGAATCTAGCTTATCAACTTTATTTTTTAAAAATAATCCAAACAGGAATATATATAGTCGATCAATTATAAATGGAAAGTGAAGTCAAAATACTCCATTAATCCACAATCGTAAGAAAATAGAAAGACTATTCACATAGAATAAGAAGTCAAAAATGAAGAGATAAAACCAAACTATAAAAAGGTTGATAACCATACAAACAATAAAGGAACACAACTTTAAAGGTTATATAAAAAATAGTTTTGGAAAAATAACCAGTCAAGATACATAGAAATACGAACAAATTTAGCTAAGTAAAGAAATATTAATAACAATGAATGTAAAAGGCATAATAATTAGTGAATGTGGACATTATAATCAATACTCGAAAAACAAATTAAAGGGTAACGAGAAAAATAGGACAAAATATATAAATGTAAGGAGACTTAAAAGGAGTTCATTAAATATTACCAAAGTAAGCATCAAATCATTAATTAAGACGTGGAAACAAAAGTAAGTGAGAAATCTAAAATGTTAAAGAATTGAAAAACGGTGGCAATAAATAGTAATTCACAAAATAACGAAAACTTGGACCATAGTTGATGTACTCAATCTTAACATAAATGTCAAAAAAATAAGCTGTAAACACAAAATAGAGTAAAATCAACTATACCAGTTCAAATTGTATGGAAACATAAAGTGTAATTGTATAAACAAAATATCATAAAGAAAATATTTCTTTACCATTAGTTCCATTATATAAGTAAAAATATTTGAAATATCAATTAGCGAATAAGTAGAAAATCTTGCCTCCTTAACATCAAGTTGCATGTTTGCCTTCACGACATCAGGTTACAGGTTGCCGTATGAATATTCGGTTGCACATTTTACCTCCCCGACATCCAGTTGCAATTTGCCTCCATTGACATCAAGCTGCATATTTGCCATCTCGACATTAGGTTGCACCGAAATGGTGAAATGGAAATTGTAACCTTCCATATACACAGGGATATGGGACATTTAATTTAAGTATGATGTTATGTTTTGAAATTCGTGATATAAAAATAGTAGAAAAGTAAGAAATGGAGTTGAAAGTCACACAATGGAATATCAAAATAGATGTATAGATTATAAATATCAAACACAATAGTACAAAATAATAGTAGTTAAAATGATTTATAAAAGTAAGGAGAAAAAGGGAATGAAATACATACATAAGCATAATGCAAATGTGAATGAGAAAATATATATGGAGTGTAGCAAATTTACACAATAAATATATCATAAAAATATACAGTAACGTAGGAATTAAACAAGTCTCTAACATGTCGTTGAAAATCTACCGATGCCGATCGACATACCAAGCAGGAAGAAAAGAATGGACAGCTCCAGAATCAAGGAAATATGGGCACAAAAGAATAAAATTATACCCAGTAAGGAATCAACGAATGTGAATGAATGGAAGGGACGAACAACCAAGAAATGAAGGAATTGAATATGAAGGAATCAAAAAGTGGATCAAAAATGTTGGAATCCAAATTATATGTTGGTTATCAATTATTCATGTGATTCACGCGTGTTGTATATATTGTTAAGTCAAACCGGTTAAACCCAATTAATCAGGGTCCACCCCCAAACTAGTTAGAGTCAAACCTGGCTCTGATACCACTAAAAACCTTATCACGCTCTGCTTCCCAAAAATACGAATGCAAACATGTGATACAGCCCAGCAAATGACTTGTGTCATCCATAGGCTGTTATCGATCCAACTCAACAATACAAACAGAAAGTAATACAACCACGCATGCAATGAAAGAATAATTAAATAAATAATAACATTGGAATTTAAGCATAAAAATATCCAACATAAAAATAATCCAACGTCTGGAATAACAAACAATATTCGGGTTACGCCCACAATACAAGGAAAACAACATTTGTTCAATTTGTTAAAGTTCTCAAATAAAGTAACATTTATTTAAGCAGCGCAGCAAAACATTTCCTTCGCCATTGTTTCTCTCCTAGTCTGTCAAGTAAATCTCCTTGATTACCTGTAAGCTGTTCATCTAAAGAGAGAAAAAATGTCCTTAGAGCAAGTCGCAGACAGCAAGTAGAGAAACAGAGAACAATGGCAAGAACGATATAACGATGAATTCAATGAACGATGTAATCAATAGTGTTGAATAGTGACAAAGCGATAACAGTACAATGTGCAATAACGATGATTTATAACGATAACGATAAACAATAACAATAATGGTAACAATATGCAATAACAATGTGATGATAACAATGACAATATGCATTAGCTAGGATTAATTCAAGAAAAATTAGGGAATGTTCTCTAGTGTGTCTATTATCAGCATGCAAAATTTTAAGTCATTATCTTATAGGTAGCATGGTTAAATTAATTGTGAATCAAAGTGTGACAGCAGTTTTTAGGTTCTGGAATTGTACGACACAGCAGCAGTAAAACTGCGATATCTCTCAAAACGTAACTCGAAATTCAATTCCACCAAAAAGAAAAGTAAACTAGACAACTGGGGCTACATTTCATATTTAGGAAGTTATTGATTTTGGTGACATTATCTAGGTCGAAACAGCAAGGTAATGTTCTGGTTGGCATAAATTTTCAGGGTGTCAATATATTCTTTTTGAATAAAACAATTAAAAAGTTAGGGACGATGAATTGAGGGTTAACAATCATAAATCACAGCAAGCCATACCTATGTGAACATGGTATTAAGATGTGTGATATCCATAATCTTACTAATCACAAACAACTATTACACTAACATCAATCATATAAGCCATCAATACTAGTATGCAATCTACAATTGTTGTGAGATGTCATGACATGGAATACAATAATAATCCATATTTCTATATTCAATAACTAACTATAGATATGCATGTAAGATCTCTATACATTGGAGACAAAGATGGCACAAAGTCAAGACAACTACTTGGATTAGCTCGTATAAATCTATAGTATCCCAACGGTAGATAACAATAAGCAATACACGATAATCAAATTGGATCTACTTGCAAGATTCAATAAAAATTCGAATATGATACAATAACTATTCGAGAAGAATGACCTGCCTTTAGATGATGATTAGATCCGATAATTTGAGAATAACGGGATCGGAATTCCGGCGACACGGCAATGAGCAAACGATCACAATAATCACAATCGGGCACGGATCTCGATGATCAAGATGGTGACCAAGATGAAGATCAAGCGAATCCAACGGCCAAGATCGAATATAAAATATATAAGAATTAGAAGAGTACCAAAAGAGTAAATATACCATGATTGACAATTTGATGAAAGAGAAGAAAAAGTGGTTGAAATGTTTTACTTACCAAGTAGAAGACGAACGTGACGATCAAGGGCCGAGACCAAGTGTGATCGATCGATCGGACGACTGAGATTGAAGATCAAGATCAAGATCAAGATGATGATCACGATCGCAATGATCAAAGGAGATCCAACGATCGAGATCAAGATCTTGATGATGATGGTGGTGGTGATGATGACCAGTGCAATCCAATGACCAAGATCAACAGATCAAGAAGCAATCAAGATCGCGATGATTAACGATCGGACGGCTATAGAGATCAAACAACAAACAGCCAATAGTGGATCGCTAAACGGCAAACAATGGTCTCAAGATATGGTCAATCGGACGTTTGAGCTCAACATCAAACAACAAACAGCCACACAAAACAGTGAATCCCCTCTACTCCCAAAACAGCACACACTGAACCAGAACAGCGGATCCCCAACTTCATTCAAATCAGCAAAACCCCAAAAAAATAAAAACCCAACTCTTCTCTTCCTCATAACTGCGATAGAGAGAGAGAGAGAGTCGGCAGGAAAGGGACACGGCAACAGGGCGACGAGACTGGCGGTGCAAGCGGCAGCAACGCAGGGGATAGGGCATCGAGGTGTCATGCCGCTGGCTGCGTTGTCGAGATTAGCACAGGCTGGCAGAGGTGCTGGTGCTGCAGTCAGCAAGGAGGAAGGGCCAGGGAGAAGGGGAGAGAGAGGGAGACGGGTTGGCGGCTGCAAGCTGATGCTGCCTCTGGCGACAGGAGGCGCGACTCAGGGCGATGCACGAGAGATGCGGTGAGAGGAGAAGGGAAGGAGGGGCACCGGGGTGCGGTCTGGCGTGGCGACAAGAGGGTGGACAGGAGTCGGGGTTAGGCAGGGAGCACCGCGTTGGGCGGCGTAATGGGTAGGCGGCGCGACTGGGGAGCAGGCTAGGGTTTCGAGGAGAGATGGGTAAAGGTTGGGAGTTGAGAGAGGAAGAAGATGAAGTTGCGGCTGCTGAGGGGGGGGGGGGGGTTAAACAGTGGAAATATGGTAGGGTTTGGTAGAGGTTAGATTATATATGTAAGGTTAATGGGTATGGGTTGTTGGGTAGATGAGTTTGGATCCAGTAAGAGATAGGATTATAGGGTGTTGGGTTTTGAATAGGGAAACAATTAGGATAACCAATAAAATATAATCTATAATAAAATATACTTTGCATTACAATATAGAATTTATTTGAATATTACAAATACAATTAACAAAATAAATAGATTTTTACTTTATTAATCAAGGGTAATGATAATAATAATAATAATAATAATAATAATAATAATAATAATAATAATAATAACAATAGTCATAATAATAATAATAAAATAAGAATAAAAGTAATAATAATAATACTGATAACAATAATAATAATAACAACATAAATAGGGTTTGTATTACAATATTAGAATCATAATGAATAGTTACAAATAAAATTATTGATTAAAAATAAACTTTAATAGGAGGTCCGACAATACATTTTAAGAAAAGAATTTGAAAGCAGGAAAATAATTTACAAAAATTTAAAATACCAAAAACACAGAAAATACAGAATTGGGGAAATAGGGGTTACAAATCCTACCCACCTTACAACAAAATTTCGTCCTCAAAATCTGCTTAGGCGGTACATAAGACAAGGCAAAAGCAAACTCTTATGGGGGTAACAAAACATGGGGTTCAAGGGAAAAGAAAAAATGGTGGCAACACCAAAATAAGAAGGGAAATGGATAACAGTGATGTCAACGAAATGCATAAAAGAAAAATAAACAATATCAAAGGAAAGAAACAACACAAGATAACAAAGCAAGATAGGGAGTAGGTAGAACTGGAATCGAAGAGAGAATAGATAGGGAAGAATTGAACCAATCAAGGAATCAACAGATGAAGATGAATACAAGGAACAGGGGGAAGCAACAATGCAGGGAAGAAGAAACAAGAGAATTCTGGGACTTGTGGGTTAATAATAATAATAATAACAATAGTCATAATAATAATAATAAAATAAGAATAAAAGTAATAATAATAATACTGATAACAATAATAATAATAACAACATAAATAGGGTTTGTATTACAATATGAGAATCATAGCGAATAGTTACAAATAAAATTATTGATTAAAAATAAACTTTAATAGGAGATCCGACAATACATTTTAAGAAAAGAATTTGAAAGCAGGAAAATAATTTTAAAAAATTTAAAATACCAAAAATACACAGAAAATACAGAATTGGGGAAACATGGAACTTGCTGTTGCGTCTAGCAAGTTTTGTAAAGACAATTTTAGGCCGGTGTTGGATGCCAAGCCTATTGCACGAAGATGAAGGTTGTTAGAAAGACTCGAGCAAGTAGCAGGGTGCTGCACTTGTTGTTTGAAGTGAGCGAGTTGTAGATGGAGCTCGTGCAAAAAGCAAGGCGTTGAACTCATTATTTGGAGTCAATGAGTTGTTTGGGAGAACTTGAGCGAAAAGCAAGGCATTGAACTCGTTGCTTAGAGCCAACTAGTAGTTGACGGAGCTCAAGCAGTAATCAGAGTGTATAACTCGTTATTTGGAGCCAACGAGCTATTTGGTGGAGCCTGAGCGAAGACAAAGGCATTGAACTCGTTGTTCGAAGTCAATGAGTTGTTGATAGAGCTCAAACGATAAGCAGAGCATTGAACTTGTTGTTTGGAACCAACGAGTTGTTAAAGAAGCCTGAGCGAAGAGTAGGGCGTTGAACTCGTTGCTTAGAGCCAACAAGTAGTTGACGGAGCTCAGGCGGTAATCAGAGCATAGAACTCGTTATTTGGATCCAACGAGCTATTTGGTGGAGCTTGAGCAAAGACCAGGCATTGAACTCATTGTTTGGAGTCAACGAGTTATTGATAGAGCTCAAGCGGTGAGCGGAGCGTTGAACTCGTTGTTGGGAGCCAACGAGTTGTAGACAGAGCCTGAGCGAAGATCAAGGCGTTGAACTCATTGTTTGGAGTCAACGAGTCATTGATGGGGCTCAAGCGGGAATTAGAGCATCGAACTCGCTATTTGGAGCTAACAAGTTGTTTAGGAGAACTCGAGCAAAGACCAAGGCGTCGAACTTGTTGTGTAGAGCCAACGAGTAGTTGCCGGAGCTTAAGTGGCAATCTGAGCATAGAACTTGATGTTTAGAGCCAACAAGTTATTGGTGAATCTTGTGCGAAGAGCATGACGTTGAACTCGTTGTTTGGAGCCGAGAGCAGAGCATTGAACTCGTTGTTCGGAGCCAACAAGTTATTGGTGAGAGCAGAGCGTTGAACCCGTTGCTTGATGTTAACAAGTAGTTCAAGTGGCGTGTGTAGTGCCAAACTCATTTTAGAGCGAATGATTTGTGGATAGTCTAAATCTTCTTATATTGAAGTGAAATCACTTGTGTTTGATTAGCGTTGAGGTGATTCTGTTCTTCTCTTTGCCGACAAATAGTTACGTACATCGAACGAGGTCCTTGGGACATAGAGCTTGCTCTCCTTCGTGATACACTATGCTTGACAAAGTTGGGACTCTCCCTTTCGCATGGCGCTTTAAGCGAGATGGAGTTGGAGCTTGCTCAAGGGAAGGTGGTCTAATAAACCTGGAGCTTTCCTGCCTAAGGAAGACTTGTCTTGAATTTCATCATCAAGAGTTGAGGCAGCCCTATGGAGCTGTTAGCTAGAAGGAGGCCGGTGAATAGGTTTGTTTCTCTTAAGTAGAGCATCTCTCTAGGGTGTAGCTAGAAGAACAGCTTACATGACAGTTTGTCGCATTGCATTTGCAGGACTTTTGGTAGCGATTCTTAGACGTGAAACGTAGACTCATTGTAATTCTGCAGTTGTAATGAGACATGTAGTTTATGCAATAAGAAGTCTTCTATGTGCCGGTGTCTTGTCCGTGATTCATCGTCTTAGGGGTCGGCTGGTCATATGAGCTGCTCTTGGAGAGAGTTAGACTCTTGACTAGCCATTTTGTATTTGTATATGTCTGTAATGCTACTGGATCTGAACATATGGGTTTGCGATAGTTCTGTGATTTGAAGAACTCCTTTCATATGCTTGATCCTTGCTGTCATGGTTGATGTGCCATCGACTGAGCTCTTTGTAGCTAAATAACAGGGCCTCAAGTCTGTTGAGTATAGCTAACAAACTGTCGACGATGTATGACGGAGTTTGGCATTACTCCGTCTTGCATTCAGCTAGTTGTAGGGACAACTCTGAAAGATTTGTTTTCCAAACTTACTGTATGGGTCCTCTAACAAATTGTAAGAGTCACATCGAGTGGAGAGTTGAAGTCTAAGTGTTGCTTTTTACAAGTGTTACTAGAGTAGCCGTGATCCATAATTTTGGACCTCTTAATCTGTCGTTGAGGGAATTTAACTAGTTGCAGGAACAGATCGAATGGTGAGTTGAACTCTGAAAGTGTGTAATTGCAGGTCGCGAGAGTAACTTTGAGCCACAGGTATGGATTCCGAACTTGTTAGTTTGAGTATTAACAGGTTGTAGGAGCAGATCGAATGGCGAAGTGCACTCTGAACTTGCTTCTTTGCAAATTGCGAGAGTCTTTATCAAGCCATGGGTATGGACTCCGAACCGGTTGTGGAGGCACTAACGGATTGCAGGAGCAGATCGAATGGCGAAGTGCACTGTGAACTTGCTTTATTGCAAATTGTTAGAGTCTCTTCGAGCCATGGGTATGGGCTCCGAATCCATCTTACGAGAATAGTTGTAACGAGTGTTTGGTGCCGTTTATGTGTATAAGTTTGGCACTCAACTCGTTATATAAGTCTCCAAGGAATTTTAACTAGTTTTAGGAACAGATCGATTGGTGAGTTGTGCTCTAAATGTGCAGGACTGCAAGTTGCGAGAGTAACCCCCGAGTCATGGGTCTGGATTCTGAACTTGTCTTGTGGAAATCTTATAACGAGTGTTTAGCGCGGCGTTTAGCTCGTTGTTTGCTTTGATGAATAAACAGGTTGCAGGAGTAGATCGAATGGCAAAGCACACTCTGAACTTGCTTTATTACAAATTGCTGGAGTAACTTCGAACCATGGGTATGGACTCCGAACCCGTCTTGTAGGAAGCTTTTAACGAGTTTTTGGTGTCATTTTTGTGTACAATTTTGGCACTTAACTCATTGTATGCTTTCGTAGAGTTGTTCGAGAATTTTGCAAAAATTCATAGTATATTTTATTGGAAAATAAAAAACTAAGCGGCTGCTCTAGTGGCTGACCATTATTACAACTTGGAAAAATTTGCTGGGAAATAGAACTAAGCGGCTGCTCTAGTGGTTGGCCGTTATTACAAATTGAGAGAATTTGCTACTACTATTAAGAGAGGACGTTTGAGACGCCCTCATTCACCTTCAAGGTGTTCCACCTTCCAAGTTCTGCTGATATCTCCCTGCCCCCCGGGTCTTCACGTTGATGAGCTGTTGGGCAAACAACTTGGTAGACCTTACCTGGACTTACCTGTTTTGGATGGAGCCCCCCATTGTTTTGCATAGAGAAATGAAAATCTTCTGATGCACCAATGTGTTTAGGAAAGATTATTTGTTTTCGTTGAATGGGCAGAATGGCTTCGAGCGAGGGATTCAGGTTTATTACTGTGTTATGATGAGAACTAGTTTGGACCTGGTGAGAGATGATTTGGAAGATTTGGAAGTTCTTGGTAGAGTTGTTTATGGCAAAGGCTTCAAGCTCGTTTATAGTCTTGGAATAATTCTGATTGCTTTCTGGAGGTAGCTCTATAGCATCGAGGGGAAGAACCGAGCCGCCCATTGTAGTGGTGTAGCATGCTTGTAACACCCCTATTTTTTTTTTTTTTTTTTTTTTTTCAAAACCAAACCTCTAAATTCAATTCTTTCAATTTCTATATCACTTTAAACAAAATTAAGAAAGTTATATTTCAAGGAAAATTTTGGCAGAGTTTCCCCTGTAAATTTTGCCCTGAAACACAAATAGCTTACGAAATTCTGCTCAAAATTCCGTAGCTCACAATACATGCAATAATTTCACGGGCTCCCCAGGCTAAAATGAGCAGAAACACACCGGCAATATAATATAATACTCTGGGGGCCAAACTCATAACAGAATATCAATTAACAATTAAAAACCATAAATTTCCTTTAAAAACTTATATAAGTGATATAGAAACTAAAGAAAACTTTACAAAAACCAATCACAGAACCCAATACTCCACAACGAGGTGGGTACGGGCTTTCTTACCTCACCACAGCACTATATACCTATACTTTTACCATAATACAAAATAATACATCAACCATTCACTTTTCTACATATACTAAATACATAAATAATCTATCACCTCAACAAAATAAAATTCCTAACTTTATAACTACCTCGCCCTGCTGCTAGCAACCTGCAGGAGAGTTAGGGTTGTCCACTCTCAGGGAGGGACCCCCCTAACCCCCAGAAAATATCAGGGGTTAGCCATTTCTGGTGTGAGTATAATTTAAAAATCTAACAAATGAATTAAATTATATAAAGAAAATAATTTAAACTTACAAACATCAAGTAAGAAGATACACCGTGAACATCTGAACTTAAAAACATCATCAATACGATTTACATCAAAATACTCCTCAAATTTGCATCGAATTATAAAATTACCCATAATTCACACATTCCACTATATACTTCACATCAACCTCATATTTATCCTTATTTTATATTTGCACAATACGAATATCCATACAATCCATTCCTTTTCAAATTAAATCCCCTAACCCGAATATTAATTCCTCCACAATTATCACCATATTAGAATTTCGCTATTTATATAAACATCACTTACATGATGCTATTACATCTTTCTTTAATAACCATTTATATGGATACAAACTCATAACACAACATACTTTCTGCATTAACCATTTTCGTAACCATTCTCCAAATACGGGTATTTATTTTATTGTAATATAACAAGTATCACCTTCTTACATATATGCTTCTATTCTCATAATGCCACATTCATTCATGTCTTATGACGCAAATATAACATCTTATTGCTTATTGCAATGCTCTCACATTTCATCTCATCATTAACACATCATTAATTAGAATGCTTATACTCATTACATCGAAAACATGTTTTATAGTTCATTCCCATCTCATTATACCACTTTAGTAATTCTCATTCTTATATAAGTAATATATCTTATTATTATCATTTTCACTTAATCCCCAAACACAATTTGGGGCCACAACATATCACACCCCTTAGCCGATAGCTTGGGTAATAATTACTGCACCTCAAACACACAGTTTGGGTAATATCACATCACATCTCAAGCCGATAGCTTGGTTATTAATTCACTTCAATCACTGATCATCTTCACTTTACTTAATTCTGCATTTCCATTAATCATTACCACTAACATACCAACTCACCCTGCGAATTATGCCAAGGCAGGTAGTTCCCACCATTTCCACAGAAATAGCGGGCAGGTAGTTCCTTGACATAATTCCAAGGTACAACTCATATCATACTGTATTTTACTTTACTGATCACATACATAATACAATTTCTTCGTGCTATTCATAAGAACACATGTCTCTTGTATTATTTTCATTTTAAATTAACCACGTACTGCATTTATCACTTCTTTTCAAACACTAACTCATAACTCGTTTTCCTTCACATTTACTTCATTCACAACCACTTTCTTTCTCATACACAATTCACTTTCTTTACTACACATTCTTATTTACACTTAGTTATTTATTAGTTTGTCAACCAGTGAGCCACAGTATCCCAACATACTGAAAGCCGACAGCCTAGTAAACACGCGGCCCGATGCTCACACAGAGTCTTACTCGTCCGAGGCTACGTCTTCCTCCTAGCCGAACTAGCGAGGGAACCACTAACCCCAAGTAGAACTTGGGTACTTCCTCCCAGCCAAAGCCAAGAGGGAAAAAGCCACGTCCCAGGTAAACTGGGTACTTCCTCGCGACGGCTATCATCGAGGGAAAAACACCACACCCCAGGTAAACTGGTACTTCCTCCCAGCCGATGGCCAGGAGGGAAAAACCACGTCCCAGGTAAACTGGGTACTTCCTCGCGACAGCTGTCATTGAGGGAAACTGGGCCTCAAGCCGATAGCTTGGGCGATAAAATCCACTTACCCCAAACACACAGTTTGGGTCCACTATTCCCAAGCCGGTCCTTGGGCGTTAGGAGGTCTAGCCCAAACCCCCAGGATTGCTGTAGGTACTGGTCAACAAAGCCATCTGTTATTAGCATTAATCATTTCATCTTTTCGTCTTGCTTTATCACACAAGCGTTTCACTTTTTAATTCAATAATTGCCACAACCTCGACTTTAATCACGTGAATTAATACCACATTTTATTAGCACATACCAGCTGATCTTTTATCTTCATATCATTCTACCATATTATGCATACACCCTGTTATTCAACACATAACTCATCATATCATATTAATGCACAATATTAATGCGCCAGGATATTTATTTTGCCATAACAACCCACATCAAGGGTACCATGTTATTCATTACCTCATTATATCATATATAGACTTACGCCCAGTTATAACATAAATAAAAGAACTACATTAAGTTATTCCATATAGTAAAGGTGTCAAAATGTATACTTCATCACATTATAATATCATATTATTACCCATTAATTTATTTCGAACATAATTAGGATATAAACATATACTTTATCACATCACCAGTCATTATCGTCTATATATATATATCACCACATACGTTACATTTGTAAGTTTCCAAGAGAAATGACTACAATCACTTATTTCATCTAACTGAACTCCATAGCAACCAATCAAAGCAGGCTAGCTCATACACAATACTCTATGTAAGTAAAATCACCTATAAGGGCCTATATGCCCCAAATTATATACAAAACATGCACTATATATATATGGGTTTCCAAAACATGACCACAATTACTAATTTCGTCTAACTACATCTTATAACAGCCATCCATATCATGCTAGCCTATATACAAGGCTCCACATGTACCCGATCATCTACATCGGCTTATTCATCCAAAAACATGCACAAAACATGCACGGGGTAATTATATGCATAAACCGCTTAATATATTTAATTTTTATACTTCAACACGTCACATTAACCCATAATATAGGTTTTATATACTTAGAATAGTTAATTTCCCCAAATTTCCCAAAAACCCTCTTTCGGGCCCCTAAAAATCCGTATTTTCTTTCAAAATCAATTTTTACCATAACTTCTACGAAATACATCAAAAAGTCACGAAATTTGGCCACAACATAAAATATATATAAACACAACATACTCACCTGACGGATCGAGCAAACGATGTCCCACGTCCGCCCTGTAGCCAGTCGAAGTTTGATTTTTTCCACCTAAATAGGAAATTATAGGACCGATTAGCTTAAAGCTCAAAACTCGACCTACGAACCTCCAAATTCGAATCCGTCTTCACCCACACATCACAAATGACATAAGTAGCCGAGCTACATCGACGGATTTCAAATTCGGACCCCAATACAAAAAACTCACTTATTGATTGGAGGCTTCCTATTATGAAAATTCTCTATCTCGTAATTTCTTTAATCCGTTCTTCCTAATTTCTCAAATTAGGGTTAATAACAATAATAAAACCCAATTACACCTCCGAATTCATCAAATTCTCACCTCAATCTCGCTCGGGCATTCCACAAAACACCCGGCATGCATTTTCACCTGTAGTCTATTTCACTCCATTTAATTACGCTTAAGCCTATAAAAATCATCCTAAATTCATATTAATACTTTCATAATACTCTACACCCTCTTATGCATTTTCTACAATTATTAGCATCGAGTTTCCTACCCGATTTCATAAACCCTATAATCCGAGTTTATGCCAAAATCACCACTCACCATTTTATTCTAATGGTTCACTACAATTTTTACTACCATACAAGAGATAATTCTTATATATATGTATATCTCTATTTTACAAACCCAAAACCCTAATTTATCAACAACTTACAATTTTCCTAATAACCTACTAATTCCTCCTATCTACCACTTCCAACATCTCTAAGTCTCACTACCATAATAATCCTACTCCATAAAAATTATCCAAACTAAATTTTATACAATAAAATAGTTAGGGTTTACCTTTTCGAAATCCTTTCGAAAATCCGACACTTCCACGATGTAGAGAACCCTTCAATTAGCCTAGCTCCCAATTTAATTTGGATTTGGCGAAGAACCCAAGTGGATTTGAGCGGGGAAGAGAAAGGCCGAAAGTGGGGTTCGGCGCTCTCTGGTTTCGATCGGGAATGGAAAAGAAAGAAAAGAAGGGAGAAGGAAGGAGGAAAGGAGGAGGGGGGGTTTATAAAAATATTAATAACATTAATAATTAAATAAAGGCTATTTAGCAAATAAACCCCCAATACCCTAAAATATTTCAAATAAACACCAACTTTATACTTTAATAATACTAATAATACAAAATACATTAAATCATCTCATAACAATCCTCCAAAATTATAAAATAAAGTAAATAATATTTCTTCACATAAAATCTCAACTCATGGCTTCAACATATCATCTACACCAATCCAATTAAAATATCCATACCAGTATCAACAAGATATCACTTAAAATAATTCTCACCCCTACAAAATATAAAAACGAATATTTTCGGTACTTTAAAATCCGAGGTGTTACAATGCTCGTGCTGCCTGTTGGCTTCCTACAACTTGGCCTACGCCAGTTGCTATTGGGAACTTCATTTTCATGTGAGATGCAGAGGCAACTGCATGGAATGCCGCTAGGCTGGGACGGCCGAATATAGCATTGTATGCAGCTTTGACATTGACTACCAAAAAGTCCAGTGCTTCCATTCGAATAGCATGGGCTTTCCCTGCTGTCACATCTAGTGTGACGACTCCTTCTACTTGAACGGGGACACCAGAGAATCTGTGGAGTTTCTAACCGGTTAGCTTAAGTCGGTCTCAAGAGAGCTTGAGAACCTCGAACGTGGCCATGAAGAGGATGTTCACTGAGCTGCCATTGTCCACCAGGATGCGGTGTACCTTGTGATTCACCATGCAAAGGTTTATGACCAATGCATCGCAATGAGGTGTTCGGACGCCTTCTAAGTCCTTGTCGGAGAAAGATCTTGGGATCCCGATATTTTTGGCAGGCAGAATGTTTTTTATGGAGTTGACTTCCCTGACGAAAGCTTTGCGGGAGGAGTTGGAATCTCCCCTTATCAGGCCTCCACAAATGGAGTGGAGGACGGCCATATGTTGAGAGTCTAGCGGCTTGTATGGCCTTTCCTGACGCTTATTAGCCCCTAGGATGGAGGGTTTTCGACGTCGTTGTCTTTCTGAATGAAGTTGGAGAGATAGTGTAACACCCCGCAAAATTGAAAATGACAATTTTGCCCTTGCATGTTACGCACATGTATTTTGTACCGTTACTGGTAATATTTGTAACGTGTTTTCACTACGTATTTTATTTTCCGACTATTTACGCATTTTCCATATTGATTTTATCTTATTTTGAGTCAACTCGAATATATATTTCAATCTCTGCGTTTTACGTGACGTGTTTTCGATGCACGTATCGATTACTTATTTTTTCACCGCTATGTGTGGTATTTCTGTGTTTCAATTATTTATTTTATATATTCAAATCCATTTTTATAGAACGGAAATTTATTTTTCTCGCATTTTGATCTAAATACTTTTGTACGTGTTTTCCATGTACGTGACGATTACATCGTAGAATATATAAAATTAATAAATATATTTTTCTTATGTTATTTTTTATTATATTTTAATAATTTTCCGTTGATAAAGTCGATTTCGCATTTTCGATATTTTTACGTGCAAAGTACGTGTTTCGGTGCACGTATTTGGGCGTGTTCTTTTTCAAAATAAATTTCATGAAGAATGTGTATCTATTTTAATCGTTCATGAAAAGTATAATTTTTAAGTTAATTTTATATGCATATTACATATATAAATAATTGTTTTAAAAGAATTAAATAAATAATTTATTTTGTAGTGTACACAAAGCACGTGCACGTGCACACGTGCAATGTGCACACTAAAAGAGTCAAAACCGAGCTGTTCATTTAAAGTAGGAGGGAAAACAAGTTTTGAAAATTTTGAGAGTGGTGTTAGTGTTGTTAGTTGTGTGAGTAGTTATTCTAACTACCCTATTACTCTTTGTATAATACCCCTACCCCTACGCCTTTCTCCATCATCTTCTTTCCTTCTCTTTCCTTCTCCTCTGTCAGATCAAATCCGAAGCTCTCTCTGTTCAATTCGAAGCCTCTATCCAGCATGCTCTCCTTGTTTTCCCCATTCATTTACAAGGTGTATAAATATAGATACACTTAAATGCTACCTTTCTCTCCCATCTTTTCTTTCCTTCCTTCCTTGTTTTGTCAACATCCGAGCCCCAAGTCCAACCAGCATAGCCTTGTGCTACTCCACCTAATACATACATATATTTATATCTTTTGCTATCATATACATATACATATATACCCTCTCCTCATCATCACGCCCTCATCTCACTGCCTCTCCTTCTCCTTCTTTCTTCCAATTCTTCCCGAAACCCAAGCCAGCACCCGCAAGCCCTTTCACCTCATCCCCGGGCTACACCTCCACCTCCACCATCGCCAACCTCCCACTTCCAACCAAGCTCCACACTGCACCTCGCACCCCCGAGCTCCATGCCCTTCTTCTTTCTCCTCCTTCACCCTAAACCCATCACCATTCGCTGCCTCACCCTCTGCCTCGCAGCTACCACCATTTCCTCCACCCCGCCATCTCCTTCACCACAATCACCACCGCCATCACACCCTAAGCCAGCTCCGCACATGCCCCTACTCCAGCCCGGACTGCCTCCACCGCTCCTCCACTCTCACTACAAGCTCCCTGCCTCTCGACCTCCTCCTTCTTTCCAAAGCTCCTCACCGTTGTCGCCCTGTCCATCCTCGCGTGACCACCCGCAACCCTCCATCGCCATCGCCGAGCACCTGACCACCCTATCTCCCTTTCACTCTCTCCCACCATCACCACCTCCTTGGTTGTCCCCGACCTCTAAGCACCACCACCTCTGAAGCCACCACCACCTTCTCCCACCATCACCGAGCTCACCTCCCCTGCCTCTACTTAACCCTTCGTCGTCTCCACCATGCCGACACCTGCATTCCGAGCACCACAGCAACCCGTCAGCCTCCACCTCCACTACTGCCGCCTTCCCTGCCTTCGCCACCGAACAACAACCCCCTTCTTCTTCCTTGATGTCCCGATGCCAACCCAAACTTCGAGCTCCAACTTGCTGCGCACTCGAGAGCCCTCCCCTCGCTGCCAAGTGACTCTTGTTGTCGTTGTTACGATTGCTGCTGCCCTTGCCATTCGCTACCATGTACCGCCATTGCTCATCGCCGTGCGTCGGTGCCATTCATGTTGCTACCTCCATTACTGCGGTTGTAAGTTCAAGATACTAGCCTTCCATTTCACATTATCGAGCTCGTGTAATCTCCGTCTTCACCCCATGATTCTCGTCGCATTCATAATCATCATGTATAAGGCAAGCATTTTCTTGAACTCTCAGCAAGAACCTAGTTATCGTCATGTTTTCTTGTCTAGTTACTTATTCTATGCTATTGATTCAAATCTTGAACCGTTAACACACTTCGAATCGTGTTATCAAAAATCAAATAACTCAGACCTGTCAATTGCCCGAATTTGCACTGCATATTTGCCCCAGCTCCAGATACTGAATCAAAGAGCTTTATACATGAATCTTGTAGCTCTTCAAGTGTAGAATCCAGAATATTTTACGGTTTCACAATCCGATTTATAGATTGTGAGATATCACGATTTTAGTACTGTCATGTTATAAATTCCAGAATACCGAAGCTGTGCACGAAACCTACTGTCCTGTCTCTTGTACTGAGAATTAGACCAAGTTCCCAATACTAGATCCAAGAACTTTATACATCAAATTCCTAGCCCATCGAGTCTAGAATCCATAACATCTTATGGTTTCTATATCCGATTTATAAATTGAAGTTATTAACATTTTAGTACTGTAACAGAACTGTGCACGAAACATCGAAACCAGCAAATAATAAATTTTTACGCATAACTACTATCCCTAGAATGTATCGTGTGATTATGCATTGGAACCGAAAGGGAGCCTACTTTCTAGAATCTCTGACGTAATCAGATTTGCTTTTCTATAGCAACGGAAAAGTGAATTTAAACGCAGATAGGCGTTGTTGTCTAAAAATTCATCTCTATGTTTTTGCATATAAACCCGTTATTTTCCATATTTAATAAACTGAACTATAAATATTGTTTCTTAATTATAACGATATAATAGATTGATAGATTTTCTTTATATCATGCATTTTGATAATTCCATAATTACTACCATTGGTACATGTACCTGTTTCACTTCTCATACCTATGATTTCTGCCCTTGATATTTTTCTTGATTCTTGATTAACTGTCTTGATATTACCGTTCCACTAGTCGTACCGACTGAGTGTTCCTGATTAATTATTGTAAAAGAATAATAAGTCGGGGTTATATGGGTACGGCTTAGTCGGGACAATATAGGGGAGCATACTCAAAAAAATGCCCGTGTTTAATGGAATAATAATTCTTGATTCTTGATTACACAATTCTTGATTACAGGATTCTTTATTACATGTCTTGATACTATCACTGGAAGACCCGAGCAATCCTATAAAATTCACTACTTAAGTCTAAACGTCACATGACTGATATTCACCCGAACTTGTGGTATGGGACACCTGATTGCGTGCATTAGAAAAGTTAACGAAACCGATAGACTGAAGATCGACAATAAGCATGATTCTTGATTACATGATTCTTGATTACATGATTCATGATTCTTGGTTACATGATTATTGATTAACTGATTCTGGGTTACCAATTAATTATACTTTGAAGTCTTGAATACACTAGTTTGAAGTTGTTGCTTACATGATCATATTGTTCCAGTTCCTTGCTTCCTCTCATATTGTGTTGTACTGTTTTTTAGTAATTGCACTGCTACTTCTTATTCCTTTCTTGTTATATCTTGTTATTTTACCATTAAACTGCTTGTTGCTACCTACTGCCCGAAGCTTGCTCTAACGTGTACTTTCCTATTTTCTTTGAGTTAATGTTTATACAAGACAGATGATGATTTACAGAAGGAACTTGATGATCGGACTCTCCAGACGGAATTACTATAGCTATTTCTCTACCACCTCATTATAATAAACTGTTTAGTACATTGTTTATTCTCGGGAATTTTGACCCAAATTTCTTGTATCTAAGATATTGGTTATTGTATTCCAGCATTGTTAATGTGATTATTATTATTACCCGTGTTGTTGAGCTTACTGGTATTGTACAGCTTATGGATGATATGAGTTTGTATACTTATATCATTCGCAGGGCCTCAATTGCGTGCCCGTACTTCCGTATAGTGGGAAACAGGGCATGACAGGTTTTTAGTGGAATCGGAGCCTAGGCTCGAACCATGTTAAGCTCAACAAGTACACACACCGCAATGATCACATGAACATTGATAACCATCTTTCGAACTCGAATATTAAACTTATTCGATTCATTTTTTATCCATTCATATTTCATTCTTTCATTGCTAATTTCCATGTCACTTACACTCTTCTTCATTCATTGATTCATTATTGGGTATAATACTCGTTCATTCTTTTCATACTCATATTCTCTTTGATTTCGTTGCTACCCGTTCTTTTAATTCTACTTAATCGGCATCACATTCTCTGTTGTGTCATGTCAATGGCTTGGAAGATCACCACGAGCTTTGTTCTGAAGAGTGCAAGCAGAATCCCCAATTAATTTGTAGCATGGATTTTAAGCAATCGTCTTCATCATCAACAACTTAGAGTTTGATGTTACATTTAGAATGAATAGTGGTTGAAGAGTAAATGTTTGGTATAGTTTGATTGTAGGGGGGTGCATAAAGAAGAAAATGACAAGAATAAGAAGAATAAAAAGAAAAGAAAGGAGGAAAGAAGTCAAAGAAAGAAGAAAGAAGAAAGAGAGAAGTCGGAGAAGAAAGAAAGAGAGAGAGAAGACGGGGAAGAAAGGGAAGAAGCGAGAGAAGAAGATAAATCGGGAACAAGCTTTGGAGAAGAGAGAGCAAGAAGCTTGTAGCGAAGGCGAAAGCAAGAAAAAAGGAAAATCTATTAGGGAGCTCGATTTTCTTGGCAATGGAAGAAGAAAGGAAAGATCTGAAATCAGTAGAAAGTGGAGCGGGGATGAAGAGAAGTTTTGTGGGAAAAGAAGGTGAAATGGGTTTGAAGAAGCTTTCTTCATCTTCATCATCTTCTTTGAGATTCGGCAGGATCTGTATGTTTTGTGAAAGTAGCTCTGGCAACAGAGCTAGCTACAAAGAGGCTGTGATTGAGCTCGGCAAGAATATGGTATAGAGGAATATCGATCTCGTCTACGGAGATGGGAGCATAGGATTGATGAATCTTGTTTCTGACGTCGTTCGTGCTGGTGGCGACACGTTTTGGGAGTGATTCCCAAGTCGCTGATGCCGAAGGAGATTACTGGGGGGACTATGGGAGATGTTAGAGTTGTCTCTAACATGCACGAGCGGAAGGCTGAGATGGCTCGTGTTGCTTGTGCTTTCATAGCCTTGCCTGGAGGTTACAGAACACTTGAGGTATTGATTGAGGTGATCACATTGGCTCAACTGGGGATCCACAGCAAGCCGGTGGGTCTTTTAAATATTGATGGATACTATGACTCGCTTCTGTCCCTCGTATATTCGGCTGTGACTGAGGAGTTCATATCTAGTAAGGCAAAACACATCTTTGATTTTAGCTCCATCGCCAAAGGAACTACTCAGAAAATTGGAGGAGTATGTGCCGGAGCGAGATGAGCTTGTGAGCCAGCTGAACTAGGATGTTGAAGTGCTTGGTAGCGATGTCGGTGGTTCAGATTCTGAGCCCAGACATCAAATTGTTGAGTCCTCCAGTTGAGGGTGCACAATTTGTCTTGAGTTGTTTTATGCCTTTGTACTCTTTGTTTTTTTTTATCATTTGTTGTAATCTTGATTGAAGAGTATTGCATTCGCTGCTTGACTATCGTATATCCCATTCTTTTTTTTTTAATTTTTCCATTGGAGTTTAAATTTAAAACCTGATTTATCCTAATCTTAATCCTAATCCTAATCATAATATAATTATCTAATCCAACAACCAACCCCTCAATCCCCAACTTGTTTTTACCGCATTTAACACCTCCCCTTACACCCTATAACATACTATCCCTATAAATTTATATACACACTGCCAAATCCCTACTTCTCCACTTCTGCATACAGCCAATCTCTCTCTATCTCTTATATATATAACCCCTCTCCTCATCATCACCCCCTCACCTCATTGCATCTCCTTCTCCTTCTTTCATCTAATTCTTCCTGAAACCCAAGCCAGCACCCGCAAGCCCCCTCACCTCAACTCCGAGCTGCACCACCACCTCCACCATCGCCAACCTCCCACACCCAACCAAGCTCCACACTGCACCTCGCACCCCCGAGCTCCACGTCCTTCTTCTTTCTCCTCCTTCACACTAAACCCATCACCACCCACTGCCTCACCCTCAGCCTCGCTGATACCACCATTGCCTCCACCCTGCCATCTCCTTCACCACAATCACCACCGCCATCACACCCCAAGCCAGCGCTGCACACGCCCCTACTCCACCCCCAACTGCCTCCATCGCTCCTCCACTCTCACTACAAGCTCCCTGCCTTCCCGACCTCCTGCTTCCCTCCGAAGCTCCTCGATGCTGTTTCCCCGACCAGCCTCGCGCGAACACACGCTGCCCTCCATCACCATCACCGAGCACCCAGCCACCTTGTCTCTCTCTCACTCTCTCCCACCATCACCACCTCCTTAGCTGTCCCCGACCTCCGAGCACCCCCACCTCCGAAGCCACCATCACCTTCTCCAACCATCACCGAGCTCGCCTCCCCCGCCTCTACTTAACCCTTCGCCGTCTCCACCCTACCGACATCTACATTCCGTACAACCCTGCACCATCCCCGACGCTTCCTCAGCCACCACAGCAACCCGTCAGCCTCCACCTCCATTGATGCCGCCTTCCCTGCCTCGGCCACCGAACATCAACCCCCTTCTTCTTCCTTTCTATCCCGATGCCAACCCGAACTTCAAGCACCACATGTTGCGCACTCGAGAGCCCTCCCCTCACTGCTAAGTGACTCTTGTTGTCGTTGTTACGATTTGCTGCTGCCCTTGCCATTCGCTGCCATGTACCGCCATCGCTCATCGCCGTGCTTCGGCGCTGTTCGTGTTGCTACTTCCATCTATGCGGTTGTAAGTTCAAGATACTAGTCTTCTATTTCACGTTATCGAGCTCGTGTAATCTCTGTCTTCACCCCTGTGATTCTCGTCATATTCATAATCATCACGTATAAGGCAAGCATTTTCTTGAACTCTCAGCAAGTAGCCTAATTATCTGCATGTTTTCATGTTTAATTACTTATTCCATGCTATTGAATCAAATCTTAAACCGTTAACACACTTTAAATCATGTTATCGAATATCAAATAACTCTGTCCTGTTAATTGCCCGAATTTACACTGCATATTTGCCCCAGCTCCTCATACTGAATCAAAGAACTTTATACATGAATCTTGTAGCCCTTCAAGTATAGAATCCAAAAAAAATTATAGTTTCACAATCCGATTTATAAATTGTGAAATATCATGATTTTAGTACTGTCATGTTATAAATTCCAGAACACCAAAACTGTTCACGAAACCTACTGTCCTGTCTCTTGTACTGAGAATTAGACCATGTTTCCGATACTGGATCCAAAAACTGTATTCATCAAAATTGTAGCCCATCGAGTCTAGAATCCATAACATCTTATGGTTTCTCAATCCAATTTATAGATTGTAAGTTATTAACATTTTAGTTCTGTGACTCCTGGATTTCCAGAATAGAACTGTGCACGAAACATCGAAACCAGCAAATAATAAATTTTTTATGCACAACTACTATCCCAGAATGTATCGTGTGATTATGCATTGAAACCATAAGGGAGTCTACTTTCTAGAATCTCTAACGGAATCAGATTTGCTTTTCTGTAGCAACGGGAAAGTGAACTTGAACGCAGATAGGTGTTGCTGTCTAGAAATTCATCTCTACGTTTTTGCATATAAATCCGTTATTTTCCATATTTAATGAACTGAACTATAAATATTGTTCCTAATTTGTACCGATATAATAGGTTGATAAATTTTCTTTATATCATGCATTATTATACCAGTTGATAATTCCGTGATTACTACAGTTGATACATGTACCTGTTTCACTTCTCATACCCATGATTACCACCCTTGATATTTTTCTTGATTCTTGATTAACTGTCATGATATTACCGTTCCACTAGTCGTACCACTGAATGTTCCTGATTAATTATTGTAAAATAATAACAAGTCGGGGTTATAAAGGTACGACTTAGTAATGGACAATATAGGAAAGTATACTCAGAATTCGGAATAGTGATTCTTGATTCTTGATTCTTGATTCTTGATTCTTGATTCTTGATTCTTGATTCTTGATTCTTGATTTTTGATTCTTGATTACACAATTCTTGATTACATGATTCTTGATTACATGTCTTGATACGATCACTGGAAGACCTGAGTACGTAATCCTATAAAATTCACTACTTAAGTCTAAACGTCACATGATTGATATTCACCCGAACTTGTGGTATGAGACACATAATTGCTTGCATTAGATAAGTTAATGAAACCGATGGACTCGAGATTGACACTAAGCATGATTCTTGATTACATGATTCTTGATTCTTGATTCTTGATTACATGATTCCTGATTCTTGATTACATAATTATTGATTAACTGATCTTGGGTTACCAATTGATTATACTTTGAAGTCTTGAATACACTAGTTTACAGTTATTGTTTACATGATCATATTGTTCCAGTTCCTTACTTCTTCCCATATTGTATTTTACTGTTCTTCAGTAATTGCACTGCTACTTCTTGTTCCTTCCTTGTTATATTTCGTTATCTTACCATTTTACTGCTTGTTGCTACCTGCTGCTCAAAGCTTGCTCTAACGGGTACTTTCCTATTTTCTTTGAGATAATGTTTATACAAGACAGATGATGATTTACAGAAGGAAATTGATGATCGGACTCTCTAGACGGAATTACTACAAAAGAACTCAGATAATATAAACACCATATCAGAAATATAAAACCTGAAGAAAAAAAAAAGGAAGCTAAAAGGAAAGTAAACGATGTAAAGAAGAGAAATGGAAACATAGGCATATTGACATACCAGAAAGCAGTGGAAAGAGAGGAAAATATGAATAATACATAGAGAAATGAGAGGTGACGACCCAAAGCCAGAGAGATCAAAATAAACAGCCAAGATTCCAAGCAGTCTCAAAAACCCCCAAAAACAGAAACCTGCACCGAAAGCAGTAAAAGATGGGAACAAAGCCTGTACACCACCTCCTCCAGCAAAGAAGTCTAACTCTGCAAAGAAAAAACCGAAGGTATGAGAGGAGAAAGAAAACAACAAAGAAAAACAACTGAACAATCAAGAAGACAACTAAACAATGTTTCGTCGCCGAAGAATAAGAGGCGACTGCTAACTCAAGATTCGTTAACCGAAGCTTTTCTAATTTGTTATAGGGAAGATTTTGAGCCCAAAATTTAATAAAGAAAAGGAGGTCTTCAATAAAGCAATTAATGGTGCGGAAAGTGTGATTGAAAATTCTATTGTTTCTTTCCTTCCAAATGGTCCACATTAAAACCATCATGGTTAAATCGCACAAAGACCGAAAAACGTGTCTGACACGATGTAAACACCAGGTATACCACCAAGAATACAAAGAGCTAGGCTTACCATGCACATTCCAAGCTTTCTTGCAAATAGACCATAATGGAAGAATGAAAGAGCAATTAATAAATAAATGGGAAGAGGTCTAATGCCCGGTACTACATAAAACACACTTTTGACCGGGGGCGCAACTTTTTTTGTGTGTTTAGAATAGCCACAGTGAATAGTTTATTGTGGATAGTAAACCATGTGAGAATACATGCTTTCAACGGCACGATACACTTCCACACCGTATTGGAGACGGCGAGGTAACACCTCCGGAATTTAAAAAATTATAACAGGACTTAACAGTATAGGAACCGAAACTTGTCCAACGCAAGAAAACTGGACATGCACCATGCACTTCATGTGTTCAATCTTCAATACAAGTTTATCAATCGGGGATTGTTAGAAATGGATATGTGAATATGCCTTTAATCAAGGGTGTATTTGGCTAAGTGACGTTTGCAAAGGAAAGTGGGAAACTCATGGTTCCCTAATTTAACTGATAAACACCCGTAGTGTATGATATCTCCAAGTGAAATTTATTCTCATCATATTTTCATAGACAAAATGGCTTGTAATTTACCTGGGGGATAAATTCTAGCTATTCACATTTGTGATATTGTGTAGCATTGCTGTAAACAACAAGTACTTGTCTAAAATGAGACAACAATACTAATTAGGAAAATTAATGTTATTGGGGCCTAGCAGTTTTTTCTCATCTTGAAGTCACTGTTGTCACTATATTTGTGCAGTAAATTTTGTATCGCATTATGTGACAATGTAGTTCACAAGTAATACAAGATCAGAAAGATTGCAGTTGATTCTTCAAAAGGGAAAACTCGTAACAGGCTTCTAATTTAGACAGCTATACAGTGGCGGAGGGAGGAAGAGAGTAGGGGGTCATTAGGGACCCCAAAATTTTTGTAAAATTCTCTAATATAGACCAAAATTTTTATTTGGCCTCCCAATTAAAAAAAAATTGGAAGCCCCAAATCTAATTCACCTCTTATTAAATGCTCAAAACAGTGGTATGAGCTTTGGGCAAAAAATTAACAGTGATACTTATCATTTGATCGTATAATCATTGGATAAAATTTTGAATAAGAAACTAGTGTGTATACAAGTTACAAATACAAGTATCATACACGTGCACACGTGCACGTGGAAAAAATTGAAGGATAATGAAAAGGGTAAAAAGAAAATAATTTCCAAACCGATCCACTTTCGAAAATATTTACCAAACAGGTCCACTTTCAAAAATATTTACCAAAGTAACCCAACCCGTGCGCTGCACGGGTTGGGTTACTGACTAAGGGGTTCTCCCATTATAGTATTAGAGATATTTATTCATTTGAGTCGTATCTCGTAGCCTCTAGTATTATAACAGTATAAATAGTGTAGTATGATTATTTATTAATATTATTCTTACCAAATTTAGAGTACAACTGTACAAGTGCGAAGAAATACATGATATTAAAAATATAAATTCGAATATTTATTTTGATTATAATTTTATTTTGATCCAATTACTTTAATTCTTCAAAACAAAAGTAAAGTAAGATTTTCGGTAACAATTATGTTGATACCGGGAGAGAAAAAAATTGAAATCCCCATTTTGATTTGTCTGGCTCTGCCACTGCAGCTATATATGACAAAATTTGCTATATTTGTACAACTCAAGGTCGTTTATAAGTATATTTTTTTCTTTCGTTAATCTTTTATAAGTTCAATTACATGTAAGATTTGCTTTCAAGTATATATGTATGCTGTACAAAATAATAACCCCACGAAGAAAAAGCTCTATTCTGGTAAAGAAAGCTCCTAAGCTCCAGTGTCATTGCAGTGCTTCTGTAAGTTCCCTGCCAAATCTTCCACAGTAAAGCTAACTATCCTGCTCTAGTAAGTCATCCCATCGTTGTTTTAATGTTGCACGTGCAAGCAAGCATGGTACTACTTCCAATTTCGTGCAGTCCTTGAGAGGAATCTCAGAGATAAGGTCCAACCGGAGCAGTGTTTCAATAGCCTTATCAACAGGCATTTCAATCTGCAATAAGTAGAACAAGGTTACTTCATCCATAGACCGACACTGGACATATTTTATGCGTGGTATCAAGACTATATCTACTTTTGGTTGTGGTATCAGGTTTCTCGGACTTCTCGTCTGTTTCATCTGAATGTATCCGATTTTTGGTATCAGCTAATTAAAGAGTTCAAAAATTAGTTGAAAAATAAGAAAATTTTTGAATCAAAAGAATAGATTGTAGTAACTTTTTGTGTTTATTTTCATTTTAATGTAAAAAAATACTTTTTATAAAGTTTACAGTGAATTTTTAATTTATAATACTGTATGCTAAGAAAAAGAAAATTTAAACTTTAAGCTATAAAAGATATACTATAAAAATCTATAGATTTGCTATAGATTTTAGGAAGTTTCTTTTTTCTTACCGATGTTTTCTTCATATGAACCCCATAGAACTTTGAGTTATATGAGACACGCCCACAAAGGACAACACCACCCTGAGAATGAGGTATTAGGTAATGATGAGGGTAAAAATAGCAGACGATCGGCACCGCTTGATCCAGACACGAATCTCGAGGAGATCTCACAACTGCTTGTGGGCAGACTCTAGGTCCATCACCCAAGTCCAATCCAATGTGGACCGGGTCGCATCCAAATCAGGGGACCTGGAAATATTCTCTAATTAGGTTTTCATACCTACAAATACAGCACTACCTCTACAGTGATCAGGTAATCGCAATTTTCACCACTTTAAGTCATTCTTAATCATCTGGTTATTAATTTGAGCATCGGAGGGTCTGTTGCTAGGAATCCTCCTGGTGTTTCAGATTTTTTGGCAGGTTTCTGACGACGATCGAACCACCGAGAACCACCACATTCATTACATCAGCCTCACAGCAGAGTCATATCGGTAGCCGAGATCTGAGTTTCCTCTTCCCCAAAAGAACTCGCATTATCTGTTACTCCCACACCCAAAAACAAACAACATTACATTGGTGCCGTCTGTAGGAACCCAGATTCGAGCCTCTTCTTCAGACCCTCCTCCGTGACTGAAGCTCCCTATGGCTCCTAAAACCAAGAAGACTCCACCCGGAGGTCGTCCGTCCGACCCTCCGTTTCCTCCTCCGCCCCTACGCGAAGTCGGGCAGCCACTCAAGGGTCCTGACAGCCGCAGGACCAAGGATTTGTCATCAGCAACCGATAGAATGAGGACGACCTCCGAAATCACCTCGGCCGATCCCGGAACGGGGGGAGCCGAAGTCACCACTCTCATGGTCGAGACAGCGCAGCCGCTCCCCGAGGGACAATCGACCCTCGAGCAACTGCGGGGCTGGGGGCCATGTAACCAAAGCGGAGTTCCACGAATTCCAGGACGAAATCTTCTGAGCCCTCCGAGGTAAGGCCTGGACCTGCAGTCACACGGGTCAACCCGATCCGAGGGACGAGAAGACCCCCGTCGTCAAATGACTATAGGAAATGGAAGGTCGCCTTACTCGGATCGCTGAAGGTGGGAGCCAGTCCGAACAAAGATACCGGCCGAGCATGCCACCCTTCTACTCCCATATCCTTGACGCTCCCGTCGTGAGGAGTTTCAAACCCCCAGCGTTTGAGACCTATAACAGAGAAACGGTTCATGTTGATCACATCGAGGGCTTCAAAACCCTCATGATGATTTACAGCGCCTCAGATCCCCTTCTCTGTCATGCTTTCTCGGCTACCCAAAAGGCCCCGCACGAGAATGGTTCACCAAACTCGCCCCCCATTCAATCTACTCCTTCGACCAGCTCGATGAGAGTTTTTCCGCTCACTTCATGATTAGCCGAAAGGTTAAGAAGACGAGCGCCTCATTGCTGGACCTCCAACAGAAGGACGAGGAATCCCTTCGAAATTTCGTCCAGAGGTTTACGACCAAAGCACGATCGATCTCCTCCCTCGACCCTGGGGTAGCGGCAACGGCTTTCCGACACAATGTCCGCCATGATTCGTTCAAGGCCTCCCTGGCCAAGAAGCCACCTATGGATTTTCCCGATTTTCCCCAAAGGAGTGAGAAGTACATCGAGCCGAAGAGACCCTCCAACCCTGGGGTTGGAAAGGATCCCTTACTAAAGGAAAGAGGAAGGTAAACAGCTCCGAGCCTTCCAAGAAGGCCCAAAAAGTTGCCTCGGGGCAGAGGCGCCCTCCCCCACATCTGCGGTTCAACAAGTTTATTCCACTCAATGCGAGCGTGTCTGCCGTCCTGATGGAAATAGAAAGCGACGCATACTCCAACACCCTCCTCGGTCCAACAACCCCAATAAGAAGAGAGACCAGAGATTCTGCTGTTTTCATTAGAACCATGGCAACGACATCGATAATTGCCGAGCTCTGAAGGACGAAATCGAGGCCCTCATCCGGAGAGGGTACCTTGCCAAATTCACCCGAAATGGCTGGAGGGCCTCTCCACCCCCTCGGGGCACGAACAAACGTCCGGAGCCAGAGCCCAAGCATCAAGATACCGATAATTTGACCATCCTCCATTGCGTCCATGGCAGTCCCATGGGGTAACTCCTCCCGCAAGACTTTCATCCGGGAGGTACACTTCGTTCATAATTGCCCCCCTCCCTGAGGCCTCGGGCTGGCAGTCTTTTTCTCGGACGAAGACCTCGATGGTGTTCGGGTCTTGCATTGTGACGCTCTGGTAATAGGTCTTGCGCTTGCCAATCAGGAGGTCTGTCGTATCCTTGTCGACAAAGAAGTTCGGTAAACATCCTATTCCTAGAGGCCTTCGAAGCTTTAATGCTCTCTCGGGACAGGCTGAAACCAGCAGGGTACACCCTCCACAGCTTCTCCGGCGTCCCAGTTCAAATCGAGGGAATTGTTACCCTGGACGTCACTGCGGAAAAATTCCCAACCTCCCAAAAGGAGGCGATTGACTTTATGGTGGTCGATGTCAAAGCTGCCTATAACGCCATTCTGGGCCGACTCGACCTCGCTTCCCTCAAGGTAGTACCTTCAGCCTACCACATGCGCATGAAGTTCCCAACCAAGTATGGGACGGGATTGTCAAAGGAAATCAATAGGTAGCTCGGGCCTCTTACACCACCACGGTGGGGGGCACTGTCCTCCCTCTCGAAGCGGTACAGCTCTAGTCGGCCCAAAATTCAATAGGTTCCGAACCGATGGACGAGCTGGAGGAGATCCCGTTCTTCGAGGCCGAACCTGCCAAATGCTTCAAATCTCTCCCCTCTGCCCTTAATGGAAAAATTGTTTGTTGCATCCGCCAGAACCGAGACCTGTTCGCTGGGACGCCCTCGGACATGCTGGGAATATCTGAGAACCTCATCATGCATAGACACAGCGTCCACCCGGACTCCAAGCATATACAATAGAGACACAGAAAGTTTACCCCTGAAAGGCAACAAGCAGTGAAGGAAGAAGTTGATAAACTCCTCTCTACCCGGTTCATCCAAGAGGTAAACTACCCAGAGTGGTTGGCTAATGTCGTGCTAGTCAAAAAGACCAACAAAAAATGGAGGATGTGCATTGACTTTATAAGGCTTGCCCGAAAGATCCTTTCCCCCTTCCTAGCATCGACGCCCTGATCGATGCTACATCCAGACACGAACTATTGAGCTTCATGAACGCCTACTCTAGTTACAACCAGATTCAGATGTACCCCCCGAACATTCTGAAGATGGCTTTTATCACTGATCAGGGGCTTTACTGCTACAGGATCATGCCCTTTGGATTGAAGTATGCAGACGCCACTTACCAGAGGCTCGTTAATGAGGTCTTCAGAGAGCAGATCGGACGGAACATGGAGGTCTATGTCGACGACATGCTCGTCAAAAGCTTCCAAGGCAGAGATCACGTAAGCAACCTGGAAGAGGCCTTCGGGGTCCTGAGGATGCATAATATGCGACTCAACCCCCATAAGTGTGCCTTTGGCATCACCACAGAGAAGTTCCTCGGCTTTATGTCAGCCAACGAGGGATAAAAGCAAACTCCAAGAAAATTCTAGTCATCCTAGACATGGCCCCTCCGAGGAATGTCAAGAAAGTGCAACGGCTCACCAGCCGTCTTGCCGCCATCGGCCGTTTACTTTCGAGGTCGAGAGAGAAGTCACTCCATTTCTTCAAGGTTCTCCGGGGGGCAAAGAACTTCGAGTGAGGGGGAGCCTTAGCAACAGGCTTTCGATCAGCTCAAAGAATACCTCTCTAAGCCCCCTCTCCTCAGCAAGCCGGAGCCCGGTGAGGTGCTATGCCTCTACATGGCAGCTTCGGAGCAGGCCCTCAACGCGGTCCTTATCAGGGAAGGAGCCCAAAAGCCCATCTACTACGTCAGCAAAATCCTCCGCGATGCCGAACTCCGATACACAAAAATGAAAAAGTTCGTTTACGCCTTGGTCATGGCTGCTCGAAAGCTTAGTCCGTACTTTCAAGCTCACTCCGTTCAGGTCCTCACAGATCAGCCGCTAAAGCAAGTCCTCCATAAACCCGAGACCTCTGGCCACCTAATCAAATGATCCATCGAGCTGAGTTAGCACGACATCAGCTATAAGCCGAGGATGGCCATTAAGGGACATGCGCTATCCGAATTCATAACCAAATGCGCAATCTCGGAGGTCCCCAAAACTCCATAAGATGAGCCCATCCGGAAACTTTACGTGGATGGATTGTCTTGCGAAGTGGGCAGCGTGGCCGGAGTAATCTTGAGCGGTCCAGACGGCTTCATCCTCCAGTACTCCCTACACTTCAGCTTAAAGGCATCAAATAACGAGGCAGAGTACGAAGCCCTAGTAGTCGGACTCCACCTAGCCCGAAAAGTAGGAGCCAAATGGGTCAAAGCCTTCAGCGACTCCCAACTCATCGTCAATCAAGTATGCGGAGAGTATAACGCCCGTGACTCCCAGATGGTCAAATACCTGGCCCAGGTCAAGCTCCTCTTGGCTGACTTTGAGGACACCTCCAACGTTGGGATCCCCATAAAATGAACAGCAAGGCAAACGCCCTTTCCAAGTTGGCGTCCTCCTTATTCAAGGGTCTGGATAAGACAGTCCTAATGGAGGTCCTTGTTCGAAGCATCAACAAAGAGAATTCTGAAGTCCTTTTGTCTCAACCCACCCACCTGACAACCAACCTGGATGGATCTGATCCCGAACTACTTAAGAAATGGGGAACTTCCCCAAGACGCCTCCGAGTCTAGGAGGATCAGGGTCAGAGCCGAGAGGTTTGTGCTTATCGACGGCATGCCCTTCAAGCGCTCCTAAACAAAGTCCAACAGTAAACCCTACCTCTGCTTTCTGTCACCAGAGGAGGCCAAGTATGCGCTCAAGGAAATGCATGCAGGGATCAGCAATTTCCACATGGGCAGCAGATCTCTTGCAAGGAAAGTACTCAACCGGGTACAACTGGCCGACCCTCCTACAAGACGCTCAAGACCTGGTAAAGAAATGTGGCCCCTACCAAAGGTTCTCTTCAGTCTGCCATTTGCCCCAAGACAATCTCAAGTCACTTGCCAGTCCAGCCCGCTTTGCCATGTGGGGGATGGACTTGATCGGACCATTCCCCAAAGCTACAAGCCAGAGGCGCATCCTCATTGTGGCTATCAAATATTTTACAAAATGGGTCGAGGCAAAGCCCCTGGCCACTATCACCGAGCACCAGACCCAACAATTCTTCTGAAAGCACATCGTCTACCGATTCGGGATCTCTCAGGTCCTCGTCACCGACAATGGTACTCAGTTCGTAGGAAAATACTTTCGCAAATTCTGGAAGACCTAGGCATCCAGTAGAGATTCTCTTCCGTCTTGCACCCACACTCCAATGGCTAAGCCGAGAACGCCAACCGAAAAATCCTCGATGTCCTCAAGAAGCGACTAGATAAATCCCCCAAGGGATTGTAGGTCGACGAGCTGCCTAGCGTTCTGTGGTCCTACTGCACGACCAAGAGAATCCTTACAGGCGAGTCTCCTTTCAACGTGACCTTCGGTACCGAGGTAGTAATTCCCCTAGAAGTCGGGTTGCCATCGCTGCGGTTCATGAGTTTTGACGAGGATTCCAACTCAGACGGCCTCAGGACCAACCTGGACCTCCTCGACGAAGTTCGAGAAAGGGCGACCATTAGACAAAACCTCTACCTATAGAGGATCGAACGGTTTTACAATCAGAAAGTCCGGCCTGCCCACATCAAAGAAGGCAATCTTGTGCTCAGGCGACTTAAGATATCCGAGTTGAACAAGAAGAAAAAACTCATGCCCAACTGGGAGGGCTCGTATAGGGTCTCCAAAATGGTCCATCCAGGCACATACCAACTCGAAGACCCTGAGCATGATAGTCAAAAGGACCTGAAATGCAGAACATCTGATGAAATTCCACGATGGCCCCTAGGGGTCTGCACTTCTAATAAGGCCCTCAAAAGCCGATGCATGTACTTGCCTTCAGTAGTCAATGAATAAAATATGATTTTCATTCAAAATTCAAATTATCGAGTCACTTGCAATGGACACCTGAGGCCCAACCTCAATGCTAGGGTATCCCCCTCGGGGTGGCATTCGACACCGAAGGCTTCCACGCCAAAAAATTCTTGAAGGATCCCCCTCGGGGTGGCATCCAATGTCGAAGGTTTCAACGTGAAAAATCCTGGAAGGATCCCCTTCGGGGCGGCATCCGATGCCGAAGGTTTCAACGCCAAAAATTCCGGAAGGATCCTCTTCGAGGCGGCATCAAATGCCGAAGGCTTTAGCACCAAAAATCCTTGAAGGATCCCCCTCGAGGCGGCATCCAATGCCGAAGGTTTCAACGCCAACCTTCGAAGGACCTCCTTCGACAGGGCTCCCGACGCCGGCCCATCTCCCTCGGGATCGCATCCGACGTCGAGGGTGCATGTGTCAAAAACAATGCGCAAACATAACGACAATCTGCAAACAGAACGCCCGTGCAAACAAAAAATTGGGGCAAAATTATTTTCACTGAGAAGGAAAACACTTACAAGGGGGCAGCGGCCAATCCGCAATTAGCAATTACAACAAAACAAGTAAACTACCGCCCAAATCCTCTTATGTTCGTCTCGCACATCAACACCCACTGAGGACACCCGTCGAACGCCATGTGGTGGTCTCATCCTCATCCCCGGCTAGGGACATCAGAATCTAGAATTCAGGATACCTCTGCTGACCCCAAAAAAAAGTACTTTCTTCTCCGAGCCTCGCTGAAGCAACAACATCCCAATGAGGGGTCCTAGCCGGGAAGGCCCTACTAAGTACCGAAGGGAAAGACGAGCAATGTCGTTGCCCCGTTGGGACCCAGTGGGAAGTACTTCAGATCTCAAAATCCGGGACAAGGATCTTATTGATGCTACGGATAACTCCCCAACTTTCCGCATTTATTGTTGACAACACTACAACTCCCTAGGTGCATTGAATGCATCCACAGGTGACGTAAGCAAACACGTGCCATATCTCGTGACTGGTGAAGCCTGGATCTGTTCCTCAGCGTGTCGTTCGAGACCGACCTCTAGTGTCAAAACCCCGAAGATCACCCCTCAGCACTACTCTTGAAGTGGTATCCGACCCCGAGAGACTATCAAATCCTTAGATGCTCGGCATGGCGTTCGAGGCCGAGCCTTCAGAGAAGCTCACATGGTCCCAATTTTGCCGCACCCTCGTCGTGGCATCCGAGGCCAACCCCCGTGAGGAACTCAGTTGTCTCAGATACCGCAACTCAAGCCGACGCCTCAACAAACACTCAACCAATCCACGGATTACAGACAAGACGATTTCTATTAAACAAAAGAATTACAAGGGCAGTGGCCAGTCCACAGTACGAAAATTAAACAAAGTTACAACTTAACTCTCATACAATCCACCTCTCGCAATAGCTTCCCGTAAGCCCTGTCGCCACTGACAGGCCGAACCAGGCGTGCCCCGACAGCAGAACCCCAACAGGAAATTTGCATAAATATTCCGATCCCACAGCACGGACGGCAGTTTGGGGGAGCCGCACCAACGACGCATCGATGACGAACAAACACTAGATCGCCACTCCTGCCTCTCAGGCGAACCCTCAAGCCCGCCGCAACAGGTGGATATTCGGTCCCAGCCTTCAGATACCGAAGGCAAAATCTCTCAAAATCTGAGATGTACTTGATGAGGCTTCAACGGGATCTCCCCGGTCTTGTCCAGGTTCCCACGAGCCAGAGCTGCCAGTACGAGAAGCCTCAGCCGGGGCCGAACACCCCCGAGCCGTAGACAGTGTTCTAAAAGTCACTAGGCAGTAGTCGGGTGGCTGATGGGGGCATAGCGCCTAGACCTTGTAAGCAGGGCCTAGGCGGCTAGGTGCTAGCCATTTTTTATTTATTTATTTTAGTTTAGTTTATTTTTGCCCCAATTTATCTATTGGTTTTGTTTTGTTGTTCCATCATACATTATCATGCTCTTTATTGATCCTCATTCTTACTTTTGGTTTTTCTCCTTGCTATTGCAAGATGAGCTTTAGATAGTCTAAAAGACATAATTGTATCAAGGTGTTAGTTTTGATAACAAATCTGGGTAGAGCAATGATTTGTCAGAATAAGGTATTGCTTCCCATCAGAATTTTTAATGTCTTAATTTAATGTATCGAGAAAATAAATTATTATACTAGTTCTAATCTATCTCTTTTGAAATATGGATTGACTTATCTTTTCATAATCAAAAGCATCGGTAGATTTGATATAATGGAGGTAAACAGTGTTGTACTAGTGGTTTTCAGTGAACTCCAACTTACAATTTGTAATGTTAGGTTGTGTGTTCTTCTATGAAAACAATTTTGGAGAAAAATTAAAAAGATCATCTCTTCCTAATCTGATGATCGTCTAAATATATAGTAGCTATATAAGTATATATATTTTTGAATATAAGAAGATTGTTGTCATCCCGTTTCATTGATATAAAGTGATATCGGAACAATAATGCTAAATCCTCAAGATGAAAACAACCAGACCACACCTACTACTACAAGTAAAAGACACCACCTAAGAACTATTACTACGACTACTACTACTACTACTACTACTACTACTACTAATATAAACCAAGTCTCTAACTCCTTAAACGGTCCGGATTGGGTAAGATCGAGTTAAGCTCTAGTTTATGATCCGGGTCCACCTAGGCCGCCCAAACCTGCCTAGACCGGTCTGGACCCGCCCAAGAGGCCAAACCGATTTTTTCAAACGCCTAGGGCCTAGGCGAGTCGCCCGGGGACTGCCTAGCGCCTAGACCGGTTTTTAGAACAGTGGTCGTAGATGAGCCTAACCACGAATATGCCACATCTCTCGGGTCTCGGGGGCGAATCCTCAGATCTCGAAATCCAGGGCAAGCAGCCCGAAATTACAAGCACGAGTTCCGACGCCCGCTGGATCGAATACTCAGACAACGAATCTCCCACTCAACGTCTCGACCATTCCCTCTTGTGATATGAGACTCGAGTGAAGGGGAATGGGATTTATAAGCAGTTGGAGTCCGCTACAAAAGTCCCAGCACTTACTGTAGTTAACGCTTAACCCCCGAGATCAACAGCAACCACAACTGTCAGAGAACGTGACACGCGCAGGGCCACGTGATCTCCCATACTGCCTATCAGGCACGGGAGAAATTAAGGGTCGGACCCTCAGTCCCAAGGAGACGACCCGAGGATCTAAGGCAAAGAACCAAATTCGAATATCAGAAGGCAAACAAGTTTTATTCACCAAACAAACAAATACAAACGCGGTAGCCAGTTCGCGAAAAAGATGAAAATACAAGCGACCTAGCTTTCTACGTCGGGAACGGGGCCCTCCTCGGTTAAGGGGGCATTGACGGTCGGCACATGGTTCACCGAATCCTCCCCAGCCTTGAGGACAGCCACTTCATCGTCCGATTCAGGAGGAAGGCCACCGAGGTCGATCCCCAGCTGTTTCGCCTCGACATCTTTAAGGGCTCTCCTGTATCCTTTGTCCACGACCTCTACAATCTCAGCCAGGGCCCCATTATATTCCTTCTTCAACCTCACCTCTTCCGCCTGCCACGTCCTCTTCTCGGAGATCAGCTTGTCCCTTGAAAGCTACGTCCGAGCCTCCCTTTCCTTGGCCAAGTCCACCCCCAACTGGCCTATGCGCTCCCGAAGGTCGCCGACCTGCGAAAGAAGTTCAGCCTCAACTACTTATGCGCGCTGCACATCTCGCTGAAGCCGGTCCCACCTCAGCTTCAGCTCAGCCACATGAATAGTCGCCTGCACAAGATCGTTGGGGCACACTTAGCCAAGCGCAGAGGTAGCAATTACAATAAAGATATGGAGAGAAACTCACCAAAATCGAAGCTGTGCCCAGCTGGCATAGATGTCCTCGGCTGGGCCTTCGAAGTCGGCAAGGTCACAAGGAATGGCGAGATGGGAAACCATCTCTAACGCAGCAGATCGACTAATCAACGCCTCCATCTCGATCACATACCAGGAGAGGACCCACACCATTGCGAACTTGGGATGATTGACCGGGGCAGCGGCACCGAAAGTGGGCACTGGAGGCCTCTTACCCTCCTTTTTGACTGTCGATTTGACTGCCTTAGCCTTGGGGGGCTCGACCCCTTTCGCCCTCTTATTTAGGGGTTCCTCTACATATGGGAGCGGCCGTTTCTGCGATGTTTCCCCTTTTAGGAGCCTTGACGTTGGCTCCAGCCTTCATTCTTTCCTCCGCCTCCTTCCAAGCCTTCTTCTCGGCCCTTATCTCCTTACGCTTCGCCTTTATGAGCTCGGGATCCACTATCTTCGACATTCTCGATCGGAAGACGCACAGTTAAAGAAAAATTGAAGTGGAAGGAGAGCAAATGAACTTGACCAAAAACTGAGGTTGTATATATAGAAGTGAGACATCGATAACGGTGCCAAGTGAATGATCCCACGTGGGAACACGTGAGCACGCGCCAAATGCACTTTTCCTCCACCATTGGTGTGGATCCAGAGACCGAACCTCAAAGGAAGAGTTCCATTCCCTCAGCATGGTTTCCGAAGCCAAACCTCCCAAAGAGAAATCTCAAGCATCGATTCATCCCCCGCTTTCAGCGTGGCTCTCGAGGCCAAGCCTCAAGAGAATGAACTCGAGGCTCTGCCTCTCCCTGCTCTCGCACCGGAACCCAAGGATGACTCTCAAAAAGAAAATTATCAAAAAGCCATCTGACAAAAAATGAAGTTCGGCAAAGCATCTTTATTATAGACCAAAAACAAAGTAATTACATTCGTATGATTACAATGGAATCACAAGTTCAAGGCACGAGGTTACGGACCCCGATGCCATCATCCGGTCCCGATCCAGGAGTTATCGCTTCAGACTTTTTTGCATGTTTCCGACAACGATCGAACCACCCAGATCCACCACATCCATCACATCAATCTCACAGCAGAGTCAGATCAGCGGCTGAGATTTGAATTTCTTCCTTCCCAAAAGAACTCACATTATCTGTTGCTCCCACGCCCGAAAACAAGCAGCATCAGATAACGAATTTTTGGTCTCCTTTAAAACGTATTTGATATATTCTATAAGGGTTATCAAAATAGTATTTTTTTCTCGATCTTATATCAAAATAAGGATGTTTCTTCGAATGAGTGGGTGCGAGGGGGATCAGAAAACTCTTTTTGGATGGTTTTGTTGGTACCTTTTTCTTGAACCTGTCATATATGAACCTTTCGCATGCATCCCCAACTTCATTACTACATGAAACCTGCATATTGAATGACAAATTTATTCGATGCTAAAAAGTCTAGTCAACTTTGTGCGTTTATTTTTAAAAAGCCATAGACACACATGTCTACACCACACACATACACTCACTATAATCCCAGCTTACACAACTTTCAGTATTTCCTATATTTACATTTCAGCTCAAAAAGAAAAGGGTGCAACTATACCTGATATTTTCCAGAATTGAGCAGAAATGCATAGACTAAAATTGCTTCTTTGTACTGCAAGGAAAAGAATGTTTATAAATATACATGCTCAGAAAATAAGTCTTGAAATATGTAAAGGAAGGATACAATTGATCAGTCTTACTTGCTGCTGCTCAGAAGCATCTAGTAGGAAGTGAACAGAACCAAAGCCACTAGCTAAAGTTTTCTCGTAAAGAGTCCTGTTCACAAGAAGCTAGAATAGAGTGCATTCAGATAGTTGACCAAAGTAGAATTCTGAGCAATGCACATGAATTTCAGTTCACTAGAAAAGATACTGTGCAGTTAATACATAGGCTAGTGCTTATGAAGTAGATATTTTTCAAGAAGGAAATGTGGTTGAACATGTTCAGTATTTGTTTGCATTTCCTAATGCTTCCAGCCATACAGCCACAGCCACAGACATAGATTCCTCTACTAGAAGTATTAGAAATGATCGACGAGGGATAAAAATAAGATAAAATATAATTTCTATTTACAATGTCAGTAAATTACAATTTAACTCAAACAACTTTAAGGTAATTGAATTTGGCGAAAACCAAGTAGAAGTATTTGGAACGTGATAAGCATTTTAGAAGAGTTCCAATAGTTATATTACACGACTAGCTTCCAAGAAAGAGTTACACCTGTACCTCATCAGAATACTAAACAAAGAAAGAGCAATGCATTTTATATTTTCCATTAGACTTTGTTAAAGTAGTGTCTTGCATTCCAACTAGAGAGGCACCACCTCAAATCTAAATACATGTAAGGTATAAGGGGTATTGCAAGTGAAACTTCTTTTACTAATTTCTACCAAGATTAGTTAGCTTGGGAACACAGGAAACCTAATCTTTGGGAAAATCATTTGCTAAAATTCAGTGTATGTGTACATCTATATAATAAAACACAAAGAAAAGCTATCAAGTGGCTCTCCTTCAGTCGTAAGGAAATCAATGGTCCAGATCTAAGCTCTTAAAAGACATTTTTTCTCCCAAAAGTTTCCCCCCAAAACTCGAATTCAAATCCCCCCCTCCCCAAAACAACTCATTTATTTATTTAATTCTCTCTTTCTCTCTCTCTCTCTCTCTCCCCCCTATTCAGATTAGTTTGCTCCCTCTATTCCCTAAACCAGAGAGCTCCAATTTCTCTCTCTCCCCTAGGATTTTTAAGTCGCTAACTCCAAATCCCTAAAACCATTTTCTTCCATTGGCGAAGCCTCCATCGTCCTCTCAAACGCGAATCTCAAAGCAAATCCAAATCCAAATATATTGTCGAACCCCAATCAAGAAGTCGTCGCCGATATCAGATCCGCTGCTGATTCCGTATCAGCAACTCCCCTCCACCAAATCGAGAGCGAATATCAAGTGACCCCGTATCGGCGACTCCCCTCCACCGAATCTACGACGACTCTAATTTCATCTCATTAACCGAATTCTCATTCTAATTTTTAATTTTGTGTGTGCAGGGGATTACTCAGTTTTTTTCTGACTCGAATTTTGTGTGTGCATGGGATCTAAGTTTAGAGAGATATGATTGTTTTATTTTTGGGTTTAAAAAATTTTAATTTGGTGATTTATTTGATGAGTTTTTATTGGTTTTGATTTAAGGTGTATGCAATTGAGAGATGGATTATTTGGTGGCCTCAATTTCGGCTTCCAAACCATAGCAGGACAGGTAAGCTGATCAGTAACCTAAAATAACTTGGCAAATATGCAACATTAATTTCTTTACTACAAGAGAATATACTATCGTGAAGTATTCTCTTCACTGGTTATTAGAAACCATGGATAACATAACATATAAAAACTTTTAGTATATGTTTGGATATATAGGATTGGGATGACTAGAGTTTACCAGTGAAGGGTGCAAACTCTCCACTCAAAAAAGACAACCAAAGTAAATTTGTTATTGATCCATTTTGATTTTTTTTTTATAAAGGTGCAATGGGGAGACAAAGTGGAGATTAAAAAAATGATTAGCTTGGATTAGAGTTTTGAGAACTTCATGTGTTACATTTTGGTTGAAATAATAATAAGAGGTATTTCAATTGCAAACTGAGTCTCAGAAAAACAAATGTTTAGATTATTGATATTGTAGATATTTTCACACCTGCACTTGGGTTACCATTGTAGTTAGACATGCTCATAGTGGTTATGAGATTATAGTAAGCTCTATAAAACCTATATGATCATGCTCTTGCATAACTATTACAAGCATCCAAAAGTAATGATGAAGTTAAAAAAACTCTATGCAGTGTTTCCAACAAACTATATGCATTCCAAGTAAATTCAAGCTAATGATCAAGAAGGCGATGGCTAAGCTTAAAGGTAGATATGCTGCTTTCTCATATAATATGTTCCCTACTTCAATTAATTTGCTGGACCTCTAAAACTAGTTTATATAATCAAACCAGGTGCACCATTCTGAAGACGTGCCATAGGCATGTGTCAACAGGCAAACCTAGTATATAAAATAAATCACAAGGCAATTTGAAAAAAAAGCTATTAAGTGGCTATCCTTTAATTGAAAGAAAATCAATGACTCGCATTTATCCTCCAAAAAGACATTTTTCCTCTAAAAGTTTTTCCCCAAAACTAATTTTTTTCCCCAAAATAAAAATCATCATCACTTTATTACTATCTCTCTCCTCTATTCACTTTGTCATTATTACTATCTCTTTCTCCTCTCTTCACTTTTTCAGATCTCTCTCCTCTCTTTCTCTCGCTCGCTCGCTCTACCCGCAAATTTAGATTTTCGTATTTCAGTTTTGTAAATTTTCAGATTTTTCAAATTTTTTATGCTTTTTTTAATTGCTCATGTAGAAAATTCCAATGAGTTCCCTGATTGATTTCAAATGCAATGGAAGATTTAAATTGATCTCTCTCTCTCTTTGTTAAGATATCTATATTATAAAACACAAAGAAAGCTATCAAGTGGCTCTCCTTCAATCCCTCCAAAATCAAAGGCCCAGATCTAACCTCATAAAACACATTTTTCCCTAAAAGTTTTCCCCAAAACTCAAGTTCAAATTTTCCACCCAAAACAACTCATTTATTTATTTAATTATTTCTCTCTCCCCCCCTCTCTCTCTCACTATATATATATACTAGATTTGCCCGTGGCCACGTGCCTACGACACGTCTTCAGAAGGATGCAGCATATGAAAAGTCTTGTAAACAGTAAATCAATAATTATGTAGCTGAAGTTTGAATAGTATGACAATAATCAGTTGTAAATAAAAGTCCACGTTTCCATTAGTATATGGTGAAAAATAATTATAAATTGGGGTATAAAAGTCCATGTTTCCATATACATATATATATATATAGGGAAAGCTTCGGTTGTGCATTACCTCTAGTGCACACGGCGTGTGCACTATGCCTTCAGGCGTTCATATCGACGATCCGAACCGTTCACATTGATCTACACATCTAAATTAGTCTAAATATGTAAAATCAAATCATTTGAAATTCATTTGACCATCCATTGAAGTGTTACAAAATTGTATGGCTGAAAATCATTATTTTTTATAGTCACATGATGGATGGGCAAATGAATTTCAAATTATTTGATTTCACATATTTAAACTAATTTAGATGTGTAGATCAATGTGAACGGTTCGGATCGTCGATATGAACGCCCGAAGGCCTAGTGCACACGCCGTGTGCACTAGAGGAGTGCACAACCGAAGCTTTCCCTATATATATATATATATATATATATATATAGAGAGAGAGAGAGAGAGAGAGAAATAATTAAATAAATAAATGAGTTGTTTTGGAGGGGGGATTTGAATGAGTTTTGGGGAGAAACTTTTGGGGGAAAAATGTGTTTTGTGAGGTTAGATCTGGTCCTTTGATTTTGGGGTGATTGAAGGAGAGTCACTTAATAGCTTTCTTTGTGTTTTATTATATATATATATATATGGGATTCCTTCCATTGCAAACACATATGTTGTGCAAACACGTACACACCACTTAACCCGTCATTGGCAATGACGGGTTAAGACTTAAGGCAAAAATTTATATTTTGCCTTGACCCGTCATTGCCAATGACGGGTTAAGTGGTTTGCACAAATATTTGTGTTTGCAATGAAAGAAACCTCTCTATCTTCTCTCTCTCTCTCTCTATCTCTCTATCTCTCTCTATATATATATGGGTTAAAGGGATATGAGCAACTTGCTCATTTAGTAAATGAGCAAGTGATTATGTGCCATGCATGTGATACATTGGACAACTAACCCTTTTAAGAATTTTCCAATCACATGCATGTCACATCATCAATTGCTTATTTACTAAATGAGCAAGTTGCTCATACCCCTTTTCTATATATATATATATATATACTAGGTTTGCCCGTGGACACGTGCCTATGGCACGTTTTCGTGAACGATGCAACATATCCAATTTTGGTTCCCAACCTTCATGTTACTTTTCAAATGCTGCATCGTTAAAGAAAACGTGCTGTCGGCACGTGTCCACAGGCAAACCTAGTTATATATTATATTATAAGAGATATCAGTTTAGTCCCATATTGAATAATGTATTGATTTAGTCTTCCATTCTCTCCTATATATAGGAGACATATTGTACTCAGTTTAATCATTTAATAATCAATCAATAAAGTATTTCTTTCCATCCTTAATTCTAACATGGTATCAGAGCCAGTATTCCTATAAGGCCTATACTAATTTGATCCCCGTTATCGAGGTGGAGTGATTCTTGTCTCTATTGGAATCACTCCACCTCCCAACATCTCTTCCGATCAAATCTCCAAAACCCTAGCCGTCATCAAACAACAAGATTCAAAACCCTAGCCGTCATCAACTACCTCTACCGTAACCCTAATCCACAACAACAAGAGCAACATCACCTCCACACACCTCCGGCGACAACCACTTCCGACATCCTACCGCTGACAACAACAATAGAAGAGTCCCCTACCAACCACAGCAGCATCCACTCCTCTATCCCCGACCAACAAACCCATCGTCAACCCTCAACAACATGGTTGCCTTCTTCATCAAAAAACCCATGGTCTCCCGATTGCAACAATAGCAATTTCGACTGCAATCAATCACAACCCTACTGCAGCATCAACCATCCCCGAATCCCCGAATCCCTGAATCCCTGACGACAACATACCCGACCTCCAACAACCCCAAATTCCCATCGGCGACATCAAAGAAGAACTCCCCTTCTTCCTCCACCACCTCCTCGGCCACGAATCCCTCATCTGCCACTGCGTCGAGTCCACCACCACCGACTCCAACAACCCCCCCCCCCCATCAACTCCGTCAACTCCCTCCGCTGCTTCCCCTCCTATCCGAATCTCGTCGTTTCCCATCGCTATTTGTTGAGCCGCCTCCCCCTGTGAACCCTAGCCGCCAACTCCACACCCAAATCCAACAAACCCTAGCCGCCACTCTTCCTACTTCGTCTGCATCCGAAACCCTAGTTCCCCCCTCTTCTTCTAAATCCACTCAAATCCTAACCCTACCCTATATCCCAAACCCGACCCGAACCCACTTTCAATAAATACCCGAAACCCTATTACTCTCTTACCCTAAACCCAAAAATCCCGACCCAAAATCCTAACCTACCCGAATCCCATTTTCTGTTTTTAAGAAATAAATAAAAATAAAAAAATAAAAATAAAAATCTTGCAGGTCTTCAGCCTCTGCAGTCTTCAGCAAACTCACGCTGAGTTTGAGAGGGGGAGATATCAACATCATCACAGTTCTCAGTTCAGAGACAATTCTCAAGTCAGGGATGAGATTCCAACATACGCCAACAGTGTGCCACTTCCTTCCACACTCAAGTCAGGGGTAAGATCCCAACATGCGCCAATAGTGTGTCACTTCCTTCCACAACATACTACTTCTACTTCTCAGTTCGGAGTGAGATCCCAACAGATCGGGATCTGGAGATCCCGCCACAGTTAGGGATATGAAAATCCCAAGAGTGCGCCATCTACTTGTGCGCCGTTCCAAGCATCACAGTTAGCCATCCTTGCCACATCAATATCATCAATATTCCAAACTCTTGTTGTTTGAACCAACTTGAGTTTGAGAGGGAGTATTAAGATATTATATATTATATTATGAGAGATATTAGTTTAATCCAATATTGAATAATGTATTGGTTTAGTCTTCCATTCTCTCATATATATAGGAGACATATTGTACTCAGTTTAATCATTCAATAATCAATCAATAAAGTATTTCTTTCCATCCTTAATTCTAACACTCTCTATAGCCAGAAATTTAGATTTTCAGATTTCAGGTTTGTAAATTTTTGAACTTTTCAGATTTTTTATGCTTCTTCTGATTGCTCATGTAGAAAAATTCATTGAGTTCCCGAATTGATTTCAAATGCAATGGAAGATTTAACCTCAAAATTTCAACCTCTAAAGTTATACTGACAGTAGCAAATATATTCTCAAAAGTTAAATTTCATCATTTTGCACCCTCAAAGTTCTAAGAAGTTAGATTTTATACCTCATTTATAATTATTTTTCCACATGGTGATGAAAACATGGACTTTTATTTACAACTAATTGTTGTATTACTATTCAAACTTGAGCTACATAAACTCTATGATGGAAGTTTTGTTTTATGCATCTGAAATGAATGAAAGTAAAAATATCCCCTACTCTTTGAAACTGTCAAGAATTGTATGGTATATTTTACTGTTTATAGGGCTTTTCATATGATGCATCGTTCAGAAAATATCGTAGGCACGTGCCTACGGACAAACCTCGTATGTATATATATATATATATATATATATATATATATATATATATATATATGTACATGTCTATACGGATGATAAATCTAGTCATTTGAGATTTGTTTGTCCATGCATTAAAATTTACAAATTGTATGGCTGAATATCGTTATTTTTTATAATGACATAATGAATGGACAAATGAATTTCAAATGACTTGATTTTACAAATTTAGATTAATTTAGTCATTCTAAACAATGTGAACGGTTCAAATCATCCATGTGATGGCTACGTAAGGAGTTCACACAAAGCTATGAGAAGATCTAGTTCTCAGATGCAGGGCCGGCCCTGAGTTCCTGGGGGCCCAAGGCGAAAGACCCAAATAATTATTTTCAGGGCCCGTAATTACAATATTACTTTTTTTTACGCGCAAAATACGTTCCTATATTTATAAGAGGAATACAAATTTTGGGACCCCTAAAATTGCCAAAAATTCGAGGGCCTGAGGTGGCCGCCTCACCTGCCTCAAGGTAGGGGCCGGCCCTGCTCACATGAACACTCCACTATAAAGGGAAGTGATCATGTGAGAACTAGTTCTCACGATAAGCGTTATGTAAACTTTTTACATAGCCATCATATGGATGGTCCGAACCGTTCACATTGTTTAGAATGACAAAATTAGTCTAAATATGTAAAACCAAGTTATTTGAAGTTCATTTGTCCATCCATCATGTCATTATAAAAAATACCGATATTCAGCTTGACAATTTGTAACACTTAAATGAATGGACAAACAAATCTCAAATGACTTGATTTCTTATCCGTAGACTAATTTAGATGTGTAGATCAAAATGAACGTTTCGGATTTTTCAATTCATATCCCAAAAAAAGTTCACATTTAGTTATCACCGAAGGAGTTCTCACATAATCATAGCTCAATATATATATATATATATATATATATATATATATATATATAAGGCCTGGGTTAATTATTTACAATAAGCAAAGTCCCTTTTACTCTATAATTGTAAATAATAATATAAACAATACACAGATTAACAAACAGGACTACTATGAATATCTACTATACATTAAAACAGAGCAGCACTGCATAATCAATTTTTCTATATATATATATATATATATATATATATATATATATATAGGGAAAGCTTCGGTTGTGCACTCCTCTAGTGCACACGGCGTGTGCACTAGGCCTTCGGGCGTTCATATCGAAGATCCGAACCGTTCACATTGATCTACACATCAAAATTAGTCTAAGTATGTAAAATAAAAACATTTGAAATTCATTTGCCCATCCATCATGTGACTATAAAAAACAATGATTTTCAGTCATACAATTTTGTAACACTTCAATGGATGGGTAAATGAATTTCAAATGATTTGATTTTACATATTTAGACTAATTTAGATGCGTAGATCAATGTGAACGGTTCGGATCTTCGATATGAACGCCCGAAGGTCTAGTGCACACGCCGTGTGCACTAGAGGTAGTGCACAACCGAAGCTTTCCCTATATATATATATATATATAAGGTCTGGGTTAATTATTTACAACAAGCAAAGTCCCTTCTACTCTATAATTGTAAATAATAATATAAACGATACACAGATTAACCAACAGGACTACTATGAATATCTACTCCTATAAATTAAAACAGAGCAGCACTGCATAATCAATTTTTCTTTTTCTTTTTTTGTTCAGATTTTAAAATTTTAGAATCTGGAAGCCGAATAAAATGCATTAGGCATAGTAAACTAGAAACTGCTAATATGATATTAGAATTTCTTCTCTAAAGTATATTAGCTAAACATGAAAAGAACATTAGATTTAGAAAAGAACTATACCAGAGATTTGTAACAGATATGTTTCAAACAATGATTATGTGAGCTTTGTATTAGTAAGAAACGAACTCACTTGATATCGATCCCAAGTTTGTTTGTAACCAAGCACTACTCGACTGACATAGATTACAAGTGCACTGGTAGCAATCACATCAAGGACAAAAGCTGACCTATATATAATGCAAAAAATAAAAATGTCAAAAGTGGTCATGTCAAATATATGTATTTCTATAACGGGTGGAAGAGTGTAATACCAAAGAAAACAATTTGTCACCAAGATATTTTCAACAGTCTTTTTAATTTTAAAACAAGATATTATGCCTTACTATGATTAGAATGATGAAAGAAGTTTTGGTTATACAGGTTTGTGCAAAAATGAGTCTGTCATTCCGTGTCAAAGAACTTAGGCATACAACAACTTCCAGAAAATGCATCATGTAAATAATACTCTCTCCTTTCAGAAAATAAAGGTGAACTTTGTAAGGGTAAAGTCTTTTAAATGGAATAGAGAGAAAAGGTATTTTGAATTTGGTTTCTACTTGCTATCATGTTTTTTGAGTCAGGCCATTTGATGTAAAACGTAATCCTAAATAGAGAATTTCCAAGAATCTTAAAGGATCAATTTTACCAACATGTAGTGCAGATCAAAGTTAGAATTTAAACAGTTAATCGGTTTGATGGATTTTCAAGAATTGAATTAAGCTTAACAAGCCCAATTAGTAATTCAGTTCGACAATCAATAATTATATTCCTAAGCGTTCTTAGCAAGTAAAAGATGCAATATTGATTCGTACTCTAATTAGGCAAGTAGAACACTCAATCTCGATATTTGTGGTCGACAGTTAAATTAAATAATATAGTAGAGATGATAAAGTAGTATAACACAAATATTTGAAAAAAGAAAAGAGTATACCTGGGTTCGAAGAAAGCAGTAATCGGTATCAACAGAAAGAGCGGCTCTGACTTGGCTCGACGGCGGGAGGATGGCAGCACGGCGGCGGGACCGACGAGGGGGGGGTCGCCTACGTGGACAACAGGCGGCGTCGACGATGGCTCTGGGGTCGACGAGAGACAGCAACAAGGCTGTCGACGCTGGGGGTAGAGGTGCTGGTCGTCAAAGGTAGGAGAGCCGGAGGATGGGTCGGGCGGGGAGGAGGTCGGCAATGGGGTGCGAGGTTTGACGGAGAGGGTGTCGGGAGGCAGAGGAGGGGAGGAAGGGGGAGACGGTGGTGGCTGTTTGCAGGGGAGAAGATGACGGCGGCTGGCGGTGGCGGTAAAGGTGAGGACGACGGTGAAGGTCGACGAGGGTGAGGAGGAGGGATTCGGTCGTGGGTCTTTGGGGTTTCGGGATCCAGATAAGAGGAAGGAGGAAAGTAGGTGATGTAAAACTAACCCTAAATAGAGAATTTCCAAGATTCATAATGGATTAATTTTACCAACACGTAGTGCAGATCAAAGTTAGAAATTTTAAACAGTTAATCGGTTTGATGGATTTTCAAGAACTAAATCATGTTTAACAATCCCAATTAATAATTCAATTCTAACAATCAATAATTAAATTCCTAAGCATTCTTAGCAAGTAAAAGAATCAATATTGATTTGTACTCTAATCAAGCAGGTGGAACGCTCAATCTCAATATTTGTGGTCGACAGTTAAATTGAATAATATAATAGAGATGATAAAATAGTATAACACAAATATTTGAGAGTTGGAAACAGTATACCGAGGGTTCGAAAAACTCAGCGTAGATCTCGGATTGAACAGCAGCGAAGGGCACAACAATCAGCATAGAGGAGCTAGGCACAGGGTGCTGCGGTGGCTGCATCGGAAGGCAGGGAGCTCATAGGGGGAGGCAAGGCAGCGCGACGCAGGGAAGCTGCGTGCGTCGTCAAGGGTTGCTATTCTGTCGACGGAGGAGCACAGGCAGGGCAGCGCTGACTGGGGAGTTGTCGAGTGGTCGTGACAAGACAGTGGACGAGAAAGAAAGATGAGCTGGAGAATCAGGGTGCGACGGGGAGGAGACGGGTTAGCGAGCAGGAGGTAGGGTCGGGAGTGGGTGTCTGGGAGGATGAGGCAGAGAGGAAGACGAAACATCTGGGTTGAAGGTGGAGAGATGAACAGGGTGACAGCTGGGTTGTTTTGTATAATAGGGTTAGGGTTTTAGTTTAATTGGGGGATTTGAGTTTAGGAGAAGAGGTGGATTTGGGGATTTAAGGGTAGTTTTAGAATTTATCACAAATCCTAAAATTTTATTAGGACTTATCACAAACCCTAATAATTGGATCTCAATTGTATCCCACAAAAGAGAGAAGAAGAGCAAAACACAACACAATAATTTTTAATCAAGAATGACATATCTTTCTCATTAATCTCAGGGCCTATAAATAGGCTCAAAACAAATCTTAATACAAAATCTCAAAATATTGTAAAAAACTCAAAAATATTCTAATGCATAAAAGAAAGATTACATATGGCTATAATTGCCAAAAACAAATATGGTACTGAAATAAAATACTAAACTAAACAGAATAGATGTCCTCATCATTCTCTCTGGGTGGGAGAGAGCTCAACCCAGTCAAGTCAAAACTAGCGATCCTGTCATAGTGCTCCAAAAGATCTGGATCCAGTTACGGGAGCCCCTTACGGTCACTGCAAGTGTCATCCGACTTCTGCTTGTTCTTCCACCTCACCAAATACTTGTTCATACCACCATCTCTTGTAAAGATTATCTGATCATCTAAAATATTATTCAATTCTTCTGTCGATGGGTGAATAGTATCAGGTAGAGAGGTAAATGTGGAAATCTCACCATTAGGATGTAGGGTAGGCTCATCTATAAAAAAATTTCTAGGATTGAATTTTGAGCCTTCATAAAGTACTAGATCCTCAATATTGAAAGTCTTACTTATGCCAAAACCTTCAAGAAGGTCAACGACATAGGTATTATCATTGATTGTATGTGATATCTTAAATGGGCCTGCAGCACGTATATTCAAGTTCTTAACGGATCCAGATGGAAACCGTTCCGGATGAATCCGAACCATCACTTTGTCAGCAATATCAAAAGTTATAAATTTCCTTTTTGTATCTGTTATTAACGTGTAGTTAAAATTATTCTCATTAATTTCCTTGGAAATTTCTTTATGGAAATCATGAATGCAACATGCAAATGTGGATCAGATTCTGTGACTCTGTGATGTTCAAACATAAGGATAAAATCTATGGGTTGCCAAGTGACTTGAGAAATGATGGGTGACTCAGGTACACTCAATGGGGGTGACCGAACAGACTGAATACAATTGAGAGACTGGTCATCCCCTTTTTCATCAAAGTCATCACTTACATTAGATTCATAGGTAAACTCATTGTCGGGCTCATCAGCGATGATTGCGGTACCCTCTACTATATTGATCCTACTTGGACTGGGACGGTTGCCAGCAACATGGCCGTATCCCTTACATTTATAGCACTTAGTGAGATGATCAATTTTAGAATAGTCTCTTTTAGTGTTCTTACCCGTGTTGCCATTTCTAAGTGGATAGAAATTTGAAGTATGTTTGTTTGGGTAAGACTTGTTAGGATACTGAGGAGAGGAGTGCTCAGGTCTAAAGGGGTCGAGGGATTCATTCCGGAGGAATGATCCATCAAATCAGTGGACTTGTAATGAGAACTTGCTTTAAGGGAATCCATATCGAGGACAAGAGCATAAGCTGCCGCTAATGATTCCACATTTCTATGAATTAGCTCGTTCCTCAGATCGGCTCGTAATCCAGCCCTGAACATAGAGAGAGTTTATTATTTACTCTCGTTACCTAAAGTATTGCACCGAATAAGGAAGTCATCAAATTTATCAACATATTCTTGTGTGAATTTACGATAAAGTTGGTTCCACGAATCTAACAATCGGGTGTGGAACGATAACGATACATATCTATCAGTGAGCTTCTCTTTCATGGCTTCCCAAGTGGCTATGGGTGTCAGGCCTCGGCCTCTGCGGGCATGTTCAATATTGGTCCAGTATTGTTGAGCTTGACCCGTCAATTTCATAGTGGCAAATTTAACCTTCAGGGCTCCGCTCATGTCAAACCACACAAAGTAGTGGTCCATCGCACGAATCCAATCAAGATAAGCTTGGAATTCCATGTGGCCTTCAAAATGGGGAACATCAGCCTTAACGTTCCTTTTATATTGTTCGTCAGGGTCACGTTCTTGACGTCTATCGTCACGAACATTCCCTTGAAGGATCTGACATTAGCATGAAGCTCAGGGACAACAGTTTGATTTAATTCCACTTTCTCAAGTCTCTGATTGATATTGGCAAGAATTGCTTGAATGGCAGCTAGGGTAGCGGAAATATCAGAGTTGTCCATTTCAGGTCGGGAAGGTTTAGGGTTTCTAATTGGGTGATTTGGGAGGGAAAAGAAAGGCTCGTCAGGATCTGTGATGGTGCTGCGAAGACGCATTCACCAAAGGGGCAAAACTAGGGATTGTGTGTGTACTTTTTTTAATAATAATAATAAATCTGAAATGATCTAAAATAAAGAAAGAAAAATAAAAGACTACACAATCCTAAATGAATGCAAAAATTGATGCCTAAATGATGCAAGAACTAGGGTTTTAAGAACCTTCGCTCTGATACCAAAATAATGTAAAACTAAACCTAAATAGAGAATTTTCAAGATTCTTAATGGATTAATTTTACCAACACGTAGTACGGATCAAAGTTAGAAATTTTAAACAGTTAATCGGTTTGATGGATTTTCAAGAACTGAATCACGTTTAACAATTCCAATTAATAATTCAATTCTAACAATCAATAATTAAATCCCTAAGTGTTCTTAGCAAGTAAAAGATTCAATATTAATTTGTACTCTAATCAAGCAGGTGGAACGCTCAATCTCAATATTTGTGGTCGACAGTTAAATTGAATAATATAATAGAGATTATAAAATAGTATAACACAAATATTTGAGAGTTGGAAAGAGTATACCGAGGGTTCGAAGAACTCAGCATAGATTTCAGATTGAACAGCAGCGAAGGGCACAGCAATCAGAACAGAGGAGCTGGGCACAGGGTGCTGTGGTGGCTGCGTCGGGAGGCAGGGAGCGCACAGGGGGAGGCAAGGCGGTGCAACGTAGGGAAGCTGCGTGCGTCGTCGAGGGTTGTTGTTCTGTCGACGAAGGAGCACAAGCAGGGCAGCGCTGACTGGGGAGTTGTCGACTGGTTGTAACAAGAGGGTGGACGAGAGAGAGATGAGCGGGAGAAAGCAGGGTGCGACGGGGAGACGGGTTGGCGAGCAGGAGGGAGGGTCGAGAGTGGGTGCTTAGGAGGATGAGGGAGAGAGGAAGAAACGGCTGGGTTGAAGGTGGAGAGATGAACAGGATGACGGCTGGGTTGTTTTGTATAATAGGGTTAGGGTTTTAGTTTAATTTGGGGATTAGAGTTTAGGAATTGAGGTGGATTTGGGGATTTAGGGGTAGTTTTAAAGTTTATCACAAACCCTAAAATTTTATTAGGACTTATCACAAACCCTAATAATTAGATCTCAATTGTATCACAAAAGAGAGAGGAAGAGCAAAACTCAACACAATAACTTTTAATCAAGAATGGCATATCATTCTCATTAATCTCAGGGCCTATAAATAGGCTGAAAACAAATCTTGATACAAAATCTCAAAATATTCTAAAAATCTCAAAAATATTTTAATGCATAAAAGAATGATTACATATGGCTATAATTGCCAAAAACAAATATGATACTAAAATAAAATACTAAACTAAACAGAATAGATGTCCTCATCAGTAGGGGATTAATTAGGGTTTTGGTTAAGTTGAGGATTAGTGTTAGGGTTTTATTTGGGGATTTTTTTTTATTTTTATTTAATTGATTTGAGAATTTGGGGTAGTTTTAGAGTTTATCACAAACCCTAAAATTTTATTAGGATTTATCACAAACCCTAAAATTTTATTAGGATTTATCACAAACCCTAATAATTGGATCTCAATTGTATCGCACAAAAAAGAGATGAAGAGCAAAACTCAACACAATAATTTTTAATCAAGAATAGCTTGACTTATCATTAATCTCAAGGCCTATAAATAGGCACAAAACAAATCTTGATACAAATCTCAAAATATTCTAAAAATCTCAAAAATATTTTAATGCATAAAAGAAAGATTACATATGGCTATAATTGCCAAACAAAAATATGGTACTAAAATAAAATACTAAAATAAACAGAATAGATGTCTTCATCATTCTCTCCAGGTGGGAGAGAGCTCGACTCAGTCGAGTCAAAACCAGTGATCCTGTTATGGTGCTCCAAAAGATCTGGATCCAATTGCGAGAGCTTCTCACGATCACTGCTAGTGTCATCCAACTTTGGCTTGTTCTTCCACCTCACCAAATACTTGTGCATACCACCATCTCTTGTAGAGATTATCTGATCATCTAAAATATTATTCAATTCTACTGTAGGTGGGTAAATAGTATCAGGTAGAGTGGTAAATGTGGGAATCTCACCATTAGGTTGTAGGTTGTAGGGTAGGCTCATCTATAAGAAAATCTTTAGAGTGGAATTTTGAGCCCTCATAGAGTACTAGATCCTCAATATTGAAAATCTTACTTATGCCAAAGCCTTCAGGAAAGTCAACAACATAGGTATTATCATTGATTGTATGAAGAATCTTATGGGTCTGCAGTACGTATGTTCAAGTTCTTAACAGTCCAGCTAGAAACCGTTCCGGACGAATCCGAACCATCACTTCGTCACCAATATCATAAGTTATAAATTTTCTTATAGTATCTGCTATTAAATTGTAGTTAAAATTATTCTGATTAAGTTCCTTGGAAATTTCTCTATGCAAGTCATGAATGTGATATGCAAATGTGGGTGTAACCCCTATTCCCGCAAATACGTATTTTCTGAATATTTTCTGTATTTCGATATTATAAATTCATTATTTGTTAAAATCGTTTTGGATTTTATATTAAAGTGTTTTCCTAATTGAAAATTCATTCATTTCGAATAACGATGTGTTTTGATCTTATTTTCTAGATCTTATTGATCAACTATTTATATTTGAGTCCAAATTATATATATATATATATATATATATATATATATATATATATATATATATATATATATATATATATATTGGGTCATTTTAGTAAAATGTTAAACCCGAATAATTATTCTATTATATGATTTTATTATTTTTATAATTATAACTATTAATCGTTATTCCTTGATTATTTAATTAAATTTCATTTATCGAATTATTTTATTTTCGTACTTGATCTAATTTTCGTAGCGAATTCCAATTCATTTTCAAGCCAATTTACTCAATTGTATTATTTATTTATTTGGATTTAAATTCTTGTTCATGAAACTCTTTGATCTTCTTGGTGAATTATTTTTCTGTTAATCCTATTTTTCTTTTTTTTATTATGGGTATTTGCATTTCAACCCTATTAATTTTGATCTATCTGTTACTGAACCCTGAAACCCAATTCCTATAGTTATTGACCCAAAACTGCTGTTATTGGACCCTAAACCACTAACCCAATATCCTAATTGTACCCTATAAATACAACCCTAATGCAAACCCTAAAAATTGCACACTTTTGAAGCCCTGGAACCGTCTAATCTCTTTCCTAGTTTCTCTCTCCTCTCTCCTCCCCTGTTTTCTCTCTCCCCGACCTTTCGACTGCCTTGTTTTCCCGTCCAAATCACCATCAGCCAAACCTGTTACTTTTCCGGCCAACTCCGGCCACCCCTTACCCTGCCAGTCGCCGCCCTGGCTTCCAGCGACCACCTCTCCCTCGACGCCCAGACACCCACCGAAACCCCCATTCCCTATTTCCCGTCAACAACAGCAGACCCCTCTGTTCTCCTCCCGTTTCCGATCGACGACCACAGCCAGCACCGCCAGCGCCACCCCTACCTCCGTCGCGCTGCCGCCTACGCCGCCGCCGACCACCAGCGTCGGCCAGTCCCGAGGCCCCTTCGCCGAAGCCCTCTACTGTTGCTAACGTTGTGCCATCTCTTCTATTGCTACTTGTCTCTTTGTGTGCTATGTTGTTGGGTTCTTGTGTTTGCACGTCTAATGCACGTATTATTGATGGGTTGAACTAGTTCGTGAGTTCGTTGTTTCGGGATCCTTATCCCGTTATTCTTGGTATTCAAACTCACCGTTTATAAGGCAAGTAACTTGTATTAAATTTCTTTGCATATACAAGTAGAAAATACCGCTTGTAGTGTAGTTGGGTTCTAGAGACAATTCGTGTGTGAAACCCCTTGTTGAATTATCTCTATTGTGATGATTTGACCATAGTTGCCTCACGACATATATGACATGAATTAACCTAGGGTTGACCACTTTTGATATATATGTTCATGCTATCTTAAGATATCTATGTTTGAAGTTATTCGTGTTATACTTATCGAATACTTGTAAAATATATTATACCATGTTGCTTGAATATCTAGTACACCATATTCCATGTTATCATCCTATTATTTCCATATTGTTATTATCGTTCATCTCATGTCTCTACATTGCATATTGTATTGTTGCATTAATGAAATAATTAATAAGCCGGGGTTTAAGGGATTGATTGGAGTAGTTGATGACATAGTGACTGTACACCGTAGTGTAGGCCTTGTTTCCTAAAATATTGTGTGTTGGCAAAAGTTATTGTTATCGGTTTATTGTTGGACTACTGACACAGTATCCCCAATTGACCGTGTATTGTTTTTATTGAGCCAACCAGTGTGCAGCAATGCTGCAAATACTGTTATCGTGCCGTGTACATTATCTATAGAATCTTCCACTTAAGTCTAAAACGAAATTGATTGTATGCAGTGAACATGTGGTACGGAATATATGGGACACAGTAGTACATGCATTAGTTAGGATTAAAATGAATAATAGACTTAAAGATTAACACAACATCGACATTGCATATTTTTCATCATTGTTCCAATTGATATCGAATATTATATGATACTTGTTCACTCGACACTTATTACATGCTACTTACATTTGTTGATCTTGCCATGCTAGTTGTTATATTATGTTATCATGCCTATTCTATGCTATTTGTTTATCCTTCCCATATACTTGTATCCTGCACTACAAGCGGCCCGTAACTTGCATTAACGGGCGTTTTATTTTGTTTTCCTCTTCCTGCAATTTATTAAATTGCAGATTTTGGAGAACAGTTGCTTGCTGGAATTGGAGAACAAACAGTCTGAAGACTACTGCTTTCTAATTGCTTATTGCTTTAATAAACTTAATGTATTAAGACTTATTATTATTTGGATTGGATTTATTATTGTATTGGACTTATGTCCTGAATATTGTTATTTATTTCCAGACATTGGATTATTATTATACTTGGATATTTTATATTGTTTCAATTCAAGTATTATTGTTCATGAGATTATTATTATTGCCTGCACAATTGTTCTGTATTATTTATATTGTTGAGTTGATCGGATAAACAGCTTATGGGTGACGTTAGGCATTCGCTGGGCCAATATCACGTACTCAGATTCCGTATTTTTGGGAAGCGGGGCATGACAGTTGGTGCAGATTTTGTGACTCTAGGATTTTCTAACAAATGGATAAAATCTATAGGCTGTCAAGTGACTTGGGAAAGGATGAGTGACTCAGGTACACTCAATGGAGGTGACTGGACAGACTGAATACAATTGAAAGACTGGTCATCCTCTTTTTCATCAAAGTCATCACTTACATTAGGTTCATAGGTAAACACATTGTCGGGCTCATCAGCGATGACTGCGGTACCCTCTACTATATTAATCCTACTTGGGCTGGGACAGTTGCCAGCAACATGGCCATATCCCTTTTCATTTATAGCACTTAGTGAGAGGATCAATCTTAGAATAGTCTCTTTCAGTGTTCTTACCCGCGTTGTCATTTCTAAGTGGATAGAAATTTGAAGTATGTTTGTTTGGGTAAGACTTGTTAGGGTACAGAGGAGAGGAGTGCTCAGGTCTAGAGGGATCAAGAGGATTCATTCTGGAGGAATGATCCATCGAATCGCTGGACTTGTAATGGAAACTTACTTTAAGGGAATCCATATCGAGGACAAGAGCATAAGCTGCCGCTAATGAGTCCACATTTCTATGAATTAGCTCGTTCCTCAGATCGGCTCGTAATCCAGCCATGAACATAGAGAGAGTTTGTTCTTCACTCTCTTTACCTAAAGCATTACACCGAATAAGGAGTCATCAAATTTATCAATATATTCTTGTGTGGATTTACTTCCTTAATAAAGTTGGTTCCACGAATCTAGCAATCGGGTGTGGAACGATAACGGTACATATCTCTCAGTGAGCTTCTCTTTCATGGCTTCCCTAGTGGCTATGGGTGCCCGGCCTCGGCCTCTACGGGCGTGTTCAAGATTGGTCCAATATTATTGATCTTTCCCAGTCAATTTCATCGTGACAAATTTAACTTTCAGGGCTTTGCTCATGTTAAACCACATAAAATAGTGGTCCATCGTACAGATCCAATCAAGATAAGCTTGGGGTTCCATGTGGCCTTCAAAATGGGGAACGTCGGCTTTAATGTTCTTCTTATATTGTTCGTCAGGGTCACATTCTTGACGTCGATCGTCACGAACATTCCCTTGAGGGATCTGACGATTAGCATAAAGCTCAGGGACAACAGTTTGATTTAATTTCACTTTCTCAAGTCTCTGATTGATATTAGCAAAAGTTGCTTGAATGGCAGCTAGGATAGCAGGAAATATCTGAGTTGTCCATTTCAGGTCGGGGAGGTCTAAGGTTCCTAATTGGGTGGTTGGGGAGGTAGAAGAAAGGCTCTTCGGGGTTTGTGATGGTGCTGCGAAGACGCATTCACCAAAAGTGGGAAACGGGGTTGTGTGTTTGCTAACATTTGGGGAAAGCATGTTCTAAATGGAACTTTTTTTTAAAATTAAAATCTGAAGTGATCTAAAAGAACGACAGAAAAAAATAAAAATAAATAAATAAATAAAAAAATAAAAAGACTCTAAACGATTCTAAATGAATGCAAAAAGATGCCTAAATGATGCAAGAACTAGGGTTCTAAGAACCTTTGCTCTGATACCAAAATGATGTAAAACGTAATCCTAAATAGAGAATTTCTAAGAATCTTAAAGATTAATTTTACCAACATGTAGTGCGGATCAAAGTTTGAATTTAAACAGTTAATCGGTTTGATGGATTTTCAAGAAATTGAATTAAGTTTAATAAGCCCAATTAATAATTCAGTTTTACAATCAATAATTATATTTCTAAGCATTCTTAGCAAGTAAAAGATGCAATATTGATTCGTACTCTAATTAGGCAAGTAGAATACTCAATCTCGATATTTGTGGTCGACAGTTAAATTAAATAATATAATAGAGATGATAAAGTAGTATAATACAAATATTTGAAAAGTGGAAAGAGTATACCGGGGTTCGAAGAAAGTAGTAATCGGTATCAACAGAAAAAGCGGCTTTGACTTGGATCGACGGCGGGAGGATGGCAGCACGATGGCGGGACCGGCGAGGGGGGTCACCGACATGGACAACAGGCGGCATCGACGGCGGCTCTGGGGTTAACGGGAGACAGCAACAAGGCTATCGATGTTGGGGGGTGCTGGTCGTCAAAGGTATGGGTCGGGAGGGGAGGAGGTCGGCAATGGGATGCGGGGTTCGATGGAGAGGGCATCGGGAGGCAGAGGAAGGGAGGAAGGGGGAGACGGTGGTGGTTGTTTGCAGGGGAGAAGATGACGGTGGCTGGCGGTGGCGGTAGAGGTGAGGACGACGGTGAAGGTCAACGAGGGTGAGGAGGAGGGGTTCGGTCGTGGGTCTTTGGGGTTTCGGGATCCAGATAAGAGGAAGGAGGAATGTAGGGGATTAATTAGGGTTTTGGTTAAGTTGAGGATTAGGGTTAGGGTTTTATTTGGGGATTTGTTTTTTTTTTTTTTTTGATTTAATTGATTTGTGGATTTGGGGTAGTTTTAGAATTTATCACAAACCCTAAAATTTTACTAGGATTTATCACAAACCCTAATAATTGGATCTCAATTGTATCACACAAAGGAGAGATGAAGAGCAAAACTCAACACAATAATTTTTAATCAAGAATAGCATGACTTCTCATTAATCTCAAGGCCTATAAATATGCTCAAAACAAATTTTAATACAAATCTCAAAATATTCTAAAAATCTCAAAAATATTCTAATGCATAAAAGAAAGATTACATATGGCTATAATTGCCAAAAACAAATATGGTACTGAAATAAAATACTAAAATAAACAGAATATATGTCCTCATCACCATTGCATTTAGGGAAAACTCATTCTAAATTTATAACCTATTATGGTGACCCATGACTCATTTCTTTAGATAACTTTGCATAAGTACAAGCAGGTCCTCTAAATGCTGGAATATCAATTTACTTGGTTGTTGATACCAGTAAGGTGGGGTTGGCACTGAATCGAAGTGGGTACATTATTATCATTATGTCCCATATTTGGCATTGGTGAAATCATTTGAGTGGCATCTATGGACTCACGATTTATATTTGGCATCAGCCTATCACAGGGGTCCGTACTTCAGTTTATAATTAGTGCTGCAACAGAATGCTGTGGAAGTTTTCTGGAGGATTCATATTGTCCATAATCTTTTGGATTTGGTTCTTAAGACTTCACTCTCCCGTATGGATTTGGATGCAATCCTTATTTTGTCAACTTTTTTCTGTACCCTTTCAACGTTTATTTATTTCTTATTAATGAAACATCGGGGGGTCTCTCGACACAGGGTTTCTCTCTCTCTCTCTCTCTCTCTCTCTCTCTCTCTATATATATATATATATATATATATATAAAAGCATGTAAAGAAGTTCAGTAATCCATTCTGGCTATTTGAGAAGAAAAGGCATGAGAATCATTGAAGTACATCCTACCTTCACCTCATACTTTCTTGCTTCCACTTTTCATAATTCTCTTCATTATTTCTTGTTGCTGGTCAAAATATCATTCTTTCCCTTTATATTTGTCTTTAACTACATATTTTTTACGACAAGAAGACATTTCCCTACGACAGCTGGCACATAGCCTCTAAGGCTTAATTAACTACTTACAAATCAGTGAACAAAGGTTACTTTTGCTCTATCCTATTTTGGTTCATAATCTGCGTACCTCATAAATTACATTCTTGCTACCTCTATATTACCCAGTCTCTGTTGTCGTCAAAATATATTCTTTCTCTAAAATGATATGCGTCTGCATAAGATACAAGATAATCACCAAAACTATTACCCACAAGCGTCACACTGTTGCATTGCTCAGCTAGAATAGGTCAAATTAATATCCATTGCTAACTCTTATACTGATGTAAAACGTAATCCTAAATAGAAAATTTCCAAGAATTAATAAAGGATTAATTTACCAACATGTAATGCGGATCAAGTTAGAAATTAAAACAGTTAACCGGTTCGATAGATTTTCAAGAATTGAATTATGTTTAACAGTCCTAATTAAAAGTTCAATCCTATCAATCAACAGTAATACTTAATCGTGCTTAGCATGTAAGATAGTCAATAAAGATTTGTACACTAATCGGCAAGTAGAACACACACTCTCAATATTTGTAGATGACAGATAAATCAGATAATATAATAGAGATGATAAAGCAGCATAACACAAATATTTGAAAAGTGAAAAGAGTATACCAGGGTTCGAAGCAAATCGCGCTAGAGACTGAGGGCTGCGGTAGTCAGTAGTGGCTGCACTCGATGGCTGCACTAGTGGCTGTGGTCGACAGTGGTCGCAGGCGGTGGTCGGTGCTCGGGGTTGCTGGCGAAAGAGAGAAGCAGGGTGCAATTGACGGGGCAGCCGACGGAGATGTACACGGGGCGGTGCAGTGGTAGTCGACAACCGGGTTGGAAGACTAGGGTTTGGCTTTAGGGGGATTAGTGTTTCGGGAGAATTGATTTGGGGATTTGGATGATCGGCTTTCATGGTGGAGGTGATAGAGGGTAGGGTGGCGACGGAGTCGCGATTGCGATGGCGATGGACAGTGGAGATGGGGGCGTCGAAGGGCTTCAGAGAGAGAGGGAGGGGCTTCGGTGGGGTGGGGAATGTTGGGGTGCGTTTCGGGATGGGAAAGAGAGGAAGAAGAAGAGGAAGGGGATTATGTTAGGGTTTAATTAATTAGGGGGATTTTGGGGTAGCCCAAAAATTAGATCTCAATTGTATCACACAAAAATAGATAAAGAGCAAAACTCAACACAATAATTTTTTTTTAATCAAGAATAACATTATTTCTCATTAATCTCAAGGCCTATATATAGGCTCAAAACAAATATTGATACAAATCTCAAAATATTCTAAAATCTCAGAAATATTCTAATGCTTAAAAGAAAGATTACAAATCGTAAAACTACTACATATGGCTATAATTGTCAAAACAAAATAAAACATATTTGATATCCTCATCATATACTTTATTGTTCTACAAGCTGATATTCCTATTGTGTTTGCTAATGTCATTCTTTAAATTCCAAGGATTTTGACTTATTTAATGTGTTTAAAATATTGGCTTCTGTATAGGAATCACCAGAAAAACAACAACAACAACAAAGTCCTTTTCCGAACTTGTTGGGGTCGGCTACATGAATTTTGGTTTTCCATTCTGCTTGGTTTAACGCAAGATCTTCTGTAAGGCCACAACTTATCATATCTTTTCTCACTGTTTTCACCCAAGTTTAGGTATTCCCCTACCCCTAACTCTACCCTCAATACTTATCAAATCACTCTTTCTAAGGGGGACACCACTAAATCTACGTGTGACATGTCCAAACCACCTGAGGCGATTCTCTCTTAATTTATCTTTGGATAAGAGCTACCTTTACCACGTCACGTATATGCTCGTTTCTAATTCTATCCTTCCTGGTTTTATCACGCATCCATCTTAGCATCCTTATCTCCGCTACACTCATTTTTGGACCAGTTATTTCTTTGTTGCCCAACACTCTGCTCCATACATCATTGTTAGTCTAACAGTCATCCTGTAAAATTTTTCCTTCAACTTCCACAGGTATACGTATTGTCACACAAAACATCACTAGCGCTTCTCCACTTAAGCCACCTTGCTTGGATCCTATGTATAACATCTTCACAAATCTTCTCTCACTTCGAATAAATTAGCCTAAATATCAGAAATGGATATCTCTTGATCATCAAACTTCACTACTTCCTTATTTGTGTTTTGAACATCACTAAAATTACACTCAATATACTATGTTTTAGAAATGCTTATTCTAAAGCCTCTAGCGTCCAAAGTTTCACTCCACAATTCTAATTTAGCATTGATTCATGCACTAGTTTCGTCCACAAAGACTACGTTATTGGCAAAAAACATACACCAAGGCACCTCATCATGTATTCCTCGTCAATTCATCCATAACAAAAGTAAAGAGGTAGGGACTTAAAATCGAACCTTAATGTATATACTGGCAAAATTTAAAGAAATTATTAAACATAAAGAAAAATGCATACACTAAGAAAGATTCAACATATCTATACAGTAACATGAAAAATTACGACATGCACATAGAACGTGGATACACTTCAAGGAAAAATGACTCAGAAACCTTCAGCATGCAAGAGCAATGAAAGGAGCATCAGGGAATTTCAATTTCATCAAATTATGCATTCATAGAAAAGTACAACAAAGATTACAGACTTACGGAGACAAAGCAATGTTTTCAAATTTGTAGTTGACAAAGAATGCCAATAATCCCAATATACTTGCAATATCCAAGCGGACCTGTTGATGTAAGTAAAAAGTAATGCTCATGCATAATGACAACCTACTAGAAAAATAAAATACAGGTCAATATTTAAGTTTAAATTGGAAATTAGTCAAAGCGAATGATCATTCACAGAAAAACTCTAATGGATTAAATTATGCACAGAAAGAAGCTAAGGAAAAAACGAAGGGTTTTTTATGCAGTTTTGATGGGAACAAGTATCAAGAATCGAGATAAAATGTTTTGTGATGTGATGAGGAAGCTCTTCACCTTTTGAACACCCATAACAATATGATAGGGGTTATGCATGAGGTTCAAAGATGAGATTATTGTGCAAAACACGGTGTGGCGATCACATAAGGTCCACTTAAATGTATACATTTTAGATATATATATATAATTTTGTCTTTAGAGCTCAATTTGACAAGGAACCACCAGTATATGAAGTATTTGCCCTTGAGGGGTTCAAGGGAAGTCATAGTGGCAAACCGAAATATACTGCCTTTCTTCAGCTTGAACAAAATTCATCACTATTTCTTGATGCCATCCACAAAGAGATGGCACCGAATCTTCTTCACAAAGATTGAAGTGGATCCTAATCACCTTATTGTTTAAAGATTATGATAGAAGAGCAAGCCTTCTTTTATAATAGTTAGTTGCTTTGATAATGAAGAGTCAAATACTTTAAGCATGGACCAATACCTTCTTCCTCTTTCATTCTTCTCTCTGATTTCCCTTCTTTTCCTAGTCCTTTAATTCCTTTTTGAACCCTTTTCTTCTCAATTTCCTAATTGATCCTACACCATTTATCTTCTAAAGCAAAGAAGGATATTGAAGAAATTGGAAGGCTGACGAAGTTCACTGATACACTGATAAATTGACATACTGTTGACAAAAGATTGGTTGTATATATATATATATATATATATATATATATATATATATATATGAGAATACGGAACCTAGAGTGGCACTCGAGGAAATTTTCCTAGAGTGTCACTTATTCGGCATGCATTCCTCTCTCACCGTTCAATGTGATCTACATGTCATAAAACCTATGTATAAGATTATGAGGTTTGAACATATTTTACACATTCATCATGTACTTGCAAAATGAATGGTTGTTCAGTATAGAAGAAATGTGATGACTTGATACATAAGCAAAACATGTTCAAATCTCGTGATTTTACGTATACATAGGTTGTATGATATATAGATCACACTAAACGGTGTGGATCATGCATTCGGGAGAGGAATGCATGGCAAATGGGAGACACAATGAAAATTTCCTAGAGTCTCTCTCTCTCTCTCTCTCTCTCTCTCTCTCTCTCTATATATATATATATATATGGGTAAAAGGGATATGAGCAACTTGCTCATTTAGTAAATGAGCAATTGATTATGTGGCATGTATGTGATACATTGGACAACTAACCCTTTTAAAGATTTTCCAATCACATGCATGCCACATCATCAATTGCTTATTCACTAAATGAGCAAGTTGCTCATACCCCTTTTTCCCTATATATATATCATGCATGCTCCAAAGTAGAAAAAGGATGACTCTTGACTTATTATGTATGTCCATGGTGAAAGTTGTATATAGCAACAACATAAAATACCACTCTATTGTTCCAAGTAACATATGTGGCTCATGCGTCGTATCATTAAAGTTTATGTAATAGGTTGGATTGGTATTGTTCATTTTAATAACAGTCTAATCTACAGAAAGAAGAAGCAGGAAAAATCAAGCTACGATTGTTTGAGTTAATAGAAACACATCTCATGCAGACCACCCTACCTAGTTTCTCCTCTGGCAGTAATTGAGCATTCTTTCAAATTTCAATTTTTACCAAAAAGAGAAGTTATCAGGTCACTGGAAAACAACATAAAGTAAATAATGAAGTAACCACGAAACTAAACTAATTAGTCTGAAAGAAAACCATACACTGTCGAGAATTCGGAAGGACAACTTTTTGTGAGGAAAAATAACCTGCAAAGAATACTCGCATATTTAGCATGCCTTATCCCAGAACATCTAAAAATAAGTATTTATGACAAAAATCATATTTATCCAAAGTCCTATATATTTACCGAGAGATCTGGAATTGGTATTTTTTCATATATCTTCAACTGGAGGAGTGGAACCCCATGTCTATCTTTAGTTTCCCTTCGATTTGTTTCCTCGTTATAAAGCAGAATCAACTCTTGGAAAGCTGGCTCCTGATTGAAACTACTTATAAGTTAAGAGGTACGAAAGATAGATGCCAAGGAAAATAGAAAAAACAGTAACAAGTTATGTATTTGCTAAGCGACAGTGACAAGTGCAACTGCATGACAAAAAAAATCTAAAGCAAGAATGGGTTAAAACATCTAAAATCAAATCAGGACATCAAGATTCAAAGAGAAATCATAGTAGAGAGACTATACTACCCTTACAAAATAAGCATAATTACTCTAATATCCCCTCTCAAACTCACGATGCGGCTGGAGCATTGAGAGTTTGCCAACAAAAAAACGAAAACGAAAAATAGAATGCGACTTGGTAAAAAAAATCCGCAAGCTGCAGGGAAGAAAGAACAAACGGTAAGGTAATTGTGCCATGCTTGAGGTGGTGACGAGTAAAATGACAATCAATCTCGATGTGTTTGGTCCGTTCATGAAAAACTGAGTTGTGAGAAATCTGAAGAGCACTTTGGTTGTACCATACATAGGAGTATGATGAGAAAGAACAACACTCATATCTGCAAGTAACAAATGTAAACAAATAATCTCTTTAGTAGTGGATGTCATAGCACGATACTCTGCCTCTGTAGAAGAATGAGAAACAATAGTTTGTTTTTTGCTCTTCCAAGAAATAAGAGAATCACCCAAAAAGATACAGAGACCAATAACAGACTTGCGATCTGTGGGATCACGCCTGTGATCAACATCAGAGTATGCACGCAGCTCCAAGGAAGAAGTGGATGGAAGCAAAACACTCTGAAAGATGGTCCCCCAAAGATATCACAAGATATGAAGAACAGCTGCCCAATGTACGGTGGTGGGAAAAACAACTGACTGATAATATGAATAACATAAGTAATGTCTGGATGAGAGATGGTTAGTGCTGCTGCTGATTTTGGTGTGAGAGCAAACAGATGAATTTGTGGATTCTTTTGGAAACAATAACGGCAAACCTGTTGACTTTCACCGACGTTTGACTAGTTTCTTGCCGCTGCCGTTAACCTGCAAAAAGTTCGATACACCGGGATGGATTCTGGCAACGAACCCTCTAGCGTTTATGTGGAAAAATATTGATTACCTTGTTATTGTGGGGGGAGAGGGGTATTTATAGTCGCCTTAAGAGACAGTTTAGAGATAATCGTTTATCTCTATGTCCCGGTGTTTTTGGATAAGACATATAGAGTTTAAACTCGTTTCTTGATAAGAGAGGCAATTTAAACTGCCTCTTAGAGATAATCATAAATTTGAATTACTTTTTAAATATCTGGGCTGGTTTGAAACGGGTCGCCACCTACGCCCAATAGGATAGATCCGTTTTCGGATTACTAGGTTATATAGAGAAACCCAGTTCCCATTTCAGACCCGTTTGTAAGTACAATTACCATTTTACCCTTGAGAGCTTTAAGATTCGTACTTGGTTTGAACGGCCTCGATTTAATCCTAATTTTAGCCATATCACGAGGCCCCCCCCACTCTCGAAAACTGAGTTTAACAGCCTTTGGAGAGTAGTTTTCTTGTTTTAATGGCGTACGGGATTTTATCGACGTTCTTAGGAGCTTCAGAATCGCTTGCGGGGCTTAATAGCTTTAAATTGAACCTGCCTTGTGTTCAGATGTGTTTGTGGGATCTTCTGGATTTTTATTGATTTTTTTCTAATTTTTAATTATTTTTCTAATTATTTGTTCAGTTTTGCGAAGTAACAATCAATTTTCAAAAAGTATCAATCAATCATTCTAATTAATAATTATTTTTCCAGTAACTCAAAAATATTTTTCCGAATTTATAATTATTTTTTAGAATTTTTTATTAATTTTTTTTAATTTTTAATTATTTTTCTCAATTTTTAAATAATTAATTCGATTTAATAATAAAAATAAAAGAATTAATCAATTAATTACCAACATGGCGCAATCTGAAGCGTCGATCACGTCATCGGCGCGATTCTCTGGACGATCAGGCGGTTGATCTAGAGTTTGCTGACGTGGCTTAATCTGGACGCTTCGATCGTGAACGCGCATCGGGAGGGGGCGTTTTCCCCATTTTCATGCTCGGTCGTTCGGACGTTCGGATTTTGGATCCGAGCTACGTGGCGTGATCAGAGCCGTTGATCAAGATCAAGCGCGAATCTTGAGGCAATGATTCTCCCTATTTTCACCCTCGGTCGTTCGGACGCTCGGATTTTGGATCCGAGCTACGTGGCGTGATCAAAGCCGTTGATCAAGATCAAGCGTGAATCTTGAGGCAATGATTTTCCCCATTTTCACGCTCGGTCGTTCGGAAGCTCGGATTTTGGATCCAAGCTACGTGGCGTGTCAGAGCCGTTGATCAAGATCAAGCGCGAATCTTGAGGCGATGATTTTTCCCATTTTTACGCTCGGATTTTGGATCCGAGCTACGTGGCGTGATCAGAGCCGCTGATCAAGATCAAGGACGAATCTTGAGGGGATGATTTTCCCCATTTTCACGCTCGGTCGTTCAGACGCTCGGATTTTGGATCCGAGCAGATTTTGGATCCGAGCTACGCGGCGTGATCAGAACCGTTGATCAAGATCAAGTGCGAATCTTGAGGCTATTTAACTAGTCAATGAGTTTTCGGTGCCCCATCATGTTCCCGCCTTTACGAATTTTGTCGTTTAGCATTCTGATGGGCTTTTTAGTGGTTTCAGGGGCCCAAAGCTCTCAAAAGCCCAAGTGGCGCCCCCCATTTCAGACCCGTTTATAAGTACAATTACTGTTTTACCCTTGAGAGCTTTAAGATTCGTGCTTGGTTTGAACGTTCTAGATTTAATCCTAATTTTAGCCATATCAGTTGAGTAGACCAAACTTCCAACAATAGTGCGATATAAAGTAGGATCTGACAAAGGAGTACCATATTGAACATTAAGCTCACAAGGAGTATCAACAAATCTAGTATCAGTCAAGCGAGCACGCTCAAGGATATTAACAGTGTACTTAGACTGAGAAAGAAGATAATCTTTTGGAGAAAATACAACTTCAATACCCAAAAAATACCGTACAGAACCCAAATCCTTCATTTCAAATTGACATGCTAATTATAACTTTAATATTGCAATGTCATCAACATCATCACCAGTAGTGATCATATCATCAACATATAGAGAAAGTAACATTCGACCAATAGGGAAAGTAACATTCGACCATATAGAGAAAGTAACATTCGACCAATAGGGTACACTTAACAAAAAGAGCAAAGTCGTGATTACTAGAGGAAAACCCAAGAGAAGTGATAATAGTAGAGAACTTCTCAAACCAGGCTCGAGGTGCCTGTTTGAGACTATATAATGCTTTCTTAAGTTTACAAACTTCTCCATGATTATGAGAGACACCAGGTGAGGGAACCATGTAAATTTCTTCATGCAAATCACCATTCAAGAAAGCATTCTTAACATCCATTTGAGATATATGCCATTGACGAACAGATGCAACTGCAGTAAGAGTACGAACTGTAGTCATCTTTACAACAGGAGCAAAAGTCTCCTCATAATTCATACCATACTGCTGAGAAAACCCCTTAGCAACCAATCTAGCTTTGTAGCGCTCAACCGACCCATCAGACTTTTCTTAATTTTATAAACCCAACAAGAGCCAATTGTACTTTTATCAGAAGGTAAAAGTACCAAATCTCAAGTGTCTATCTTTTGTAAGACCAAAAGTTCTTCGTTCATAGCATACTGCCAATGGGGGTCAAGAACTACCTCTCTATAGGATAATGGCTCAGAAAGACAATGAATAGATGCTAAAAATGAAGAGAAAGAAGTGGAATAACAAGAGTAAGCAAAATTGGGTAGGTGAGTAGACTTACGAGAATGCTGAGAATAACGAGAAAAGGAATTCACAATCTTAGGAGGAGCTTGAGCGGTAGCAGGAGGGGGAGTATCAAACTGCGATGCACCAGTATCTTCGGAACTAATAATGCAAGTCTTGTGAGAAAAATGAAGAGGAAAGGGAGCTATAGGAGCAAAAGACGAGTCAGAATCAGTAATGGAAGGAACTGGTGAAGAAAGGTTGTCTGTATGGTCAACGAAAGGATCGATATGAATGATATCAGATTTGGTCAAGTTGTGAGTAGTAGCAGGAATAGAGAAGAAAGGTATATGCTGAAGAAACAAAACATGACGGGACACATAGTTTTTGCGAAGTTGGATCAAAACCACGATATCCATTGTGTCCCTCACCATAACCAAGAAACACACAAATGGAAGAGCGTGACGATAATTTCGTACGCTCTACATGTGGACGAAGGACCAAGCAAGTAGAACCAAAGACTCTCAATCAGGAATAGCCAAGAGCATGCCCATAAAGTTTTTCAAAGGGTGACAAACCTAAAGTAATGGATGATGGGATCTTATTAATTAGGTTGACTACAGTACGTACTGCTTCTCCCCAAAACTCACTAGGAATTGAACATGACAACAAAAGAGAACAGGCAGTTTCAACAATGTGCCTATATTTTTTTTCAACAACACAATTTTGCTCAAGAGTATCAGTACATGAATTTTGGTGAACAGTTCCATCTAAAGCAAGCATATTGCAAAATTTATTGGAAGTATATTCACCACCCAAATCACATCTAAAACAGTAGATAACAGCACAATGTTGAATTTTACAAGACCTCAAAAGTTTTTATAAACGTCAAAAAGCCAAAACGACATTTCATGAGATAAACCCAACAAAAGCGAGTGTGATCATCAATGAAAGAAACATAATATCGAGACCCCCCTTTTGTAACAACAGGAGAAGGTCCCCACACGTCCGAATGAACTAAATCAAATGGTATAAAAGATCAAGAAGTACTTAGATTAAAAGGAAAGGCAGTGAATTTGGCAAGTTTACAACTACAATCAGAAATATCATGTGTTTGCAAATTTCCTAAGGATCCTGTAGAAGCTAAGAATTTTAAGCGGGAAGCTGAAACATGACAAAGACGTGAATGCCATAAATAAAAACTAGAGGATGAAGGACACAAACGGAATGAAGACAAGTCAATACTAGGAGCTGCAAATACTTGTAACCTTAGTTCATCCAAAATATATAATCCCCCCTTTCTACGGCATGTCCCAATCACCTTCTTGGACTGTGGATGCTGCACATAATAGGAGCTAGAAGAAAATGTCACTGAGTAACCAGAATCACACAACTGACTAAAAGATAGAAGATTTAGCATAAGCTTAGGAATATGATAAACATTAGAAAGAGATAAATGAGGGGTGACAACGGAATCAATTCCTGCTAATGTCATAGGAGTACCATCAGTAGTCATGACAGACACAGATGATGCAGAATGCAATGAAACAAAAGGTTTTGAATCATGAGACATCTGGTGTGAAGCTCCAGAATCCAAAACCCATGTGGAGGGGGAAATACCTAAGAAACTAGAAGATAGCTGACCTATGGGTGAAGAGGCAGACGTAGCAAAAGGAGACATAGCAAAAGACTGTGAAGCAAGGAGCTTTTGAAGCTGCTCAAAAATGGCAGCGAGTGTAGAATTCAATGATGAGGCTCTAAAATCTGAGAAGTCTGATTGTGGTTGTTGCTTTTGCTGATATTGTTGTTGTGCTCGATTCAATAGCTTAGGACATTGAGCTTTCCAGTGACCCCTTTGCTTGCAAAAATTGAACTTATCCATCCCAACCTTTGAAATTTTGAATGCAAACTAACTTCCAAATTGCTAACGCAAACATACTTCAAGATCACAACTTCCAAGTTGCAAATGCAAACAAACTTCCAAATTTGCAAATTCTAAAAGGGACTCCCAAATTGCACAAAATACACACAAATTGCTCACTTCAAATAAACCATAAAGATCCCAGCTGATCGGACAAACCTTTGATTGGGGCAGACCAAAGAAAAATATTGCTTTAATCACTGTTCAAACTCAATAAGTTTCCAAATTAGCCCCTCTAAAATCCACATGTTCCATGTTCACCACACAAATAAAATTCCCAAAACTCTCAAGACTACTTCTTCTTCTTCTTCTTCTTCTTCTCACTTAAAAACAAAACCCAACAACCCAAAACAGTAGCCCACTTCTTCTTCTTCTTAACCCATTAATTTCACTCCCAAATCAAGCCATAACCCATTAATCCAACAAATCAAAACCTTCCAATTACCAATCCTAGTCAATCTCCACTCTTCTTCTTCTTCTTCTTCTTCTTAACCCATAAACCCAACAACAAAGATAGCAACTTACAGAGACGAGGAGGAGGAGCAATAGAACGGCAGCTGCAATAGGATTACATGGCAGCGAAGGTGGTCATGGTGCGGATGGTGTCGGACAGCAAGCAAGAGCGGCATCAGCAGCAATAGAAGAAGCAGCAGCAAAAGACCCGACAGATCCGACAGCGAGAAGAGATCCGACAGCGGGAAGAGCAAGCAAGAACGGCAAAGCAAGTACAAATCAACCTTGCTCTGATACCATGTTAAAACATGTAAAATCAAATCAGGACATCAAGATTCAAAGAGAAATCATAGTAGAAAAAAAGAAAGTAGGGTTTTCCTATTGGGGCTGAATTCAGTTGACTACAAGAGAGAGAGCTTTTAATAGCCAAAATAACAAAAGACTATACTACCCTTACAAAATAAGCATAATTACTCTAATAGAAAGAACTTAGCAGTAAAAAACAAAGTGACAAATACAATAAGTACTTTTGGGAATTACAAGTTCATATATTAGCATAACATGTCTTGGACTGAATTGAGTTGATGAGTAGAATGTTTAACGTTCAATTAACAATTTGAGGATGTCAAACAACAAAACCTTCATCCCGAATCTTTGGGGTTGGCCAAAATCTATCCCTTTCGTACACTCACCATTGATAAGGGATATGATATTGAGATATAGGCATGCGTCTCTGAAAGACATGGATAAGAAGACAGACACAAGTTATCTACGTACAAATGAGCAAGAAATGGTGTGTATGGTGTATGGGTGCTGTTGGAAGAATACATTTATCTCTATCAGCTCTGGTGATGCTAAGAGAATGGCAATCTCTTGTGTTTCTAACGAAGCAAAGGGAATTGAAAGTATCCCAAAATGGCGCTCCCTTCTCTCTCATGAAAAAAAGCTAAAGTTCAAAATCTGAGGAGCAAACATAGTTGAAAGTTTGACTTTAATGAAATTGATAGGGTATATATAATTCTCTGGGAGTTTGAAGAATGATGATTTTTGAATTTCTCATTGAAATCTATATGAAAACTAGGATTTTCATAAAATGCCAGAATGGAATATGTAGTAAAATTGAGGACTTGGACTTTTATTTGTAAAAATTTTGACATTTTTTTTAATTCCATTTAAATAGGAGGTGTTCTTATTTACATAAAATAATTTAAGTAAATATAAAACATTTAAACAATAATGGCATCTACTTCACTGATAAACAAGTTGAGGGCAATTCCCAACACATATGTAGTACATAAACCACCCTCCTCCCCCCACCTCACCCCCTTGTCCACCCCTTGTTCACCCCGCCGCCACGACCACACACACAACCCTGCCTATAAATAATCAACAGCAATAATAAACAACATTATCAAGGACAAGAAAAATATAAATTGATACCTGAAGAGTCGACTGAGAAAATAAAATTGAAAGAGAAGTCTTTAATATCTTCCAAACATTGTTTCCACATGATTCCCTCGAAGCTGGTTTCCAAATGTTGCTAAGAGTTATTCTTGGCAGGAAGTCTGGCCTACAAAGTGTCAATTATGTCTATAAATGTTTAAGAGGATAGATCAAACAACAATCAAACCCAAAATAAATTAAATAAGTCATAGAAAGTTTACAAAATTAAGAAGAGTAAGTATACTTTTCCTGAGGGATGTTTCTTAGTACATGGTATGACTAAAAGAGAGATAATAACAATACAGACTGACAAATATGTATTGTTTGAAGGAAAGACAGTATATTTTACTAAAAGGAATCTTGATGACTTCTTGAATGATGCCAAGAGTCAAGTTCATTTAGGAAAATTAAACATATCCACAACTATATAGCCATGACATAATTAGAGAAAAATTCCAATAGTATAGTGGATTACATACTACTAGTTGTTTGAGAATGATAAATGAAGATCCTATATAAGTTTCATGCAAAAAGAACAAGAAATAAGGTTATGGGCTAATGGACTATGAAGCATGGGTACCCTATTATAGGCCTCCTACCACAGGTGCAGGTGTTGGTGCAGGTGCACCCAGGTATTCCTCGGCTACGTATCGGACACATACTGCATACCCAATCATTTCAATCTAAGAGATTAGTTTGGTTGTAATTTGGTCCTATGTGATTTGAAAGGTTAGTTTAGGATTTTCTTATATTACTTGAAATTTGTAGTTACACTGACTTCATGTGAATGATCAAACATATGAAGTGTTTGGTTAGGTAACCATATTGAGTCAATTATTGTTACGTTTAAAATGTTAAAATTTTAGATTATGGTAATTTGATATTCTTTTGAAGTTATTATCATATTTTTGAATTTTTTATTTTTAAAGATAATATTATACTAAAGTCTAAATATATATTATATTTTATACTCAATGTACCCAAAAATGCACCTGTATCCTACTTTTTTGTAGAAGTTGTGTAACACTGTAGCCATATCCTATACCTGTGATACCCCTAGCAAGTTTAGTTAATAAAATACACATACATTGTTATATATATACATTGATATTGTTATTGTTATTTCCATCAAAAAAGATATTGTTATTGTTATTGTTATTTTTTTTTTATCATTCACTATTATTTCTATGTTTGTTTTTATTTAGCATATCTATATGGTCAATTTTTTAAAACCTAATATGTTTTCTTTTTAAATGCCCAACATTTCTTTTCTTAAGGCCCAATCCAACATGGTTATCTATAGGTTAAGTGTAATTAATTAAAGCTTAAGGGGGTATATGTAAAAGAAGGACACCTAAGCTCCCTAGAGCTTTCCACATGCACCCATACTCTTCTCCCTCTCTCTCCTTCTTTCCTTCTGATGGCCGGTAGCCCCTCCACCCCTTTTCTCTATATATATGTGTAATCCTAGTTCTCTTTCTACTATTTTCAAAACCCTAGTTCTCTCATAATAATCCCTAGCCTAAATTTTATTCTATTCTTTCTATCTTCCATATTCTAAGCATCCATATATATATATATATATATATATATATATATACACACACACACACACACACACACATATATATATCTATATAATTCCTATTAGAATTGTATTCATAGTAAACTAAAGTGAGGAGCAATCAAGGGAAGCAAGGAGGAGAAGGCAATTGGAGGCTTTTTCACTAAGTAAAAAAAGTGGGTATTTTCCTTTACCTTTTGTTTATTTTTTTTTTTATGACTTTTGACATAGAAAGATATGCTTGTGTGAAGTATTGAAGTTATGCTTGTTAGAAGCTATGATTGATAAGATGATTAATTGAAAGCTAGGAAGCACGGATACTTACAGATGGCCAACGTACCCGTGTCGATACTCCTTGGGTACTACCGGGTGCATACCCAAGGAGCACCCAATTTTTAAAATCCATTTTTCATAACTTTTAGACAATTATATTTAAATAATTGCATTGGTTCCTAGAGTAATTTCAAAAGTTTGTTGTTTACAATTATGCACAAACACAAAACAAGACTACCCAAATATTTTATAGTTAGATTATTATTTCTTTTCTCTAAAATGCTCATAATTATAATATATTCTTATAATTCTATGAAATGGTTTACATGTTTGCATTTTTAATAAGAAAAATATTTTATATCTATAAATATAATATAAATTATTTTATATTTAACGTACCCACCAACGCACCCGTATCCTAATTTTTTGTCAAATCACGTATCCCCGTACCCGTGTCGTGTCATACCCGCATCCCGTACCGGTATCCGTGCTTCATAGATTGAAAGTAGTGAATGTTTTAGTTCATATGAAGTAAGCTTAGCAAGATGATGGTCAAAATAGAAGAATAGTAGATGATGCATGCTTACTCACAATCCATGTTTTACTCTTTAGGAAATTAACTAATTATTTATTTATGTATAATGAGATGAAGTGATTATGTGAGATAAAAAGTTTTAATTAGCAGAGGCACTTATGGAAATTTTTATATGCTAGTAGGATAGAGTTAGTGAAGAATTTACATGTATGTTTAATTATAGTGAGTTCTACAAGGAATTAATACATGAGAATTTTTTTTATATATTATATAGAATAACATGAAAGATGTTGTATGTTAGTAGATATAAATTATATAGAATGATGTTGCATGTTAGTAAGAAAGATTATATAGAATGATGTTGTATGTTAGTAGATATAAATTATATAGAATGATGTTGCAAGTTAGTAAGAAAGATTATATAGAATGATGTTGTATGTTGGTAGATATAAATTATATAAAACAATGTTGTATGTTAGAAAGAAAGATCGCTCATATATACTTAGCTCATATAACAAAACAAAACTTAAATAGAAGAATTGTGGGAAGTGTATGCCTAGTTAATAAAATTGTTTAGTTAGCTTGTAGAATAGAAAACTACTCATTCATGATAGTAACACCCCGAATTCCAAATAAGTCTGAATTCGAAGTTCCACAGAATCTTTACACTTCACTTCGTACAATTTTACAAGGAATTTAAAACTTCTTTACAACAGAGTCTTTTACATCAACACGTAGCGGAATAAATAAAATACAACAATGATAAATGTACAACTGTAACAACTTTAGCATTTAAGTAATCATCAGCAACAAATTCATCTTCATATCTTCTTGTAAACTCCAAGTCCTACATATGAAACTGTGGGCACGTCAGTTGCTTACAACCGACGAAATATAATACACGGTCATCCTCGCTATGCCAATAGTATAACGATTCTTAAATACTTTAACAAACACAAACTTGATCACAAAACAAAGCTAAAGAGGGACTATCCTATTGATGTCATGGGTGTTGTGCACCTAATCCTGAATGCAGTTATTTATATTTAATGACACTAATGCACACTTGTTCGAACTTATGCATCCCATTCTACATAAATCTGAAGGCAAGCCCTTAACCGTTCTTCATCTTGTAGGGTTGAATCCCTCGTTATGAGTTTAACTACTACGGTAACTACGGTAAGTATCTTAGACGTTTTATGAGTTACGAGTCCATGTCCAGACAACCTGGAGAGGAATCTCACGTCATGACATGACGTATCGTGTAACAACCTATGGACAATCTGCCTCCGTCATGGAACAATGGCACTACGTAGTCACCAAACACCGCACAAGCGTCGCCACGGTCTCAATAATTCTAGAGATGTATCAACGCCATGACATGACGCATCAAGCAGGCAACCTATGAATACTCTCACACCATAGATCCGAGGCCCTCATACTTGTGTTTTTCTCTTACTTTCATCACATCTCCACTATAGTGTAGTCCTTACATTTTTAGTTTGTTTTAGAAAAAAATCATCACAACTTAGAGCTAGCTTACCCTACCGGACTTAAATCAAACAAAAGATACAGTCAGCCTAACTGACTACTTCTCAAGAGATGCTCAACCCACACTGGTTAGCTTTCAAATTCATTAATAAATACTGCCGGCTACTAGGGTCTCGCCTAGCCTCTAGATTCCAACAACTATCTCATTCTAGAGATCAACAATGTGTTACATTCAATCTCAAAATAACGTTTCAATTTCTTTATTCAAATCTTTCTCAAAGAGAAACATTACTTTTATAATCTCATAACATGAAAAGATTCAGTTCAACCTCTTTTATCAATTTAATCACTTGTAGCATTGTATACAATTCAAACATTCACTTAATCAATGTTAATAATCATATAATCTCATTAAAAAGAATCTAAGTGCATTCCAAACTTTCATTTTCCTTTAATTAAACATTAGTCACATTTCAATCAATGAAAATCGAGTTCTTCAACAATATTTAATGTAAAATCCTCTTTCAATACTCACAAAATATATCAAAATATTGTAGAAATAATTTTTATAAAGTCTAAACAATTTTAGAAAATTAAATAGAATTTTTCCCAATTTTTATTTCACCTTAAAATTCAAAATGCAAACAAAATCAAAAAAGAAAACAAAGAGGGCATGGTCGGAATCGAACTCAAGACCTTAGCCCCAACCCACCGATGAACAGTAACGAACCCAACCTGCACCCAACGACCAGTTTGGTCTGAGTGACTAACTGATATAAAGGTAACTTAAATTCTACTTATATTTATACTATCGGTGATTTATATAAAATCGAAAATTTAATAAAACAGGGTCTCTAACAAGACTCGAACCCAGACCAACGCCTCTGCTATATGCTTTAGTAACAGACCCAAATCGCACCCGAAGACCAAATGGTCTTGAGTGCCTAACTGATACAAGATCGGTTGACAACTTTTTGTATGTACTGTACTGTTATTTAATTTTCTTTTGATAAACTCGATTCTTCAATTGATTTGCACTTGCTCAAAATCTAGTTCTTTTTCCAGAACATTTTCTATCAAAATCACTGTATAATGTATTTATTTAAACTTTATAAATTTTTTATTTTTGACAAGGTAACACAATTTTCTCCCAAATTATATTAAAAACTCGTATTGTCAAATTTCAATTAAAGTGTGGTCTTTCATCAAAAACTTCGTATAAAAAAAATTCTTTATACTCTTCAAGCAAACTCATGAGACTATTTCTCTATTTTAATCGTATTATAAAACCATTTTTATATATGTTACATAGTTTTGACCATTGTAAAAAAACATTCTACCATGCATAATTCCTTTTCATTTCAACAATGAATATTTTCTTTCTAATTCAACAAGAGTTCTAGAATATATGACTCACAATAATATTTCCACACATCATAGCACAATTATATCAAAATTATGCAATCTACAAATTAACCTACCAATCAAAATTTAACAATTAAATTATATATTATCCAGCATGCAATCTACTCCTAAATTAGAAAGAATTTTAGAAATCCCACCCAAAATTGAAGAATTTGAGGTACTCAATAGAACTCCTAGAAATAAACTTTAAGAGAAGCTCCGATTCGCCTCCTTGAAATCCGTGCACAAAGAACACTCCAACTCCACTTTCCGCCAAGCACAGGAAAGCATGTTCCTCCTCATTTTCGGCAAGTAATAGAGGAGTACTTCCTTCTTTCGGCAGAGTAACGACAGCACCCTCCCATCTCTTCATATACATATATGTGTATTTATATACTTATGTATGTATATATATATACATATTTATATATATAAGTACATAAGTAATAATATAATGGTGAGTAGGTGGAGAAAGCACAGAGGGGTGTGCTGGATGGGGTTTGGAAAAGACAGGGAAGGAAAGAAAGCAGGGGATTTAAGTATATGTGTGTGTGTGTGTATATATATATATACACATATTTGAATGGTGAGTGAATGGAGAAACAAAAGCTTGGCTGGATGGGGTTTTGCTGATTTGATAGGTTTCGAAAATGACAGGAAAGAAATGAAGAAAGAGATGACAGGTGTGTATTAGGGGGGGGGGATTTGTAGGTTTATTAATTAATTGGTTATAGTAACTACTCCCCACAACTCCACTGACTCCACTCCTAAATTCAAACATTCATGTTTCCCTCCATCCAAAACAGCCGGTTTTCCCCCCTCTTCATGCATATACACGTGCACATGCATTGCACTTGCACACACTTCACAAAATTGATTATTTTTTATTTTTAATTAAAACATGTGTTTATCTATATAATATGTATATAAAATTAACTTAATTAAAATTTATACTTTTTCATGCATGAATAAAAATCGGCACATACATACTTCATGAAATTTTATTTTAAAATGCAACTAGTACGTGCACCGCAAACACGTGTGTCGCACGTAGAATATCAAAATACGAAATCGACTTTATCAGTGAAAAAATATTTATAAATAATCGGAATAAAATATAAGAAAAATATATTTAATATACACATTCAATAATGTACTCAATACGTACATTGAAAACACGTGCACCACACGTATAAAAATATTTAGATCAAAATGCGAGAAAAATAAATTTTCGTTCATAAAACAAATTCGAACATGTTATAAAAGAAATAATTGAAGCACATAGAAAATATCACACGTAGCGGTGGAAAAATACGAATCGATACGTGCATCGATAACACGTATAAAGTACGTAAAAATACAGAGATTGAAATATATATTCGAGTCGACTCAAAATAGGATAAAAGAAGACGGAAAATGCATAAATAGCCGGAATCCAAAATACATAGTGAAACACGTTACAAATATTACCAGTAACGGTACAAAAAATATGTGCGTAACACATAAGGGCAAAATTGTCATTTTCAATTTTGCGGGGTATTACAATGATAGTATAAACTACTTGTTAATTAGTAATGCGTGGTAGAAGTGGTAATTCAAAGTAGAGTTAGTACTCACTTAAAAGTAATAGTAGTGAAGTAGATAGTAGTGAAAGCCATAAGTCGCATACTTAGCTAACTAAAATTTAAGATAGTATAATAATGGTCGTAAGGTAGAAAAGCGACTTGTAGTTGTATACTTAGCTAACCAAAAATTCATGATGAGTAAAGTAGATTGTAGTAATATAAAGAAAAGATTGTAGGCATTAAAGACTTTATTAAGCAAGTATGCATAAGTATATGCATATGGTGGTATTTGGTACCTTAAGTGCACTAGTGTTGATATGCATATGGTGATATCTAGTGCACTAAGTGCCCTTTGTTATACATATAGTGATAGTCTAGGAAGCACGGATACTTTCAAATGGCCAACGTACCAGTGTCGGGTGCGTATCGGGTGCCGATACTCCTTGGGTACTCCCAGGTGCGTACCCAAAGAGCACCCAATTTTTTAAATGCATTTTTCACAACTTTTAGACAATTATATTTAAATAAATGTATAGGGGCCTAGAGTAATTTCAAAAGTTATTTGTTTAAAATTATGCGCAAACACAAAACAAGACTACCCAAAGATTTGATGGTTAGATTATCATTTCTTTTCTCTAAAATGCTCATAATTATAATGTATTCTTATAATTCTAAGAAATGGTTTAAATGTTTGCATTTTTAATAAGAAAAATATTTTATATCTACAAATATAATATAAATTATTTTATATTTAACGTACCACCAACGCACCCGTATCCTACTTTTTTGTAAAATCACGTATTCCCGTACCCGTGTCGTGTCGTACCCCGTACCGGTATCCGTGCTTCATAGGTGATAGTAAATGCATATTAAGTAGACTAGTTTTGACTTATGTCAATGACAAATATCTATGCTAAACCAACTCTTAGCTTAATCCTATAAAACTGAATTGGATCCATACTCGAGTTAGATAACTTGTTGTAAGACAAGATTAACCTTTGGATCTAGGTTTAAATTACCTAGTAACCAACTATCATTGAATAAGAAACTAAGTAGAATATATTAAGAATAAAAAATAGGAAATAAAGGACAACAAATGTTAATAAGATTGCATGACCAATAAAATAAAGACATGCACTAGTTGGGAGTGTACTCACCTGTCTAAGGAACGCGTGCGACGTCTTATTTGGGATGTGCAGCGCAGTCTCGACTATTTATTTTTGAGATTTAGTGATAGAGATGTCGAAATCTAGGGGAATGGACCCTTATGAGTACGTTTATGTTCTAAGTTATCCATATGAACAATGAGCTAGAGTATAGCTCTGGGTCCCTGGCGGAGTAGGGAAAGGCCTATCGATTCGGCTTATATTCGGATAAATTATGGTAGAGTCCGGGTGTGAAGAAAGACCACCGATTCCGACAGGACTGCAGTTGAGCTGAATGATCACCAGCCTGTCGGGAGTGGAGAGAGACCACTGATTCTGATATATCGGAGTGATCACCGACTTTCGGGAGTGGAGAAAGACCACCAATCCGATGCGGTAGACGGAATATACCGTATTTACTGCAGCTCTACCAGTCACTAAATAAATGTCAGGAACAGGAAAGAGTATAAGAGCATCTGTAGTCGTTTATGGTAAAATTATCCATATATGGATAAATAGAAATAGGAATTTCGATTTCGCTGCACTCGTCGAAAGCTATTTTATAGCAATCAGTAGTATAATATTAAGCGACGGCACTTGATGTGCCGTCGGAGGAGAAAAACCGCAAAATTTGGGTCCATTCGTCAGACGGCACATGAAGTGCCGTCCGTTTAAAAAAAATAAAATAAAATCCCGGCCGTGTGTCTAGGACGGCACATGAAGTGCCGTCCGACACACTACTTAATTGACCCAAAAATTAGCAAAAATTAGCAGACTGACACACTGACACACATACTTAAGCACATGAAGGTTTTTTTTTTATTAAAACTCGACGGACGGCACATTAAGTGCCGTCCGGGATATGTGGCTTCTGACGATTAAAATATAATTTTTCCAAACGGACGGCACTTCAAGTGCCGTCCGACGATTAAAATATTAATTTTTTTCGTGGGACGGCGCTTCGAACGCCGTCCCTCACTTATCGATAAATGCTATATCGATTCTCATTTATAGCAATCTACTGTATGGATTTATCGATAATATCGATATATAGCAAACGACTGTAGCTGTTTTTTTAACCAAATATCGATATTATCGATATATAGCAAACGACTACAGATGCTCTAAGAATCGATTTGCATTGCGAGGGAGTGAACCTTATAATTTGAAGTATGCTCAAGCTTGACCAGGACATATGTAGTATGGGATGCATGTTTCTAAATCAAGTATGCATAGAATAAGAGCATCGTGTGCATTGAAATTGTGCATTAGATTCTAGGTCATAACATACACCAACACTCCTATTGTATAATTTCCACATTTTCCTTCCACATTAATATTGTTTGTTGAGGATTTGGAAAATTGCGGTTTTCATCCGTTTTGCGTCAGTTGAATACAACTGACGTGCCCACAGTTGGTTTGTAGGACTGATCGTGAGAATAAAAGAGTTTTGGGCCGTGGAGCATTCCAAGTGGAAAGTATAGTTTATCCTGTACAATGTAAGTTTTAATTTCCTTTAATTTCTTTCTGTGTTGTGTACTCATTTGAAGCAATGATCTTGGGTTGTGTCACGAGTTTCCTGTATATGGATCTCGGGGTACTACAGTACCTGTGCTACATTGGTTATGCAGTCATAATTTTTTGGTACATGGTATTAAAACTAGCACTTGTCCCTATTAGCCCAAGTCATTACTGTTTCTACAGGTCAACATGTCTGCTACCTGTCAATCAGTTTTCAGCTTATATCAGCCCACTTTTATCCGTCCAAAATCTGACATTTCAACAAGTGTTTTCGCCAATTTCAACCAGAACAAGATATTAATGCATCTCCCAATCGAAACAAAATAAATATGGCTGAAGAAAATTATAATGTACATATATATACAATTTTGATTAACCTCATTCAAAATCAGCTACTTAATTACTAGACAGTAAATTAATTCTACATGTCTGCTTATTTTAGTTTATTTAATTTTCTCTTCCTAGAACGTTTCTTTTGTTGCTCAGCATGTGTGCATCTCGCTATTTAAGATCAAAGCAAAATGAAAAAAATGAGAGCAAGCATACACTGGAAATGCATTCATTTCGACAAAAGGTGGTACAAGCTTATTAACACAAACCTCATATAGGTTTCTGAATACTTAAAATCGTTATCGACCTTCATTGAAGCTTCTGAAACAGAAGGAAGTAGCCCCACCCTATTTAATAATTTCCTTATAAGTCGACCACGAGGTCCAATAGATGACAAAAAACCTTCATAACGAGGGATTGCCCTTTGTGCAGCAAGCCAGATAGGGAGATCTCTATCTGATGCATGGTCAGACTCCCTTAGGTTATCAAATGTACTGTCACCAGAAGACAAAGGGTTTTCCAGTGAATATTGCTCCTTAAGCCAAATCTTCACTTTGTCTATCCACTTTTCTATCTCTTTTGCCTCAGTCGAGCTTTTCAATACCTATTAAAATATTTTAAAAAATTCCAATTATGACCAAACCATTGAATTTGTAATATAACTAACTGAAATAATATTTCGAAAATCAAACCTTCATTAATAATGATTTACAAATAATACACCAACTGAGTATAGCTGATGTTGTATGAACTCTCGTACGCTTAGTGAGAGATTGCGGGTTCAAAGCTATACTGTAAGTCTATGACTAATGCACCACCAACTTTCTTGGTCAAACATGAAATCACTAATTAAGTAGTTCGATGCCAGTTTAACTGTAAATGAGAAGATAAGCCTACCTATAGAAAGGGGAAATATGTTGAAACTTAATATTCCAACTAATAAATTCAAATTCTAATCAGACAAAGTTATTTGTATGTTGCAACTTTAACCTTTAGAATTTGAAGTTCAATCATAGCCTCCTCATACGAAACATCACTGAAGCAGAATTTTGGAGCACTCCATACCTGAGAGGCTAAGACACCAACAAAAGTGGGTCCTTGAGAGTAAACGTTAGTTCAGACCTTCATCTTCATCTATGTTGTTCAGAAGATATGTGAGTGTTTCAATTTTAGCATGCTGACCTAGTAAAGAAAGCTGTATATTATTTAATACTGTTAGATGACCGCATTTGAAGGGTTTCAGCAGGTTTGGTCTAGTGACCCTAAATCTATATGTGCATCTCTATTTTAAGAGAAACATTAATTTATGTTTTAAACCCAATAACTCTAAATACTGGTTGAGATGATACAATATATCATTAGCAAGTATACTGAGCTTGAGATTTTATTTATTTCTCCTATACTATCTAATAACTGGAAGTTCATTTGATATAAAGCGATATATGTCAATTAAAAAAAATCAGTTATATTCAGAAATTTTCTATTCTCCATCTGAAAGGCCAAATGCCATGTGTGAATACATATTCAATAAAATATTAATTCTTTTGTAGACAAGAGTGCTAAAAAACAAGAGAAAATGCAGGAGAAGGTGAAGAAAAATGACCTGGTTCAACCAACTACCAATTATTTTCAGTGGCCATGATAAACTGAAGAAAATCTCCTGCAAGAGCTTTGACTGCAGGTAGTCAAGTTTTTCAACGATAAGTAGCCCCCTTTGTCGTTCAGTTCCATATCCACGCCTGACAAATAGTCAAAGAAATTTTTCCTGTGCGTCATACTTCTAAAATAATTCTGAAAATATGATCACTAAGCCCAAACAATTTCTTATCTAATCACCTTCTGCCACATCCCAAAAAAAATGCATTTACTCAGAATTTCGGTTTATTTTGTCGCAGCTGTAAATGCCATATAAAAATGCAATTAATACTTCATTTGTAGTTCCTGACCCCACACCAAAATTCTAACACTAAAACGTCCTTCATAAGCCCAACCCTTCCTTATCTTCCTATCTGACCTGGTTCATTTCTGTATTCCAATAAAACCGAACAGAAAAGAAATTCAGTGCAAATGCAGTTCAGAACTGCAATTTTACTAATTTATATTTTTTTTAAATGCAGTTTATACCTTTATTCTACTGTGGGTCTACATCTACACAAAAAATAAACCAAAATATGCAATTGCCAGATGTGTTTAACAATGTTGTAACAAAAACATTGAATAATTCAGTTGTCTACTTGTTTTGTTTCTTCCCATGAGACCATTATCTGTATAGGTTTCATACTAATTTAAATATATAAATGATTTAGTATCTGGAAAGACTATAAATGTTAAGCATATAGATTTTTAATTATGTTATACCCAGATTCCATGTAATAGAGTACTTAGATGTTTTTGTTTAATATTGTATTGACTTTTTAGTTTAGTCCAAGTTCGGAAAGGGGTGGCTTAAGTTTAACCTCTACTATATATATTATACCCAGTTTCCTTTTTCAATAATACGATCTCTCTTTTAACTCAGATTCGAGAGTCGGGACATGTTATCAAATCTGGGAACGAGAAAATCCAAAATTCTAATTCACATAAAAAATTTATTACAACAAAAAAATAATTAAAAAACTGACATGATTAATAAATCATAAATGCAGGACACAAAATTTGAAATGTTTACAGAATATAACCACAACAAAGAGAAGCTAGGATACCCTACCTGAAGATGACTGCATTAGACTCAGATGCCTTTCTCCAATCAACATAAATTGGCAAAGTCAAGAGATAATCGCTATTTAATGCATCTGTCATCATTAAATCCTGTGCCGACAGTTCTTCAAACTGAGCATTGCGCAGAAGTTTCATGAAGGAATGCTGAAAATCAGTTGCCATAGCAACACTACATATGATAACAAATTGGGAGACAATTAGAAATAGCACATAAAAAAGTAAAAAGCATTCAAACTGAGAGATACATATTCTATTCATTATGAATTTAAACCAAGAACATAAGGAACTAGAGTTCCAACGAACAATTATCTAGAGTTTCTAATGAATTGTGATGATGTATCTGTGGCTTCCCTAAGGTTGGTGATGAGGATATCAATTTTATTTAGTTTAGAATTTTATTTCAGTACCATATTTGTTTTTGGCAATTATAGTCATATGTAATCTTTTTTTCATGTATTTGAGATTCTGAGAATATTTTGAGATTTGTATCAAGATGTATTTTAAGCTTATTTATAGGCCTTGAGATCAAAGAGAAAGTATGTCATTCTTGATTTAAAAAATTATTGTATTGAGTTTTTGCTCTTCCTCTCTCTCTTTGTGTGATACAAGTGAGATCCAAATTATTAGGGTTGTGATAAATCCTAATACAATTTTAGAGTTTGTGATAAACTCTAAAATCTATCCCCAAATTAAAAAAATCCTCCAAATCAATTATACCCAAACCCTAATCCCCAAATTAACCCACCCTAATTAACCCTCTTCTCTTCTTCCTCCTACTCCCGACCCCGACCAAAACCCTAGCCCGTACCCCCACTTCGCCGTCCTCTCTACCACCCGTAACCCCGACGACCACCTCCCGCCGTCATCCCGCGACTACTTCCCCACACCATCAGGCATCAGCGACCTCCTTTCCCCCTCTTCCCCCCACCGTCGCCTTCGACATTCCCCTCCCCTTTTCTGTCGACGCCGCCGTCGAAGAGCCACCTACCCTCTGCCCCGTCGATGCCCAGATCCCTGTTTCCCTCCTCCATCGATGTCAGTCGCCTCCCTTTCCCGTCGACAAAACAGTGCAGCCGTTCGCCACCAGGCCGACCACCAACCCAGCAACCGTGCACGTCCTGTGCTCCTCCCGAGCGCCGACGCCAGCCCAGATCTGTCAGTGCTCTTGAGATTCTCGCTGCCATTGCTCTATCTTTGATTGCTGTGCTCTTCCGAGATCTACACTGCGTTCTTCGAACCCTTGGTATACTCTTTCCACTTTTAAATATTTGTGTTATACTGCTCTGTTATCTATTATATTATTTGATTTGCCTGTCGTCCACAAAAACAAGTGAGATTGAGTGTTCCACTTGCTTGATTAGAGTACGAATTAATATTGAATCTTTTACTTGCTAAGAACACTTAGAGATTTAATTATTGATTGTAGAGTTGAATTATTAATTTGATTGTTAAACGTGATTCAGTTCTTGAAAATTCATCAAACCAATTAAGTGTTTAAACTTCTAACTTTGATCCGCATTACATGTTGGTAAAATTAACCTGTTAAGATTCTTGGAAATTCTCTATTTAGGATAACGTTTTACATCAGTTGGATAACAAAGTAGAAAAAATATGAGGAAGAAGTCAGTAAGAACTAAGTAAGTGATCTTGAGTCTTGACTTGGGAGATTCTACTGAAAATCTGAGAATCTTCGAACTGCTAGTATCAAATAAAATACAGTTAAGTGGCTCGGTACTACAAGAAGCATGGATGCCAACTAAGGCCAAAATGGCATTCAAACTTTTGAAAAATACAATATAAGTCTAGCTAAACAAAATGAAATGACACGGAGATAAATATGAAACAAATATCTGTAATATTATAATGGGAGAGTTAGGATTGTCATTTGTAGACAACATGTAATTTGTAGACATTCATTCAACCATCTAATCTCAACCATTCATTTTTAAGTGGGAGTTATATTAACCATTCATTTACTCAACTATTGTTAGTTACCATAATACCCTCAAAGTTCAAATTTATTTACAACATAATTATTTACAAAAGTGTCACTCATATAAAATAAAAGTTTGTGCCACTAGAGGTAATTTGTAAAGAGTATGTGATGAGTAAAGGGAGGTCTCGGGTTTGAGGCCAGATTATGTCTTATTATTTACTATATAAAAAAATTAATTAGAACGTGCATCGCACGTGTAGGTTACTAGTATCATATTATATCTGCTCACTCTAGATTTGTTCTAAAACTCGACTAAGTGAAAAGATGGTCATGGACAAGGGAACAATCGTACAGCCAGAAATTTATTTCCGGGGCTACCAAAATATTCTATACTGTCTACAGAAGGATGTACTCACTAGCCACTAGTGTGAATAAATTATCTCATATCTCCTTGGAAATGTTATTATAATAATTTACATTGCCTGTGTATTGAAATAAAATGATGACATTCTTGTTGATTTTGTCAAAACTTAAACTTAATCCATAAGTAAATTGCACAAAAAATATACCCAATAATGAAAAATAGTATAAACATGGTGACCAGGCTCATTGCAAGTGAAGCCTGTAACGTGACTTCTATGAAATGAAAAGAAATTAATGGATAATTTTCCAGAATTTAGATTTCATTACATATTTATTATGCATATTGAAATTAAAATTTGGAAATTTCAGCGGACACTAGCCAGATTCAAATACCCTTCATCGCCAAATGTATGTCATTCTAGGTTTCATCTCACTTATTAAGCAACTCTATAGGTTATTCTATAAAAAATAAAACAAATATTATTCTTAATTAAAGCTATTAAGTGAGGTACTCATAATAAAGTTCCACAAATAACCTCCTCTACAATTTATTAATTAGGTGAAATATGAGTAGTTACTCAACGGCAAAGTTGGATAGTCCAATGAAAAAATTATTAATGAACTATGGACAAGTTTAAGACATCACCTTGGGAACCTAAAACGACAAATATTTTGGAACCAAAAAAAGGGCTACAATGACGTACATCTCTACTACTATAATGGGAGAAGGCCTTAGTGTAATTTGTCCATATCCCAACCCATGCAACGCACGTTTAATTAAACTCTACAATAAAATAAAAAGTGCAGTCAAATAAGGGACTGAACTGGATTTATCGGTTTCACACATGAATTAAAGCTCATAATAATTCAGGTCATAGACAGATAGACTCTTAATAGTAAAGATTGGATACATTTAATATTTCCTAACATCTAATTCCTCCAAAATTTTAATATTGGGTTCACACATGAATTTACCTCATAATATTAAAGATTCTATACATTAAAGTATTGGGTTCACACCTGAATTTACGTCCCAATATTAAAGATTATATACATTTTAAAAGAACATCTAAAATTCTATTTTAAGAGGGAGAGAAGGTGGTCTTACATTACAGTGAGTGCAACCTGTAAGCTACAATAATACTACCATAGTTCCATGACATTATCTTTCATCACTAATTTAGCTAACTGTGATTTATATATTACGTTCTTCGACTATATAAGAGAGCCCTTCGGTTTCGCACGCCTCTGGTGCGCCCCTAGTGTCATTTGTAAATCTACCAATTGTAAATCTACCAACATGTGTGACGCACGTACATAACTAATATGAAGAAGGTTTCAGGTTTGAGTCCTCACTATGTCAAAATTTTTTTATTAAGACATGCATCGCACGTGAAAATTACTAGTTTTGGGATAGAGGGAGTATATGTTATACGGTAATGCATGCATAGCATGAATGCAAAAGTATGCATATGGATGTGTGTGCATTTAGTAAATCTCAACAATAAATGAACTCAACCTTGACTCCTCCACATATCTTGAAGAATCTATTACAGAAAATGATCTGAACAGCTTTATCAGATCTAAGCTATCACCGAAGTCTGCTAGCTTATCTTCTCCCTCCTCAATACAGTTTTTCCCATTGATCCTTGTATCATCAGAACCATCCAAGAGCAAATGTTGATGATCCACCGTTGATTCTTGCTCATTAATTGTGGCTTCCTCTAGGCTGATTGTTGGGGCTGGCTCCTGTGAATGGGAAAGTGAATAATAGATCCTCATCTTCTCCAGTATACTTCTATGTTCAGCATGAAGTATTGAGTCCAAGCACCTAAGCAAGTTCTATTACATTAGTTTTAACAATCGCAGTAGAGAGAAAAAAATTATCAAGATATTTTCAAAACTATAAATGCAAAAGGAAGAAATAAGAAGAAAAGAGAGGGCTTCACTATACAGCGGAATCACAATCGTTGCCAAATTGAACTTCACAGTCACTTTTTTCCCATTTGAAGGAGATAGAAATGTTAGGTTTCAAAAGCAATCACAGATTACACAGCGGAAAAAAAAAAATCGCAAAATATCAAAACCTAGCCATGGATTCATGCGAAAATCATAAATCGTAATTAGGAGTTATACCTTAAAGATGGATCCGGAGTCTCCAAAATATGCCAATCACATCACTGAAAGGTTGCGGTGGCTCTACTGTATCCACAGGAACGGATCAAATCAAGCTCTTCCTCATACCGCGGTACTAGCTGCGGGAAGGGGATGTTCATCACGATCTCTCTCTCACACAATTTCTGTGACTGCTAGGGTTTTCTCCTGCGTTTTTTCCACAAAAATATATCGTATATAGAGGTGCAGAAATCAACCCTAAGAGAGTGGTGAGGCGGTTGGGCTCACAATCTGACCTGGGTCATATTCGTGTGCGGCTCTTCTAACTTTAGTTGGCCCATTTAATCTAATTAATTATCCAATCATGCCAGGAACCCAAGTCTTTCTAAGATACCAAATTAAATTCATCTCATGAATTTAAATCCCAATTTCGATCTATTTTAAGTGTGACCTGTAGGTTCCCATTACGTTGACAGTAATACTAAAATCATATTCTAGTATTACAAATACTGAGCTGTATCGAGCAATACATCACTGTTACTCAAATAACGGAAATACCAGTAATTTGACATAACCTATCCGTGACCAATGCTATCATGTAGTATAGTCCTTTTGTCCAGATATCTTAATTGACCACAAGGCATAAAGCGTGTCACCCTTGTATAGTTCAATCTCTGGTTTCTTGATGTTCGAGTAGACTTACTAAAACAAATGAACTCAATATCTCATATTGACTCATTTAAGCATGGCTATGCATTTTGCAGTCTCACTCAATCAAGGGGCCCGTAGATATCGTTTATGTTATGTAGGGACAAATCTTATATAAGTCACCCATATCCTAGGAAGCACGGGTACTTCCAAACGCTCAACGTACCCGTGTCGGGTGCGTATCGGGTGCCGATACTCCTTGGGTACTCCCGGGTGCGTACCCAAGGAGTATCCATTTTTTTAATACATTTTTGTAACTTTTGGACACACTTAAGTGTAGATGAATGTTTAGGTCCCTAGCATAATTTCAAAAACTTGATGTTTTATGTTATGCTCAAACACAAAATAAGTATACACAATGTTTGGATAGTTAGCTTATCAATTGTTTTCTCTAAAAATGCTCATAATTATAATGTATTCTTATAATTTTATGAAATAGTTCAAACATATGCATTTTTAATAAAATAATAAATATTTATTTATATACATAATATAATATATATTATATTTAACGTATCCACCAACGTACCCGTATCCTACTTTTTTGTAAAATCACGTATCCCCGTACCCGCATCGTATCGTACCCGCACCCCGTAACCGTATCTATGCTTCATAGCTCATATCCCTCCGCATGATTTGTAGTATATCCAATAGTCGACTTTATAATCACCTTATTAAAGACAACATTTGACGGCATTAAAACATATAACTTCTCATATAGGAAACCGTAGTGACTTCAAGTCAAAAAATTACGTACATCATGGTCACCATGAGAACCGCTTATGATACTTACATAACGATTCATGCAGCGTTCTCATAGTGGGTCAGTCCAGTACATTACTACTCTAATATGTACACATGTGAAGACTTGATATCTCATATTCATGACCTGTGAGAATGGTCATCAGTCTACGCATACACTAGTGTCTATGTATTATCGTTGTCCTAGTTCACAATAATACTTGACTAGAGACGTTTAAGAATAGTGTTCGGATTTCGGTCAATAGGATCTCACAATCAAGTCATGCACTTGATATCCCATGACATTAAACTTACTATTCTAAGGACTTTATTATGTTCATTTAATTCACAATAAATAAAATGCCTCAATAGAAATAAAGGTCACGATGCAATGTAAACTAGTAATGTCAATACACAACTGGCCTCTAGGGCATACACTAACAAGAAACCCCTACTGACTATTGTAACGTTTCCGAAAATAATTGGTATAAGATGGAGCAAGTAAATGGTCTGAGTAATTAGTTAATAGTCACATACTCGCTCTTGTACCATCTAAGCTTTAGCTCATGGGCGAACAACATTCCCACTTTACATTAAATGTCTTTAGTCTTGTGCCCTAAAGCTTATAGTCATCAATAACTCTAGCCTATGTAGCATGTACAGTTCTACATTGAACTCAAATCACATTTAACACATGCGCACACATGTATCAAACATGGCACTTCTCATGTCCATGTTATTACACACGTACTCTTCTATAATGTGTTTAATATAAATGTCGCTATGACATCTGTCACCGTGCTTCTATGGTTCTAGCCAACTACATTTGTGGCCTCGGGTGTTGAACCCTAAGAACCTCATGCATACTTAAAAGAAATTAAAAATGTGTTAACTACAGTGTAGCCTCAAGCTCGCCTCAGGCTCAATGCTCAGGCTTAACAACAATTTGAGCCTCAAACCTCAGTTAAGGCTCCTCTTTGTTCGAAGCTTCACTCAGGCTTGCGCCTGGATGCGCCTTAGCAAAGACTCGAGGCTTGCGCCTCAAGCAAAAGGCACGCCTGAACATAACAGACCCGATCCGACCCGACCCATCTTCAACTCTTCTCATATCCCATAACTCCCTCAATTCTCTCTCATCCCCAATTCCAAACTCTAACCCCAATCTCCACCTCCCTAACTCCTTAATCTGCACTCATCCTCATCGATCTCCTCCCCCTCTCAACCACATCGACAGCGACACGACAACATACAACAGATAAACGGCTACAGCGGTAGCAGATCGGCTACGCCGACGGCCTTTTTACTCCTCAGTTTCTAGACTCTCCACTCCTATTGTGGTTTATTTTTTTTCTGATTTTACACTTTTATGATTTCTTTCTTGGGTTTTCATCTATCTTTGCTTATGATGTTTTTGCAAGTTACTTCGAAACGAAATTGTGAAGCTAGTTCATTCCATAATTTACTATAATTATGAAACCATGCCTTACTCAAAAAATTGCATCATATTTCAGTTAGAGCATTACAAAATTTTATGATTAGCTAACTTTATGTTATTGTTGTAATATTTCAAAATACCTTACCATTTACTAAGACTTTAATATTGTAATATTGTATGCTCATTACTGCAATATTTAATTTGATACTATTGTAATTTTACTGTATGTTCATTATTGTAATACTGTAGTATTGTATGTTGTATGGTAAGTATCTTTATTATTGTAATACTGTAATACTGTATGCTCATTACTATATGAAACTATGAATTCAAGGTTAACATGATATTATTGTAGTTTTACAGAGGAAAACATTGTATCATTTTGTCTTTGGGGCAAGAAACACATTGTAGTTATACATTACAGAGAAACACATTGTAGTTTTACAAAAATGATAACTTACACAGTCATCGTGGTCATTGTATGATATATTTTATTGCTATAATGTTATCTTGTTTATATAATCTTATTTATAAATTTAAAAAACCCCAAAAGTAATAATAAGCCTCGGTTAAGTGAGGCTTATGCCTCAAATTGCGCCTTGCGCCTCAGGCTTTTTATAGGGTAGTGAAATTGTGTTGCGCCTTACGCCTTCAACTACACTGGTTAACTAAGAAGTTCCCGTTTTCTTTGTCTACAGTTATAACTCCCAAAGCTGAATGCATGTGCTAACTCTTCGAACCCCCTTTTATCAGGAATTTTAGTCCAAAACCTTTACTTAAACTTTTGGAATTAAAAGAGTCATAAAGATATCGTTGACCCCTATCTTCATTTTCAATGTCTTCAAGAAAATGGTAACATGAAGTAGTGAGGTAAAAGTGCATGCAGTGCACTTGCCTATTGCCTGTCTAACTGACCAATAATGGTCACACATTTTGTGCCAAAAAAAGGTATCCACTCAAGGCAATGGATGTTACTATCCATAAGGAGGACAGTTAGGATATTAATGGCATTGAGAGGTGGAGGAGGATGCTACTTAATGACACATATAATGCCACCAAGGTTCTAAATTTCAGATTTCGGACTCGTCTCGACAAAGGGTGTTTCGTCTCGGATAGGAGATATCAGAGGAGATCTCAGAGAAATGTGATCATCTCGGATATTTATTTTGGACAATCAATAAACTTATTTTTTTGTTACTATACAAGATATTATATGTTGTATATGTCATTTATCATATAAAATATTGTATAATGTAATTAATGACAAAAATCAATCACTGTAAATATTCGCAGAATTTAACAACAATATAAAAGAGAATGTAATAAAAGTATAAGACTAAATTAAATTTGCATTGATTAGAAAAAAATGTATTAGTTAATAGACTTGATTTTGCATATACTTGTACAATAGATGAAAAACTTATAACAAAAAGTTTTTAAAAAATTATACATTTACAATAACATTAGTATGTCTATTTCAACCGATATTTCAGCAATTTCGGCAATATTTCAGCCAATATTTTGGCAATTTCGGCCAAAATCTACATATTTCAGTCCAAAATGTTATGAAGTATAAAATCTATGATTTCGTAGCGGCAAGCTCGCCGAAACGAAATTTTTGCTGAAATTTCGGCTGTATCAGCCAAAATTTAAAACAGTGAATGCCACACACTTGGGCTCTCTAGATATAACTTGTGAATACTAAATGAATATTATCAAAGAACGTATTACATGAATTGTTTTGTTTATTATTTGTGAATGTGTCACACTTCTTAATATTTTTCATTGGGGTATAAAGAAGACAGTATAAAGAAGACAGCACCAATGCCACACACGAACAAGGAAGATTTATACATCGCCCACCTCTCTAGCTAGTTACATTTTACTAGATTCATTACACATGTGCTTTTCATTTTCACAATGCTAGCCAGTAAGAGACTCGGTTGTTTCCTCGATGCACAAGAAAAACTATAGGAAGGGCGGACCAATCAACAAACAATTCATAATTTTTATTTCAAAATTAATTTAATTAGAAATTAGAAATTATGTATATATTCTTCCAAAAGACGAGTCATTCTCATTCACATATCATCATTTAACAGAAAAACATCAGTAATGTAGTATATAAGTGTTAAATCCACAACCCTTAGCAGAACTTGGTGTTCTGGTCTAGTAATAGGGCCCTTAACATGGGATTAGAGCAACCCAGGTTTCAAAATCCATTGGCTACACAATATTAAATGCGAATTTAAAAGATATATAGTAATATTCCTTTAATGGTTGAATTGTTCTTAGAGACACACACACACACACACTATATATATATATAGGGAAGTCTTCCGTTGTGCACCACCTATGGTGCACACTGTGTGTGCATTCGGCCTTCCCGCCTTTGTATCGACGATCCGAACCGTTCATATTGATCTACACATCTAAATTAGTCTAAATATGTAAAATCAAATCATTTGAAATTCATTTGCCCATCCATTGAAGTATTACAAAATTGTATGGCTGAAAATCATTATTTTTATAGTCACATGATGGATGGGCAAATGAATTTCAAATGATTTGATTTTACATATTTAGGCTAATTTAGATGTGTAGATCAATGTGAACGATTTGGATCGTCGATACGAAGACGGGAAGGCCGAGTGCACACGGAGGGGTGGTGCACAATGGAAGATTTTCCTATATATATATATAGATAGAGAGAGGGGGGGAGGGGGGAGAGAGAAATGTTCCGTTGTGCACTTGGCCTCCGTGTGCACTGGGTCTTCCCGCCTTCGTATCGACGATCCAAATTGTTCACATTGATCTACACGTCTAAATTAGTCTAAATATGTAAAATCAAATTATTTAAAATGTATTTACCCATCCATCATGTGACTATTAAAAACAACGATTTTCAGCCATACAATTTTGTAACACTTCAATGGATGGGCAAATGAATTTCAAATAGTTTGATTTTACATATTTAGACTAATTTATATGTAGATCAATGTGAACGGTTCAGATCGTCGATACGAAGGCGGAAAGGCCAAGTGCACAAGAGTGCACACAGAGGCCTAGTGCACAACAGAACATTATTATTATTATTATTATTATCATTATTATTATTATTATTATTATTATTATTATATATATATACGGGGATTTTATGGTGCAAGTGGGATTCAAATTCCCGACATCTTGCTCACCAACGAAGAGGCTTTTCACGGGAAGGGCACTTGCCTTGGGTCTGTTTGGTTCAAAGGAGGGGAGGGGAGGGGAGGGATTTTAATGGAGGGGAGGGAAGGGGAGGGAAAGGGAGGGGAGGGATTTAATGAAAACTCTGTTTGGTTCAAAGGAGGGGAGGGGAGGGAAAATAATAATTTTCTTGTTTGGTTCACAAGGGGGGGGAATGTATTTTATAATAAAATTACTTTTATACCCTTTTGCATGTAAAATTGTCGATATTAGTTTATCAAATCTTGAGAGTTTGAGTGTTTTTTTCTTTTCTTTCTCTTCCTTCTGATTTTGAGTCTTTGTTTGCTTCTATTTTATTTTGAATCTTGATTTGAGCCCAAATCGAGTCTCTCATTATTCTGATTTTCTTACTCTCTTTCTCTGATGTAGTCTATTTCTAGTGAATCTAGTCTTCTATTATTTCAGAATTAGAAGGATTGATATGATCAAATTTCCCAAGGTTTATTTTGGCCCGGGTAATTTCAGTTTGAGTTTGTATCGAATTTGGAATGGAACTATTTGCGAAAATGAAACTATTTGAGAATTGTTCTTGTAAATACATGCATTTTTTTAAAGGTTCTTTCGGTATAAAAAATCAAGTTCTTGAGTTGTGTAACTGGACTCACTGTATATCTTTTTTTTTTCCATCTCCTATTTACCACATATTTATCTTCAAATGGTTTTCTGTTGAAGAACATATTTGTGTGTAATGAGTCATCGTATTACTGTGTATTGAATATGCATGTTCATATGAAGGTAACTGGACTGGATTGTATTCGAAATTGATGAGAATTACTAATGACTTGAAGGTAGCTGGACTGAAAATTGAATATACATGTCGGTAGGAAGAAAGAGAGAACGGGAGAGAAACAGTCGGTAGGAAGAAAGAGAGAGGTTTTTAATTAGATTAGGATTTAGATTTTAAAGGGCAATTTAGTCCTGCCACTTTAAAAAATTAGCCCTATTTTCTCTCCCCTCCAAATCCCCCCACTTTTGGAGGGGAGCCAAAATTGGCTCAGGGAGGGGTGTTGCACCCCCCATTTCCCTCCCCTCCCCTCCTAAAAATTGAACCAAACAACAAAAGTAATAAAAAACCCCTTCCCTCCCCTCCCCTTCCCTCCATTCCCCTCCAACCAAACAGACCATTAATGGTTGAATTGAGGTTCAAAGCTCGAAGTTTGCACAATTTCTCTATTGACAAGAATAGACATTAAAAAAGCACGAGCAATATGCACTCTACATCCCAAATGTCCACATAACCAATAACCATACACACTCCATCTCCAAGAACCACTTACAATATTTCATCTAATACTCACATCAAACTAAGTAAATCAAATTAAGAATAAAACCAAAGCATAATTAAGTTGCAGAGAAAAGAGATGACTCACACGCACAACCCCGCAAAGGCATCAGCCTCCTCCTTGGACTCAAACAGAGTGAGGACTGCATCTAGAAGCTCCGCCTTCGCAATCGATATGTACTTCTGCCTCGCCACGTGGACTCCATTGATCTCCTCCTCCTCCTCCCTTTTCTTCTTCTCCTTCTCCTTCTCCTTCTCTTTCTCCTCCTTCTCGGCCGATTGCGAAGTGCTGAACTGGTACTTGAGAGGACTGAGATGTAATTTCGCGGATTTTGGGGGGCAAAATGGTGAATTGTAAGGGTTTTGGAAGAGAGGGAGGGGGGTTAGGTTTTTGAGAGAGAGCATAATTGTGGAAGAAAAAGATGAGGGGGAGAGAGAAAGAAGGGGGGATTGGGAATTTTGGAGGGAGAAAGTTAAGACATTCTTGAGAGTATTCTTGTGAGGATGCAATTAACGGATGTAATTGATTCTGATCTATCCGCTTAGCTATTTACTATTCGGAAAAGAATCCTAGGGTCGGATCGGCATCATGCAGATATGGATTGAGCCGTTGGAGCGGCGCTCATCGCAAAGCAAGAATAATGGATAATAAAACTTGGGCCGAGGTTTAAGTTTACAGTATTTTGTAAGAAGATCTGCGTTTGGTAACGTTTTTGGGAAATATTTTGAGAAATTTTTTTTCTCAAAACGCGTTTGGTTATACTTTCCAAAAGGCATCTTTTCTCAAAAGATGCTTTGAGCTGTTTTTCCCTTTTGGCCGCTTCCCCTTCTTCCATCCCCATCTTTGACTGTCGAAAAAAAAAACCCTATCACCATCTTCTCCTCTCTCGTCACTCCCAGGTCGTCACCACTCACGATCAAGCTCCGCCATGGCCTCGAGCTCCAGATGTCGAGCCCACTCACGATCAAGCTCCGTCGTTGAATTCTCGAGCTCTTCCTCGTCCAAATCGGAGGCGAAGGACAGCCGTCGGATCGAGCTGTGGAGTCCCGCGGCGTCCAATGGGATGGTGTTGCGAATCATGAGGTGTCGTAACTCGTCCTCAAGCCTCGACATCGCGATCTGGATCAAGATCTCCGCCTTAGAGACGAGATCGCCGTAAGATTCGGACTCGGCACGGATCGCCAGGGAGATAACGTCGTCGACGGTGAAAAGGTAGTCGCTGATCTCTTCCGGCGTTGACTCGAAGAGCAGCGACTCGTCGGAGTTCACCGAGTCCCAGCGCGAAATCACCATCTCGACCTCGTCAAGCCAGGCACGAATCTCGAGACGAACTTCATCGTCGTCCTCGTCGTCATCATCAGCGATGACGTCAACGTCGGCAGCAAGGGTGGTGACATCGGAGGGGGAGGGGGAGGGGTTGAGGATGGAGGAGAAGCGGTGGTCGAAGGAGGCTGTTTTCCCCTTTCTCATGCTTGTAATGCGAAATTGATGGTTGGGCTATCCCAGTTTGTGAAATAAATGTAACCAAACAGAAATTTGTAATGGATATTTTGTACATTTATTGAAAATTTGCATATTGTGTCCAATTGCTGTATTACCCGACTCTACCACAATTCAAATAAAAGTTTACATGGTCGAAAGCTTGCCACTGATGGGAAGCTACCAAGAAGGAAAAGAAAAAAAATTCCTAGCGGACAAAACTTCCATGTTGTAGCACGTTGCTTGTTCGTATATTGGTAGAACTTGGGTCTGTATCTGCAAAAAAATTTACAAAAAACTCATAAGAAAACTAATGTGAATTCATTAAATATACACCCTAGATAAGCTGTATCATAAGGAAAATTGAAAATAAAAAAAATTGTTGCCAAACTGAAAAAAATTGGAAGAAAAAAAAAGATTTCAAAATAAATTATTAGAAAACAGCATTTTACAGTATAGTTTTAAGAAAACAGCATTCAGATTTATTTTTTAACTCAAACAGGTTATACAATTTTATTTTCAGAAAACAGTATTCAGAAAGCTATTCCAGACAGCTTTTACACTCTCATTTTCAGAAAACAGTTTTCACAAAACAGTTTTCACAAAATATTTTCACAAAACTATTTTCAAAACAACAAACCAAACGCACTCGAATTCCAAAACAATTTACAAGTTTACTTGCAAGCGTCAGGTCCACTATAAAAAGTAAAAATTCTAATTTACGGTTTAGCCAATTTTGCAAGAAATATTTCTCACATAGATATGTTAATATGTTCACTACATTTTGAACTTTGAAGGACCTTATCCTTGATTCTTAATTATGTCCATCTTCGAGAATCAACATTTGTACAGTTAAATGTTCTTTTTTGAACTATTTGTTTGATTACAGCACTTGACTCTAAGAAGATTAATCCTTTTTCCTTTTTTTTTTTTTTGATAAAATCCTTTTTCCTTTTTGTGAGTGAAGAATCCTTATACTTCAAATATAACGGAGGAAGGAATTTGTTTTTTTTTTCTTTTTAATTTCTTTTGCATGAAAATAATGGCAATATGATGGTACACAATATTAGTTTAAAAACAATACATGTGAAAACATAAGAACACGCTGAGAGCAACCATTATAGATATAATTTCATAGAACTGAAACGGTACTAAGGAGATTTATTTAATATATTATAATTGATAACTAACATTTTATTAAATTTAATTTTTAACTTTTTTATAGTCATTGCATGTGAATTGAAATTCGACCATGTACTTTTTACTTTTCCGTTGTTAAAGCGCATAAAAAAGTAAGCTCACATTTGCGGATCTCAATGCAGATCCAGTGTCTAAAAAAGTACTAAATTAGTTTCTCATATTCAATGGGAACCTTTAGTTTGAATTAGGACAACGATGGTCCGATGGAATCTGCAACCCACAGAGGCTCAACGGTAAACTGAGATTTATTGGTATGTTAAGATTGATGACGCCGAGGAGGTTGAGTCGAATGGCCATGCATAGACACAGACAAGGCCACCAAGTGTCATTTCTAGTGGCCCAAGTTCAGGCCCACAAGTCCATTTGACAAGTTGGCACACACGCTTAGTCCTAGAGTATTCATCGGACACGAGCCCTTAGAAACTGAGGTGTTGGCGAAGTCTGCGAATTAGTGTGTGTTGCTGCTAATTTTGGTGCGGGAGTAAACAGATAGTGAATTTATATTTAAAGGAAACTACTAAAGATTGATCGTCGCCGTAAAAAGTGGTTAGAACTCCTGAGAATGGATCTGGATCGTTGATTGAACATCGTGATCTGAATCCGCGGTTGCTAACACAGCCGATGGACTTGCAAAAAGCGTGAAACATTGGGGTGGCCCTGTCGACAGACCGTCCGATGCTCAAGTCAGAACCAGAGAGAGACAGAGAGTTTGAGAGAAAAAATGTGAATTACATTCTGACTAAGGAGGGGGGAGGGTATTTATAGGCCTGAGAAACAGTTTAGCAAATTGATACGAATATGTTAGATTAATATGAATCCCTTATCTCCTGTTGATTCTCGCCCTTAAGAGATAAGGCTCTCTTGTCTGGGAATAAGTGATTTAACTTACAGCTCTCATTAGCTGGGTGTCTCTCCTAGTGAGCCTAATCTGTCACTTTTAATGAGCTTGAGAGTGGTCCTTGTCTTATAGATGAGCCTGAAGAAAGCCCAGACCTATTAAAGATGCCAGTTATGATTAATTTGTATGTAGAAGCTTTAGAATTTATGCTGGAATCGTACGACCCTGATTTTCTGTGATTTTTACCATTATCTTAAGCCCCCCATTTCTGGAAGACAATTTTCTTGACTTTCGGAAAGTAGTTCGCTTTGTTTTAGAGTTATGGAGTACAATCTTAGCTTTCAAGAATGTTTGGAGATACCTGGAGCTTATCAGAAGTTACTGAAGATGGCGAACATTTTCTTAGATATTTTTTCGATTTTTTCTGGAAATTTCCACAACTTTTAAGATTTTTAATAATTTTTCCCCAATTAATAATTAATTTTTTAAAATTTTTAATTAATTATCCCAATTTTAAATTATTTTTCAAAAATTTAATTAATTTATCAAATTTAATCATTTTAAGAATTTTTTATTAAAATTTTGAATTTTAAATGACTTTTGGGGAACCCTCATTGCCTTTGGGAGCATTCATGTTCGTCGATCACCACTTGGCTCGCCTACTGATGGGTTTGAGCAGTGGTGATCTGATCGATGTGATGAAGGGACACGGCAAAATCTCGTGTGTCGATCACGATGGAGCTCGCGAATTTGGGCAATCGGGTGGAAGAGAAGGAGAACGGAGTGATTGGAACAAAGCGGGCGACATGGCCTAATCTGAGGCGTCCATCTCACTCGTGCACGACTGTCTTGGAGATCCGACAGATGTGAGCGCTTACAAGAGCCCTTCAGCTCGCCCGACCATTTCGTCGAACTCCATTAAAAAAAAAAATCTTTTCTTTTCTGGGGCTTTGTCGACCTATCTTGTAATGCCCTGATTTTTCAATTAATGAAAAATTATTTATTTTGCACGTAGTGTGCACGTGCAATATTTTTGGTTAATATTTTCATCAAGATGAGTAAAGATATTTTAATATATGCTTTTAATTATTTTGTACAAAAGCCCTATTTTTATTAGATTAAAAAGCCTTTTCTTAAAGCCCAAAATGTAATTTATTTATTTTATTTTAAATTAACTATTTTGGCCCATAAACTAAAGCCCATGGACTATATTTTTACACAACTTGTCATGTAGAATACAATTTAAAAGATTATTTTATTTTTATACAAAATTGAATGCACAAATTTTGGGCCTAGTTGCATGCACGTGCACTACACGTACACGTGCAAGTGCATTTCCTTTATGCATGGCCGGTTATGAACATTTTGGAGGGAATTCAAAAATTTTAATGGTGATCATGGTGGTGGTTATTTAGATGTGGGTAGTTATTGCAACTCCTACTCTCATCCTAGCCTTCCATCACTACAAAAGAAACACGATTTCCCGGCAGTTTTTTAGGTCTTTACCGGCGTTTTTTTACGCCGGTGAAACTTTCACCGGCGTTTATAATAGCGTCGGTCCAACTGCCGCCGAAGCGGGCGTCGCGGAAACGAAGGGATCTACACCGGCGGTTTTAATGGACGCCGGTAAATGTGAAAGATACACCGGCGGTCATAAAACGCCGGCGTATGTCGGTCTCTAAGTGCCGTTCTTTTACCCCTATACACATTCACTGGCGGTCGTAAACCGCCGGTGTTTGTACATTCACCGGCGTTTATAGAAACGCCGGTGTATAACGAAAGTATACCGGCGGTCATAGAGCGCCGGTGTATGTGCGTTTATGAGTGCCCGGGTTTCCCTACTTATAATTCCCGGCGCGTCCAAAAAACGCCGGTGTATTTATATACGCCGACGTTTGTTAAATCGCCGGTGTTCGTCGGTGCCGTTACAGCTGACGACATTTACCGGCGTGTGTGAAAACGCCGGTATATCGCATACTCAAACAAATTGATTAGATAGATCGGCGTTTTTAAAACGCCGGTCTAGCTATGCCCGTTTATTTTCGATACTCCGATTTTCCGTTCGATTTCAATTCACTGTTTCATTTACAAAACCTATAAACTAATTCACAACTGATTCAACCAATTTCGTTGCATATTACTGCGCAAATCACAACCAAACACAAAAATAATTAAAGATAATCAAGTTTCACACGTGTCATATCAACGTCCAAATTCATTGATTAATTAACAGTGTCATAATTAACAAATTAATATAGGGACTAACATCCTAAATATCCAAACAAACCAGTCTGACAAATATCCAAAATATCCCAAATTAAAAGTCTGACATAACTCTCATAAAAAAAACCAGTCTGACATAACAACAGCAAGGAGGAGGACATAAGAACAACAACCATACAGCAAGAAGGACATAAGAACAGCAAGGAGGACCGCAGATTCATACCCCTCGAGTAGCTTCAGCTCTGATCATCAGAATTTCCTTCATCTGGGCGACCGCCCTGTGAAAAAAAAACAATAGTTTAATTCAACAGTAGACCACAATACAGAATATACATATTTTTTGAACTTGCAAAAAGAACTACCTGTATCTTAAATTATAAGATCAAAGTACCAATTGCAAATGGAATTGTTAATGATATATACAGAGGTAAAATAATTACATTGCAATGCTAAAAATCTAGTACTTAATTTTGTTTTTAAATATATCTAAAATAACAAAACAAATGAAAATTCAGTATCTAACTTGAAACCTTTATATTCTCCTCTTATTGGGAATATCCACTATCTAAAACAGTAAAACAAATGAAAATTCAGTATCTAAGCATGTCTTTCTTGGATTGTTCAGACAATCCATGAAACTGTCATCGTGGACGGAAACCAAATATAAGAAAAATAAGAAAAATAAGATAGGGCTCATATCAAGTGTATTTTTAGGGAACTGTCATCGTGGAAGGAAACCAAATATAGAAGCCAGAAATGGAAACAGAAAGAAGAATGGTAGAGACTTTGGATATACCAGGCTAACATAGCGGCATTTTCCTCATCTCTCTCTCATCCCTTGTTTCCCTTCAGCACACGAACACAAAGAGACATCAGCAACAACAGCAAGAGCGACAAGAACAACAATAATAATAAATTATTATGAACAAGATGTCTCATATGGGTTTCCAGATCTCCACTCGAGCCCTCTTTTTCTAATCACAGCCCAATTAAGAACATAGACAACAGCCACTAAACAATCCAATCACAGCCGAATCAAAATTTGCCATCCTGGATCTTAATGAAATAAGCTTCATTAATAGTAAAAGAAAATGGGGATGCTAGCAGCAAACTTAGTTTGGAAGTGAACCCATTTTTTGTTAAAAAATCATGCCAAAGATGGCAATCAGCTTCATTAACAGTATCTGAAAAAATGAAAATTTCCATTATCTGAGCTTATATGTTGCTCTACTAATTCAGTGTGCCCAACTAAATCTAAAACCCAATTATTGTGCATATCCGGCCGGAGGATTTTGGCATACGTACCTATACCATCCTCAGTTCACAGTGAACCCATTTTGGTCAAAAAAACATGCATGCCAAGATGACAATCAGATGCATGAAATTAAGCTTCACTAACAGTAAAAGAAGATGAGGATGCTAGCAGCATACTTAGTTTGGAAGTGTACCCATTTTTGGTTAAAAAATCATGCCTAAGATGGCAATCAGGTTACTTTAACAGTATCTGAAAATGAATATTTCCATTATCTGAGCTTATATGTTGCTCTACTACTTCTTTAGCCCAACAAAATCTAAAACCCAATTGTTGTGCATACCCCGAGGGTTTTGGCATACAGCTATAGCATCCTCAGTTCACAGTGAACCCATTTTGGTCAAAAAAACATGCATGCCAAGAAGACAATCAGATGCATGAAATCAGCTTCATTAACAGTGAAAGAAAATGGATATGCTAGCAGCATACTGAATTTGGAAGTGAACCCATTTTTGGTTAAAAAATCATGCCACAGATGGCAATCAGGTTACTTTAACAGTATCTTAAAATGAAAATTTCCAGTATCTGAGCTTATATGTTGCTCTACTACTTCTTTAGCCCAACTAAATCTAAAATCCAATTGTTGTGCATATCCGGCCGGATGATTTTGGCATACGTACCTATAGCATCCTCAGTTCACAGTGTGTACCCATTTTGGTCAAAAAAACATACATGCCCAGAAGACAATCAGATGCATGAAATCAGCTTCATTGACAGTGAAAGAACGATCAGATGCTAGCAGCATACTGAGTTTGGAAGTGAACCCATTTTTGGTTAAAAAATCATGCCACAGATGGCAATCAGGTTACTTTAACAGTATCTTAAAATGAAAATTTCCAGTATCTGAGCGTATATGTTGCTCTACTAATTCTTTAGCCCAACTAAATCTAAAACCCAATTGTTGTGCATATCCGGCTGGAGGATTTTGGCATACGTACCTATAGCATCCTCAGTTCACAGTGAACCCATTTTGGTCAAAAAAAATGCCAAGATGATAATCAGATGCATGAAAATAAGCTTCACTAACAATAAAAGAAGATGAGGATGCTAGCAGCATACTTAGTTTGGAAGTATACCCATTTTATGTTAAAAAATCATGCCTAAGATGGCAATCAGGTTATCTAACAGTATCTGAAAAAATGAAAATTTCCATTATCTGAGCGTATATGTTGCTCTACTAATTCTTTAGCCCAACTAAATCTAAAACCCAATTGTTGTGCATATCCGGCCGGAGGATTTTGGCATACGTACCTATAGCATCCTCAGTTCACAGTGAACCCATTTTGGTCCAAAAACATGCATGCCAAGAAGACAATCAGATGCATGAAATCAGCTTCATTAACAGTGAAAGAAAATGGGGATGCTAGCAGCATACTTAGTTTGGAAGTGAACCCATTTTTGGTTAAAAAATCATGCCAAAGATGGCAATCAGGTTACTTTAACAGTATCTTAAAATGAAAATTTCCATTATCTGAGCTTATATGTTGCTCTACTACTTCTTTAGCCCAACTAAATCTAAAACCCAATTGTTGTGCATATCCGGAGGATTTTGGCATACGTACCTATAGCATCCTCAGTTCATAGTGAACCCATTTTGGTCAAAAAAACATGCATGCCAAGAAGACAATCAGATGCATGAAATCAGCTTCATTAACAGTGAAAGAAAATGGACATGCTAGCAGCATACTGAGTTTGGAAGTGAACCCATTTTTGGTTAAAAAATCATGCCACAGATGGCAATCAGGTTACTTTAACAGTATCTTAAAATGAAAATTTCCAGTATCTGAGCTTATATGTTGCTCTACTACTTCTTTAGCCCAACTAAATCTAAAATCCAATTGTTGTGCATATCTGGCCGGAGGATTTTGGCATACGTACCTATAGCATCCTCAGTTCACAGTGTGTACCCATTTTGGTCAAAAAAACATGCATGCCCAGAAGACAATCAGATGCATGAAATCAGCTTCATTAACAGTGAAAGAACAATCAGATGCTAGCAGCATACTGAGTTTGGAAGTGAACCCATTTTTGGTTAAAAAATCATGCCACAGATGGCAATCAGGTTACTTTAACAGTATCTTAAAATGAAAATTTCCAGTATCTGAGCGTATATGTTGCTCTACTAATTCTTTAGCCCAACTAAATCTAAAACCCAATTGTTGTGCATATCCGGCCGGAGGATTTTGGCATACGTACCTATACCATCCTCAGTTCACAGTGAACCCATTTTGGTAAAAAAAAAAATGCATGCCAAGAAGAGAATCAGATGCATGAAATCAGCTTCATTAACAGTGAAAGAACAATCAGATGCTAGCAGCATACTGAGTTTGGAAGTGAACCCATTTTTGGTTAGAAAATCATGCCACAGATGGCAATCAGGTTACTTTAACAGTATCTTAAAATGAAAATTTCCAGTATCTGAGCGTATATGTTGCTCTACTAATTCTTTAGCCCAACTAAATCCAAAACCCAATTGTTGTGCATATCCGGCCGGAGGATTTTGGCATACGTACCTATAACATCCTCAGTTCACAGTGTGTACCCATTTTGGTAAAAAAAAATGCATGCCAAGAAGAGAATCAGATGCATGAAATTAGCTTCATTAACAGTGAAAGAACAATCAGATGCTAGCAGCATACTGAGTTTGGAAGTGAACCCATTTTTGGTTAAAAAATCATGCCACAGATGGCAATCAGGTTACTTTAACAGTATCTTAAAATGAAAATTTCCAGTATCTGAGCTTATATGTTGCTCTACTACTTCTTTAGCCCAACTAAATCTAAAATCCAATTCTTGGGCATATCCGGCCGGAGGATTTTGGCATACGTACCTATAGCATCCTCAGTTCACAGTGTGTACCCATTTTGGTCAAAAAAACATGCATGCCAAGAAGACAATCAGATGCATGAAATCAGCTTCATTAACAGTGAAAGAAAATGGACATGCTAGCAGCATACTGAGTTTGGAAGTGAACTCATTTTTGGTTAAAAAATCATGCCACAGATGGCAATCAGGCTACTTTAACAGTATCTTAAAATGAAAATTTCCAGTATCTGAGCTTATATGTTGCTCTACTACTTCTTTTGCCCAACCAAATTTCCAGTATCTGAGCTTATATGTTGCTCTACTGACAGTAAAAGAAGATGAGACATCAGCAACAACAGCAATAAAAGAGGGAACCAAATATAGAACAATTGAGATTTGAATGGAGATTGTAGTCGTAGATCAATTCTTCATTGAAGAAAAATACGAATAGGGCTCATATCAAGTGTAGTTTTAAGGAATTGTCATCGTGGAAGGAAACCAAATATAGAAGCCAGAAAGAGGAATGGTAGAGAATGAGGATACACCAGGCTAACATAGCGGCATTTTCCTCATCTCTCTCTCATCCCTTCTTTCCCTTCAGCACACGAATACATAGAGACATCAGCAACAATAGCAAGAGCGACAAGAACAACAATAATAATAAATTATTATGAACAAGATGTCTCTATATGGGTTTCCAGATCTCCACTCCAACTCGTCTCTTTCTAATCACAGCCCAATTAAGAACAATTGTTCACAGTCACTGTTAAAGAAACATATATGCTCAGATTATGGAAATTTTCATTTTCAGATACTGTTAAAGAAGCTGATTTCATGCATCAGATTGCTATCTTTGGCATGATTTTTTAACCAAAATGGGTTCACTTCCAAACTAAGTATGCTGCTAGCATACCAAAATCCTCCAAATCAGAACAACAACACGGCCAAACAAACCTTGTTTGCAGGTCATACAATGTCATCTACACCATGTTATGTGCCAAAGTGGGGTTGGTCATTCAATGCATGAACGACACGTATTAGTTGTTTGTGAGTATGCAATAGGGTGCAGCTATGAACAGGGCTCATATCAAGTGTAGTATTTCGGACTGTCATCGTGGAAGGAAACCAATTTAATATAGAAGCCATATATGGAGCCAGAAAGAGGGATGGTAGAGAATGACGATACACCAGGCTAACATAGCGGCATTTTCCTCAACTCTCTCTCATCCCTTCATTCTCTTCAACACACGCACACAAAGAGACATCAGCAATAACAGCGAGAGGGGGTTGGTCCAACAATAAGTGTAGATTATAATAAACGAGATGTCTCTATTTGGGTTTCCAGATCTCCACTCCAGCCATTTCTTTCTAATCACAGCCCACTTAAGAAACATAGACGAAATGCTTATAGACGACAGCTACAATGCAGACTCACAAACACTAGTACGTGTCTTTCATGCATTCAAGACCATAATCTCTTTAAAAATACAATTTAAAGACTTACCGATGTTTTTTGACACTGGGCGGCGTGCTACCCTCACTCTCATATGTTTGACTGCCACTATTATTTAGTGGCTGCTCATCCCCATAGCTCTCGTTGCCATCATTTATATTTACCCTCTTTCCATGCCTCAGCATGTTGTACCTGTCAAGGATTCGATACCTTCCTTAGATATGCAAATTTAATTAATAACATGTTTATAATAACTATCATAAAATTTGTACTTTAGTAGGATTAACAAACCAACATAATTGTAAAAAAATTAATAAAATGAGATTTGTAACAGATTAAATTACAACGATAGTTTGGTTCAAATGACACTAAGCATAGTTTAATGTAAATAATACCAAGCAGTAGAAAATAGAAAGATAATTAAACCGGTGTATTAAATTCACAATGAACATATTCGAAATTACAGACATAATATTACAACAAGATTTAAGACATAAAATTACAGACATATAATAAACCCAATCGAAAATCATGTAAACTACAATACGACATCTTCCAGTACATCGCCCTCTTCTCCATCCTTGCGGAGCCAAGTCCCGCAAATTCCAACATCGGTTGTGTTTACATCAAACACAGGAAACTCAGAAGCAATGTAACTGTTCATGACTTCACCGTCTTCATCGTCTGAAGTATCGCCCAGTTGGAATACATCTCTTGGTTGCATAGGGAGAGCCACATACGATTTTGGCAGGGTTGGATCTTCAATGTAGAACACTTGTTGCACTTGGGATGGAAACACAAATGGCTCATGGCTAATGTGTGTACCGATGTGAATCAATTATGAGAAGTTTACAACTGTGAAGCCAAGCTTATCCTTGTTGTTAGCAAAATTCCTATCAAACTCAGCCCAATCCCCACGAAATAAGACAACACGAAAATGGCCAAAATAATTCAACTCAATGATATCCGTGAGCACTCCATAGCAGTCGAGATCTCCATCTACAGGCCTCGTGTCCGATTTGGAAGCATAACTTCTAGTCTTAGACGTCACTACCATTCCACTATTTTGAGACTTCAAATTACATTCACGATCCTTAGTACGAAATCTAAAACCATTGAATATGTATCCTCCGTATCTTTTTACCATCTGATAGGGACCTTTGGCAAGTACTTGTATTTCAGATGACGCACCTTCAGGACCCAAAGAATGTACCTATTAATTTTGCGCAAATCGTATCAGCACCACAGAAAATGTAGATATAATAAAGAGTAACTTGCATAACTGTAGTTCACCTACATGAGATTCAAACCACTTATGAAATTTTTCATTCATCAACTTGTTTTGTTCACGTGGTGGTAGTCTTCTTGGTCTAGCCCTTCGTTTGATGTCCCTGACAAATTCGCTAAAAAACAAGCAATTGAAATTAGGAATAACAAAAGTATCAAAAATATCGAACTCCGCGGTTTTCACTGTATTCGATTTAAATTCAAAAACAACTTACTTTCGAAATGGTTCCACTGATGCATGGTGGTCTAGCACATATCGATGTGCCTGTTCCCACGCTAAGCTATCGAGCTCAAATGCATCAACTTTACCAACAGTAGTTCCAGCGGTATCAAAAAGATATTGAGCACCATCAAGGTTGGAAATGTCTGGATTTCTACGTGGTCTACTGGAAGATGTCTCCACACCCGGCAAATACCTGGAAAAAAAATGTGAGCACTCCTCTGATAGATATCCCTGGGCTATTGACCCTTCAGGATATGATCTATTTTTCACATAACCCTTTAGCCGGTATAGGTAACTGAACATGTACAATTAATAAATTAGAGCGGATTAGGGGATTAAAAGAAATGAGCTTTTGAAAATTCAATTTCGTAAGATGAATGAATTCTTTTACCTCTCAATGGGGTACATCCACCAATAGTGAACAGGACCGCCGATTCTGGCTTCACCAGCAAGGTGGATTATCAAGTGAATTATTATAGTGAAGAACGATGGAGAAAATATCATCGCCATTTTACTAAGTATCTGTAACTCCTGTTTTCCCGTATTTGAATTTTATACTGTATTTTCTTCAATTGTACTCTTTCATCTATTTGAGATCCTGTATTTTATTTCAGTTCGAATAAAATCATTATTTTTGTCTCAACTCAAATTGTGGATCCTTTTATCAATTTCATTTTTGTACCATTTGTATCGTTCTTTATGGAGAATGGACTAATCATCCTCATTTATCTCTCTAATCTCCATTTTAGTGCATTTTGATCACTTCTCCTGTTGGGCTCTTTTCGAAGCGGATCCCCAAAACCCTTGAACCCGCAAACCGCTAACCCTAGTATATAAACCCCTACCCTACCCCTAATCAAACCCTAATACTGTTTTAACCTAAAACCTAATCTTCCCTACCGCCGCTAATCACCTCCGAATCCTTCGCATCACCATTACCCATTTCTCCCCCAACTCCGATCATCGCCCGCCCCATCGCCTCGTCTCCCTCTCGTCTTCACAGTCACGACCAGACCACCACCATCGCCCCACTCCATCGCCTTTAAACTCCCGAACCCATCGCCTCGCCAACTCGAACCCACTTCCGAATCCACCTCCGACCACCTCTACTCGACCCCTCACCACCTCGTCGACCCCCTCAGCACCACCGCCTCCACAAACTCCATCGACGTCGCCTCCATCCCCACAGCGCCGCCGAGTCCTTGGTTTCCACTCTCCCCTGTTCGAAACCACGAACAGAGCACCGCCGCTCCGTCGCTTCTCGACGTCGTCGTCGTCGTCGCTCCATCACTGCCGTAGTCGCCGCCAACGAAGCAGCCACGCCGTCGCTCCTCCCTCTCGAGCTATACTCGGTCGAACGACGAACGAAGAAGAAGAGGATTTAGGCGGGAGCGAATCACAGCCGTCCGATCTCTTCAAGATCCGTGCGCTTGATCGGTGTCCTGTGTTCGTTCCGCAGCAGATCCTGATCCCGTGTTCGCTGTTCTGGGATTGGATCCGGTGCACAGGAGAGATCTGATTGGGCATTTCGCTGTTTCGTGTTCTACCCGCAGCAGATCCGATCTTCGCTGTTTGCTGTTTGGGCCGATCGTGTGTGCGAGGAAAGCTCGATCTTCGATCAATTTTTGGACGCGCTTTTCGAGGACATCTTCGGGGATTTTTCTTCTTAATTTGCTTCAACAAGCGGAGTTTATCATCGTCATATAAGGCAAGTAACCTTGTACATCTTATTGTCCTAGTACAAGTCTCCTTGAAATACCACATATAGTTAGATTGTGACTCCCTTTGAAATATCATAGTAAATCAATTTGAACCTTCAAACTCACAAATCTAAGAGTCACAAAACTTCCTCGTATTAAATAATAATCAATTGGACTCTTTTATCTCCTTGAACACATGAATCACATGGACATATGAATTAAGGACCCCTAAAATTTGTAGACGCATATAAAGTTAGTATTTTGACGAATTTGCGACTATTATGACTTGAAAAAAAATATTTATTAGTTGCTGTTTGATCTCCATGATTATGTATTTATGCTACTTAACAACTTAGACACCAAATTACATATTTCCATGAAACCTACATTAGTAAATAAATTCTGAATGTTGCTGTCTGAATATTCTTTTGCTGTTTCGACCCTTTTATCATTGGAATTTGGGCCCGAGCCCTGAATATGAAATGTAGATCCGGATGTGTAGATATCGATAGACTCCAAGTTGATCGAATTTGGAGCTACGGTGTAGGAGTTATGGCAGTTTTACTGCAGCTGTGTCAGTAGACGCAGTTTTGCGAAACTGCTGTATATATTTACTTTACAAATTATTTTCGCTGTGTAAACAGCGAGCGTTTGACCCCAAATTTTATATGTAGCTGCTGGACACCCTATAGGACATCTCCAATTTTTCTTAGAATTAATTTATATTATTTCACCCCTGTTTCACATGTATAAATACAAGAACATAAAATCTGCCTGAACAAATGTAACAAGCCGGGTTGAGGGGAAGACTATAGAGTGGACAACATAGGTAAGTGTACTCGGAAGGGGGCCCGTGTTTCCCAAGTTGTATGTTAAATGGAACTAAGTGCCACGTAGAACTAAGTGCCACGTCATGGGTGACGGGGGCCACCTCTAGAGCCTACGGGGGCCACCTCTAGAGTCCATGGTTGATCACCTGCTAGTTTGATGCCTGAGTACACCGCCCTATAGACTCCATTACTAGGTCTAAGCGCAATTGATTTGACTGTAGCAACCATGTAGTATAATGGATGCATGTCGTGCTACCTAGATAGTAATAATTACAAGACTTGAACTTGACACCTGTCACTTGATACCTGATGATATGATACATGAAACATGACACCTGAGACTTAAAGCCTGGAACTTGATACTTGGACTTGACATTTGAAACCTGACATTCAAAATAACATATGACACTAGACTTGAGGTTGTCGCTTGATATTAATTACCTTTATAGGTGTACCTGACATGTGATTCACCACTAGCAGTTGTTATCCAATCTAGTCATTATGATGTTCCCTCTTGCCAGCTAGTCTTTGAATTTGCCACTACTTCTTATAACTCTGCTTATTCTTGATTCCAATTCTTGTTTTCCCTTTCTTGTACTTGCTTTTACTATTTGTGGCCCTAGCTTGCACTAAGGGCATTTTCTCTTGTTTCCCCTCTTGTTTCCTGTTTATCTTTTATTAAACAGACTTTGGAGACGAGCTTCCCGCAGGAATTGCTGAGCAAAGGTTCTAGTTTCCAAGTGGAGAAGGACCTGACTAGAATATTTAATTTCTTGCATTATTTGTTTATTTTGGATTATTATTTCTTGAGATTTGAGAATTTGTAACGGGCTGATGTTCCCGAGTTACTTTGATTCAGACTTGAAACTACTTGGATGTTTATTCATATTTCAGTTGTTTCTGTTGCTAATAAAGTATTCATGCATGCTTGGTTTTATATCTCTCTTGTTATATATACTTGTTGGGGGTCGATCCTACAGCTTATGGATGATGTAAAAATCATTCGCTGGGCTTCGTCACGTGCTCGTATTCCGTATTTTGGGAAGCGGGGCGTGACAGTATCAATGCCGCCTGCTGCTCCAATTGGTCCAGATCTTCAACACGAAGCATTCTTGAGCAAATACCTTTATATATGCTACAAAGATCTTTCAGGACAGTAGTGACTTGCTCACACATTGAAGACCTTAGGGCCACAGGAAGGAGATCCTGCATTAGGATGTGGTAGTCGTGCGACTTTAGACCCTGAAGCCTCTTCTCTTTAAAGTTGACACATCTTGCCATGTTAGAAGAATAGCCATCAGGGACTTTAAGTTCCATTAGTACTTTGCAAAACAATTCCAACTCCGATTTTGACATTGAATAGATTGCAGGAGGTAGGAGTACTTTCCCGTTCGGTAATTCTTCTGGGTGCAACTCATGTCGGATGCCCATTGACTTCAAATCAAGTCGGCTCTTGAGATTGTCCTTTGTCTTCCGATCATCTCCCATAACTGTTCCTATACAATTTTCACCAATATTTTTTTCGATATGCATCACATCTAAATTATGTCGCAATAAGTTGAATTCCCAATACGGCAACTTGAAGAAAATACTCTTCTTCTTCCATGCACCTAAACTCGTCATGTTTTGATCCTCATCTTCGCCATATAGATCGGTCTCCTCACCTTGCTTCGGCCTTGCCCTTTTCTTGCCCTTTGTCCTGACTTCTGGTTCTTTTCCATATTTGAATTGATGACCATCTACCCGCCTCAAAATATCTGAACCAGAAGAAGACCCAGGAGCATGTTCCCACTCGTCGGTACCATCAAATATCGCTGCCTCTGTCCGAAATATATGTGTGTCAGGCAACCATCTCCTATGACCCATATAGCAAAACTTTCTGCCATTGTACAACCACCTTGAACTAGTTTGGTCAGCACAACATGGACATGCATAACGTCCTTTAGTACTATATCTAGATAAATTTGCATATACTAGAAAATCATTGATTGTCCAAGACAACGCGGCCCGAAGAGAGAATGTTTCTTTAGCCACAGCATCATAGGTTGGAACATCCACCCACAACTTCTGAAGTTCATCTATTAACGGTTGTAGGTACACATCTATATCATTTCCAGGACCTTTCGGTCCAGGAACTATCATGGACAAAATAAATGAGGACTGCTTCATGCATTTCCAAGGCGGCAAATTGTATGGTATCAACACAACCGGCCATATGCTGTATGCACTACTCATTTGCCTGAAAGGGTTGAAACCATCACTAGCTAGTCCAAGTCTCACATTTCGAGGATCTTCCGCAAAATCAGGATATCTTTCATCAAATTTTTTTCAAGATTGAGAATCAGCAGGATGTCTAAGAATCCCATCATTAGTGCGACCTTCAGCATGCCATTTCATATCAGAAGAAGTTTTTGTAGACATAAACAACCTTTGTAGCCTGGAAATCAGAGAAAAGTAACGCAGTATTTTGGCAGGCTTCTTTTTCCTACTTCGCTTAGTAGATCCACTGGCTCCCTCGTCTTGATTTGGTCTTTCTTTCCATTTCGAAGAACCACACACTTCGCAATTCTCCAAACCTTCCTTACCACTCGTGAAAAGCATACAGTCATTTGGACATGCTGCTATCTTCTCATATCCTAGATCGAAAGAACTTAGGAATTTTTTGATTTTATAGGCTGAGTTTGGAATACAGATTTCAGGGAATGCTTCATTCAACAATTCAAGTAGCATAGTGAAGGACTTAGCAGACCACCCGTTTAAACATTTAATCTGAAATAGTCTGACAATGAATGAGAATTTAGAAAATTTGGTGCAATCGCGGTACAACGGAGTACTAGCATCTTCAAGCAACTTAGCGAAGGATTCTTGCTGCTTATTATTTTCAGGGGTGGGGCCAGACATTTCCTCGTCCACCCCACCACCAATCTGGTTTGTTTCTGTTGACTCATTGTGAACTTGGGTTGTTGGGTTATCATTGTGGAAAGGAACATTATGAATCCCCATGGCATCTTGCAACAAAGCATGCATCTCATCGGAAACGCTTAAGTCTTCGTTCACTAAGGGCTCAGCTTCATTTTCCAATACAACCGGACGAACAGGAGCTGACGTATGATCCTCTCCATGACAAAACCACCTTGTGTACCCTTGAAGAAAACCGTTGACAACCAAGTGTGTATGTACTACGTCACATGTCCTCAGCATACAATTTGTACACCGGAGGCATGGACAAAGGATTAGGTTGGGATCACGGGAATGCCGTTTGGCAAAGATAATAAAATCTTTAATACCATCACGGTACTCCTTGGATAATCGTGGTTTACTAATCCAACTTCTATCCATTATAACAATAGCACACAATCTGAAATTAAAATTTGATATATTAAATAGTAATAACAGTAAAAGGCATTTTGTATATTAAATTTCACCTATTTGAAAACCATTCCTAGCTGCAAATAAATAAACGATATAATCTTTAACTGTAAAATAAAGAAATTGTGGTTCCAAAAAATGTACGAAAAAAAATACATCTTAACACAATCTACTCTATTCACATAACCCTAAACTACCTTTTGTGGAAATTATCACAACCACCTTAGTGGTATTTTGTCGCACACCCTGTGTTCGAGTGTAAAAAAAAATCGACTATAGTCTCCCCTGTATTTGGCTTTCCGTTCAAGGAGATGATGATGGTAAAGGGTATTTTGCTGATGAAGATGAATCGGCCGAATAATGAGCGCGTCGTGCTATAACTAAAGGGTATTCTGTTCATGGCTACTAATAATCACTTACTTATCTCATAATAATAATAATAATAATAATAATAATAATAATAATACTAAACAAAAGAAACTAATATGGCTACTAATAAGTTTTTCTCAAATAATTATTCATCCCAACTAAATCATTGATGTTTGTAGCGCCAAAAGAAACCTGCACGAGGTTTGTTCAGCCCAAATCTTGTACAGATTTGGAGGATTTTGGTAAAAAACATGCCAAGATGCCAATCAGATGCATGAAATCAGCTTCATTAACAGTAAAAGAAAAATGATAATGTCCAGTATGTAAGCATATATTTTTCAGAGTGAACCAATTGTTGTACATATCCAGAGGATTTTGGCATACAGCTATAGCATCCTCAGTTAACAGTGAACCCATTTTGGTAAAAAAAACATGCCAAGATGACAATCAGATGCATGGGATAAGCTTCATTAACAGTAAAAGAAAATGAGGATGCTAGCAGCATACTTAGTTTGGAAGTGAACCCATTTTGTTAAAAAATCATGCCTAAGATGGCAATCAGCTTCATTAACAGTATCTGAAAATGAAAATTTCCAGTATCTGAGCTTATATGTTGCTCTACTACTTCTTTAGCCCAACTAAATCTAAAATCCAGTTGTTGTGCATATCCGGCCGGAAGATTTTGGCATACGTACCTATACCATCCTCAGTTCACAGTGAACCCATTTTGGTCAAAAAAACATGCATGCCAAGAAGAGAATCAGATGCATGAAATCAGCTTCATTAACAGTGAAAGAACAATCAGATGCTAGCAGCATACTGAGTTTGGAAGTGAACCCATTTTTGGTTAGAAAATCATGCCACAGATGGCAATCAGGTTACTTTAACAGTATCTTAAAATGAAAATTTCCAGTATCTGAGCGTATATGTTGCTCTACTAATTCTTTAGCCCAACTAAATCTAAAACCCAATTGTTGTGCATATCCGGCCGGAGGATTTTGGCATACGTACCTATAGCATCCTCAGTTCACAGTGAACCCATTTTGGTCAAAAAAACATGCCAAGATGACAATCAGATGCATGAAAATAAGCTTCACTAACAATAAAAGAAGATGAGGATGCTAGCAGCATACTTAGTTTGGAAGTATACCCATTTTATGTTAAAAAATCATGCCTAAGATGGAAATCAGGTTATCTAACAGTATCTGAAAAAATGAAAATTTCCATTATCTGAGCGTATATGTTGCTCTACTAATTCTTTAGCCCAACTAAATCTAAAACCCAATTGTTGTGCATATCCGGCCGGAGGATTTTGGCATACGTACCTATAGCATCCTCAGTTCACAGTGAACCCATTTTGGTCAAAAAACATGCATGCCAAGAAGATAATCAGATGCATGAAATTAGCTTCATTAACAGTGAAAGAAAATGGGGATGCTAGCAGCATACTTAGTTTGGAAGTGAACCCATTTTTGGTTAAAAAATCATGCCAAAGATGGCAATCAGGTTACTTTAACAGTATCTTAAAATGAAAATTTTCATTATCTGAGCTTATATGTTGCTCTACTACTTCTTTAGCCCAACTAAATCTAAAACCCAATTGTTGTGCATATCCGGAGGATTTTGGCATACGTACCTATAGCATCCTCAGTTCACAGTGAACCCATTTTGGTCAAAAAAACATGCATGCCAAGAAGACAATCAGATGCATGAAATCAGCTTCATTAACAGTGAAAGAAAATGGGTATGCTAGCAGCATACTTAGTTTGGAAGTGAACCCATTTTTGGTTAAAAAATCATGCCAACGAGGGCAAACAGGTAACTTTAACAGTATCTTAAAATGAAAATTTCCATTATCTGAGCTTATATGTTGCTCTACTAATTCACTGTGCCCAACTAAATCTAAAACCCAATTGTTGTGCATATCCGGCCGGAGGATTTTGGCATACGTACCTATAGCATCCTCAGTTCACAGTGAACCCATTTTGGTCAAAAAAACATACCAATATGATAATCAGATGCATGAAATAAGCTTCATTAACAGTAAAAGAAGATGAAAATTTCCAGTATCTAAGCATATATTTTTCTATTCATTCTTCATCCCAACTAAACCATTCATGTTAAGGAAATCAAGAAGCATAATCTGAAAAAACATTATTTTTTTGAAAAATAAGGGAAATCAAGAGATGATACCGAAGAGAGAGAGAGAGAGAGCGGGGCGACGAGCGCGGGGGCATAGGAGAGAGAGAGAGCGGGGCGATCGCCGATTCACCTCCAAATAGAGAGAGGGAAGAGGGAAATCGAAAATGACGAAGGGAAGAAGGGACGATTTCGAAAGGTCGAAGGCCGTCGAAGAGGACGAAGCGGCGGAGGCAAACGCGCGGGAAGTAGAGCGAGGAAGGAGGGAAACGAAGCGCCCTTTTTTTTGGGGGGGGAGGTCTGGGATAATGGCGAGCGAAGGATTAGGGTTCGCGGGTTTTATCGCAGCTAATTCACCGGCGTTTCAATTAGTCACGCCGGTGAATGTGTCCGTATATTCACCGGCATTTATTATCAAAACGCCGGTGAACAATACGCTTCACCGGCGTTTCTAAATAAAACGCCGGTGAATACGAAGATTGACCGGCGTTTTAAATCGACCGCCGGTGTATAACCATCCCATCTGGCGCCCCATTCCTATTCGCTCCCTACCCCGGCGCTACTAGTAAAACGCCGGGGAATATTCGTCGCTAAAACAGGTATCTTTTGTAGTGCATCCTACAACCAACCAACTAATCCTAGCCCTCCATTCTATGAGATTTTTAGTATAAATACCCCCTCCCATGGCTAGTTATTTTGTGCTTAATATTCCCTTCCAAATCTATAGTCTAATAGCATTATCTAGTAGTAGTTTGTGAGTTAAAAAGATTGAGTTGTGAGTGGGATTGTGCTTGCATTCCATCAAGGAGGAGAAGGAGAAGGCCGGATATTCAAGTGGGAGCTTTCGGTGGTGCTTTTTTTTGGAGCTTGTGTGCGCGCGTCTAGGAGGAGGTGCATTCATTTGCAAAGGACTTTGTTGCTATTGTGTTTGTTTCTCTCCATACAAGGTGGGTTAATTTTCCTTATTTCTAATTAGGAATGATGCTAGTATTATATTGAGAAATGATGCATGAAAAATATTAATAAGAATACCTTTTGATTGGAAAGTTAGTCTATAAATTGATTGGAACGTTAATGAATAACTTTTATGTGGTTTTATTATTAAAATTGAGTTGTGGGTAAAATTTTCCCTATTTCAAAAAGTAGAATTGCATGCTAGTTTAATTAGAAATTTGAAGCATGAAATTGATTAAGGATGAGCGCACTTTAATTGGAAAAGAATGACTTCTTGAATGATTGAGATGTGAAAATGCAAATTGATAAGTGGTTCTATAAATTGTGATGTACATGATTTGACTAGAAGCATGGATTGATTAATGAAACCACATTTATTACTATCAAGAACTACACACAAAGTTAGTAGTTTGAGTTTTACCATTTCATGTACTAAATAGATCCTTTGTGTTGATATGGGTATGAATAAATTCAAATATGAGTTGTATGCAGATAAATGATTAAAATCAGTGGATTAATGTGAAATGTATTGACAAAAGATTAGAATACTATGATGCAAAGAAACATCAAAAAGAGAAAAATGGTAGTGTTAGAATGTATAATTTGAATTAATGGTGTGAAAATATGTTTTAATTATTACAAAAATTATTTTGCTCACACTGATATATAAATTATGTGAAGTAGAATTAATCTGGAGTTATACAGTATATTTTGATGAGAGCAAAATGAAACGAAAGCTAGTTGAACATCGAAATGTTCTAAATAACAGAGAGCATAAGTTAAATGGAATTGAAATTATACTTATGACAACTGAGCGTGTAGCTCAAGTGGTCCTACGATGCGGTTGGGTTCTCTGTGTTGATCAGTTCGAATCCCTGTAGCCGCATATATTAATTCACATTTTTTGTAAACATATAAATCACCGACAGAGAGTAACAAATACCCTTTGCCCCCTCTTTATAGCGCTTAGCGCATATGGCCTAGTGGCTGGTGCTGTCGGCTGTGTTCTCTGGGTGCCTGGGTTCGATTCTTGCTATCGTCAAGAATGAAAAAATATTTTTTTTTTGGGTTTTTAAGTGTCCAAAAATTGTGAGAAAAATATGGTTATTCTCCTAAAAATATAACGGACTTTATAAAAATGATTTGGGAATTATTTGAAAGAGATAAACTATGGTTTGTGAATAAAAAGCATAAATAGAACTATAGTTCTAGATTATATACTTTGTGAAAAATTGTAACTTTTAAGAATAAATTGAAATGAAGTATTAGAAGATGATTTAGCAAAAAAAAACTTTGTTGTGTGACATAATGCAATTTTTTCTCATTTGAGAATAATGTGGAAAAAATATGAAATGTGAATATTCATTAGTGATGTGAATTTCAAATGTGAAATTGTTAATTGATGAAGTGTATGAATTCATGTATGATTATGGATTAATGAATAAATTAGAGATCATGTTAATGAAAAAGAAATCCGTTGGTTATGAATATGAATTTTATGAGTTATAAGTGCTCAATGTGAAATTGTGAATTGGAATTGAATTGAAAGAGTAGCTAAGTCTCCCCCGGCATTTTGGAAAGAAATGAAATGAAATATTGAAATGAAAGACCAAGGTTGGTCATGTTTGTATAAATGAATAAGTCCGGTTTAGTGGAGAGGCTAACTCTAGAACTTTGATTTTATTCATGATTCTATTAAAATAAGGACTAGTACATAGTGAAGATGTGATGAAAGTAAGAGAAAAACATTGAGTATGAGGGCCATTGGGTAGCGGCGAGAGCGTATCCCAGGAATTTCCATGATGAGTCTGGGTGAGGATGCTGCTCCAGAGTACCGTCCCGGTGGCGACGCTCGTGGGATGTTTGAAGACTACGGGTGGTGTCATGTCCATGGTGAGAGCTGAATTACCAGATGTCTGCATGATGAGTCATGTCAGCGATGGGATTCCCTCCAGAGTGCCTAGACATGAGTTCGTAGGTCAGAAAACATCTAGGATACTTACCATAATTACAGTAGTAGATTAAGTCATAACGAGGGATTGAACCCTACAAAGATGAAGAACGATTAAGGGCTTGCCCTCGGACCTATGTAGTATGGGATGCATAGAATCTGAACAAGTGCGCATTAGTGTCATGTAACATAAATAACTGCATTAAGGACTAAGTGCACAATCACAACACGACATCAATAGGGTAGTCCCTTTTGTTGTAATGTGACAAGTTTGTGTTTGCTACATATAAAAAATTAAGTTATACTATTTCCGGCATAGAGAGGATGGCCGTGTATAATGATCGTCGGTTGAATAAACTGACGTACCCACAGTCTTATATGCATGTAAATGACATGTTAAAGATTAAAGAGGAATGGATGCCTAAAGATTATACCATGTTGTTGTACATTTGTTTCATTGTTGTAAAATTTTACTTCCGCTGTACAAATGAAAAGTGTAATATTGATGTAAACTCTGATGTAAAGTGAAAAGTTTAAATTTCCTTGTAAAATTGTACTAAAGGAAGCGAAAAGATCCTGTAGAACATCTCGAATTCAGTGTATTTGGGATTCGGGGCGTTACATATCTGATCAAGGTGGCCAGGGCTCCTTCGAAATTCACGTTCAGGCGAGGAGAACTTTCGGCAAGCTCGTTCTCCAGTTGGGATAGTTTATGGGCGAGATGATTTCTTCGTTGAGTTGCTGTCGTCGAGCTTGTGGTTGAGCTCCTCTTCTCGTCGAGCTAGCCGTGGTCGAGCTCACTTTGGTCGAGCTACCCCCAAGGAGCTCCTCTTCACGTCGAGCTCACTTTGGTCGAGCTGAAATTTTGGTCGAGCTTCTCACCGTCGTCGAAGTTGGGCAAGCTCCTCTCCCGATGAGTTAGGAGTTTGGTCGAATTGCAGCTTTGGTCGAGCTACTTCCTCGCCAAGCTCCAGTTTGGGCGAGCTCGTTTGGTCGAGCTACTCCTAATCGAGCTCCTTTTTGGGCGAGCTCGTTTGGTCGATTTGCTTTGGGCTAGCTTGTGGTCAACCTGAGCTTTCGTCGAGCTTGCCTTCGGTCGAGCTAGTTTGTGGGTGAGCTAGTTTCTTTGTCAATATCACTCTTGATCGAGCTCCCTTGGTGTAGCTTGCTTTTTGGTTGAGCTAACTTCGGCAAGCTAGTCTTTAGGCGATTCTGGGTTTTAACAGGGTGAGCTACAACCCTCATCAAGCTTGGCTTCTTCTTGGCGAGTTGCTACAGTTGAGCTTGTCGTTAGGTGATGAATTCAGGGTTCTAAAGCTCAATTTTGGAAGAAGAAGCTTTTCTTTTGATTTTTGGGTTCGGGTTTTGAAGTCAAGTCAGGGTTTGAACCCGAACCGTAATCCTCTTTTTGGAGTTGATTTTGGACTATGGGATTTAGGAGTTCAGGATTTGGATTTGAGTCGAGTTTATGAACCCGACTACCCACCCTGAGATCAAAAAGAGTTGAAGGCTGCTATTTGATGTTTTGAAGCTCTCTTTTCTATCTTCAAAAAACCCATTTGTAGGCTATTGTATGCTCTTTTGTTTTGGTAAAGTCAATTGTCTTCCTTCCTCGGAGTTCTTCTCCATAGCCAAGTTGAGTTGTTGTCCATGTTTGAGACGAGTCAATGATGATAATGCCTTGACTGAGCTGTGATGAATTGGTTGTCTTCTTCGAGCTTCGGGTTAGGGTTTTTGTCACGCCCCGCTTCCCACAAGAGAATACGGAATACGGATACATGACTAAGCCCAGCGAATGATTTTCATCATCCATAAGCTGTTCAGAATCTTTACAACATTATACAGAAATAATCAGAGTCGGAAGCAAGAGAAATCAACCACATATGCATAATCGAATCAAATATACCAACAGAAATTTACTTGAAACCAAAATATAATAATCTCAAAAAAATCAGATCTGAACAAGTTAATTATCCTGGGTCACATTGCCCAAATACAAGATAAATCCAAGTATCAAATACAATTGTTCAAATAAGCAACAGAAATAATAATAATAAAAACTCCAGCACTAATATCTCAAATCACCAACTCCATCTAGCAGCTGGTCACCCTGGTCTGTAATTAATAAATTGCAGGAGAAAGGAAAAAGAAAATAAACTCCCGTCAATGTAAGTTACAGGCCGCTTGTAATGCAGGATACAAGTACAGGGAATAAATAACAAATATAAAATAACAACAAAACAAACATGGCATGGTATAAGCATATCAACAGAATATAATATCTAACATGAATCAGGAAAACAAATCAGATAGCATGGTATACTAATAGATACAGATAACATGTGTCAAGTGTCAAGTGGTATGCAGACAGATATACAGATGATAGTGTCAGATAATAGTCAGACTGATAGCAGATATTCAGATAACAGATGTCAGATAACAGATACAGATAAACAGATAGCAGTTGTAATGTTCTTATAAGTCTTGTGTGATTACTATCTAGGTAACACTTCATGCGCCCTAGGTTTTTATCACATGGTTGCTATATTCAAACAAGTTACGTTTAGATTTCGGAGTTGAGTCCATATGGCCGTGTACTCAGGGATAAGACAGACAGATATCAAATGCAGATCAGACAGACAGATAGAACATATGGGTTCACTTCTGAGTACACCTTCCTATAAGGAAGTAATGTAGTCAGGGTTCAGATAAACAGAGTCGTGTATCATGTAGTCATGAACACGTAACAGGTAGAAAACACGGGCCCTCTTCTCAGTACACATTTCTATATTTTCTACTACTAGATCTTTCCCTTAATCCCGGCTTGGTTATTTTGTTATTAATATCAGACAGACATGTATGTGCAGAAAACAGAGTGAGAATAGCATGGTATAAACATGTAACAGGTTCAGGGTGACAGACAAACATATACAGACTAAATATAATACATAAAAGAATAGTACAACGAAAATTCTAGTTCGGGACAGCATGACAGCACTGCACTAAATCTGAAATTTCATTTGCTACAAAAATGCAAATCTGGATCCGTCAAAGAATCTGAAAAATAGACTCCCGGCCGAATACATCAAATATATATAAGTCATATAGTATTTCACAACATCATAACTCAAAACAGGTTTGAATCTAGAAAACACGTTCAGTCAGAAATCAGAAGATTGTATTCAAAGTCAGGAAAATAGCATGAAAACTCATTAATTAAATCCACAAAAAATTTGGGGTATTTCCCTATATGTGTAGCATCAGAATATAAAGTTTCATAATTTTTCAATATAAATAGTTTAGTCAACAAAAATCAAAAAATATCAAGATGCAGTAGTTTTATGAATCTTGAATTATAAACACTGCAGTACGAAAACAGCAATATCTCACAAACCATAAATCCAAATCCAAATCCGACAAAAGGGTGATAAAATAGACACATTAGGCTAACTTTCATATTGACAAATATTTTACAAACAGCAAGTAAAATTAGGTCGAAAATCAGATTCTTTACTGAACAGTATGAAAATTCTGCATGTATAGTAACAGTTTAGAAACATAGAATGGTTTGTAAAACTCATCAAATAAATCTAAAACACCTCTGTTGTAAAATAGACATAACTCAAAACTCGTAAAACAAAACTAAGATCTGTCAAAAGGGTTAGAAAGTAGACAGAATTCTCTATATTTCATGTTCACAAATAATTTTCATATACTGACCTTAACAGGGTCTAAAATACTGATCAAAAGTAAGGTAACAGAAAACACAGAATTATTCTTCAAACATAAAATCATCTAGTTCATGTATAACTCATCCAAATCAACCCAAACATGAAATATAGTGTACTAGATGTCCAAACAACATGTTATAGCGTATTTAGCATGTCTACAACAAGTATGCTACAAATAACACAATCAAGCACAAGATATCATGAGAATAACATGCATGCATACATCAAGAAGTGGTCATCCCTAAGTTGTTTCATGTCATGTGTGTAATGAGACAACTACGGGCAGGTTAACACAATAGAGACAATATAAAACAGGGGTTCACACACAAGAATTATCTCTAGAACACAACTACACTACATGCGGTATTTAGTACTTGTATTACTCAAAGAAAATAATATAAGTTTCTTGCCTGAGAGACAATGACGAAAACGACGAAGATCAAGAATAACGGGAACGGATCCCAGCTTGAATACAACAAATGAATCACGAACAAGTTGATCACGAACAAGATGAACAACCGATCGCAAACAAGTTGAAGACGATCGAGATCACGAACACAACCGAATGGTTGAAATCGAAGATCAAGATGGATCAACAAGATCAGACGGCCAGATTTCCCTGATGATGAAGATAATGAAGATGATCAAGATCGATCGATCGAACGGCTGCGATCAAAGGAAGTTGATGATCATCATGATCGTGATGATTAAGAGGAGATCGGATGGCCCACATTCAATCAAGCATAATGATGATGACCATGATGATCAATGGCCCATAATCAATGGCGATGATGGAGACTATCGAGGGGGAAACGGACTGCTGAGATGGACAGTGGCGCAAGGCTGGATAGCAGGAGGCTGGCACTGCGGCAGTCATCGCCTACTGCTAGGTGAATATAGCACGGAGGGTGGCACGACTTGGGTTGATGACTGGTTGTCGCAGGAGGGGGTGCAACACAGGGTCGCTGGCTGTTGACGATGACGCGAGCAGGAGGTGCAGGGCACAGGACGGGACGATGGCGTAGGGGCTTGCTGGCTAGCGGAGGAGAGTGGAGCACCCAGAAAAGAGGGCGACCTGTAACGACCCGCCCCAATACTCAGACGATTTTAATATTTTTAGAAGACAAATTAGATACTATGTAGTACAACTGCCCACCACAGGCTGCCTCTCAAAAGGTGGTTAACCGATTAGGTGACTCTTGATCATAGGCAATTATATTTATACTCAAACTATTTTTGTATATTTCCCATGTGGGACTATATTTCTCAAATCCCCCTTTATAATCACCGTGTACCTCACGTACACTTCTTAACCATTCCAAATTTAATCCACTAAATCCTTCCAAACCTTATCTGATACCCACATTTATTTTGATGACGTCATCATCAAACCAACCAAACAAATCAACAGCATATCAAACCATTTCAAACCGTGGGTATCATTCTCAACAATCGGATTTTCCCATGAACTCCTCCTATAGAGAATTCTATAGGACAACCCCCCAAATTCAATATATATTTTTTCAAAGTATATATATATATATATTCACAAATTACGGGGTATTACACAACCAGGGGGTCGCGGCATTGCAGGGCATCACGACGAGGGATGTCGACGTCGCCGAGGGGTTGTTGGCGACTGCATCGTCGAGGAGGGGATCACGATGCTGCTAACGTCGAAGGGTGGCTGAGTGCGGTAGGGGGGTCTTGCTGTCGAGCTGTGCTGGCAGAGGATGGGAGAGCAGCGCAGTGGGGGGAGCACATGGAGGAAGGAAGGAGAGGGGATGCTGTAGGGGGTTGACCAGAAAGGTCGGGGGAGATGAACAGGAGGGATCGGGAGAGTTGGGTCCAGAGCGGGAGGAAGATGAGAAGTCGGGGCGGCTGGGATTGATGATAGGGTTGTGTAACAGGGGTAGGTATATATAAGGAGGGGTTATAATTAGGGTTAGGGTCTACTGACGGGTAGAGATAGGATATCGGGTACGGGTTAGGGTGTAGGGGTTAAATGGGTATTGGGTTAGGTTATTGGGTTAAGGAATCCAATAAGAGAAAAATAGGGTTTATAAATATAAAAAAAATAGGATTTTTAATATACAATCAAAATTTAATAATAATTAAAATAATAATACTAATAGTAGTAAAAATAACAATAATAATAATAATAGCAGAAATAATAATAGTAATAATAACAAGAATAATAGGGTTTGAATTACAATATAATTTCATTGGAAAATAGTTACAAATAAAATCATTGATTAAAAATACACTTTAATAGAAGATCCAACTATGCATTTTAACAAAATAATTTGAAACGGAAAAATAATTTACAAAAAGTTTAAATACAGAAAATACACGGAAAATACGTATTTAGGGAAACAGGGGTTACGGTTTTGATCTTTTGTTGATCTCGGGTTTGGCCAACCTGAACCTTGGTAGAGTTGGAGATTGATCATCTCCCATCTTGGAGCTTTTGCTTGATCACTTCGAAGTCTTTTGCTGTCTATGCTGCTTGAGTTTGTAGTTGTGAAATTGATATATATATATATATATATATATATATATATATATATATATATATATATATATATATATATATATATATACTAGGTTTGCCCGTTGACACGTGTCTACGGCACGTCTTCGGAACGATGCACCTGGTTTGATTATATAAAATAGTTTTGGAGATCCAGCAAATTAATTGAAGTATCAAACATATTATATGAGGAAGCAGTATATCTACCTTTAAGCTCAATTATCGCCTTCTTGATCATTAGCTTGAACTTACTTGGAATGCATATAGTTTGTTAGAAACACTGCATAAAGTTTTTTTTAACTTCAGCATCAATTTTAGATGCTTGTAATAGTTATGCAAGGATATTATCATATAGGTTTTATAGAGTTTACTCTAATCCCATAACCACTATGAGCATGTCTAAATACAATGGTAAAGCAAGTGCAGGTGTGAAGGTATCTACAATACTAATAATCTAAACATTTATTTTTAAAATTTTAACGTTTTATTTCTAAAATTTCAAAAATTTTAAAAAGTTTATTTATTTTAAAAATTTTAAATTTTAAAATATTTTTTAAACAAATATTTTTTTAATTTTTTAATTTTTTTATAAGTTTTTTATTTTAAATTTTTTTAAAATTATTTTTTAAGTTTTTAAAATTTTAAATTTTTTGGTTTGTAATTTTTTTAAAAAAAATTTAAAATTTTTATTTTCTGTATTTTTTTAATAGAAGAGAGAGAGAGGAGAGAGAGAGAGAGAGAGAGAGAGAGAGAAATAATTAAATAAATAAAGAAGTTGTTCTGGGTGGGGTGATTTGAATTTGAGTTTTGGGGGGGAACTTTTGGGAGGGAAAATATGTTTTGTGAGGTCAGATCTGGGCCTTTGATTTTGGGGGGGATTGAAGGAGAGCCACTTGATAGCTTTCTTTGTGTTTTATTATATATATATACACACCCGAATCTCACTTTATACTCCTTGGTTATAACTCAACAAGTAGAATCTTTTGATGAATCATTGCTTGTTATACTTGTCAATCCGTTTTGTTTGAGCTTGATTTTGGATATTCGTTCAATCAAGTGCTTAGTCGCCCACCCGTTTTGCTTATCAAAGTCATTCGTTTCACTGAACCGCTCTTTCATCAACCAAGCATTGTGTTGTTCACATATTTTGTCGATCGAGCATTTCGTTGTTGGACGAGCACTTCGTTGGTCTGGGAGTTGTTGCAAGAATAAACTTCTGAAGGCAGTCGGAATGCAGACTTGTTGTCTGATCCCAACAAGTTTGTTGAGACAACTCTGGGACGGAGTTAAATGTTTGAACTTACCGTTTGAGCCTGACAGGTTTGCAGAGACAACTCTCAGACGAAGTTGGTCATAGAGCTTGTTGTTTGCACCATGCAATTTTGTAGAGAACTTTGTGATGGAGTTGAACGTTTGAACTTGATGTTTAATCCCAGCAAGTTCATGGAAGCAACTCTAACAGCGGAGCCTGTTGTTGAACTTGTTGTGTGTGCCAAGCCAGTTTGGATAGGCAACTCTTTGATCGAGTTGATGTGGAGCTTATTGTTTGATCCCAGCAAGTTCGGAGAGACAACTCTTTGATCGAGTTGATGTAGAGCTTACTGTTTGATCCCGACAAGTTTGTAAGAGGAAACTCCTGAGACAGAGTTGAATGTTGAACTTGTTGTTTGTGTCCAACAATTTCGGAAGGCAACTCTTGAGGCGGAGTTGAATGTTAAACTTGTCATTTGATCCCAACAAGTTAATAGAGAACTCTGCGACCGAGTTGGACGTTCAACTTGTCGTTTGATCCCATCAAGTTTTGAGAGACAACTCTTTGATCAGAGTTGAATGTTGAACTTGCCATTTGCGCCCAACAAATTTTGTGGAGGCAATTCCTCGATCGAGTTGATGTAGAGCTTTTCATTTAATCCCAGCAAGTTTGTAGAGGCAACCCTAGCCCGATGTTAGGCGATGAACCTATTGCATGAAGTTATGGGGTTGTTGGAAGGACTCGAGCAATGAGTGATGCACTCAACTCGTTGTTTGGAGTCAGTGAGTTGTTGATGGAGCTCGAGCTGAGAGCAGAGCGTTGAACTCGTTGTTTAGAGTCTATGAGTTGTTGATGGAACTCGACTGGAGATCAGAGCAATGAACTCATTGTTTGGAGTCAACGAGTTGTTGACGAAGCTCGTGCGGAGAGCAGGGCATTGAACTTGTTTTTCAGAGTCATCAAGTTATTGATGGAGCCTGAGCAAGAGCAGAACGTTAAACTCATTGTTTGGAGTCAACGAGCTGTTGATAAGGAGTTGAACTCGTTGTTTGGAGTCAATGAGCTGTTGATAAGGCGTTGAACTCGTTGTTTGGAATCAACGATTGTTGATAAGGTGTTGAACTCATTTTTTTGGAATCAACGAGTTGTTGATGGAGCTTGAGCGGTGAGCAGAGCATTTGTCTTGTTGTAACGAGTTGTTGATGGTTGTTCGGAGCCAACGATTCGTTGATAGAGCCTGGCAGAGAGCGAGGCATTGAACTCGTTGTTTGGAGCTAATGAGTTTTTGGTAGAGCTCGAGTGGAGATTATAGTGTTGTACTCATTGTTTGGCGTTTACAAGTTGTTGACGGAGCTCGTGTAGAGAGCAGAGTGTTGAACTCGTTATTTGGAGTCAATGAGTTGTAGATGAAACTCAAGCGGAGATCAGAGCATTGAACTCGTTGATTGGAGTCAACAAGTTGTTGACAGAGCTCATGCAGAAAGCAGAGCATTTTGGAGTAAAAGAGTTGTTGAAAAAGCATGAGCGAAGAGCAAGGCGTTGAACTTATTGTTTGGATTCAACGAGTTATTGATGGAGGAGAGCAAAGTGTTAGACTCGTTGTTTGGAGTCAACAGGTTACTGATAGAGCTCGAGCTCGAGCAGTGAGCGGACCGTTGAACTTGTTATTTAGAGCCAACGAGTTGTTGATGGAGCTCAGCGTTGTGCAGGATGTCAAACTTGTTGTTCAGACCGAACGAGTTGCTAATGGAGCTCAAGCAGAGAGCAAAGAGCTTGAGCAGTGTGCAAGGTGTCGAACTCGTTGTTTGGAGTCAACGGGTTGCTGATGGAGCTCAAGCGAATAGTATGGCGTTGAAATCATTGTATGGAGCCAACGAGTTGTTGATGGAGCTCGAGCGGGATGCAAGGCGTCAAATTCGTTGTTTGGAGTCAACGGGTTGTTGATGGAGCTCAAGTGAAGAGCAGGGCATTAAACTTTTTGTACGGAGCCAATGAGTTGCTAATGGAGCATGAGCGAAGAGCAAAGTGTTGAACTCATTGTATGGAGCTAATGAGTTGTTAATAGAGCTCGAGCGGAAAGCAAAGCATTTAACTCGTTCTTTGGAGTCGGCGAGTCGCTGATGAAGCTCGAGCGGAGAGCAGAGTGTTCAATTCGTTGTTTGGAGTCAATGAGTCATTGAGGGAGCTAGCAGGGAGAGTAGAGTGTTGAACCCGTTTGTTGGGAGCCAACGAGTTGTTGATGGAGCTCGTGTGGGAAGCAGAGCATTAAACTCATTGTTTGGAGTCAACGACTTGTTAGAGCCTGATCAGAGAGGGAGGCATTGAACTCGTTGTTTGGAGTCAACGAGTTGTTGATGGAGCTTGAGCGGTGGGAAAGACATTGAACTCATTGTTTGGGGTCAACGTGTTGTTCATGGTGCTCGAGCGGAGGTCAGAGCGTTGAACTTGTTGTTCGGAGTCAACGAGTTGTCAATGGAGCTCGAGCGCAAAGTAAGGCGTTGAACTCATTGTTTGTAGTCAACGAATTGTTGTCAGAGTCTACACGAAGAGCAAGGAGTTGAACTCGTTGTTTAGAGTCAACAAGTTGTTGTCAAAGCCTGCACGAAAAGTGAGGCATTGAACTCGTTCTTTAAAGTCAATGAGTTGTGGATGGAGCATAAGCGAAGATCATGGCTTTGAACTCATTGTTCGGAGTCAACGAGTTGTTGTCGGAGCCTACGTGAAGAGCGTGGCGTTGAACTAGTTGTTTGGAGTCAACGATTTGTTGATGGAGCTCGAGCGGAGAGCGAGACGTTGAACTCGTTGTTTGGTGTCAACGAGTTGTTGATGGAGCTCGAGCTGTGAGCAAGGCATTGAACTCGTTGTTTGGGGTCAATGATGCAACGCCCCGAATTCCAATCACAGGTAATTTGTAGCGAAAACAGGATCCTAACTTCAAATTCGTACAAATTTACAAGGAATTTAAAACTTTTTATTTACAACAATGTTCTTTACAATAGCACAGCAGAATTAAATAAATATAATACAATCTACGATAATGAAAATTCTTCAATCTTGTAACAACTCATTATAGTGACTTTAAGTCCATGCTAAGTCCAATCATGCAACTGGGAAACTGTGGGCACGTCAGTTGCATACAACTGACGCAAAACTATAATATAGCGGTTCTTCTACTTTAACGATCACAAACTTGAATGCACAAACAAAATGTGAAAAATGACTATCCTAAACATGTGTCAGTGTATGATATGACTTAGTGCCTAATGCAGACATTTACACTACGATGACACTAATGCATACTATTTCGGATTTTATGCATCCCATACTACATAGGTTCGAGGGCAAGCCCTTAACGTACTCCACAATATAGGGTTCAATCTCTCATTATGAAAAATTCTACTATGGTAACAAAAGCAAGGTTTAGACATTTCACGAGTAAGGATTCTAGTCCTGGAATCAATCGTCAGACTATACAAATCATCGTCATGCGAACATCCTGCAAGTGCTGCTCTAGCCCCGGTATATACATATATAATGGTGATCTGCCTCCCATCCGCCTGACTATTCTTGATCCTGAAATCCACCAACAAATCAATCGTAGTCCCGATTTAATTGAGGCTCGTCTCACCCCGTAAGCAACCACAGTCCAGGAATCCACTGTCTGACTGGGTCTATTGTCCAAGAATCCACCGTCAGACTATATAGATTCGCCCCACTTACATTTGCCCTGGTTTCATCACATCTTCTTCTAGTGTCTGTCCTTAGGTTTAATTATAATTATTAAGACCCAAATCTAACTTACCCACCAGACTTAAATCAAACACTGAGAATGTTCGCCGACACTGGCAACTTCTCAAATTTCATATATCATAACCTGCCAGTATTCTAGGTCTCGCTCAGTCTCTAGAATCCACACATTCCAAAATATTCACAATATTTCCAGGTTATCGATAACCTGTTATAAAAATTTTCATTCATTAAACATCTTTTAACTTCTTTTATTCATTCTCTTTGCTATTATCAATCATGAAGTAACAAACTTCTTATAGCAACATTCAATAACACTTGATGAGTTAAAACCCTTATAAACATCACATGTTTAACATTCCAACTTCATCCACTAATTATCCCTTAATTCCTCATAAGGTACATCTTACTAACATTTCAATTTTTAATCCAATTTTATACGTTGTAAGAATTTTAGGACAACTAGATAAAAGACATCAACCCAATGGTATTGAAAAAAATCATATAAATTCCAATACTACTCCAAAAATAGATTTATTAGTTTCATAGGAATCATAAATGAGTCAACTACAACTTTGTAGTTAAGATCATCTAAAGTCATCCTCAATTACTTCATCTAAATTTATATGCAAAATAGTAAGTTCAAAATCCAAAACTGCAGTTCGTGCTACTTGTAAAAATCATAGAAAATTCTATACTTCATGAAACTTTGTGTTCTTTAAATCAAATTAAAGGTATACAAGTCTACTATAACTTTTTAGTTATAAGTTTTCCCAAAATATTGTGTCTATAACCCTGAATTCTTCAAAATCTACAGTAGGGTCGAAATGTTATACAGACTGCCACTGTTCAAACTTGTAAAATTCATTATAAATTCAATTCTTAATGAAAATTTGATTTCTTAGACTTTACAGAAAGTTTAAAGAGTCTACTTCAAATTCTTAGTTGTGACTTTTCTCAAAATACTTCATCTAAAATGTTGGAATGATCAAAATCCGAAATGTGTACAAATTTTCAGCAACTAGCCAACTGACAACCATTCCTAAGTTTGGATTTTATTAAAATAGTAAATGATATTCAAATATTATAAAATTTTAAGGAGATATTCTTGATATATACGAGATGCTCCAATAAAATTTTTAGCTCTAGATTCCTTCTAGTTTGATAGTTATTATTTTTTTGAAGTGCAACATGAACTCAAAACAGAACCTTATGAAAATGCCTCCAAATCAAACATATCACAATTTCACACATTCAATCAACAACAAATAATCTAAACATGAATGTTCAATCTATATAAGTTATCATGCATCTAATAGTTCACACATGTCAAACATTCTACTAATAAAACTATATTAGAAAGTTGAAGAAACACCCACCTCAAATGTAGAATTCCTAGTAGTAGAACTCGTAGAATATAATGCTCCAAAGCTCCAAGCTCCCTAAAAAATGGTCGGCCTCTTCCTAGCACATCCTGCAAGCTCTTCTCTCTCTTTCTCTCTTTTGTTTTTGTTTTAAGTTGTGTTGTTCATGACAAAAGTAGGAACTATTTATAGGAAAATTGTGTGGTCAAAATAGCTCCCCACTTCCCTAAATAACTCTCCACTTCCCACTAACTCACCCCACTCTCCCTCATTCTCAACCATGGTAAGAAACACGTACATGTGTAGTCAATGTGTGTGCAAACTCTTCATACAAATTTTATTATTAATTTTTATTTAGTTAGATGTGTGTGTTACACATGACAAGTGTACCAAACTAACTATATTTTAAATGTACACTTTAGTGCACACAAAATGAATCATGGACTTTAGACTTAGGCCTAATGGATTTTAAATAAAACAAATCACATAATTGTGACTAGAAAAATGAAAGGAAAAATGTCCATGACTCAATAAATTTTTAGGAACCAACATGTGAACTGCAAATACATGCGTCGCACGTAAAAATAAATATTCAAATATGAAATGGATATGATCAACGGGAAGATGTTTATAAATAATCGAAATACAACATACAAAATATATATTTCATTAATTATATATATATGACAATGTAATCAACACGTACATAGAAAACACGTATAAAAATGTATTCGAGTCAAAATATGAGAAAAATGAATTTCAATTTATAAAACGAATTCGAACGAGTTATAAAAATAAATAGTTGAAATACATAGAAACATTACAGTAATGGTGGAATATACGTAATCATCACGTATATTGAAAACACATGCAATACACGTAAAAACACAGATAAAATTTAATATTTGAGTTGGCTCAAATAGGATAAAAAATTAATTTTGAGAAGACGAAAAATGTATAAATAATCGAACTACAAAAATATGTATGATATGTATATTAAAATATGTTACGGACATTGCTCGTAACAGTACGAAATACATGTGCGTAACGCCCGTAGACAAAATTGTCATAACTCAATTTTGCGGGGTGTTACAAACGAGTTGTTGATAGAGCTCGAGCGGAGATCGAAGAGTAGAACTCTTCGTTCGGAGTCAACGAGTTGTCGATGGAGCTCGAGCGAAGAGTAAGGCATTGAACTCGTTGTTTGGAGCTAACGAGTTACTAACGGAGCCTGATCGATGAGCAAGGCATTGAACCCGTTGTTTGGAGCCAATGAGTTACTAACGGAGTTTGAGCAGAGAGCAGAGCGTTGAACTCGTTGTTTGGATTCAACGAGTTGTTGATGGAGCTCGTGTAGTAAGGAATGCGTCAGACTTGTTGTTTGAGGTCAACGAGTTATTGGAGGAACTTGTTCCTGATTTTCTTGATTTTGAAGTGAAGTCCTTTGTTCAGCGGCGAAGTAGTTCTGTTCTTCTCTGTGCTGACAAGTAGTCGTGTACTCCGTCATGGTGACGGGGGCCACCTCTAGAGCCTACGGGGGCCACCTCTAGAGCCCATAGTTTGATCACTTGCTTGATACTTGATACCTGAGTACGCCGCCCTATAGACTCTATTATTAAGTCTAAACGAAATTGTATTGACTGTAGCAACCATGTAGTAAAAGTATGGATGCATGAAGTGCTACCTAGATAGTAATAACTACAAGACTTGAACATGTTACATGCTAACACGATACTTGACTACTTGATAATTGGAACTTGATACATAAAACTCGATACATGAAACTTGAACTTGATATATGTTACTTGATACTTGACAACTTGTTACTTGAGACTTGGCACTTGTTACATGACACTAGACTTGAGACTTGTCACTTGATATTAGATACCCCTACAGGTTCACTTGTCATGTGTTTTACCATTAGCAGTTGTTAACTAGCCTGTTTACTAGTTTGTCTCTCTTGCGAGCTAGTTCTTAGATTTCCACTACTTGCTGTATCCCTGTTACATTCTTGATTCCAATTCTTGTTCCCCATTACTTGTACTCGTTTTTACTATTTGTAGCCCTAACTTGCACTAAGAGCATTTTCTCTTGTTTTCCCTACTTTTCCCTTTTTATATTTATTAAGCAGACTTTGAAGACGTGCTACCTGCTGGAATCGGTGAGCAGATGTTCTAGGCCTTGCCTGGGAAAATCTTTATTTAATCATTTCATTTTGTAATTGAGTTATTTCTTTTGTTGTTGCTTAAGACTTGTAACGGGCTTATGTTCCCGAGTTTTACCTTTTGTTCCAGACATTGAAAATATTTTGGATATTATTAATGTTTAAATTATTTTTTGTTGCTTAATAAATTATTCATGCCTGCTTGGTTGTATATATATCTTGTTATATTCTTGTTATGATGCTGAGTCGATACTACAGCTTATGGATGATGTTAAAATCATTCGCTGGCCTTCGTCACGTGCTCGTATTCCATATTTTTGGGAAGCGGGGCGTGACAAGGTTTTTAGTGGTATCAGAGCTCAAGTTTGGCTAATGTGTTAGTCTGACTAATACATTAGACAGCTTGACTCAGTCAGGATTAACTCGACATTAAACAGGCCATGCAACCACATGAATAACTTGATAATCAACTCGATCTGGACACAAGTCTTATCCCATCCATTTTGATCCCTTCATTTTCAATTCTTTGATTCATTGCTTCCTTCCATCTCTTACAGTCATCCTGATTTGTTGATTCCTTATTGGATACAAATTTATTCCTTCTGTACCCATATTCTTTTGCCTCCGGTGCAAACAATCTATGATTTTCTGCTTGCCTCGTTGAGTCCTTCTTATTCCAACTCGGATGTCATTCATTGCTTTCCCTAGCTTGCATACATTTTTATTTGTTGATTCATATTGTGTGTCATGTTGGTTATTTCTTCCCTGCTATATTCTCTTCAATTCCAATTTTGCCCCTCATTCTTCTTCCTTCGTATTCAATTCTTTAATTTTCTTTTGTCCCTTCTAGTCATCCTCCTCTTTAACTCTTTATTGGGTATAGATATATTTTTCTCCTACCTATTTTTCTCCTTATAATTATTTTCCCGAATACTTTGTATTTCGATTATTATTTGTTATATTTAGTTTCTATCTTCTTTAAAAATATTTCTCAACAAAGATTTTGTTATTCCGAACAATGGTGTATTTTAATTAGCTTCAATTTTCATCTTTGATCGACTATATATTTCTATTGGATTATTTTGATAAGACAAATTCTTATTTTGTAGTATAATGCTATTGTTACTACTATTATTATTATTGCTATTATTTTCATTATCATTACTAGTATTTTTATCGTTGTTACTACCATTGATATTCTTATTGTTGTTTTCATTATTTTATTATTAATGTTAATATTAATTTACTTCCACAAAAATGTTGGACCCAAACTATATCTTGTCTTGCATTATTACTTCTACTGGTGTTGTTGATATTTTGATATAATTGTTGTTATTATTATTATTGTTATCATTCTTTTTGCGATTACTGATATTATTATTGTTATGATCATTGTTCTTATCATTGTTATTCTTATTGTTATTAGTATCGATATTTTGTTATTATTATTGTTATTGGTATTATTATTTTTATCGTCACTATTATTATTATTAATTTGTTTTGAGCCTGAGCATGCTCAATTTTATATACATTTCACCATTTCGGTGCAACATAATGTCAATATGGCAAATATGCAATTCGATGTCAATGGAGGCAAATTGCAACTGGATATCGGGGAGGCAAAATGTGCAACCGAATATCCAGACGGCAACCTGCAACCTGATGTCGTGAAGGCAAACATGCAACTTGATGTTAAGGAGGCAAGATTTTCTACCTATTTGGTAATTGATACTTCAAGACTCCTTACTTATATAATGAACCTAAAGGTAAAGAAATATTTTATTTATGACATTTTGTTTATACAGTTACATTTTATGTTTCCATACAATTTGAACTAGTATAACTGATTTACTTATAGAGTTGATAAGACAATTCTTAATTTTGTTTTATAATGCTATTTTTATTATTGCTAATGTTTTCATTATTATTATTATTATTGTTATCTCTATTGCTGTTATTATTATTGTTTTCATTATCCTTATTGCTGTTATTTTATTATTATTATTATTATTATTATTATTATTATTATTATTATTACCGTTACTTTATTATTATTAGTATATTTGTTATCATTGCTATTATCATTATTATTATTATCATTATTGATATTATTTTTAATGCTATCACTATTATTATTATTGCATTATTTTCATAAATTTGTTGAATCCAATTATGTCGTGTAAGTATTGTCATTATTATCAAGTATTGTAAACATTTTATTTTATGATATTATTATTACCTGTATGGTTATGATGATTTTGATTATTGTTATTATTATTTGTTTTTATTATTTTATTATTATGGTTTTTATTACTTGTATCATTATTGTTATTATTATTTTTAATGTTATTGCTATTATTATTACCATTTTATTATTATTGTTGTTATTATTTTAATTTATCATTGTCATTATTATTTACTATTAAAATGTATTGTTATCATTATTGTTACCGTTAATATTTTTATTATTGCTATTATTATTCTATCACTATCGATTTTATTGTTAACATTTGTTGTTATTATTATTCCTGTTAAAGTCATTAGTTTTGATATATATACTATATATTTTGATTATTTGAATTGAAGCTCAATTTTATATTTGTTTGCATTATTGTTTATATCTATCTTGAGCCCATACTCTCCTTGATCCCAGTGTCTCAGTCTTATCTTCCTGCTCGATTCGTCGCTTGGTATCACGTGGTCTACAACGACATGTCTAGAGCTTGGAACGTCACTATCAAAGTGTCGCAGCGGAAGCGTGGTGGGCCCATAACCCACAGGTCCCAGGATCCTCTTGTTGCTTCTCCTCCCTTGTATTGTTGTTTTGTTCCATTCCTTGAATTTATTCTCACCCGTTGACTTATTGTTTGATTCAATTCTTTCCTGTCCTTTCTCTCTGTGATTTCAGTTCTGCCGACTCCCTTATTGCTTTGTTATCTTGTGTTGATTCTTTTCTTTTGATACTGTTTATTTTCTTTCTTTCATTCTATTTGACATTCTTGTTATCCACTTCCTTCTATTTCTGGTTTTGCCTCTGCCTTGTTCCGTCCCCGTTAGCCCTCTGCTTTGTTACCCTTCCCCAAGTTTGTTTCGCCCTGTCCTATGTACCACCTAATCAAATTTCGAGGACGAAATTTTTGTGTAAGGTGGGTAGGATTTGTAACTCCTATTTTCCGTATTTGTATTTTTATACTGTATTTTGCCTCATTGTGCATTTTTATCTATTTGAGATCCTGTATTTTGGTTCCGATTGAATAAAATCATTATTTTGTTTCGACACATTTTTGATGCTTTTATCTAATTCAATTGTATGTGTTCTTTTGTCGTTCTTCATGAAGAGTGAGCCATTCTATGTCATTCATCTCTTTATTCCCCATTTTAATATATTCAAACCCAATACCCATTCTCTTATTGGATCCTATACCCAAAACCCAAACCCATAACCCTATTAAAAACCTAACCATAACCCTATACTACTGTTCTACCCTCCACACAGCCGCCAACCACCCCATATTCCCAGTTCATTCCCCTCTCCATCTTCCGCTCTTCCTCCCACTCTGTTACTTCGAACCCGCCGAAACCCATCGATCCATTGCCATCACCACCTGTCGCTTCCCCATCGACCCTGTCACCACCACCTTCTCCCGTCCTCTACCTTGTGACGCACCGTCCTCGCGACCCCAGTCGCGTCGCCCTACCCCCTCCCTACCGCTCCTCCGCAACGACAACGTCGGTAGCACCTACGCCTCGCCCTGCCTCTCATCTACTCCTTGCGATGCAGCACCCAGCCCCGATGGTGCCAGCCCACACCGCAGCGGCACCGCGACGACAGCACCAGTGCCAGCAGCAATGCCCACCAGAGCCGCGACCTCTCTCGGTGACTCCCCTTGCATCCTGTCGACAATGCAGCTAGTCGGCTGTCCCCGCTCAGCGTTGCAGCACCACCAGCGCCCTCTCCATCACCTTCTCCTCGTCTCGACGCCCCTGTCACTCGCATCACCAACACTGCTATCCCCTGTGCCGCGCCCCACCACGCCTCGCGACCTCCCCCATCATCCAGCTCCTCCCGAGCGCAGAAGACAACCACAGCCAACCCCACCAACTTGTCGCGACTCCTCCGATAGTCGCCAGCCCTGTGCACCCCCCGTGCTCCTTCGGCGCTGCTCCCTCTATTGCACTCTATTTTAGTAAAAGAGGGAAGAAGAAGAAGAGGCCGGGATTCAATCTCAGCCGTCGATTTGATCAAGATCTGATTTTGATTAGATCTGATCTTTTCAGCCAGATCGGATCGCAGCCGTCCATCCGATCGTGATCTTCAACTCAGATCTAAGCAGATCCAGCCGTCCGATCGTCCTGATCTTGATCTTCCATCAAGATCCGCTCCGGATCCGATCTTGTGTGGGCATTTATACGTGTCTCGTACGTACGCGTGTCCGTGCTAGTGTCTCGTCTCTCGGGATTGACATCCCGTATTGGTTCGTGTTCGGATTCTTCGTCGTCAATCAAGGCAAGTATTCCTCTTGTACGCATTTTTGTTCTAGTACAAGCATTCATTGAAAATACTACAAATAGTTAGAAATTGTGACTCCTCTTTGACTCATCGTTGTTGATCAAATATTAACCCTCATCAATTTCATAATCTTAAGAGTCACAATAATTTCATTGTATTATAATACTACTTGGACTCATTTTACCCCATGAACAAATGAGCACTTGAAATTAAGGAACCCTAGATTTGTAAACATATGTTATATCTTGTATGTGATGAACTTGCACCCACTAGAGTCGAAAAAGAAATATTACTTGCTGTTTTGATAACCATTATCCTGTATTTGTATCACACATTAACCTGGACGCCTAAAAACCAATTTTCATGTAACCTATACTCGCGAGATATTCCCACATGTTGCTGTCCTGAATCTTGTTATGCTGTTTTGACCCCTTTAACATAATAATCCGAACCCTAATCCTGAATAGTAAATGTAGCTCTAGATGTCTAGATGTCGATAGCCTCCGGAATATTCCAATTCGGAGTTACGGTCTAGGAGTTATTGCAATTTTACTGCAGCTGTGTCGGTAGACGCAGATTCGCAAAACTGCTGCACACCTTTACTTTGTGAATTAATTTAACTATGTTAAAAGCAAGCGTTTATCTTGAAATTTTATATGCAGTTGCTGGACACCCTATAAGACATCCCGATTTTTTCTTAGAATTAATTAACAACATTTTAACTCTGTTTCACATGTATAAATTCAAATACTCAAATTCTGCCTGAACACATTAGGTGTGTAATTCGCTGTTTTGACACATGTTTCCACAACCTTCTCGTATCTTAAATATATGCATTGGAACCGGACAGGAGTCTAGTTTCTAAATCTTCTGACGGATTTACTTTTGCTATCTCTTAGCAATGGGAATCACAGTTTTGGTACAGCAACGTCGTGCTGTCCAGATTTGGAATTTTCGTTGTTCGTGATATTTTTATTTATATTGACCCTTGAATATGCCATATAAATATCTTAAAATTATCCCATGTCCATGACCTTAATTTCTTGACTTGTTTCGCACACATGTATGCTTGCCTGATAAGAATTAATAAATGTAACAAGCCCGGGTTTAAGGGAAAGACCATAGTAGTGGACATTATAGGTAAGTGTACTCGAAAGGGGGTCCGTGTTTTCCATAATTTTATGTTAAATGGAACTAAGTGCCACGTAGAACTAAGTGCCACGTCATGGTGACGGGGGCCACCTCTAGAACCTACGGGGGCCACCTCTAGAGCCCATTATATGATTACATGATATATATTTGAGATCACATGGAACTAAGTGCCACGTAGAACTAAGTGCCACGTCATGGTGACGGGGGCCACCTCTAGAGCCTACGGGGGCCACCTCTAGAGCCCATAGTTTGATCACTTGCTTGATACTTGATACCTGAGTACGCCGCCCTATAGACTCTATTATTAAGTCTAAACGAAATTGTATTGACTGTAGCAACCATGTAGTAAAAGTATGGATGCATGAAGTGCTACCTAGATAGTAATAACTACAAGACTTGAACATGTTACATGCTAACACGATACTTGACTACTTGATAATTGGAACTTGATACATAAAACTCGATACATGAAACTTGAACTTGATATATGTTACTTGATACTTGACAACTTGTTACTTGAGACTTGGCACTTGTTACATGACACTAGACTTGAGACTTGTCACTTGATATTAGATACCCCTACAGGTTCACTTGTCATGTGTTTTACCATTAGTAGTTGTTAATTAGCCTGTTTACTTGGATGTCCCTCCTGCGAGCTAGTTCTTAGATTTCCACTACTTGTTGTATCCCTGTTACATTCTTGATTCCAATTCTTGTTCCCCATTACTTGTATTCGTTTTTACTATTTGTGGCCCTAACTTGCACTAAGGGCATTTTCTCTTGTTTTCCCTACTTTTCCCTTTTTATATTTATTAAGCAGATTATGGAGACGTGCTACCTGCTGGAATCGGTGAGCAGACGTTGTAGGCCTTGCCTGGGAAAATCTTTATTTAATCATTTCATTTTGTAATTGAGTTATTTCTTTTGTTGTTGCTTAAGACTTGTAACAGGCTTATGTTCCCGAGTTTTACCTTTTGTTCCAGACATTGAAAACATTTTGGATATTATTAATGTTTAAATTGTTTTCTGTTGCTTAATAAATTATTCATGCCTGCTTGGTTGTATATATATCTTGTTATATTCTTGTTATGATGCTGAGTCGATCCTACAACTTTTGGATGATGTTAAAATCATTCGCTGGGCTTCGTCACGCGCTCGTGTTCCATATTTTTGGGAAGCGGGGCGTGATAGTAATGTGACCTGTAGTTTTGTACTTGTACATATTTGTAATGACACTGCATCTGAATACATAGATTTGCGGTAGTTCTGTAACTTGGAGAATTCTTTCATATGCTTGATCCTTGTTGTGTTACGTGTTGTTGAAATTGATGATCCGTCGATTGGGTTCTTTGTAGCTAAAAGAACAAGGCCTTGAATTTTTTGTTTGTAGCTTACAAACTATCGATGGGGTTTTCATGATTTGCATAGTGTTTGAAGGAGTTAGAACATGTCCGACTTGTACCCAGCTAGTTGTAGGAGCAACTCTGAGGAAGGGTTATTTTCCAAACCTTTTGTATGGGTATTTAGCTAGTTGTTGGAGCAACTCTGAGGAAGAGTTATTTTCCAAACTTTCTATGTGGGTCATCCAACAAATTATGAGTATGACATCGAGTGGCGATTTGAGCCCCAAATGTTGCTTTCGCAAGTTTTATCGGAATAACTACAATCCACGATTTTGGACCTATAATTATCTTTAAGGAATTTTAACTAGTTTCAAGAACAGATCGATTGGTGAGTTGAACTCTGAGCATGCTTGGCTGTAGGTTGCTAAAGTAAACCTGAGCCATGGGTATGGATTCCGAATTTGTTAGTTTAGGTATTAACAGGTTGTAAGAGCAGATCGAATGGCGAATTGAACTCTGAACGTGCTTGGTTTCAGGTTGCTAAAGTAACTCCGAGCCATGGGTATGAACTATAAACCTGTAGTCGAGGCATTAATAAGTTGTAGAAGCAGATCGAATGACGAGTTAAACTCTGAACTTGCTTTGCTGCAGATTTCCAGAGTAACTCCGAACCACGGGTATGGACTCTGAACTCGTCTTATAAGGAGCTCTTAACGGGTATGGAACCCGAAGGGCCCTCGTGCTCAACAGAACAAATTTGAAGTGGACCCTGCTGGACAGTCCGGGTGAGATGGCTCCAAAATCAGGCTCGGCGTTGCATTCCTTCGGCAACCAAGCTCAATTAGAATGTATCTGGACGACGTCGAGGGATTAGTTTGGTATGGGGTGCAACCATTTTCGCCCCGTCGAACTAAGATCTCAATGGATAAAATGCCAACTGTTTTGACCGCGAACGATCTTCTGGTCATCCGACCCAGCTACTTCATAGGTCATGAGTACGAGTTGTTGATTCCCAGTCCCGGGCTCTGCCCCACGGATAACTTAGCCCCCTACTTCTACGTGTTTCCTATGGATGCATTCAGCTCGGGCTTGCGCCTGCCTATCCACCCAATCATCCACAAGGTCTTGTCGTGGGTTTCGTTGAGTCTGATGCAATACAAGTCGAACTCTTGGAAGCAGCTCGTGTGCTTCATGCTACTTTGCAAGGAGAGGGGTGTGCTATAACGCCCCGTGTTGAGAATATATATATATATATATATATATATATATATATATATATATATATATATATATATATAATAATAATAATAATAATAATAATAATAATAAGAGGTGCCCTATAGAAAATTCCATGGAGGTTTCCTATTGGGATTTAATTGAAAAGGGTGAGATGGGGGGGGGGGGCACATGAGAAAAGAGACAGCAGTGCTGTCTCAGCTGTCGCTGTCACTGCGTGACGTCAGCGGGGGGTGGGGCCCGCCCGGGGTGAAAACAACATACAGATGCTGTTGCAGCTGATAACGTGGCTGTGGGCCCGGTGCCTGCTGTCTTCTGCTGTGCGTTTCTCATGAGAGAGGGCATGGGGAGTGTGGGAGATTTGTCCCACATCGGGAGTTTGCAAAAATTAATTAAATATATATATGATTGCCTAGGATTGAAGGTAACCAACAAGCTATATCACCTTTTATGAGGCAGCTTGTGGTGGGCAGTTGTTTGCTAAAATTGCTGATCGGTGCCAGGGCATTACAAATGGTATCAGAGCCAAGTTTTCGACCCCTATGTGGGTAAAAGTGGGGTGTGTCTTGTATGCCTAACAGGGAATTGTGGTCAGTACGCTGGCAGTGTAGCCAGGGGCAATACGCTAAGATTTGATTGAATCAGGTGTATGCCACTCCACATCGACTAGAAAGAAGGATCCTGTGCTACGTTGCAAGTTCCGGCGTCAGCGAGGATGCTAAATTCTTAAGGCAGGTGTCTGTAATGCCCCGGGTTAAGAATATATATATATATATATAATTAATAAGAGGTGCCCTATAGAAAATTCCATGGGGGTTTCCTATGGGGATTTAAATGAAAAGGGTGAGATGAGGGGGGACACATGAGAAAAGAGACAGCAGAGTGCTGTCTTTGCTGCCGCTGTCACTGTGTAATGTCAGCAGGGGGTGGGGCTCGCCCGGGGTGAAGACAGTATACAGCTGCTGTTGCAGTTGATGACGTGGTCGTGGGCCCGGGGACTGCTATCTTCTGCTGTGTGTTTCTTACGAGAGATGGCACGGGGAATGTGGGAGACTTGTCCTACATCGGGAGTTTGCAAAATTTATATATATATATATATATATATATATATATATATATATATATATATATGATTGCCTAGGATTGAAGGTCACCAACAAGGTATAGCACCTTTTACGAGGCAGCCTGTGGTGGGCAGTTGTTTACTAAAATTGCCGATCGGGGCCGGGGCGTTACATGTGCCCCTAAGGTTGAAGTTTTTCCGTGCTATTTTGGGTATCAGCTCGTCAGGCTAGTATGAAGGGATTTACTATATTCCGCCCCGCCAAGGGAAGATGGTCTTCCATAACCACCTAGACTCGATAAAGGGGCAGAAGGAAAAATACTTCGTCGTTCGGAGTCGGACACCCTGGGTGATACCTACTAAGTGGAACTTCTACAAGCCCAACTTTAAGGGCCCCCGAAAGTCCGATCTGATGGTAGAGGAGTGGGTAGAGGTCGATCGAATATATGCGGGCAACAACATCAGTTGGTCGAATGTGACGGAGAGGCATCTAGCTCGGATCAGACTGAGCCCCATTCCTTATAATATGTTTTTCATTTACTTTTCATTCATGTTTTTTCCTTCGTCTTATACACTTCTCTTTCTTTTGCAGATATGGACGCCATAGAATTGCCGCGAGGAGGGCCATGTTGAAGAAGAAGAGGGCTGATCGGGCTGAGCAGGAGAAGCAGGGAAAGGTGTCTTCCCAAGGGGGTTCCGAAAAACCTTCCAATCTGATGCTGAAGAGACAGAAGACTCGGACGGTCCTCGGCACTCCCGGCTTCTCCAAGGCGGCCTAAGCTCAAGTAACCTGAAGGTTACTGAGGTTTTGAAGAGTGGCCTCTCTCCCGTTAATCCGGAGGCCCAGGAGGTCATGGGCGACGTGGGGCTCCGGCCGTGGGCCCCTGACTGGGCCGTTCGGGTCGCCTGATACCCATCTGAGGGTCTCGTGGCGATCGAAGTGGTCAAGAAACTCACCCCGCCTCGGAACCGACAGGCCATGGAGTGTGACGCCATTGAGTCCAGCTGTATGAAGTGGGCTCAAGCGAGCGTGCATGTAAACTTTGTTCCGCTCTAATTCCCTTATACTTTGGTTGCTATTTTTCGTCCAAATCTTATTCCCTCGGCTGTAGGTGTGCATGGTGGGTGCCCAGGTGATGAAGCTGCATCACCAGGAGCTGAAGAGGGAGGTGAGGAATGCTCAACGCTATGAACGAGAGATGAAGGACCTCAAGTTAAAGCTATTGGCGGCCGAGTCCCGTAATCATGCCCTTCAGGCCGAGCTGGCTTCATAAGCTGACGCCAGCATGAATAGGGAGGGTGAATTAAAGAAGGCGGCTGCTCGTGAGATAAAGAAGATCAAGAAGGCCGGCATCGAAAAGGTTATCGAGGCTCAGGACGAGGTGTACGCCCGGGCGATCGAGCATGTCAAGTACTACCACCCCGAGTTGCACCTTGACGAGTTCAATTATGACATGAAGCTGCCCGACCATCTGCTAACTCCCAAAGGCGGTGGTGATGAAGACGTTGCCACGGCCGACCCTGATGCTGAAACTGCCACCAACGAAGAGGTTCGTTAATCTTCTGAACAATCGCCCATGTATTTGCTTTTCCCCTCTTTCTTCTTTGTAATTCGTAATTGCCGAACGCAGACTAGCCACCGCACCTTTGTATGAAATTTTTGGGTTATGAAAAGAGTTTTTTGGCCGAACGTTTTGACTTGGATTTTTTGAGGCGTAGTTTGCCTTGTGATATTTTGTGAATTTAGCCAAGTATATAGGGCTTAGAATGATGTTTCTTTCGTCTCTCAGATGGATGCGCCCTCTGGGGTTGGCCCTGGTCGTGCCGAGATGGTTCGGCTTAGGGGTAAGGTCCTTGCCTTAGATTCTGCACTGACCCGACACCGTAAAGAGACTCGTGATCGTGAGGCAGCTATTCAATACTTTATGGATAAGTCGAAGGGACTTAGCTAGGAGTTGGCACGCTTGAAGATGTTGATAGCCGACTGCGACTTGGGTAGTGCGGAGGTTGTATTTTCAATATCTTGCACTTCCGCCCGACGACCGTCATCCAAATATTTCCTCTGTAAGGTCATTGTGGGGAAAGAGTCAGAGATACAACGATACAAGATAATGTTTGGGATGTCGGGATCCCGATCCGTTTCTTTCGAGGGCGCTTGTCCTTCTACCGGAGTCTCGATACCGACCCTATGGATGGGGCCCATGAGGCCAGGTGATGCCCAGAGCTCCGTTGCAGGTGTGTCCACCATAGCAACCCCGGGAGATCCTGCAGAGGAACAAACTCGTTCGGCCGGCCTTGAACTGGTCTGTACCAACCCTGCGGCTCCTACGTAAGAGCCTCAGGTAGATTGCAAGTGATGTAATAAAGTTTCGCCGACTGTATTGTACACTTCTGTTGGTTGTAATAATAATAAGAAAAAACAGTAGTGAATTGCCTTCGTGTGGTTTTTTTTGTGTGCAGCAGTCCGAACCGTGCAGTATGAGTGTGCGATTTTCCTATATTTTCAGAGTCCAAGCCGAGCGGCGAGGACGTGAGAGATTGAGAAATTTCTCATAGGTGGTTGAAGCCCAAGCTGAGCGGTGAGAGCATGACAGATTGAGAAATCTCCCATAGGTCGAAGTCCAAGCTGAGCGGCGAGAACATGAGAGATTGAGAAATCTCTCGTAGGTGGTCAAAGTCTAAGCCAAGCAGTAAGGACAGGAGAGATTGAGAAATCTCTCGTAGGTGGTCGATGTACCAGCCAAGCGGTGAGGACATGAGAGATTGAGAAATCTCTCATAGGTGGTCGAAGTCCAAGCTGAGCGACGAGGACGTGAGAGATTAAGAAATCTCTCGTAGGTGGTCTTAGTCCAAGCCGAGCAGCGAGGACGTGAGAGATTGAGAAATTTCTCGTAGGTGGTTGAAGCCCCAGCCGAGCGGCGAGAACGTGAGAGATTGAGAAATCTCTCATAGGTGATCGAAGTCCAAGCCGAGCGGTGAGGACTTGAGAGATTCAGAAATCTCTCGTAAGTGGTCTTTGTCCAAGCCGAGCGGCGAGTACATGAAAGATTGAGAAATCTCTCGTAGGTGCTCGAAGTCCCAGCCGAGCGACGATGACGTGAGAGATTGAGAAATCTCTCGTAGGTGGTCGAAGTCCAAGCCGAGCTGCGAGGACGTGAGAGATTGATAAATCTCTCATAGGTGGTCAAAGTCTAAGCCGAGTGGCGAGGACGTGAGCGAGAGCCAGTATCGTGCTCGATGTTGGATTTTGACATGTTTACATGTTTTGAAAAAAAATTCATTGCTTTTGTCCAGCGCTTGGGTACAAAATAAAAGTGGCGTAGTGCCTTTTACTATTACAGACGTCTCCCCTCACAGAACTTAATAAGATGCTCTGTATTCGAGGGTCTCTTGACTGCCTTGCCCCCCAGGTCTTCGAGTCGGTACGTGCCTGGGCGCACCACTTGGGAGACCTTATACGGGCACTCCTAGTTCAGGGCAAGTTTGCCCATTTTGCTGGGGTCGAAAATAGTGATCCTCCTAAGTACGAGGTCGCCATCCTTAATTTCGGTCGGATGGACCTTCTTGTTGTAGAACCTTTCAACTCGTTGCTGATATATAGCTCGTCGGATGGTGGATCTTTCGCGGATTTCATTGACCAGGTCCAAGTTGGCCGTGAGGTCGCTCGAATTGGATTCCTCATCGAAGCCCATGATCCTATGCGAAGGAAGCCCGATCTCTGGTGGGATGATAGTCTTTGTTCCGTATGTCAGATTGAATGGGGACTCGCCTGTAGGGACTCTTTTGGTTGTTTGCTACGACCATAAGACGCTCGGCAGCTCGTCTACCCACAGTCCTTTGGAAGATTGGTCTAATCATTTTTTAGGCCTTCAAGAATTTGGCGATTGACATTTTCAGCTTGGCCGTTCGATTAGGGATGATCTATTGATGAGAACTGCTGCTGGACGCCCTGGTCTTTGCAGAACTTTCAAAAAAATTTACCTGTAAATTGAGTCCCATTATTGGTGATGATGTGCTTCCAGAAGAATTGTCGGGATTGATGCTCAGTGATTGTGGCCAGGGGTTCGGCTTCAACCCACTTGGTGAAGTAGTCGATGGCCACGATGAGGAAACGTCTTTGGCCTGTAGCCTTCGGAAATGGGTCGAATAGGTCCATCCCCCACATGCCGATGGGGGCTGGACTGGTCAGTGACCTAAGTTCAGCTTGGGGTAAGTGTCTGATCGAAGATAATCTCTGGCAGGGGCTGCATTGCTTAACGAGATCACGGGCATCTTGCAGTATGGTCAACCAATAGTACCCGTGGTTGAGCACCTTCCTTGTGAGCGATCTGCTGCCCATATGGCACCCTCCAATTCCCTTGTGTAATTGTTCCGGCACATACCTTGCTTCATCAGGACCCAGGCATTGGAGGTAAGGTCTATCGTCTACCGTGGTGTATGAATGTTTGAAGAGGATATTCTCAATCAAGGTGAACCTTTGAGATCGGATCCTTATCTTCCTAGCTTCGACGGGGTTTTCAGGTAGTTGGCCTTTCGCCAAGAATTTGTAGATGTGATCCATCCAATTATGCGACTGCATGCCCATATTGAGGCAGATGACCTCGAGCTTCTCAATGCTTGGCTCATAGAGGACCTCAATGAGGACTGCGTGGTCGAGGCTCTCGAATGATGATGAGGCGAGCTTGGACAAGGCGTCTGACTGACTATTTAGTTCCCTGGGTATTTGCTCGACAACGGCGTGCTTGAAGGCTTCCAGGATGAGTTTGACACACGCCAAGTACTGAACCATCCGAGCATCACGAGCCTCGTAATCCCCAAAATTTGGCTAACCACGAGCTGAGAGTTGTTGAAGGCCCTTTGTCACGCCCCACTTCCCAAAAATACGGAATATGAGTACAAGATAATTGCCCAGCGAATGACTAACGTTACCTATAAGCTGTTTATCCGATCAACTTAACAATATAATCAATACAGAATAATTGCATAGGAAATAATAATAATGTCACGAATAATAATACTTGGAATGAAGCAATATGAAATATCCAAATACAATAAACCAACGTCTGGAAACAAATAATAAAATTCGGGTCATAAGCCCAATACAATAATAAATCCCAACACAAACAATAATAAATCTCAATACAATAGTTCAATAACATATCATTCAATTATAAAGCAATAGTTCTTTAGAAACTTTGTTCTCCAATCCCAGCAGGCAATTCTCCTTCATTACCTGTGAACACTTCATCTAAAAAGAGAAGAAAAATTGTCCTTAGAGCAAGTCATGGATAGAAAGTAGAGAAAGTAAGGAACAATGGAATAACGATATAACAATAAATCAATGGATCAATAGAAATCAATAACATGGGACAATAACAATAATCAATATCATGATAATCGATGCAATGGCTATAAATAATGATTCAATATTCTGCAACAATAATCAATGATCAATATCAATAACACTTAGCCAACATTCGATATCAATAGAACAATGATGAACAATATGCAATATTGATGATGTGTCAATTCTTAAGTCTATGAATCATTTTAAATCCTAACTAATGCATGTACTATTGTGTCTCATATGTTCCATACCACAGGTTGGATGCATACAATCAATTTCGTTTAGACTATAGTGTTAGATTCTATAGTTCATGTACTGGGTATGATGACGATAACAATATAACATGGGCCATTGAGATAATTTCTTGCACAATGACGATAACGATAATAACACGGGCCATGGTGTAATTTCTTACACGATGACGATAACGATAATAATACCCATTGTGTAATTTCTTACACGATGATGATAACAATAATAACATGGGCCATCATCCGAGTACAGTCCCCATATCATCAACTACTCTAGTCAATCTCTTAATCTCCGGCTTGTTAAATTATTTATCAATGCAATAATACAATATGCAATTTGAGACATGAGATGAACAATAGTAACAATCGAAGAACAATAGGATGATAACATGGATAGGACGATTAGAATGGTGACAATAACTCATTGGAATCATCCAATGAGTAAGAGTATTTTGTACAAAAATACAAATTTCCACTGTTTCAGAAATCGAAAACTGAAACCTTCAGAAATTCTGAAAACTAGACTTCCACACGGTTCCAACTTACATTTAAATTTCAAAATCTGACAATAGTAGCTAGGTCAAACACACCATTCATTACAGAGTTCATGTTCAGGCAAAAATTCGACATCAAGTTGTTTTATTTTTAGAATCAGCAAAACTTGAAATAAAATTCATTAAAGATATTTATTAGACTCTTAAACACGTTAACTAATGTTCTGGAAATTATCAGAGTAAAATTTTAACATTTGATCAGTCTTTTAACAGTTTAAACATCAAACATACAAGAATCTGAAAATCTGGAACATAGCTGTAGTAAAACGATCATAACTTTTACTACACAACTCGGAATTTAGAAATTCAAATGTTCTGGAAAATAGAAAGATAATGCTACAATTCTTATTCAGAAAGTTATTCATTTTAAGATCATTTACTGGGTTGAAAATAGCAGACAACATACAGCCAACAAGAAACATACAGATTTTTGGGTATTTTTCATGGAATAAATTAAGTAACATGATGGGTATCAATTCTATTAGCCAATAAATTTCATAATCAGCATGATGAGTATGAAAACATGATAAATAAAATTAAGAACACACACATACACTAATTTAACATCAGCCAAATAACAGTCGATCAATTCAAACATACAACCTAACAATTATTTCTATAATAATTAATTGTGTTATGATTATATGATTAACCCTATTATCAATTCTATATGAATGCATGAAAGATTCAATCTTTAGAGTCAAAAGTGGCACGATGTCAAGAATATTGAGGCTAGTTCGTGTAAACCCTTAATAGACCCAACGAAAGATGATCAATACAACGATATGATAACGAATGAGATCTACTTGCAAGAATTTCAATAAAACTTGAATTTGATATGATGTGCAATTCAAGAGGAAAGTGACTTGCCTGTAAGACGGTGAAATTGGATACCAAGAATAACGGGATAAGGATCCCGAAGCAACGAACTCACGAACTCACAAAACTACCTGCAAACTACATGCACAAAGAGAACTAAAGCACAAAACAAAAGAGACAACAACTACAACAAGAGCAGAGAGCACCTACAACAAGAGGGCAAGGGGCTAGATGGCGGAACTGGCTGACGACGGTAGGCGCGTCGATCGGTAGCGTCAACGGCGAGGCCAAGCGGCGGCGTAAGGCGTCGATCGGGAACGGGGAGGACAGCAGGCGGTTTCGATCTGGGTGGCCGAATTTGGCTGATGGCGGGGAATGGGGAAGAAGGTCGGGGATTCGGCATGCAGGTCGTCGACGGGTGGGTGGCCTGAAGTTTGGCCGGGGAAGATGACCGGGGGTTGGGTTTGAGCGGGAAATAGGTCGGGGAGAGAGAAAGGAGAGAGAATATAAGAGAGAATAGATGGCTCTTAGGTTTCAATTTGTACAATTTTTAGGGTTTGCAATAGAGTTATATTTATAGGGTGCAATTAGGATGTTGGGTTAGTTGTTTAGGATCCAATAATAGTGGTTTTGGGTCAAGAACAATTGAAATTTGGTTTTAGAGTTCAATAAGAGATGTATCTAAAATAAAAGGATTCAAATAAAAATACCCACAATTAAATAAAAGAAAATAGGATCAACAAGAATAGCTCAATCAAGAAGAATGAAGAATTTCATGATCAAATTTAAGGAAAATAATCAAGAATGGAAAATGGAGTATTTTATTCAGTTACAAATAAAATATTACAAAAGGGGGATAAATGAAAATAGCGGAAACAGTAGTTATACCCTTATTCATCTTGTGCCCGCATTGCGGGCCAGTGTCAAGCTGGTGATCATTGCTTCATATTCTATCTCGTTATTGGATGCCTGAAAATTGAGGCCTAGGGAATATTGTAGGATGAATTTGTCGGGGCCACGAAGTATGACGCCAGCTCCTCTTCCGCCCTCGCAGGACGATCCATCTACATAAATCTCCTAAGTGGATTCCGGTTCTGGGATCTCGGGTACTTCAGAAATGGTACACTCTGTGAAGAATTCTGCGAGGGCTTTCCCCTTGATGGCTGTCCGGGGCTGGTAGCTGATGTCGTGTTGGCTCATCTCAATTGACCACTTGATGAGTCGCCTTGAATTTTATGGTCTGTTGAGAACAAGCTTGAGTGGTTGATCTATTAGGACTTGAATGGAGTGAGCTTCAAAATACGGCCAGAGTTACCGAGCGGCCATTACTAATAAGTGACGACTTTTTTCAACCTGCATATCGGAGTTCAACCTCATGCAGGACTTTGCTGATGTAATAGATGGGTTTCTAGAATCCGTCTTCCTCCTTGACAGGTACGGTGCTGAGCACGTGTTCAGATGCAGCCAAATAGAGGTAGAGGGGCTCGCCCGATTCTGGTTTGCTGAGGAGCTGGGGGTTGGCCAGGTAGGTCTTCAGCTGGTCGAAGGCCTGCTATTGGGGTTCTCCCCATTCGAAGCCTTTAGCCAGTTGGAGAGCTTTGAAGAACGGGAGCGACTTTTCACCGTATTTGGAAAGGATACGGTCAATGGCTGCTAACCGATCCGTGAGCCTCTGGACCTCTTTTGACATTTTTTGGAGGGGCCATGTCCAGTATGGCCTGGATCTTCTCTGGGTTCGCCTCAATTCCCGCTGGCTGACCACGAATTCGAGAAATTTTCCCAAAGTGACGCCAAAGGCGCATTTGGAGGGGTTAAGTCTCATGTTGTGGGACCTTAGGACCCCAAAGGCTTCCTCGAGATCAGTGACATGGTCTTGGCCTCAACAGCTTTTGACGAGCATGTCGTTGACATAGACATCCATGTTTCGACCTATATGCTCCTTAAACACCCGATTGACGAGCCTTTGGTAAGTAGCACCGACATTCTTCAGCCCGAAGGGCATGACCCGATAACAGTATAGGCCCGGGTCAGTCATGAAGGCAGTTTTGGGGATGTTAGGAGAGAACATTCTAATTTGGTTATAGCCTGAAAAGACTTCCATGAAGCTCAGTAGTTTGTGACCAGAAGTCGCATCTATCAGGGCATCGATACTCGGAAGGGGGAATGGATCTTTGGGGCAAGCCTTGTTGAGGTCTGTGAAGTCTATGCAGATTCTCCACTTCCCGCTTGGTTTGTTCACCATCAGTACATTGGCCAGCCATTCGGGATAACTGACCTCTTGGATAAAAACGAGCTGAGAGGAGCTTACCAATTCTTCTTTGGTCGCTAGCTGTCTTTCGAGGGCAAATTTGCGGCACTTCTGCTGGATGCCTTTGAATCTGGGTGGATGCTCAGTCAGTGCATGATGAGGTTCTCTAAGATTCCTAGCATGTCCGAGGGCGTCTAGGCGAAGAGATCAACATTCCGCCTGATGCAGTCAGTGATGGCCAATTTTAGGAATGGGGCGAGGAATTGGCTCACTCGGAACCACTTAGATCTGTACTCCTCAGTGAAAGGGATTTCTTCCAATTGGTCGACGGCTCGAAGCCCAATGAGTTCCTGTCGGACAGAAGTTCGACCGCGTCGAGGGAAAAAACTTTGAAAATACACTATCTATAAGCAGTAAGATCTGAATCCAATTGCTTTGTAAAAACTGAGAATCATCGTTTGTGAATTCGAAGAAATAATCATTTACATAAAAGAAAAACTGCAGCAAAATAGAGTGTGAAAACCAAGTCATGATAGTCGAGCGACATTCAACAGTACAAAAGTTGTGGACGACCGACAACATTCCAAAGAAAACACAACTCAAAAATCATGGTAGTCGACTGGTAGGCAATCTGCAGTGCAAAATCTGCAGTCGACCACCAGTAGAAATGGTGGCAACAGCCTAGTCATGATAATCGACCGCAATGACAATTTCAAAAGAACTGCAGTCGACTGGCAGGCAATTTGCAGTCGACTGCTCAGTCGACCGACAGGCAGTCTGCAACAACCATCTAAATTTCAGATATCTCTCAACTGATATCTGTTTATATATATAAATACCTGATTGCCTATGATAAAAATCTATAAAAAAATAAGTGTAGTTTAGCCAAACCATCCCAATATTTACATCAACCAAATCTTTTCATAAATTCCACAAAAATCCCGATTTCCAAGTCATAACATTGAATAAAGATTTTAGAGAAAGCTTTTCACATGAACACTTGAACAAATCAGTAAACGTAGTCATGATCCTTTCTCATGCAGAAACATAGACATAAACATGCATCAAAACTGATATCTGTCATGAAATAGACATCCACTAGTCAAAATATCTCAATTCAACCTCAACCAAAACTCAAGTCCTTCCATTACTCATTAGATCCAACTCCCATCAATGATAAATCTCTTCATCCCCAACCAAATACAGTGAACAATGTATGAACAATAATTAATAATTCATTACTCATCCATGTGCATATATGAAACTATCACTTAATTGCAATCTAATCGACACATGTTATCATTGCAAATAAGTCAAGCAACTCTCATACATGAAAACTTTAGATCTTTATCCTTTAGATGACAACTCCTACAAGTCTCATGCAACATTCTATATCAATTTGTACAAGATCATTCTAACATAGCACAAGAAATGTAAGAAAATTTATGCATTATTAGTATCCAACATACTTCAATCATCCAGCCATAAAAGTCACTCACCGATTTATATTTCATTCATGAAAGATGGTATTTGACTATTCATTCATTGAGATACACATTTATGATGGATCTACTTCAATTTTATAATCATACAAGTTCTAGCATGCACCCTATTTGAACAATTCTCATATTCTACAATCATATAGCAAAACAAGAGATGAGAAGCTTCACCCACCTCCAAGAAGATTAATTGGAAGAACAAGAGTAGTAATAGAGAAAAGTCCCTTCATTCTCCTTCCAAAAATCCAAGATCCAAGCCTCCACTCCAAGAAAATAATGAAAAAAAATAGGGTTTATATTCACAACAGGGAGAACGGCTGCTGTGTTGCTAATATAGGCCGGGATTTGATTTTTTTTAGGTTTTGTACAATATTTTCACAAAATATTCCTTAAGAAAATATCTTTACATATATAGATTTATCATATTAAGTAGTCAAATAAATAACATGAGGTAAGATTCTTTTCCTCCCCGATCACAACCAATCTGGGCAGCCCTAAAACACAGCCCAGAAAATCGAAATTTGAAAATTTGCCTCCAAGTGGCAATTTTACACAAAAGTCATTCATTTTGAAATATTTGTAAACATATCGTAATTTATTCAAAAAAATTCCAAAAAAATTAGAATTTTTATCTACTAATAAATAGTATATTTTCCAATAAAACTTTTTGACTTTGTATTTCCCAAGAAAATATTTGCACGTGTTTCGCACGTTCAAAATGATAAATTTCAGAAAAATATTTATTAAATCACAAACATTCATTTTAAATAATTTACCAATTCCAAAAACAAATTTAAAATTTCTAGGATGTTACATTGAAGGATTTGACAGAGTACCAAATAGTTTTCAAAAGATATTCTTTTTAACCTATGCAGATATTGACGATGACGGGTTAAGAGAACTTTACTCGTTATCGCCAACAACAGGTTAGGTTGAAGGATTTTGACAGAGCACTAGATAATCTGCCAAAGATTTTCAGATTCTCTATATTCATTCAACTAAACACGTTCTTGTCGACAACGAGTTTATTTAACTTAACCCATTATCGCCAATAATGGGTTAGGTTCTAGAAGAATTTGTATACTTTTAAATCCAGCAATCTCATGGTCTGTTAGAGTTTTTATACATTTTTTTGGGTGGAGAGGTTGTTTTTTCTATGAAGATGTTGCTTTACAAATTTTTTTAAAATCAAAAGTTACAAGGTTACCATGTTGAGGGTGTTGTCATCCTGATCGAACATAACCCAGTACATGTAATGATGTACATTTTGTCATTGAAATAAATAATAAATAAATAATTTTTTTGAAAATGACTATAAAATATCTATACAAATTGAGGTCTCCATATAAAATCTCCATAAAAAAATTAGTAACTTGTCATCATTCTCTATATACATTGATTTCGGTTTAAGAGTTAGAGGGTTATGGTTAGAGCTAGGGGTAGGGTTAGAGGGTTAAGTTATAGTTAGGGTTAACAATATATTCACTTTTTCATTTTTTTGTATTTTTAATTAATTATTAAAAATTTAATGACTAATTAACTATTTTATTAATGCTTCACGTTCTTCGAATTAAAAAACAGGATTTTTACAGTATGTCTACAATTAAAAAAAAAAAAATCTAAAATCACTTTAATTAAAAAATATTTTTAATCTAAATTTCTTAATAAGCTGTTTAATGTGACTCTTAATGTCATCACATTGAGTACAAAGTTCTCAATAGGATGTGACTTATGTTAGTTTTTAATTCCAGAAAAAAGTTGTCATTCTCTTCATAAACACCCCCCCTCACCCCCCTAAATAAAAAATTAAATTAAAAAAAAAACTCTAAAATCGTGCATACATGAGAGATTTTTTCATTAGTGATAACATGTTACGTTGCTTCTAATTTCTGTGTGGGTGAAAACAAATGCTGTGAATTCTTTTAAAAACAATAAAATGCTGACCTTTTTGACTTTCACCAATATTGATTTGTTTCAATTGACATTGACTTTCGAATCTGACTCGTTTGCACCTTGATGGTGACGATCGCTCCGATTAACATGCAAAAGTGTGAAACATCGGGGTTGACTCCGGTGACAGACCCTCCGATGCTCAAGTCAGAACTCAAGAAGAATATGAGAGAGCTTTTGTTGAAAAAACACTGATTACCTGGTTCTTGTGGAGGTAGGAGGTATTTATAGTCGCTTTGGGGGTTAATTTGAAGATAATGATTTATCTATACTTCCCAGTGTTTTTGGAATGAACCGATTATCTCTTCTTTATAAAGAGATAAGAGTGGTTGGAGAGAATAAGTTAAAACTCTTCTCATGATAAGAGATACGATTTTTGAACCGTCTCTTGTGAATAATTATGAATTTAAATCATATTTAAATAATATGGACTCATTTATATTGGTTGTTATGACAACACAGTAGGTCAGATCCATTTTGAGTAATTTGGTTTGAGAGATGACCAATTTTCGTTCATGGACCCATTTCTAGTGAAATTTACCATTTTACCCCTGAGAGCTTTAAGATTCGTGCCTGATTTGAGTAGTCCTGATTTGGTTCTGTTTTTACCTATATCACAAGTCCTCCCACTTTCGAAGACTGAGTTTCACAGCCTTTGAGGAGTAGTTTGCCCGTTTTTAAGAATTTACAGAACATGTCAGATTTTTCGGGGACGTTTGAATCTTGCTCGAGGTGTATCAATGTTACTTTGAGTTTGTAAATACCGATAATTATTTTTAGAATTTTCTGGATTTTTTGTGACTTTTCCAGATTTTTCTGAATTTTTTCCAATTTTTAATCATTTTTCGAATTTTTATTCAATTTCTAAAATTTAATAATTAAATTTTGAAAATTTTAACTAATTATTCTAAATTAATAATTAATTTTTCCGAATTAAATTTTTTTTTCTAATTAATAATAATTTTTGGAATTTTTATTAACTTTTCATGATTTTTAATTATTATTTCCGAATTTTTAAATAATTAATTCAATTTAATAATTAAATAAAGAAGTTAATTAAATACCTGATGATGTGACAAAATCTGGAGCATTGATCGTGATGTGGCGCGAAAATCATGGAAATCCGATGGTCAAGACTGCTACGTTGACCGTTGACCGGTCAATGCTATTGCGCTCAAACATGCCGGGGGTGCGTTTGTTTGGCGTATGCCCCCGAACTAATGTGGCAGGCTACGGAGGCAACACGTGGCCTTGACCAGTCAGCCTTTTTTTTTTAATCGAATCTCAATCGTTGATTAAGATCAGGCACGGATCAGGAGAAATTTTTTTTGTGCCATTCAGTTCAGGGTAGCGATTGTTCAGTGTTGCACGTTTCAATTTTTTTTTGCCGTATGTGCGGTTTACTAATTTCGAACAAAAAAACAATGACTACATCTTCAATTTGAACGAACAACAACAACTATGTCTACAATTCTACCGTCTACATTCACCAAATAACTATATACAAACTACTACATCTACATAATTATGCATCACAATAATAAATTCAAGTAATTAGAAAATATAAAAATCTACATAAATACAACTACGAAGCTATGATTTAGTAAATACTTTGCAGAATAGAGATTTGTACGGCATACGTGTTTTCGACGATGTGTTCGGATTTAATCGGCGAACTAGGTTTTCAATTTTAAGATTATATTTCGAAAATTGGGGGGGAAAGGGTTTCGGTGGGGTTCGGGAAATAGAGAGAGAATAGGAAGAGCGATAGAGAGTGAAAGAGAGAGTTGGAAGGAGGTTGTCGGTCGGGGTGAGGTGGAGGAGGCGTCGGAGGTCGGCGATGTTTGGAGTTGGAGATTGTTGGGTGTTCGGGTGTTGGTGGGTATGGGAACGAGAGAGAGGAGAGCGAGAGAGAGGAGAGCGAGAGAGAAAGAGTGGCACCGTCGGACGATCAGGATAGGTCAGAAGGGGTTGGGTTTCGATCGGGGTGAGAGACATTAAGAGATGAGGGAGATAGCGTGAGTAAGAGATTAAGGGAGAAAGAGAGAGAGAGTTAAGAGTTGGGGTGAAATACCCATTATACCCCCAACTGTTTAAGTGAGAAGGGAGAATTTAGGCGGGCTCGATTTGAGCCATCGGATTAAGATCAGAACGATCCAATGGCTCAGATTGAAGTTTGCAATGGGTCTGTGCAAACAGATCTGTTTGCATTGGAAGAAATCCTATATATATACATGATAGCGGCAACATGTGTTCGCATGCCAGTTCACAACTAAAGCTGGCCATATATATATATATAATTTTATTTATTTATTTATTTATTTTTTTAAATATAAGGTCTAGGCCACACACACCCACACTTTACCCCGAATATTTATTAATTGGGGAATTTTTTTGGTGTAAATGAGAATCGAACTTCCGACCTCTTGCTTATCAGCGAAAAGACTTACTAGTGGACCACACTGATACTTGCTTTAGTTAAAAATGATATTTATTTCCTAATATACTAATCTTGATGTTTCTTAAAGGAGTATGAAAACATTAAACGACTTACATCTTGAAATGGAGGGAGTACTTATTATTGCTTGTTTTGGCCACCTCAAGAGGCAAAAAGAAACTAGTTCCGTCCTAGTAGACATGCTGTCATAGTACCTTTGGATCCTATAGCCGATTTATTTTCCAAAATAACATAGTTTTCGAAACAATATCCCCAAGTGGGTCACATGCAAAGCTTGTTGTTGCCACTTCAGCTTAAGCCGTAGTTGGGAACTGTGACCACAACCATAATGAAGCCACTGTTCCTAACTACGACTTCTTCATTAATTTTTTTTTGCATGCCGCAGTTGGTAACTGTGGCAACAGTGTAAATATTTGTCGCAATTGGAAATAGAGATTGTTTCTTAATATTTTGAGACACAAAGAGCCAAGTGGTGGAAATAGTGTTCAATACTTGGAGAAAAATCCAAAGTAAAATTTTGTTAAATAGATGTCGTAGTTGGGAACTGTAGCCTCATTCTATACAGTGGCATCGATTATACCGAGGGCGCAGTTGGTAAATGCAGCCTATGGTGGGACCTATTTGAAAACCCAGCTATGTATCGAGTTCTCTCCTCTCCCTTTCACTTCATCTCTCCCAACTCTATATCCTCCAACTCCGAAATCCGAATTGAAAAACCCTAATCCCCAAATTCCTCCAACTCCTCTGATTTCTCCACCTTGTTCAAATCTTTTATAACTCCTCCGACTCCTCCAACTCTGTCAAATCCCTTCGTGATTGCCAATTTCACATCCATCTCTCCAAATTGGAAACCCTAATATAGACATTTCTTCTAATTTCACCTCCATCTCTCCAAATTAAAATTGTAATATGAAATCTCGCATAGTCTCCAACATCATCCCCAATATCTCCGACATCATCTACGTCATCATCTCTGCCGTTAGATTCTGTATTTTTTCAAGGTATTCATAAATTCATAAATTATAATTTTTGTTATCCTTAGTAAAATTTGTTTATTATGCTTGTTTGAATATAAATTAACGAAATTTAAGCTAAGGTGTTGTGAAAGATTGATTCATAATAATCCGCCGAGGTTGAATACTTCAATTTGGTTAATAGGAGTAGTATGTGTAAGTTATGTTTGTGATTGTATAATGTCTCACAATTAGTCACTTTATGTATATGTATGGACTACAAAATTCATATTTGGTTACATTATAGGGAAAAACAATTCGAGACCCAAAGCTAGAAGCTTGTTGTAGAGGTGTTGAACAAGAAATAGTTTGAGCTCATCGTAATATTACGAAGCAAGAACATGTAGAGAAGATATATGAAATTACTAACTAGGATAGAGGTGAATGAAGTGTTAAAATCCTATTTTGTTGTGCAGCTGAAAAAGGGGGACAATATTTCATGACGGTGCCTGTAGTTGATGATGATGTGCTTATTGCAATGATTATGAGGACATTTGATCCAAACTCTAGTTGGACTGCATTGAAGTTAGTTATTGAGCAAATCAAGATTCCTAATGGTCGGCTACATGTTATATGTAGTTTAGGCCCCGTACGTGAAGTACTGACCCAAGAGATAAGTCCCAGTCCAGTTCCTGAATCACATGCAAGATTGGCACATTTACAGGAAGACATGTTCATAATCCCACACGACCAAATCCTATAGAATATGAGTTGCATGTCTTTCTAGTTTGATACGTGATCTTGTTGATAATGAAAATGTTATTCATTCCTTCAATCATGCTATTATTAAAAATGAGTTATCAGAAGATGAAGATGAAGAAGACGAGGAAGATGAAAAAGATAGGCATCTTTATGATCATGTTAATGACATTAAGGACTTGCAAGATGATGTGGTCCCCCTGACTCAATTCATGAGTGCACCTATATTTGAATTTGAATTTGTTGACTGGGTAGGTGCATCAATTTGCATTAGAGTAATGTGAATCATCCATCGCAAATGAATTGTACATTGAGCAAAAGTTTAAAACTAAAGATGATCTTCAACATGCGGTGAAAATGTTCTCTATAAAGAAACATCGAAGAATTCATCATAGTGAAATCGACGAAAAGTCTATATGCCATGAAATGTAAAATGACACCAAAAGTTCATACAAAAGAGGATATGGCACAAAATCCTGAAGTCGTAGATGAGGCAGGTTTATATGTTATTTCTGATCGCTAAGGTCTATATGTTATTTCTAATCATCATTTGGGTATTTTGTCTGTCATTGTCACGCCCGGCTTCCCAGTATACGGAATTACCGCCATGCAACTAAGGCCCAGCGAATGATATCCATAAGCTGTACATTTATAAGCTCAATAAGTATTCATAAACACATCAATGCATGCAATAATAGTGATCACATGAATAGAAAATAGAATAAAACTATCCAAAAATAACCACCATCTGGAAAAACATAAATTTCTGGTCAATCTAGGGATTGCATTCGGGTCGACCGGGTCGGGTTGGGTCGGACCCGCCCGGGTTAGAGGTTGACTTGGGCGGGTTCGGGTCGGGTTGGAGGCTTAACCGGGCCGGGCCGGGTCGAAGAGCTGAAATGGCGACCCGTCCAACCCATGAACCCTTTCGGGTCCAACCTGGGTCGGTTCGGGCCAGGTCGCAGGTTGCCCCGTTTAGATAGATTTTTTTATAATAAACTTAAAATAATAATAATAATAATAATAATAATAATAATCATTAAAAATCGTAATAATAATAATAAGATTGAAAGAGTGAAATTGACAAAAAATATTAAAATATTATTCATATGATTTCAAGTTATACAAGTTTCACAATTTCTAATAAGAAATAAAGATTTCACAAATTTGTTTTATACACTAACATATTTCTTATATACAATTTCAATTTACTTCAATTTTTCTAATTTGAAATAACAAGCAAAGATTTAATACAATTTTTTATCTATTTACAATTGTTTTCAAGTTGACGGCCTTCAATTTGATGTTGTTGACTTCTTGTTGTTGGTCTTGAATTCTTCATTTTGGTTGCTATTGATGTTGTTGTTGTTGTTGTTCCGGCGAGTTGTTCCCACTTGTGGACATAGATAATGCTTTTTCTTGTATCCTATCTTCAGCCTTCAGCCAGTTTTCTGTGTAAACGAGCATCTCTAACGAGTCGGGCTTCAAAAGACTCCTGTAATCAGTTAGAACCCTGCCACTTAAAGAAAATGCACTTTTAGAAGTAACTGTAGAGACATGAGGAGTTAGTAGATCTTTAGCCATATATTTAAGAATACTATAAGTGTGTTCATGGTCTTTCCACCATTGTAAAATATCTAGTGGAGAAGTAGAAGACTCAGAATCTTGTTGGTTATACCAATTTAATTCATTTGGTTGATTAGTCCTAAGTTTTTTGGATTGAATTTGTGCAAGTAAATTAAATGATCTATCATCAAATTTACTCTTACCCTTACCTTTGGAAGTAGCAGAAGAAGAATTAACTACAGAAGTTGTACTACTAGAAGCAAAAGATCTATCATAATAATCATACAAGTTATTTAATGTAGATTCAAATTTAACTAATAAGCACAATAAATTTCTATTTCTACATCCTCCCCAAGTAATGCAAAAATCATTTCAATCAAACTCTTGTACCTTCTAATTTGATACGAGGATCCATAACGGTAGCAACACAAAACAACATAGGAGGATGATTAAACTTCAAAAAAATTTTGTCAGGTTTTACAATATCACCAACAAAAACATCATTTAACATTTTGTTAAAAGTTTGCAACATAGTAACTATTGAAATAAAATTGCTACTAGAAGTAGATTAATATGATTTTGAAAATTTTAAAGTTGCGGTTTTAAAAGTTTCTAAAAAATTCAACAAAGATTCGACAAAGGACCAATTGGGGGGAGTCATTTCAAAATTTGGCATATTTTTTGCGATACAAAAATCATTTATACATGCTTTATATTCGGTAACAACATGTAGTAAATCAAAAGTAGAGTTTCATCGGTGTTTGACATCCTTTGGAAATTTTCTAAAAGGTACATTTGATATCCAACACCAATTTTTCCATTCTTGAAATACGGTGCCACTTAATACAATAAAATGTACACAATTTCTAATTTTAAGTATATATGGATCAACTATTTTTAATGCATCTTGAACACATAAATTTAAAATATGGCATGCACATCTAACATGAAAAATATTGTCAGATGGAGGATTTAATGCGGATTTTAAAATACTTATTGATGCATTATTGTTAGATGCATTATCAAACCTAATACACATAATTTTATCGCGAATATGAAAAACATCACAAATTTCTAAAATACGGTTTGTTATTTCAACGCCACTATGGGAATAGGGCAACACGGCAAGTGATATGATTCTTTTTTGAAGAATCCAATCATTGTCGATCCAATGACAGGTTATTCCCATCATTGGAATATTGTTGCAACCCGTCCAACAATCCAAAGTTAAACTAACTCTACAAGTTAAACTCCATAAAATTGCAATCAAAGTGTCCTTCATTTCATTGTACACTTTAAAACAATCCAATTTGCAAGTATTTCTCAGGATTCTTCTAAAATAAGGGTTTAAAGCCGTTTGATTAAAATTTTCCAAGTCCCTACTCTTGGGATAGGAAAAATGGTAACTCTTCCTTTATTACTAATCGGGCCATTTCCCGACGAACAAGATCGGAATCATAAGGGTGGCTATCAACTAGACCGGTCCTAGGGAGGATTTTTTGTTGGCCGGGCAGGTCAACAAGAAGGTCTTTGTGGTTATTTAGGATGTGTAGCTTAATTGTACCAGTGCCATCACCCCTCTTGAATTTGTATTGCTTAGAACATGTTTTACAAACTTTCAAACCTATACCCGGAGTTTCTTCGTCCGGAATAAAATTGTAAAATTTATGCCAATCACTACATTCCCCTCTACTTTTCCTACCACTAGGAGGTTGTGTTGTTTTGGTTGGTTGTTGTTGTTGTCCTTCTTCTAATTGTACATCTCCTACAAACTCATCGTGTTTACCCCATTGTTGGGTAGGAGGATCATGGTACTCTTCGGCGGGCTCACTGTTTGGGACAATTGGTGGCCTACGGGAAGTGCCGATGGAATCTTACCCACTTTGGCTACGACCGCTATCGCGTGATCTAGATATGTTTATATGTAGTAGTGTATGTAAAAAAAATTACACAATGTAGAGGCGATAAGTTACAAAAAAAATCTAGAAAACAAGAGGGTTGTGAGAGAGAAAATCAAAAAACCAACAAAAAAACAAGATACCAAAAATTATAACTACAAAAATAATAAAAATTGAAGAAGAGGGATATGAAATTTTGATACCGTTCACCGTAGATACGCGTATATAAAAAAATCCGTGAAAATAAGAATAGAAGTAGAAGTAGAAATCTAGAATTGAAGACTCGAGGAGAGCTTAGAGGAGAGTAGAAGACTTGATCACTTGGAGCCAGAGGGAGAGTTGAAGACTTGAAGACTTTGTTGAATTTTGACTTCGATACGATCAGAATTTGATCGTGTATATGACTTGCTAGCTTGTTTGTTCAATTGTTCACAAATTGAAATAAATTGAGTAATAATAGTGGAGAGAGTAAGAGAGTAAGGTGTGAATTTTTTGGTTGAATTTTGGGGGTATTTATAGGGTAAAAATAAACAAAAAACAAAAAAAGCACAAAAAACACACAAAAAAAAACGGCTAAAAGAGCCGTTCGACGGCTCTGTTAAACAGTGACCGTTGGACCCACGGGTCAACGGTCGACCCATAGCGGGTCAAACGTTTGATCCGTACGGGTCAAATGGTTCGCAACCCGCGGGTTGACAAGCGGGTTGGGCCTTTTTTGCGGGTTACCAGGCTGGGTTGAGCGGGTTTGCTTCGCTATTTTAACGACCTGGGTCGACCCGTTAACGTTAACGGGTTCGACCCGAAGACGGACCGTTGTTTCTCGGGCCGGGTTAACCAAGCGGGTCGCGGGCGGTTCACGGTTCGACCCGGCCCATTTGCCATCCCTAGGTCAGTCTGCCCGGGGAATATAATGTACTGAAATAAATAAATAAATATAATTTGATAAACAATTCACTACGACTAGCTAGATAAAGTAGAGACTGAAAATAAAATAACGATAACACAGCAATTCCATCACGATCGTTTAGAAGGACTGCTCACCAAGTTCCTCCAGTATTTCACCATCGGTACCTGCATTATCATCATTTGGGTTTTTTTTTGTTGGTGGTGGGGGGGGGGGGGGGGGGGGGGGGGGGGGGGGGTCGGTAGATAGATCAATCTTAGCACAACAAGTAGTAACAAGCCACTTGGTAGCAAAACAACAAGGTCTAACACGAAAGATAATAAGAGGTAGCAGTGCAAATACTGAAATAGTATGATCATGTATGATGTAAGCAACGACCATAAGAAAGTACAATAAGGACTTCAAGGTATAATCAATTGATAATCGAGATTCATGTAATCGGGAATAATGTCAATGCTCAGTGTCAATCTTAAGTCAATCGGATTTGTTAACCTATCTAATGAACGCAATCCTACGTCTCATACCTCATATTTGGCTGCATATCAAACAAGTGAATGTTTGGATCAAAGTGGTGAGGCCTACAGGATTATGTACTCAGGTCTTTCAGTGAAAATATCAATAAACAGGACATATAATCAATAATCAATAATCAATAATCAGTAAACAATAATCAAGAATCAAGAATCAATATTACAGAAAACACGAACCCCCTTCCGAGTACACTCCCCTATATTGTTCACTACTAAGTCGCACCCTTTATTACCCCAGCTTGTTATTCTTTTACTATGATCAATCATGAACGTGCAATTTGTGTGATAAGTGGTAACAGTGGTATCAAGGCAGTAATCATGAGCATTTCAAATGGCCAATACAAGTACATGTATCAAGGGCAGTATTCAAGAAGATATCAGGTGGTAGATGCAATGCAAAAACATGAGACCTGGTAATACATCGACCTACTACATCAATACAAGTCATTATCACACGAATAATATATATATATATATATCTGTGTGTGTGTGTGTAATCAAGGAACACTAATTATAAATCTGGATAGCGAATACATGCATGCACTAAAACTGTCCTGGATTATCTTGTTGAGATCTGAGCCTTTGATTTCGATCTCACAGTCTTGATTCTCTCCGCCCATCTCATAAGAGATTTAAATATAGTGAGGAGCAAAAATGAGATTTCACAAGTCATCTATTTCTTTCTCTCCACAGCCAACTTCTTCTTTCCCCTCTCACTTTGAACACAAATCCAAACCCTTGCTTAAATGTCGACACCCACATACCAAAATCCCCTCCGACTACCCGCACAAAAAGATAACTTTAGATATTTTGTGGTTGGATTTTTACAATGTGAAGGACAATTTAATTGTGATGTTAATAGGTTGGGTGTCGGAGTAGTAAAATTTAAGTAAATTAGCTAGGTTAAATAAATTGATGTATGTAAAAATTTGAATGATTTCTTTTGTTTCTTTTTTCATGGATTAATGCATGTAAGAATGACACCATTACTAATTTATTTATGTTTGTTCAATTATTTTGATTTAGGTTTCATCTTGATTCAATGAGTCTCAATACTCATAACTCTTCCGGCTCGACATCAAGCACGACTAATCAAAGGATAAATTGAAGAATGTAATCATCTTCAATTTGAAGTTCAACTATGCAAGGAGAGGATGAGCGGGTCTAAATCACATTGCTACATTCTTCTTCTAATTATAGTATTGTAGTTTGTACTCATGTGTTTGTTATGTATTCATTAATTGAGAAGTTCAAATTTGTTTATCTATCATCATATCCAATTTGAGAAGCGAAGATGGCTCACTGTGATTGCAACCTTTAATGTGCTATGAATGTCCTCGTTGTATATAGCGCCTGGGATAGAAGATTCATCAAGTTGAAACTATTGTTATGGATTCATCAAGTTGCTATGAATGTCTCTTTATATATAGTGCCGTGGTTAGAAGGATTTGTGTTCGTTATGTCTTCATAAAGTTGATACTATCAAGCTACTTCAACTAAAAAATGAAAGATTTCCATAATCACTCTTTCAAAACAAACGTCCTTCAATTTCTGAACTCACACAGAAAACTCGTACAGAAATGAGAAGTAGAAAATTCATGTCATCAGTTGTTGCTGTTAGATCTCTCATTGTTTTGATCATAGACAATGATACAATCCATTAGAATTCAATGTAGACAACTTTTAAGCCCCAAAATGATGTTAAAATGATATTCTATACATGGTCTAAATGACCATACAAAACAACACAAGGTAAATATCAAGTAGCTTTTATATTCCTAATCGATCAAAGTCAGCTTTTCCTTTTTTTTTCTCGTTTATCCCACCAATTCAAGATGAACAAGAAACCAATCCAGTAACACAATTAGCAAACAAAAAAGAACCATAAATCCTTCAACAACAAAATAATTACAAAACAAAGTATAAAAAGAATGAATTCATAAAGGGTAAATATGAAAAGCAAAGCTGAGAATTCTGCCATGGTTGCTCCTGATGCAATTGGGAGAGAATCCTAAATGTTTTCCATATCGAGTGAAGGCATTCTACTGAGCAAAACCTCATCGATTTCCACAGTTGATACCAACTCCTTCATCTCATAATTATCAGTGCACTCAACCTCCTCCTTGATAATCTTTCCTTCACTCAAATTATTACTCATCTCCTCCAACATCTCTCCCTTCCTCTTTTTAGTAAGTTAACTCATAAAAAAATAAACATGAAAGAATGAACTGAAAGACACCTACAAAGTAGTACTAACTCAACAAAATCATGAATTGTTTAGTCGTAGGCTCATAACACACTTGTATCAATGTCCATGATTGTTCAAATCAAGCATCAGGGTATCGCTAGGACTGCATTATTATGCCATGCAAGCTAGTTCCAACCATCCATTCCTCCCCCCCCCCCCCCCTTCCTCCAACTCACCATAAATTCAGCTAGCATGTTCGAACCATGTTCCAACTAAGTGTTAATCTATTATGAGATGGTAGGAAGGACTCTTTATCATGAGCAAGAAATCTCAGCTCAAAAATCCACTGTAATATCACATACCAATAAACCACCACAGCTTCACATTACAATACACTAGTAATTTATACATGCGATGCACGTCTCAATAAATATATATTTTTTAAAGTAAAAATTTTGACGCAGTCTGGCCTCGAACCTAAGACATCTTTTATATTAGTTATGCACGAGAAATGCATGTAAGTTGGTAGGTTTACAATAACTCCAACACTCCCATTATAATAGTTATAGATATGCAACAATATCAAGAAAGTATTCAACAAGTAAACCACATGCATTCTAAAATTTCTGAAGTTGATGGACATTGTTTAAAAAGCTTGATCTTATGGATACCAACAGTGAGGGGATTTAACTACACCCCCAAACCCAAACACTTAGACCAAGACACAACAAAACTAGGTAGAGGGGGAGACACACATTCAAAATAAAGCTAATTAAATAGTGCTTGTCATCACTGCCTAGACCAACCACACACAAAAAGGCAAGGGGTAAATTTAAAATGACTGAGTGAGAATCAAGCACTTCCTACGAGTGAGAATCACATGCACTCAACAAGAAATCATAGCGAACAAACGTGCTTCTATGCACATTGCCTGGAAACATCAAGATTAGGATAAAAGATCATACTTTGTATACAACAATAATTTAACATGAAAGAAAATAATAACACACACATACCTATAAACTCCACTTGTAACAACCATAAAATATTTTCTTTCAAATATTTTTTCCACACATGCCTTACACGTGCTTTTTTCTACTATACACGTGCAAGTTTTGTTATTTTTATTACAAGTTGTGTACTAAATTTTATAAAGATTAAATTAAGAAAATTATACTAAATTTTTGTTAAGAAAAATAATATCATTATTTATTAAAGAGGAGGGTTTAAAATGAAATAAAATGATAATATAAGAGTAAAATGAAATTGCATGTGCGCACGTGCGCACGTGCACACGTGCAATGTGCACACGTGCAATGTGCACTTTTTCCAAAAACCGGCTGCACACATTTGGAGTTTGACTTGGTATTCAAGAGTGGGAGAGTGGGGTGTGTGAGTGGGTGTGTGAGCGGATCAGTGGATAGTTAGTTGCTAAAACTACCCCTAATTACCCATATAAATACCCTATATCCTAACCTCAAATGAACACAAAATAAATCAAACAAAAGAGAGATTTGAGAAAGGGAATTTCTATTTAGCTTTCAAGATTGGCTGGAGGAGCGCTTGCAGGGTAATTTTGTGGAGTTTTTGGAGCTTTTGCTAAGGGGTTCAACTACTAGGATGTCTATTTTGAGGTGGGTGTTCTCACTATATTCTAATATTTTAGTAGATTGTGCATGCTTAGCCATAACATATGTAGAGGATAATTAAATTGGTATGTGAATGTGTGAGTGTTTTTCATAATCTTCTAGTATGTAGAAATTGTATTTTGTAGATAGAAATGAATTGATTTATGCATGTGAAAGAGTTACTCTAGAACTTTAATTTGTACATGCTCAATTATGATTGTGTAATATATGATGAATTTAATGTGTGTATGTGTAGGAGTTTTTGTTGATGTGGAATTTCATACACTAACCTCATGGATTGATTTCTCATATGCACCTTAGTAATATAAAAATAAATATTTCTCAAAAATCAAGTTGTGTGGGGATCAATTATTCATTTAATCTAATGTATAAGACTATGAGTGATTCATACAATTTAAATAATTATTCTTGAATAAATTGCCATATATTTTATTTATACAGACACACTAATCTTAGAAGTATTTTATTCTGAAATTGTAAAGGAATGCATTGCAATTGAGTTATCAAAATTTTCGAGTTAATATAATTACTGTAATTCGGGTTTACAAGAATTGTGGTAACCCTTTAACTTACAACAGTGAGTTGGCCTGTTGGTTTGGGTTGCGGGTTGGGTTGCTGCTGGTTCTGGGTTCGAGCCAGGGCATTGGCATTCGTTTTTTAAGACTTTTTCTTATTTTATTAGCCATATTTTGCATAGAATTCAATCAAAGATAAATCTTAAATTATACTAGAATATTAATGAAATATTTTGAGAATAATTAACTTGGGATCCTTTAAAGAATAATTGTTTTTTAAAAATGAATTAACTTTGGAATAGTTGAGATAATTAAATATGAATGTGGGAAATTCATTTGGATGAAAATTATACTGTACATTATTTACTTTAAGGAGTAAAATTTGTAATAATTTATTTGTGATGAAAGATTAAAATGTGATAATTTATCTTAGAATTTGTGTGTCATATTAAAGGAAATTTCATCCTAGAATTTATGAAAAACGGTTTATGTGACAATTAAGAGATAAACAAAGAATGTATTTGGGAAAATAAACATATAACATTTGTAAAGTTTTTATCAAAGTTGAAATGCTTTCGAGCTGCATTATAAGGGAATGAAAAGTTATATTTTGAAATTGACAATTTAAAGTGAATATATGAAAGAATCAAATGAATTATGAATGAGAAATTGTGTAATTAAGGTTAAGATACCTATAAGTTCTCGTTGTTGAGATGGTTGGAATCACGAAGCTGAGCGAGACCCCTAGTGACCGGCAAGTTATGATAAATAAAATTTGAGAAGTAGCCAGTGTCGGTTAACAATTCTCCTTATGTTGATTTAAGTCTAGTGGGGTAAGCTAGCTCTAGGTCGTAATGATTATAATTAAACCTAAGGACATGCACTAGATTGGGGATGTGATGAAGTAAAGGAAAACATGAGTATGAGGGCCTCAGTTGGTCTGCGGTGTGAGATTTGATCCCCAAAATTATCGAGATGTGATTGGGAGTGTCCCCAGCTCATCTGTGGTGTGGGATTCATCTCCGGAATTATCGGGATAGAGGCGACACTCATGGGGTGTTTGGTGACTATTGAGGCGCCATAACTTGCGGTGTAAGATTGGATCCCCGGAATTACCGAGATGTGATTGGGAGTGTCCCCAGCTCATCTGCGGTGTGGAATTCAGCTCCGGATTTATCGGGGCGTGGGCTTAAAACTCACGGAATATCTAAATCTTATGCTGGTCACGGGTGAAAATTTGCATAACGAGGGACTGAACCCTATAATGAGGAGTACAATAAAGGCATGTCCTCAGACCTATGTAGTATGCGATGCATAGAATCCGAACAAGTGTACATTAGTGTGATTGTAAGTGTAAATGTCTGCATTAGGCAATAAGTTCATATCATACATGGACATAATTAGGTTAGTCACCTTTTCATTTTGAGCATTCAAGTTTGTGATTTGTAAGATGGTGAAATCGCTGTATTATAGCATTGCGTTAGTTGTATGCAACTGACGTGCCCAGAGTTTCCTAGTTGCAGGATTGGATTTGGCATGGACTTGAAGTCATCATGATGGGTTGTCATAAGATTGAAGAGCTTCCATTATCATATGTTGTGTTGTACTTATTTATTTTCGCTGTGCTATTGTAAACAACGATGTTGTGAATGAAAAAAGTTTTAAATTCCTTGTATTTTGTACAAAATTGAAGTGAAGATCCTGTTTTTGCTATGAATTACCTGTTTTTGGAATTCCGGGCTTTACACCACTCAACTAAAACAATTAAGATTCGATATTATTTGTGGCCTCTTCTGTTATGGGTTCCATTCTTAATAGATGTGTAGATGCTTGTGACTCGTTGAAGTTATCTCTATCAACTTCATTCGATGAAATACTACATGAATAGTTAGCATTGTTAGAAAAAGAAAGTATGATATATACGACCAGATGATATAATAACATTGAGAATGATAACCTTTCCTTCATAGGGCAATTGCAGCTGTCATAATGTACAAGCTTCTTGCATATATGACACTTCCTTAGCAGCTTTACTACTATCTCTAAACCTTTCACCCTCCCTCCTTTAATTTGCTTCCCATTACCTTTCATCCTTGCAATGTCAAGTACATGAATATTTATAATTTTAGGTAATGTTGTCCTTGTTTCTTGCTGTGCTTCTTGGGGCCTAGCCTGTTGCATTTCGTAATTAGCTTGTTCTAGGAATCGTTTTGCCAAGTGGCACATCTCTTTGGAGGAGAGAGCAATGTTCATAAACTTGTGGAATTCAGCAGACAGCTCCACCAAATCCAAAGCTTGTGGCTTGTCATAGCCTCCTTGAATTTCTTCACCATTAGTGTCATCTACAAGCTCAATGGTTACTAATGCGGTCCATCTCTCCAAAATATAACAATTAGGTAAGAAATCGATAAATTCATTCATCAACACCACAAGGATGTGTCTATAGGAATTCCATCAGTTTGAATTTTTCTACAAGTGCATGACACAACTTCGTCTGTTCCTTTAAAGAATGCATCCCTTGTTTTGTCTGAATTTGGTGACTTTCCAATTCTTCTCACAATATAGTCTAGCACATTTCCATTATCATCTTTCATCAATGATTAATCACTCAAGCTCTGAACTAATTCATCTTGAAAAACATAGAATTTCTCTTTTGTGTAGACCCCAAACATTTGTGTTTCAATTTCAAAATCTGTTTCCAACTTCGGTTTTGTATGAAGAGTTGTATAGTCTGCTGCTAATTCATTTTGTCTTTGTTTCCTTATAGCTCTTTCAAACCTCATAATAAATTCAGTTAAAGATTTTTTACTGTTAACATTCTTATCAATAAAAGTATTCATAATTTTAGATCTTTGAGCAAATTTCGGCAGTGAAAATATGCTTTGCATGTGCTGGTATCCATCTTTCATGATCATAAAAAATATCAGAAAGCCAATGATTACCTACTATTTCAATACTATCATCCATAACTTTCTTCCACCACTTCTCAAACTCTTCCGGCATCTCCGAATCCCATATGCAACTATGGAATGGAATGCAAAAGTCACTCCTAATGCCCGGACCACCAAACTTATTTGAGTTTTTTAAGAATGTGCCACATACATTATCTATGACTTGAACCAGGAAATGACCTTCAAATTGAATTTTCCATTGCAAGATCTTAATACATAATAATTACTCTAGGTGGCTATCCACACATTGCTTCAGTCCATTTTTCAAACAACCAAACAAATGACTCAATCATCTTTTTATTAATGAATGATGTGCCAAAGTTGAAAGACTGGCCATGGTGATTAACTCCGGTAAATGGGGACAAAAATCAATTTGTACTCATTTGTGTCATATGTTGTATAAAATATTAACATATCCCCAAAATGCTGATATGCTTTTCTTATAAGATCATCAACCCAAAATACATGTGTTAATTTGTGGTCTTCATCCACCTTATAATCAAAACAAAATGAAGGATTCATTTCCTTCTCCTCTTGCAAATGCTTCATTAATAATTCTGCATCATAAGATTTCTTCTCATCCCTGTCAATTTACAAAGAATTTCTAATGTCTTTTTCGGTGCAATTAATAATACTAAAACCACTATTTTCTATCTCCATGAAGGACATAAACTCCGAAGTTCTTATATTAGCTTCTCTGAATGAACTGAGTAGGCTTTTTTGGGCTTCTGAAACCTTTTTATTACTTCTTAAAAGTTGTTGCTTTCTAGGTGTAACACAAGGATGAGTGTGCACTTCAACAAGCTTTCGAATTGACCACCTCCCATCATCATCTTTTTGAATTCTTATTAGGGCCGAACACTCTTCTCTAGTTATAACCATTCTCCTTTTCTTTATAAAATTTGAAGTCCATGCTTCTTCCACATTTGCATCATCCACTACACCTTTATCTATCGACTTTTCTTGCTTTGACATACAAATAGTTGTGAATACCTCTCCTCGGTAAACTAGTTAACCAATATAGTAGACTTATGAACAGAAAAATTAGGTAACTTTCCATACTTTTTATAGTAAACCCTTCTTATAAAGTTTCAAACACTAGTTCAACTTTTGGTTTACAATCATCATCAATGTGTCTCCACCCGTTACAAAGATCTTCATTTAGTAACTGGTCATTTTCAATCTCCATTCTATAAAGCAAGTAATAAAATGTGTAAGCAAAATAAACACTTCAAGTTATATAAAAAATTAATTACATCAATCCACGAGACAATAAAGATAAGAAATCAAGCTATAACAGAAGAAATTTAAGAAACTAGGCTATTTTTACATACATCAATTTATCTAACCAAGCTATTTTACATACATCAATTCACAGTACTCTTTGTGTGAGAGATAAATTATAAACATATCTACGTCCATTCCATTCACATTATTCAAAAGCTTCCTATTTATATTAATGTCAAGGAAATGTTCATGATAGTAAAAATATATCTAATCCAAGCGCCCAACTCATTCACATCATAAATAAATTGTTCTTCACATTATAAAACTACAACCAAAAATTGTATAAAGTTCCATCTTTTCGCTATAATTAATCAAAACAATAAATTTTGTGAACCCTCGAAAACTAGGGTTAGGGTTCAATACCTGAGATTTTCTTGGATTTTGGGTGATTTGGGTGATTTGATGGATGCAGTAGCTTCAATTTCAGGGGCAACGCCGACTTAGGTAGCTGGGGAGGTTTTACGTATGGGGGTGTTGGGATTTAAGGGTGTCGGGATTTAAGGTAGGGTTTGGGGGTGTCGGGATTTGAACAAGGGTCTGGATTTAGGTTTGCATTCGGAGTGAGTAGGGAAGGGAGGTCGGGATTTGCGTTTGAAGTGAGAGGGGAAAATAGGGGAAAGGAGATCGGGATTTGCATTCGAAGTGAGAAGGGAAAGGAGGCCGGGGGGTGTCGGGATTTAAGTAGGTAGTGTTTGGGTTTGCTTTCAAAGTGAGGGGAAAGAAGAAGTTAGCTGTGGAGAGAAAGAAAGAAGTGGTTTGATCCAAACAGTTACATATGGTCACATTAACATCTTCTTGTCTGAAAATCATAGTTGAAATTGAAGGGCACAAATATTTAAGTGCAATGGGGAACTAATGTTTCATCCACTATTTTGTACATGTACAAAAAGCAACGAGGAATGCAACTAACTACGTACTATTTTGAGTCTATTCCACAGAAACATGATAGTAACTTTTATTACGACTAAGGAATTATAAATATTCACGATTTAATGAATTCCAAATTATGCATATGCTATAATATTTGTGCAAATATTCTTTTGTCAATATAAACTATCAAATGGAAAACCAAAGAAACAAAAAAAAGACCCAAACAAAAACCCTAGCTCTACAACCCTACGGGCGGCGGCAGCTGCTGTCCTCTGCTCCGCCCCCCTCCCCCCCTCCCCCCCTCGGCAACTCCCCCCTTTCCCCATCGTGGTGACGAAATTGGAGAAGATGCACCGCTGTGCGCGCCCCCTTTCGACGCTACCGTGTTTCGAGCGCCCTTTTTCGACGATCTCCTGTTCGCACCACCTAGCCGGTCGGTGGGGACGATGCTTTCGCGCCACCTGTTCGAGCTATGGCGCTTGCCTCCCCAGCCTGCAGACCTAGTCACGACTCCCACAGGGGGGAGCTCGCGCTACCTAAGGCTCGGAGTTGGCGAGCTCGTCGTGACGCCGCCAGGGGACCTATTCGCGACGCCGCTAGGCGACGAACCCACCCTCACGTCGTGGGGTGCGCCCCCCCCCCCCAACATCAACAGAAGGGGTGCTCCTCTCCCGTCGAAACCCCTTCCCCTCTTCTTCCCGTCGAGATTCTAGATCGACCAGTCGCCGCTTTGGGTTAGTGCGGCGCCTACAGCGTCTTCCCGTTGCCGACCCAGATAGAGGAGGTCGTCGCGCCTTTTAGCGAGCCACCGTCGATGCGCCTCCTCCGCCAGAGTAGAACCCCTACGACGCCGTTTCGCGGAGCCAGATCTGCTCCTCCCCGGCAACAGAGCTCCATGGAAACCTCCACCGACGATGGAGTGTCCGGCCTTCGCATCGACAGAGCCCATGTCTGCAATGATCCCGCCGCCCCTCGAAGCCGAGTTCCATCGATTCTGCCGCTCCTCGAAGTTGCCAAGCGCCAAGGAAGAAGCTATCGGTTGGAAAAGCAAGATCCCATGGTGGGGAACTCGCGACTTTGCTGCCCTTCAGTTCCCTTCACATCGTCATCGGGTGGGGCGCCAATATCGCCATAATAGATGCCTCCGGCCGTTTTCTTCGCCACCACCACCATGTCCACGCTCTTGGGGCCTAGCACGGTGATCTGCAGCCATGATTTGGGCTTGCAGTGTTGGTGTAGTCGGTGAAGTAGTCGGAGTTTGTGAGGATGGTAGAGACAAAGAAAGATGATCTAGTGGGGCAGGGGCTGCACTCAGTTTGTTTCACCTATGACCACAGTCGACGGGTCACCACCACCACTACGCCTTCAGAATGAAAGCTGACGCCCAACGCCACCGCCCATGTGACGAGAGGAGAAGGTGATACTTCAATCAGCTGGGTCTTATTTTGGTTTTCTGTTTGAGAGAGACAGTGAGAGAGTGGGTGAGTGAAGATGTTGCTCCTCACTACTCTTTGTTGGTGTTGGACTGTATTTGTGAGAAATCACTGGAGAGAGCAAGGGCATGAGAGAGGTGAAGGTATCCTCTCCACGGCTCTCTCCTTGACTGCGGTTTTTGGGTGAGGGTGTGATAATTGCAAGATTGATAGATGATTGGAGGTGTAGGGTGTGCTTGGCAGTTGTCAAACTACGACCGTGGGGCTTGGGCCCAAAGATGGGGTCCCCCCAGCGAGTTGAGTATTCTCGGCGGTTATCAAAACTCGGCCTGCGGGGCTTGGGCCAAAGAGGGGGTCCCCCCAGCGAGGAGAAGGTAGGGCGCGGCAGATGATAAAATCCTGCCAGACTAGCTTCAAGTAGGTGTGCATGTGCCGCGGAGGCCGTGTACGAAGCTAAACAGATGTATATTCAATTTTGCTGGTCCGAGCTTATTTGTCGGCCCACCCTCCAGGGTTGTTAGAGGGATTTGTTGTATGTACGGGTCATGTTGCTTCATGTATGTTCTGTTTCCCGTCTGTAGGTTATTTCGGCTAAGTACTCTGAGTTTGTATCGTTAATTTCGCATTAATGAAACAGGGTGGCCATATTCCATCTTTTCCTCAAATATATATATATATATATATATATATATATATATATATATATATATATATATATATATATATATATAAACTATCAAATGCTTTACCTTTTAGAGTGTTGGAAGAAATTGAGCAAATAAATATTTTATTCATTAACAAGTAAACTTTGACACATAAATAAATAATATTAATTGCAATAAAATAAATTGAGTTTAGAAAGAGCTTGCCGGCCTTAAGAGAATATCATGGCACTCTCTTCCCTAAAAGATAGACCACTATTCCACGTGCGATCAACCAAGGGCAGTCTACAACTTAGCGGTAATAAACTCTCAGACTACCGGCGAACTCCACGTGTACAGACGGGTGGAAGGAGATCCCGATTAGTATCAAATGCTCAACTCGGCTTAAGGACATCATATAAAATAGTAGTTTTGTGGGAGAAAGAGTTGAAAGGTTAATTGAGAAAGATTAAACAATGGCGAGGACCCTTCCTCTTCAATCCTTTTTTCTGCTGATCATGAAGGATGTATATACAATGATTCCAACAAGAACTCACAAAATAAAGGTAATTAATTATCATAATGAACAGTACATAATCATCATAATTGTGAGTAATAAAGTCTATAAAGGCCAATTTGACCAGGAGAATAAAGAGTTTGACTTGGTCAAAATAATTAATAACAATAATAAAATAAATTAATTTAGAAATTTTATTTTTTATTAAATATTTTCATACAAAAACATGAATAAAAGTAGTTGACTGAGGGGCAACAGTAAACTATTCAATTTGAAAGCCAACCCTTAAAGACAATCGACTGTTAAGTTGGACATTCTTGGCCAGGTCGGGCCAATGCAAAACCCTAACCCGCCGAACTTTTAATGGGCCTAATTTAAGGCCTACTCTCCTAATTCACGAGTGGGTTCATAGCCACTAGGGGAACTAACTCGATAGCTCTTTCTTATACCAGATCAGCTCATCAACTAGATGTATTTCTTTCCCTTGTGATCCTGTCTAGGGATCACTCAGGTAAGGACTACAACAATCAACAAAAAACTATCGTTACACTGATTCAGGTCATGCTGTCACGCCCCACTTCCCAAAATACGAAATACGGGTACGTAACGTAGGCCCAGCGAATGATGTAAACACCATCCATAAGCTGTACCAGACTAACTCAAAAATATGCAACAACAAACATAACCACGCAAGGAAAATATAATCACATGAATCAAGATAACTTCAATAATAAATGAAATAATCCAACAATAATAATATCCAACACAAAAATCCAACATCTGGGAAAAACAAACTCCGGGAGCATAAGCCCAAAACAAAGTACAAGTCATAACAATGTTCAAAACAATAAACTAGCAAGAAAGTAAATTAAACAGGGAAAATCAGCTCCATCTTTAAAATCGTTGCTCACCAATACCTTTAGGGATAGATCGTTCAGTACCTGTAAATACTTGATTTAAAAAGAAAGAAAAGAGTGTCCTTAGAGCAAGTCGTGGACAGCAAGTAGAGGAAAACAAAGGATAAAGGAAACATGTATATCAAAGGAAAGGACATGATCAAAGTCAAATAGCAAAGCAAAGAGCAGGCAATAGTATCAAAGGTCTATGTTTAATCAGTTATATGCAGGATCAAGCATGAGGTGATAAATGTAGGTTATTAATCATTTTATTAATTTATCTAGTGCACGTACTACTGCATCCCATACTACAGATTCGGCACAAGCACACAGTGAACGTTTTAGACTGATGGTGAATTCAAGGTTAGTGTACTCGGCCCAGTAATCAGGATTCAATGTTCTGTGTCAGTGTTTATCAGGCAGGGCTTTTATGGCCATACAGTACAAGTCAGTACAGTAGGGCCCGACCGAGTACAGTTTTCGATTGTCCACTACCAAGTCATCCCTTAATACCCCAACTTGTTATCATTTTATTTCATCCTATGTGAGCATGAAAGAAGGTATCAATGTTGTATGTTACTAAGTGTGACTAATTCTATACATTACAGATAAAGCACGAAGCAAACAAGTCAATTACATACAATTTACATAATCAGGACAGCATGACCTTGCTGTACTAAAACATGGATTACTGCTACTAAAAAATAGCAAATCTAGGTCTGTTGGAAGTTCTAGAAACTAGACTTCCACCCAGTTCCAGCGAATATATATAAGGCACATAAAAAATACAGAAGCTAAGGTGAAAACTCTATTCTATTTAGATTTTATGTTCAGGCAGCATGATGTAATCTGTGTTCCCCTATTTGTTTTGGGTCAGAAAACTCATCAAATAAATTTATAAAAATTCTGGGTGATTCCTACACATGTCTAGGTTCAGTCTAATTTATTTTAGATTTTTATTTTACTGTTAGCATGGTTAAATAAATTGTAGAACAGAAAGATACGCATGCATTTATGAATCTGAAAGTTCTGATACAACTATACTAAAATGATGATATCTAACAGATTACACATCGAAATTCAAATCTGCGAAAAGGGTAGTAATCTAGACATCTAAGGCTAAATTTAATGTTCAGAAAGGTCTTTCAAAATATTGCAGAAACATGGTTGAAAATCTAATTCAAAATGGAACACACAGCAGTCCAGAATTTATTTTGACATGGATAGACTATAATTGAACTATGCAATCATATTTTTTATGCAAATTAATGATCCAACTGTCAATAGATGTTTAACACGCAAGGTTTCAGTTTCTTAGATGTAATATCATAGGCATGGTAATAAATCAAATTCAGTCTAACAGGTTCAATACATCAAACAAGTCTATAGCATGGATCTGGTTATTTTCATGTAATTGTGCATATGCAAGATACAACATGGACTAGGTTTTAGATCAAAGAGAGTGGCACGATGTTAAAAATATCTCGGGTTAGCTCGTGTAAACCCTCAATAGACTTAACGGAATTGTCAATAACAGCATGATAATGAAAGGGACTGGATCTACTTGTAGAGATCAAACAAACTTGAACAAAACAAAATATTTTCAAGGAGAGACTTGCGTGTTAAATTGCAGATTCGAATAATATAGAATAACGGGATGAGAATCCCGGGCGACGATCCACAAGAACACGGCGAGACACGTGCAAAACACCAAACGGCGAAACTCCAAAACAGCAACCAAACAGAAAGAGTAACCCACACCGGATCGGGAGCAAAACATCAAACAGCAACCCCGGATCCACTGTGCCCAGAACATCGAACACCGAAACGGACCAATCACACTTCATCTCCTTCTTCCCTTCGACAGAGATAGAGAGAGAGAGCTAGGGACGACGGCAACGACACCACGCAAGGCGGCGGCACTGACGACGGCGGTGTTGCGGTCAGGAAGCGACACAACGACGACTTCGACGGCGGCATTGTTTTCGCTCGAAAACAGGGGAAAAGACGTTGGGGTGCGCTCGGGACTTGGACGACGATGAAGATGCTAGGGGATCTGCGGTGGATGAAGCGGGGTGCATGAAGGGGACCATGGTGGCAATGGCAAGGATGGGGGTTTGGCGATGGAGCAAAGGTGGTTTGGTGAGATGGGTTTGGGCGGTGGATGAAGAAGACGGGGAAGATGATCGGAGGGCGATGATGGAATGGTGATGAGGACGATGGTGGATGAGGAAGGTGGTCGGAAGGTGGCGAGGTGGTCGGCTAGGCGATGGGTTTCGGTTTTGGTTAGGTGAAAACGAAATAGAGAGGGAGATAACGGTCGGGGAGAGAGAACGGAAGAGGAGAGAGAGATAAGAATATAAAATTAGGGTTTAATGATTGGGGTATTTATAGGAGATTAGAAACTGGGGTTTTGGGTTGTGGTTTTGGCTCCAAAAAGAGACGAACAAGCATAGAACAATGAGATGAACATAAAGGGGAACAAATCAAACTCAAAATAGGAAGAGCGAAATTTTCGCGATGAACCAAGAATAACAAAATCTCAACCAAAAGAGCACAGAACGAACAAGAGAAAAATAAAGAGCACAAGAAAAGCAAGAATATAATATAATAAAAGAATTCAGATACAACAATCAAGGAAAGAAATAAAAAAACAATAAAATTGAAAATAGGGGTTACACATGCACTCACTTGTCTTCAGCTCGTGATCCTTTATAGGGATCATTCCCTTCAAGACTACCATAAACAAACAAGCAACTCATAACTCATAACTCAACAACACTTTCTAACACCGAATCAGACCATGAACAAATCATATGTACACTTTCTAAATTTTTTGTGTGACAATTTTTTTTTCATGACTTAAAGAAAAGAAAAAAGAAAAAGAAAAAAATGTACACTTACATGGAATTTGAATTAAGGAGATAGATGATGCTAAAAGAAGATGAAGAAGTATGTTAAGAAGCCTCCCTTTCTTATGCATTTGGGTACTACAAAGAAGGCAACATCTGCACCCAAGAGCATAGATAATAGTCATTCAGTTTCTAATTTTCTGAAAAATTCATTTTCTAAATTATATGAACACTTGACCGAGACTGCCAAAAATATTAGTTGAGCCCAAAGATCAAAACGCTATTGCAAAGATTAGAAACTATGAGAGAGCATTTGTTAGCCCCAGCTCTAGGCCAACAAAATATCTATCATGAGGTTCTGAAAGTTGCATTCTTCTGTTTATGCTTTGTTTGTATCATGTTTGTGTGTATGCTTTTCTTTCCTGATGAAGATTGGATCTTGGAATGTGAGAGAACTTGGAGGGTTTGATAAATGCTCCCTAGTTAAAGATGGATTAAGATGAACAAGAATCTAAGCTAACTAAGCTAAGCAATAAAAGGCTCAGTTCAATTGGGGGAATTCTCATTGGATGGAATGATAATCAATTTGATTTCAATTACTCTGCAATTAACATCTTTTTTGTATCTGTTTCACTGAAATATAGACTCACTGGCAATGAATGTCGTCCATTAGCTCATTCTATGCTCCACATGAAAGAGATGATGGAGAAGTTTGTTGGTAAGAAATTATTACTAGAAGACCCTTTCTCAATCCTAGTTGGATTCTTTTCGGAGATTTTAACATAACCATGTCTGATGAGGAGAGAATATGGGGTAGAGGCTCTCTAAGAGGGATGACTATCTTTAGAGGCTTAATTTATTCATTGCAGTTGTAACACCCCAAATTCCAAACACAGGAAATTTGTGACGCATCCAGAATCTTTTACTTCAACTTAGCATAAACACAGTACACATTATAGGGAAAATTTAAAACTTCCATTACAACATCGTTCATTAGAAATATCAGTTTATTTCACACAATAAATTACAACTTGTTATAATATTCAAGCTTCAGTCTTTCACTATAATCCACGCCAAACTCAAGTACATGCCACTCATTGACAAGAGTCCTGCAAAACTTTCAAACTGTGGGCAAGTCAGTTGAATACAACCGACACAATGCTAGCAACAATAGCGATCTTTTAATTTTAAACAACCAACAAATTTGGTGCAAAAAAAATGCGGAAAGTAAATCTATTCTAAGTGTAGCAGTGTATGCCATCATCCTGATGTCTAATGCACAAACAAAAATGCACACAATGCTCTTTCTAATGCGCGCTTGTTCAGAAGTCTATGTCGCTCATACAACATAGGTTCCGAGGGTAAGCCCCTAACATTCCTCCTCATTATAGGGTTCGATTCCTCGCTATACAATCCAAACTCGATGATTTGTACTCCAATGCGTAATCATGTGCAAATCGCACCCTTAGGATATTGGACCTTATTGGCCTACTCATAGCCCACCACCCATGGATTTACCGGGCATATCCTCAGTCTCGAACATTCCTAGGAACCGCAGCTCTTTATAGGACAAGTTCGTTAAGCCCAGCAAGTCAATCACCCGTAACTATGGATCAGGCCTACCCCTAGCCCACCACCCGTGGATTTATCGGGCGTATCCTCAATCCTGAACATTCTTAGGAACCACAACTTTTTACCAGACATGTTCGTTATTATTTCCGTCATAACTCCGTTATAGTGCTTGTCTTTACAAAAATAAGCAAACATCGCCTAGAGCTAGCGTCACCCTACTGGTCTTAACTAGGAATGCTCTCGAATAAGAATATATCCGATTTGATCCGAATTTGAATCTGAATTTTTTGCTGATATGGATATGAAAATTCTGTGTCCAGGCAGATACATGTACGGATTCGGATATCCAAATTCAAAAAAAATCGAATAGGATATGGATATGGATATGGATATGGATATCTCTAAAAAAGCAGATTTAGATACAGATATCTTCTTAATTTAATATATATTTATTCAATAACTATATATAGTTATATACTAAAAAATACTCCCACCCTAATATTCTAAGTTCTAAATTTAAATATTATTCGTCCTATTTCCTAAACAGCAAACCCAACCCCCTTTTCCCCATTCTTCGAAGCCCGTCGAAGTTCGATCTCCTCGCCGTCGATTACTCTGACCAACTATGAGATATCCGGCCAACCTCCTTTCTAAACTTCTCCTTTAAACTTCAACAAAACAAAAACCTTCTCCTCCACCCATCCCCATTGACTTGCGGCTGCCCAAATCCCAAATAAGAAACCCTATTTTCTAAATCGAAAAAACCCAAACCCGGTTACTGTTTCTCCGTCTCCAACCTCCTAACTGTAGAAATCTCTGACCAACCTCCTCTTTAACCTTCTCCTCCACCCATCCCCATCGACTTACAGCTGCCCCAAATCCCAAATAAGAAACCTGAACCCAGTTACTGTTTCTCTGTCTCCAACCTCTTCGTCGTCGAGACGCCATCGTCTACATCGACTTGCAGCTGTACCAACCTTATCTTCCTGGGAACCCTTCTGCAATTGATGGTACCATACAGGTTGATTTCTAATTTCTGGACTTGATAGTTATTTATAGCTGTATTATTTTTTGTCTCATAAATTATTTTGTTTCCATCCTACACTTGGCCCTGATGGAAAGAAAAAAAGAGCCTAAGAGGAATGTGCTTCTTGCTTCCATATAGAATATGCAATATGTTGTAACAGTTGATGTGATTCACACATAAAGAGTATTTCTTGTTTTCCTAGTTCCACTTTGTTTCATGCTCCCAAGTGCTGCTGAATGTTAAATCCTGCCATTTTAACATGCAGGTTTTTTCAGCATTTAGTACTATGCAGAAAATTGCAATTTTTTAGAAGAATGGTGGTGTGCAAGCCTTAGCTCAGTATCCTGATAAGCAAGTGCAGTGTTTTAAGTTATATTTCTCCCATTCTTTTCTAAAATCTGCACATGTATATGCCTATTTTCAAAGACATTTTCTGTCTCTGCTTTATAGTCATTATAGATTTGAGTTGTACTATCATAATTTGCTTACGCTTTGATTGTATGTTAGATTTCATTCATACTGTATTCCTCAACTTGCACTACCTTTTCTTCATTTCTTAACAACGTTGAAGTGCAAGGTGAAGAGAAATAAATTGAAATCTAATGGTGAAACCATCGAGTATAGATGTCTTGTCCGTGCTACTGATGAGAAGAAGATGGGAAGAAGATAGTTTCCACTTCAGTATGTTCATATTTAACTAAGGTTACAATTTAATTTACTTTATTTTGTTCTTACAATTTATGTGGTTTGTATAGAAATAATTCATACGGCTTCAATTTTCAATATGTGAATACAGTATAAGAAAGGTCTATCAAAATATGAAGATGAATTAGGTTGATACATTTACTTAAGTTTTTAGTTGTGTCATATTAAGCACATTAATTCCTCTGGATGTATGTCACTGGGCATTTTATAGATGATACAAAATATATAATTTTGCAATCTATTATCGGATGCTATATATAGAAACTAGTTTATATCAAATGATTAATCATAGTAGCTAAGGAAATATTAGATATGAAAATTGATGCCCATAATTTAGTGATATACATATCTATGAACTAGTTAAGGAAAGAAAATATAGAAAAACTATATGTTTGATATTCGAATTCATATCCGTTATCTGGTAGACCATATCTGATTCATATCCGTATCCGAAATTTGAGGAGAAGAATATAATTTTTTTCCCGAGTCATATCTGTATCTGTATCCGAATTCGTCTTTGGAATGCAGATACGGTTAGTATAGTCAATTTCTGATCCATATCCGATCCGAAAGCATCATTAGTCTTAACTCAACAATCACTACGAATACTAGCCCAACTAGGCTAATCCCCACATCTATTTATAACAACTTGCCAGTATCCTTGGTCTTGCTCAGCCTCTAGAAATCCACACAACTAGGAAATCACATTGATTCACATTCTAGGGTGTTCTATGTTGACCCTAATTAAAAGTAATCGTAAAATTTTAGGAGTTATTCACTACTCTAAAATTCTAGGTCAAAACACAATTTAATCTAGATTCATTTACATCTCTAGTCTATCTTTCAGTTATTACACAACTTGTAAATCTTGCACAATCTTGGTCTAACACCCCATTAATTCACCTCTAAAACTCGATCTATTTCCAAATAATAATAGTTTCTATTATTAGAATTTATTTAATCAACAACTCATGTTCACCATTTATTAAAATTAAATGAGCTAGTATACAACTAGTTATAATTTGATTAAATTAATCATTCTTAACTAAAATCTAGGTCTAACCCATCAACTATTAAAATTAGAAAGCGAGCTAGACTATAATTAGATCTAGGTTGAATAATCAAAACATGCATTCGTTTCCAAAGTCTTGCTTGCATTAGCAGTAGGCATGTGTTTGTTGTGCGCGATACAAACTAATCAATAACCAAACCAATGCGGAATACAAAGAGAGAACCAGCGAGAAAACACAAAAACAAACCAACACAAAAGGACACACAGATTTAATGTGGTTCGGCAAAATACATGCCTACATCCACGGGGCGGTTGGGGTTTCTTCTTCTTCAAATTATCACCAATGGGCGAAAACAAACCCTTACAAATAATGACGGCTGCAAAACCGAAATAGGGATCTCTAATTTTCGTCACCGATTACAAAACCCTAACAAGTGTATTTATAGGGAAACTATTGGGCCTTTTCGAATTGGGCCTGATCTAGTTCAAAATCCCGTCGACAGTCGACTGGTCGACTTACCAGTCGACTGGCAATCCTTCTGGCAGTCGACCGATCAGTCGCCTGATCCTCTGCTGCTGCTTGTATCTTTAGCCTTCGAAAACTCTCTGGACAGTCGCCTGATCCTTCTATCAGTCGCCTGATACTGTAACTTTCATTTGCTGCAGATACTCCAAAACAATCTGAACCAGAATCGAGCCATTATCCTACAATCTCCACCTTGGCGAGATCTTCCACCAAGTATCCAACAATCTCCACCTTGGCAAGATCTTCCAAGTAGCCCAAGCAATCTCCACAAATACTCCAAATGCTCATCATCAAATGTAACAGCAAATCCAAACTCCACCTTAGTATGATATCACATACTAGGCGAACAAATAGCGAAGCACCATTCCAACCCCCCATTCCAAATCATCAAACATGCAAAATATTAGCCAGGTTCATGCAATGCTTGAACTTGGCTGCTCCAACAACTTTGGTCAACATATCAGCAGGATTATCAGCTGTCCCAATCTTCACCAAGTGAATATCACCATCCTTTATCAAATCACGCACAAAATGATAACGGACATCAATATGTTTGGTCCTCGAATGATGAACTTGGTTCTTCGCTAAATGAATAGCACTCTGACTGTCACAGTGTACCTCCACCTTCTCCCGATGAATTCCCAAGCTCTTCAAAAGTCCATGTATCCAAATGGCTTCCTTCATGGCCTCAACAACTGCCATGTATTCAGCCTCAGTAGTAGACAACGCTACAGTGGACTGCAAATTTGACCTCCAACTTATAGGTGCTCTAGCCATAGTAAACAAATAGCCTGTAGTAGACCGCCTCTTATCTAGATCACCTGCATAGTCAGAATCAACATATCCAACCAATAACCTACTAATATTGTCATCCCTTTCAAATTTCAAACCCACATCTGTGGTGCCACTTATGTACCTTAGAATCCATTTAGCTGCTTGCCAATGCTCTTTGCCTGGATCATGCATATATCGACTAACCATACTCACCGCCTGAGAGATGTCTGGTCGAGTACAAACCATAGCATACATCAAACTGCCAACCACACTAGTGTAAGGTACATTGGCCATATACTGTCTCTCTTCATCTGTACTTGGAGACTGAGAAGCACTAATTCTGAAATGACTGGCTAAGGGTGTACTGACTGGCTTAGTTTTCTCATCTATACCAAACCGTTTCAGCACCTTCAAAAGATATTGCTTCTGTGTCAAACTCACTGTGCCCTTTGCCCTGTCTCTAGCTATCTCCATCCCAAGTATCTTCTTGGCTTCACCAAGATCCTTCATCTCGAATTCAGAACTCAACTGATTCTTCAAATTTTGAATCTCCTTAGCATTTTTAGAGGCAATCAACATGTCATCCACATATAATAACAGATATATGAAAGAGCCATCCTGCAACTTCCTGAAGTAAACACAATGATCAAACTCACTTCTGGAATATCTCTGCACCTTCATAAACTGATCAAACCTCAAATACCACTGCCTTGGAGATTGCTTCAAACCATAGAGAGACTTCTTCAACCTGCAAACACAATTTTCCTTCTCAGCTGTCTTGAACCCATCTGGCTGCAACATATAAATTTCTTCATCTAGATCCCCATGTAAGAACGCAGTCTTCACATCCATCTGTGTCAACTCAAGGTCAAACTGTGCTACCAATGCCAACAAAATCCGAATAGAAGGATGCTTCACAACTGGAGAGAACACTTCATTATAGTCAATTCCTTCCTGTTGAGCATACCCCTTTGCAACTAGTCTTGCCTTGAACCGAACACTGCCTTTTGGACCTTCTTTCTTCGTATACACCCACTTGCAACCGATTGCTTTCTTCCCCTTTGGTAGTTGCACTAGATCCCAAGTCTTATTCTTATGAAGAGAGTTCATCTCTTCACCCATAGCAACTTTCCAATCTGCATTTTCTGAACTTCTAGTGGCTTCTTTGAAGTTGGAGGGAACTTCATCATCCACAATGGGAAGAGCAAATGCAACTGTATCTGTAAAACGAGACGGTCGTTTGATATCTCTTCTTTGCCTTCTTACTGCAATTGATTCTTCCTGCTGGATAGGAGCTTCTTCATCATTCTCAGTATCACCCACATCATCTTCATCTTGGACAGGAACAGGATTTTCAACTGACAAGTTTTCTAACTCCACCTGTTGGAAAACTCTCCTACCAGTCGACTGGTTATTGCCACCAGTCGACTGTCCCGAGCTCCCACAATTCTGCTGTTCTGGACCACCAGTCGACTGCTCCTGTTCATCAGTCGACTGTCCCGAACTTCTTCTACTCACCTGTTGAAGAACTGTCCCACTCTTCTGCTGCTCACCAGTCGACTGTCCTATACCACCAGTCGACTGTCCCGAGCTGATCATGCTGGTCTCATCAAAAGTGACATCTCTGCTGATTACTAACTTCTTCTGTTCTGGACACCACAACCTGTAACCTTTGACACCAGTACTAAAACCAACAAATATAGCCTTCTTGGCTCTTGCATCAAGTTTAGTTTCAGTTACATGAAAATAAGCAGGACAACCAAATATATGCAAAAAACTATAATCAGATGCAGGTTTACCACTCCATACCTCAATAGGCGTCTTGCCTTCAAGTGCTGCTGATGGTAAACGGTTGACGATGTGGCTTGCATATATAACAGCTTCTGCCCAAAATGTCTTCTTCAACCCAGACTGTGCTAACATACATCTCACCTTCTCAAGTAAGGTTCTGTTCATCCTTTCTGCAACCCCATTTTGCTGTGGAGTCTTCCTAACTGTGAAGTGCCTCTGGATCCCTTCATCTTCACACAATTTCAGAAACGGATCGTTCTTGTATTCCCCTCCATTATCTGACCTCAGAACCTTAATCTTCCTACCAGTCTGATTTTCAACTTTCTTCTTCCAACTTGTGAACAATGTCAAAACTTCATCTTTGTGCTTCATGGTATATACCCAAACTCGTCTGGAGTAATCATCAACAAAAGTAACAAACCAGTGTCTACCACTCATAGAAGGTGTCTGAGTAGGGCCCCAAACATCTGTGTGCACATAATCGAGGATACCCTTTGTCTGATGTACAGCTGTACCAAATTTCACCCTAGTTTGCTTACCCAAAACACAATGTTCACAAAATTCCAACTTGCACCCTTTAGCATCTTTAAGCAACCCTTGCTTCACAAGCCCCTGCAAGGCCTTTTCTCCTGCATGCCCGAGTCGCATATGCCACAACCTGGTAGAGTCGGGAACAAACTGTTTAGGCCTCTCAGTTACACTGGCAGCCTGACCCAAATATGTTTTTCCCTGCAAGAAAAACAAGTTCCTCTTTCTTTGCCCTTTCATCACCACGAGTGATCCGCTAGTCACCTTCAGAATGCCACCTTCACTAGCAAATTTCAATCCACTGGCCTCCAAAGCACCAAGTAAAATCAAATTCTTTTTCAAATCTGGAACATACCATACATCTGAAAGCTCTCTAATAAGACCATCGTGCATTAGCAATTCAATCTTCCCGATTCCTACCTTCTTACAAGGTGCATCATTTCCCATCAAAACTACACCACCATCCATATACTCCAAAGAAGTAAACCACTCCTTTTTCCAAGACATATGATAGGAGGCTGCTGTATCAAGAAACCATACTTCTTGATAAAGTGAGGGACTAGAAGCAAGTGCAAAAGAAAAATCCTCGCCACTTTCTAAATTATCAACAGTCACATTTGCAGTCGAATTTCCCTTATTTCGTAGCTTTGGACAATCCTTTTTCCAATGCCCCTTTTCATGACAGAAAGCACATTCATCTTTGGCCGGTATTTTCCTGTCCTTCGAAACTCCTCTCGATTTGGAACGAGATTTGTTTCCCTTTTTTCCAGATTTGGACTCAGATCTGGTCTCAGTCCTGCCCCTTACAATTAAAGCTTCAGAAGTTTCTCTATCAACCATTTTATCCCTTCTCCTAGTTTCATTATTCAACAAAGCATTTGCAACATCTTCATATTTCACAGTATCTTTTCCATATAATAAAGTAGTTGCTAAATGATCATAACTTTCAGGTAATGAATTCAACAGAATTAGGGCTTTATCCTCATCCTTAATTTGCTCATCCAAATTTAACAAATCAGCCAACAATTTATTAAATGATTCAACATGAGCATTCATAGACATACCTTCCGTATAGGTGAAGCGAAAAAGTCTCTTCTTCAAATACAGCCTATTCTCCAAACTTTTCCTCATGTATTTGTCTTCGAGCTTCTTCCACAACACCGCAGCAATGGTATCCCTCATCAAATCGTACTTCTGAGCCTTCTCAATAAAGAGCCGAATAGTCCCACACGCAACTCTATTCAACTTCTTCCAATCTACTTCGGACATATCCTTAGGTTTTTCAACTTCCAAAGCAACATCTTGTTCTTGTTGAACAAGAACATCCAAAACCTCACATTGCCACATCCCGAAATTGTTTGTCCCATCAAATTTTTCAACTTCAAATTTTGCGTTGTGAATCGTTGTTCTTAATGAACTTGATCCCACAACCTCCTTGGTTGCATCTGCATCACCCGCCATCTCCTTCTAGGTCGAACCAACAGCTCTGATACCACTTGTTGTGCGCGATACAAACTAATCAATAACCAAACCAATGCGGAATACAAAGAGAGAACCAGCGAGAAAACACAAAAACAAACCAACACAAAAGGACACACAGATTTAATGTGGTTCGGCAAAATACATGCCTACATCCACGGGGCGGTTGGGGTTTCTTCTTCTTCAAATTATCACCAATGGGCGAAAACAAATCCTTACAAATAATGACTGCTGCAAAACCGAAATAGGGATCTCTAATTTTCGTCACCGATTACAAAACCCTAACAAGTGTATTTATAGGGAAACTATTGGGCCTTTTCGAATTGGGCCTGATCTAGTTCAAAATCCCGTCGACAGTCGACTGGTCGACTTACCAGTCGACTAGCAATCCTTCTGGAAGTCGACCGATCAGTCGCCTGATCCTCTGCTGCTGCTTGTATCTTTAGCCTTCGAAAACTCTCTGGACAGTCGCCTGATCCTTCTATCAGTTGCCTGATACTGTAACTTTCATTTGCTGCAGATACTCCAAAACAATCTGAACCAGAATTGAGCCATTATCCTACATGGTGCATCTAGCTGCAGGATCATGGTATACAACAACACTATAACCCGAATCCATTAACCCCATAGTTGCCACATCACTTTTCTCTTTTGCATAAAATTATGGTTGTGATTATTAGCTTGGAGATTGCTGTTATTATCAGTATTGCATCAGTTGAAGTACTGACGTTCCCCACCTTGTAGGTATCCAGAGCCGATTTACGGGTACAGCAGAGCTCGAGTTGGTCCAAGCTTCCAAGGGATACATTCAAGTGTTATTATGCTGTTGTAAATCTTGTAATTTTTTTTGGATATTGTAACACTTGTAAATGTAACATTTATATGGAATAAAAGTTTTAATTTTCCTATACTTTTCTATGATTGTGGCTAATTTGAAGTTCGACCACTGGAGTAGGGTCTCAGATTTCCAGTATGGGGATTTGGGGCGCTACACATAGTCTACAAAGCATTGGAAAATAGTAGAAACACCCACTTCTTTTGATGAATCCCGAGCAATTTAGACTCCTAGAAAATAATCTCCAATCTCCCTCCACAAAATCCGAGCTCCAAGGAAAGCCAACAACAAAGATTCTGAAAGTGCAACAAATGAAAATTTTTCTTTTCTTAAGCATGGCCAGGATGGAGCTACTTTACAAGGGAGAAAGTGTGGGGCCTTATCATTATCTTAACTACCCATAACTCCTTCTTGGTCTCTCCACTAGTCCAATACTTTAATTCAATTCAATTTCCCTCTCCATTTAAAATATGTTTACATTATTACAAAAGTAACATCATTTATTAGTTAAAATGGGTTAAATTAACCATAATATGGATTATTACAAATCCAACCTCCCATATGTTTAAATTAAGCAATAATAAAATTTAACATACTTACTTCATTAATCTTATATATTAAAAATATGCGGTCATTACGTGCAATGCATGTAAAAATAAAATATTAAAATATTTGATTTGAAATTTAAATAGAAGATAAAAAAAATAAACTCAAATACATAATTGAATTCGAGAGAATGAAAAATGTTCATAGCAATCAAAATACAAAATACGTACAAAATGTTTATATTAAAAATGTTACGGATATTACACGAAACGGTAAAAATTACATGTGCGTAACACACGTGGGAAAAAATTGTCATAAATCAATTTTGTGGGGTGTTACACTCTTCCTCCCTTAGAATAGTTCTGTCATCAAAACTTACTAGGGTAAAAGTTATATCTTGAATACACCCTGTAAGGGTTTGAAAAAAAAAAATTATTATACGAATACATAATGTAGAAAACAATATAGACTTAACATAAGATAGATATAGAATAAAGGAAATACGAGTGCCAAGTAAGATATAATAAGCGTACAAAGCAAGAGAGATTAACAAGGGCCAAAAACACGGAAGTATCAAACAAATTAGAAAAATGAGTATAACAAAAGAAATCTGATAGTGAAACATAATGTCGATTTGAAGAAAAAAATTATACAAAATGATAATATGCTAAGTATTAGACAATATAGTAGAATATAAATTAAGTAATCGATTGTGGAAGAAATTGAAAAACAAAGTAAATTACAAAGGGTAAAGGAAAGCATAGTAAAATAGATGCTTTAATAAATTATTAATAAGCTTAGTAAACAAAATTAATGAAAGTAATAAGAAGAAGAACGAAAAATATACTTGAAGAAAAATAAAGATCATAGTGAGAAAGTAATATAGACACAAAGGTAAGAAAAAAAATAGTTAAAAAAATGTAGGGATTTCCGACTAAAGTGGTAATTAAAAGAGTTAAGAAGAAAGATAGTTAGAATTAATGTGAAATTGACATAGTTAAAATACAAAGTAAACCTACAAAGTATAAAAATAAAAATAGAAAGCTTAGCTTAATAGAATATAATAAAAATTTAAAACAATTTAGGTAAGGGAGAACAAAAGACTAGAAAGAATAGAAGAACTGAAATACTATAGATAAATTGTGATGTAGTAGAAAAATTTGAAAATAAATAAGAGCGTAAATGAATATTAGATAGCTTTAAAAAATTAACTATGATAAGAAGAGCAGCATTATGATAAACAAATAAATAGTAAAAACAAAAATAAAATTATCGAAATATAATGGAAACTAATAAATAGTTGAGACGATCATAATAATTGAAAAGTGGTTAGCAGTAGCTAATAAGAATTTGAAAATTTCAAGGAATGAAAAATTAACTAAAAGAAAACGTGAAGAATAGAGTGATTAAAATCGTAAACTAAACTAGTATTATATATTGCGAGATAAAAACAAAGTAGCAATTTAAAAAAAGACTGTTGGATAAAAATCTGAAAAATATATGAGTGTCAAATTTTTTTAGTAAAAAGAATAAACAATCTAATATAAGTAAAATAGTAAAAATTATAATGATGTGTATAAAAATAATATCATTAAATTTTCATTTGTAAAAGTTACATAATAATTTTATAGAATAGTGATTAGTATATATCAAATATTTATAAGTTGTCAGGTATAGCACGGAAATCAATATATAATATTTTATACGTAAATATGTGTAAAGATATTTGATAAAACAAGCAATACTATGTTATGAAATTTATAAGTAGTTGTAGTAGTAGTAAGGTATAATAATAGTAAAAGAAAAAAAAAATATTTTTTAAGCGTTAAAGATGAATAGTAGTATAAAGAAAAATAGACGAAGAAAACAAAAGTGAAAAATTAGTCTACGTACAAGATACCATAAATGCTACGTTTAAACCAACCACATAACTAGTGATACAAAGGAAAAATATTCGCATACAATATCACATCAATGTATACTGGGAGAGTTTCATGAATGCAAGTTCAATAACTACATCATTGATGACTCAAAACTGACACTCATACGTCTAATGTCCTCCCTAATTTTATTTTCCTTATTATTTTCTTACTACTTATTGAAGTCAGCTCTGATACCACTCTAGAACGCCCCGAATTCCAAGCATAGGTAATAGCACAAACAGGATCTTTATTTCAACGGCATACAAGAATACAAGGAATTAAAAACTTTTTTCATTTTGATGTTATTCTTTACAATATGCAGGGAAAATTTACATAAAAGGAATACAATTTATAACATCAAACATTTTCATTCATGCAATATTCATCGAAATCAAACTCATGCCCACGTCGCTCTCTAATCTGTGTCCTACAAAACTTGAGAACTGCGAGCACGTCAGTTGCATACAACTGACGCAATGCTATTATACAGCGATTCCTCAATTTAACAATCACAAACTTGAATGCAGAAATGAAAAGTGACTATCCTAAATATATCAGTGTATGATATGAACCTAATGACTAATACAAACACTCATACTTACGATGCAACTCTAATGCGCACTTGTTTGGATTCTATGCATCACATACTACAAAGGTCCGAGGGCAAGCCCTTAACGTACTCATTATTACAGGGTTCAATCCCACATTATGAAATCCTACCACGGTAACAAAGACAAGGTTTAGACATCTCACGAGTATCAGTCCCAGCCTCGGAGTACTCCGCCCGACTATACAGAACCTCATCGTGCAAACATCCCACAAGTGTCGCTCTTACCCGAAAATACTGGTGATCGGTCTCCCTTCCGCTCGACTAACCATAATCCCAGAGTACACCGCTCGATTATTCATAGTCCCGGATTTAATTAAGCCTCGTCTCGCTCCGCACAGCAATTACAGTCCTAGACTACACCGCCCGACTGAATCTATAGTCCCGGAATCCACCACCCGACTATAGAGAGACGCCCCGCTCACATTTGCCCAAGCTTAATCACATATCCTTTTCTAGTGCTTGTTCTCAGTTCAATTATAATTTTCTTGATCTAGAGCTAGCTTACCCTGGCGGACTTAAAATGAACTCTCCGAGAACTCAGGCCCATGTTGGCCATTTCTCATATTTTCATTTTTCATAATTTGTTGGTCACTACGGGTCTCGCTCATCTCCTAGAAACCACACATCTCAAATAAGAGATCTCCTAGGTTATTATCAACCTCTATTATAAAAAATTTGTCATTCATTATAAATCATTGATTCTTTTATTCATTCTCTTTTAATTTATCAATCTCAAAACAAATATATAACTTCTTTATCCATAACACTTCAATTTGATAAAATCTTTTCAAATGTCATATGTCTACTTTTCACTTCTTCATTCTGTGATTATCTCTAATTCGTCAGCTAAACAATTTACATAAGCTCCAATTTAAACTCATTTTCAAACAATATAAAGATTCTAAAATAAATCAAGATTAAAAATCATCACGATTTTTAACCAAGTTTAAAATGAAATAACCCCATAAATACTTTTTAAGTAATTCACTCCACAATGTAATTTCTCCACAAAATAATCCGTCAATTAGTATATATAATCTTATCAAAATATTCCATTAATACTCTATATTAATTCTAAACCTTTTCTTTTTCCCAAAGAAAAGGTTTTAAATGAAATAAACATAAAATAATAAAACAAAAAGAAACAATCCGACCACACCAAGGATCGAACTAGACACGCCACCACTCTAATACTCGACAACCAAAATTCCAACTCGCTGTTGGTGTAAAATTGACTCAAAAAATTAGTTATATATTTTTGTCTACTGTTTGGTGAATAAATGAAGTTTTTAAAAAGAATAGAGCCCCCAAGGACTCAAACCCGCAACCAGCCAGAAACCTTTTGCACATGCACAGTGCACTAAACCGCAACCAACAACTTGTAAGTCCAACTGGACTTGTTGTCTACATTCGCACAAAATTTATTTTTGAACCTGAAACTCTCTGTTTCACATCGAAGATTATCATTTAGCCATAATTAAATTTTACAATCATTCTCACAATTTCTACACACTATACTACGATTTCTAATGAATTTTTCCAAAGAAGAACTTATTTAATCTAGAACATTTTGATATAAATTCATGCATGTGTCAATCTACTTGTATTTGATATTAAATTTAACATATAATTCGCATGCATAAATATTTTCATACTGATGGTTCAAATTCATAATAATAAATTGATTCACATGAACAATATTCATTCAATATCTAAAATTTTAGCGAAGACAATCACATAAGACATTACTAAAATTATGAAATCTAATTACCTTTGCACGTATTATCTGGAAGAAAAATTTACTCCTACATCAATTTAGACAAAATCTTCAGAACACTCCTACACATATACATTTCACATATGAATTTAATCATCATCAATATATTTACATCTAAACATGCATAATCTACAAAGCATTGGAAAATAGTAGAAACACCCACTTCTTTTGATGAATCCAGGGCAGTTTAGACTCCTAGAAAATAATCTCCAATCTCCCTCCACAAAATCCGAGCTCCAAGGAAAGCCAAAAACAAAGATTTTGAAAGTGCAAAAAATTAAAATTTTGCTTTTCTTAAGCATGGTCGGGATGGAGATACTTGACAAGGGAAAAAGTGTGGGACATGATCATTATCTTAACTACCCATAACTCCATCTTAGTCTCTCCACTAACCTACTACTTTAATTCAATTCAATTTCCCTCTCAATTTCAAATTTGCTTAATTAAGAATATGTTCACATTATTATAAAAGTAACATCATTTATTTGTTAAAATGGGTCAAATTAACCAAACTATGGATTATTACAAATCCAACCTCCCATATGTTTAAGTTAAGCAATAATAAAATTTAACATACTTACTTGATTAATCTTATATATTAAAAATATGCCGTCATCACGTGCAATGCACGTAAAAATAAAATATTAAAATATTTTACTTGAAATTTAAATAGAAGATCAAAAAAATAAACTCAAATACATAATTGATTTCGAGAGAACAAAAAATGTTCATAGCAATCGAAATAAAAAATACGTAAAAATGTTTATATTAATAATGTTACGGATACTACACGTAACGGTGCAAATTACATGTGCGTAACACACGAGGAGCAAAATTGTCATAACTCAATTTTGCGGGGTGTTACACTCTCCCCCCTTAGAATAGTTCTGTCATCAAAACTTACTAGGGTAACAGTTGTATCTTGAACACACCTTATAAGGATTTGAAATATATATATATATATATATATATATATATATATTATACGAATACATAATGTAGAAAACAATATAGATTTAACATAAGCTAGATATAGAATAAAGGAAATACGAGTGCCAAGTAAGATATACGATGTAATAAGCGTACAAAGCAGGAGAGATTAACAAGGGCCAAAAACACAGAAGTATCAAACAAATTAGAAAAATGAATAGAACAAAAGAAATTTGATAGTGGAAGATAATGTCGATTTGAAAATATTTTTTATTCAAAATGATAATATGTTAAGTATAGACAATAGTAAAATATAAATTAAGTAATCGATTGTGAAAGAAATTGAAAAACAAAGTAAATTGGAAAGGATAAAGAAAAGCATAGTAAACAGATGCTTTAATAAATTATTAATAAGCTTTGTAAACAAAATTAATGAAAGTGATAAGAAGTAGAATGAAAAATATACATTTTTTTAAATAATGAGGATAGAATTGTTAGATTCCAGCCAAATTTTATTAATCAATCTCCTACGAGGGCAACGGAAAGAAATTTACAAGTAGTAAAAATACAGCAAAACAACCGCAGACAGTACAAAGAAACAGACACTAGCAATGGAGGGAATTGCCAAAACATCAATGACACTAGAAGCAGTCAGACGACTACTAACGGCAAGGGCCAGGAGAAGTCGTGCCGAATAGCACCATAGCGACACCACCCATGTGGGAGACGAAGACTACTGAGGACCCGATCTCCAAACTAAGACTCTGGGAAACCAGGAAGGAGCACCGGGGAAGTCCCGCAACAACGAATAGGGAAGCATCGTTACTCGATGGGGGAATCGAGAGATACGACACTCCAAGACAACAACGGATACTAAGAATCCAAAGAAGAAGACCGGTTCCACAGCGAGGGGGGCTACCAATGCCTGCGATGAAAGAGGACAGCGGGCTAGGCAATCGTTAGGGACACGACCGGGAAGGAGGGACGGAGCTGAATGTGGCAGATCACTTTCCAACTAGACCTCGCGGCAGCCTCACACAAAAAATAACCCAGACTTAATTCCAACCTAAACACAAAAGAGTCAACTCCTGTTAGAAAAAGACTCCGTCCGACCATACCGATCAGGAGAAGGCATAGAGGGACAATCCAAATAATCAGTCCGAAGAGAAGAATACACTCAGACTAGAAAAGAATTCCACAACAAATAACGACTCAAAAATGAACACCGCAGGGGGATAGTATGAACATCACCCTCAAGCAATCCGGCCAGTAATTTGGTGAGACAACTCGACCCATATGATGAGACAACGGCCAGCAGTATGATAAAACAACTCAACCCATAGCAAAAGATCAAAATAACACAGCGAAAAAATAAGCATAAGACCAGACCGGTCATTCCCCACAGAGTGGGAACCAATAACAACCAGCAACTCAAACATAACCCAACCGAAGCTTAAGTACAACAACCATGACATTTGCTATATACAGGCAGTTAATCAACAATATCAGGGCAACAAAGTAGTCAGAAAATAAGCCATACATACAAAAAATTGCCCCCCGATATGACCTTACCGAGGCCCATACCCAGGGGAGCGACCAAAACAGTCGGTAGACGAGAGCCCAGCAAGAGCACGAAAGAACGAGCAAGAGCTCCTCGTCTAAATCCGAACCAAAAGAAGAGAAGTACCTATCAACCCATCAAATAAGAGGCAATAAAAAATCACCAATGAGAACAACCTCAACTAAATAGAAATTATTAAGTTACAACGATAGAATTGGTAAGCCTCCTCAAGACGATCTAAATGTAATTTCTCTAACTTAATCGGAGTTAAAGTGGAAGACCACAAGTTAATGAAAAAGAGTAAGTCCTCAATCATCGTAGCCACCGATGAAGAGAAGTGCAAGAAAATATGCTTATTTCTTTCCGACCAAATCACATCAATGTATACGAGCAGAGTTTCATGAATGCAGGTTCAATAACTACATCATTAATGACTCAAAACTGACACGCACACGTCTAATGTCCACCCTAATTTTATTTTCCTTATTATTTTCATACTACTTATTGAGGTCAGCTCTGATACCACTTAGTAACGCCTCGAATTCGTAGTACAAACAGGATCTTACTTTAACATCATACAAAAATACAAGGAATTTAAAACTTTTTTCATTTCGATGTTATTCTTTACAGTACGCATCGAAAATTTACATAAAAGGAATACAATTTATAACATCAAACATTTTCAATCCTACAATATCCATCGCCATCAAACTCATGCCCACGTCGTTCTCTAATCTGTGTCCTGCAAAACTTGATAACTGCGGGCACGTTAGTTGCATACAACTGACGCAATGCTATTATACAACGAAACCTAAATTTAACAATCACAAACTTAAATGCAGAAATGAAAATGGACTATTCTATGTAAGTGTATGATATGAACCTAATGACTAATACAGACACTCATACTTACGATGCAACTCTAATGCGCACTTGTTCGGATTCTATGCATCACATACTACATAGGTCTGAGAGCAAGCCCTTAACGTACTCCTTATTATAGGGTTCAATCCTCGTTATCAAATCCTACTATGGTAACAAAGACAAGGTTTAGACATCTCGCGAGTATCGGTCCCAGCCTCGGAGTACCCCACCCGACTATACAGAACCTCACCATGCAAACATCCCACAAGTGCTGCTCTTGCCCAGAAATATAGGTGATCGATCTCCCTTCCGCCCGACAAATCATAATTCCGGAGTACACCGCTCGATTATTCATAGTCCCGGATTTAATTAAGCCTCGTCTCGCTCCGCACAGCAATTACAGTCCCGGAGTACACCGCCCGATTGAATCTATAGTCCCGGAATCCTCTACCCGACTATAGAGAGACGCCCCGCTCACGTTTGCCCAAGCTTAATCACATATCCTTTTCTAGTGCCAGTTCTTAATTCAATTATAATTTTCTTGACCTAGAGCTAGCTTACCCTGCCGGACTTAAATTAACTCTCCGCGAACTCTAGCCCATGTTGGTTATTTCTCAAAATCTTATTTATCATAATTTGTCGGTCACTACGGGTCTCGCTCAGCTTCTAGAAACCACACATCTCAAATAAGAGATCTCCTATGTTATTATCAACCTCTATTATAAAAAAATTGTCATTCATTGTAAATCATTGATTCTTTTATTCATTCTCTTTTAATTCATCAATCTCAAAACAAATATATAACTTCTTAATCTGTAACACTTCAATTTGATAAAATCTTTTCAAACGTCACGTATACTTTTCAATTTTTCATTCTTCTCTTAATTCGTCAGCTAAACAATTTACATAAGCTCCAATTTAAACTCATTTTCAAACAATATAAAAATTTTAAAATAAATCTACATTAAAAATCATCACATTTTTAAATCAAGTTTAAAACGAAATAACCCCACAAATACTTTCTAAGTAATTTACTCAACAACGAAATTTCTCCACAAAATAATTCGTGAATTAGTTTATATAATCTTGTCAAAATATTCCATTAATACCCTATATTGATTCTAAACCTTTTCTTTTTCCCAAAGAAAAGAGTCTAAAAGTAATAAACATAAAATAATAAAATAAAAAGAAACAATCTGACCATACCAAGGATCGAACCAGACACGCCACCACTCTTAGTCGCACCCAACAACCAAAATTCCAACTCTCTGTTGGTGTAAAATTGACTCACAAAATTATTTACATATTTATGTCTACTGTTTGGTGAATAAATGAAGTTTTTAAAAAGAAACAGAGCCCCTAAGGACTAATACCCGCAACAAGCCAGAGACCTTTTGCACATGCACAGTGCAATAAACCGCAACCAACAACCATTAAGTCCAAGTGGACTTGCTGTTTACATTCGCACAAAATTTATTTTTGAACCTGAAACTCTGTTTCACATCGAAGATTATCATTTAGCCATAATTAAATTTTACAATCATTCTCAGAATTTCTACACACTATACTACGATTTCTAATGAATTTCTAGAGAACTTATTTAATCTACTACATTTTGATATAAATTCATGCATGTGTCTATCTACTTGTATTCGAAATTTAATTGAACATATAATTCACATGTATAAATTTTTTCATACTCATGGTTCAAATTCATAATAATAAATTAATTCACATGAACAATATTCATTCAATATCTAAAATTTTAGAGAAGACAATCACATTAGACATTACTACAATTATGAAATCTAATTACCTTTGCACATATTATCTAGAACAAAAATTTACTCCTTCATCAATTTAGAAAAAAACCTTCAGAACACTCCTACACATATACATTTCACATATGAATTTAATCATCATCTATATATTTACATCTAAGCATGCATAGTCAACAAAGCATTGGAAAATAGTAGAAATACCCACTTCTTTTGATGAATCCCGAGCAATTTCGACTCCTAGAAAATAATCTCCAATCTCCCTCCTCAAAATACGAGCTCCAAGGAAAGCCAACAACAAAGATTTTGAAAGTGCAACAAATGATAATTTTGCTTTTCTTAAGCATGGCCAGGATGGAGATATTTTACAAGGAAGAAAGTGTGGGGCATGATCATTATCTTAACTACCCATAACTCCTTCTTAGTCTCTCCACTAATCCACTACTTTAATTAAATTCAATTTCTTTCTCCATTTCAAATATGGTCGGCCATTCATAGGGTGGAAGCACGGGTTTGTTATGTGTTTGTCTGTGCACACAATATCTAACTATTATGAATGTGTTTAATTAAGCGTATGTTTACATTATTACAAAAGTAACATCATTTATTAGTAAAAATGGGTTAAATTAACCATACTATTGATTATTACAAATCCAACCACCCATATGTTTAAATTAAGCAATCATAAAATTTAACATACTTCGTTCATTAATCTTATATATTAAAAATATGACGTCAATACGTGCAATGCACGTAAAAATAAAATCTTAAAATATTTGAGTTGAAATTTAAATAGAAGATCAAAAAAAAAAATTTCAAATACATAATTGAATTCGAGAGAACAAAAATTGTCCATAGCAATCGAAATACAAAATACGTAAAGAAAAATGTTTATATTAATAATGTTACTGATATTACACGTAACGGTACAAAATACATGTGCGTAACACATGTTGGGCAAAATTGTCATAACTCAATTTTGCGGGGTGTAACACCTTAAGTCCACCACAGGAGTAGCAACCCCCAAACTCTTGGCAACCTTTGACGGCGTGGGCTTAAGAGCCGGCCTCTTTCTCTTCTTCGTATCGGGACGCTTGTTGCTCAAACTCGATCTCTTAGACATTATCGTGTCGAAATCCATGCTGATCTCTTCCTGCAAGAGAAGACACAAAGATGATAAGGAAACAAAAAGAAATGGGCACAATGCTATAGATAAAATAAACACATAAAAGGAGACGCATACTAGGGTTCATCAGGATGAGACTCCCCTTGAAGAGAACTTCCTCGGTTATCTCTCTCCAACCCAAAGACAGCCAAGCTAAAAGAGCTCTCACCATATCCAACTCTTCAGGGCTCAAAATCGAATCTACCTTCGCCCTCTTCAGCACCATCTCCCTCTACACTGTAGGAATCTCCCACGGCTCACAACTGCGAATCACAAAGTACTTGAGCCTCCGGCTTTTGATCGAATCGGGGTTTTCAAGCAACTTCACATCCTTACGAGGAGTGAGATAGTACTAATACTCTATTCTTCTGGTGGATCTTGTATAAAATTCACAACACATTCAGTCGGGGCTCGAACCCCGCTGCCTGGCAGTGTAGCACAAATCCATTAATGTGTCTCCACTTATTCGACATACATTGTATCAGGCCCAAACCGTACCACCTCATAACTTCTCTCACAAATGGATGGAGAGGAAGACGGAGCCCCGCATGAAAGGCATCGAAGGGGAAGAAACACAACTCTGGAGAGATAGGCGAATAGGCTCTAACTCTAGGGCCTGGTAACGCCAACTCAAACTCCGTTGGGATCTTGTAACACTCTCGTATAGTTAGCAAATCTGCCTCTATGAGTATCGAAGAAATGTCGTCTACTTCGGAATGCACGTGCGGCTCATTCTCTTCATAAAATGGGGTCATGCCTTGCTCGACTCGTCTCAACTTTTCGGCGGAGTACTCTTTAACTCTACCTAAATCCACACTGCAATCGAATATCTCCCAAACTCCCCCATCCTCCTTTCTCTCTCTACAACCATCTCCACGACGGTCGAAGGAGACTCCTCGATGCCTTTCCCCTTCACCGCTCTAGAAAGAGGGGTCGACGGTTGTGTTTCGACACGACCGTATTTGGAGATCTCACAGCCAGAGGAAACCCTAAACATCTCAATAAGTAATAAATATATTACCTCTTGATGAGACAACTACGATTGGAATTCCTCGCCGGAGATCGAAAAAATCGCCGGAGCATCTTTAGAGCAAGTTTTCGTCGCATAACAAGAAATTTTGATGGAGATGGTTTGAAAGAGTGAGGTAGAAGTGGGGGGGGGGAGATTTATAGAGGGTCAAGCAATGGTTGGACTTCCGAGCTCGTGGCCCCTTAAGATAATGGGGAAGCCCAACAGATAGATACACGCAAATGGTAGGGAAGGTAAAGCGACAAAACGCGTTAACTGGTCAATGGTCAATGGTCAACGCGCCGCGTGTCGCCCTAGTGAAGCACCTCCAACGTTTGGCAACTAAAACTGAACATATTGATTCCCAATCGAAAAATGGTGCAAAATGCGTTGAATGGTCAATGGTCAATGGTCAATGCGCCACGTGTCGCCTCAGCGAAGCACCTCCAACGTTCGGCGACCAAAACTGAACAGATTGATTCCCGATCGAAAAATAGCACAAAATGCATTGACCGCTCAACAGTCAATGCACCATGAGAGCCTTATCGAAGCCGAAAACCTCCAATGTTCGGCAACCAAAACCGAACAGACTGATACCCGATCAAAAAATGGCGCAAAATGCATTGACTGATCAATGGTCAACGATCAATGCGCCACGTGTCTCCTCGGCGAAGCATCTCCAACGTTCGACGACAAAAACTGAACAGATAGAAAACCGAACTAAAACGGGGTAAAAAGCATTGACCAGTCAACAGTCAATGTCATGTGTCTGTGCGTCAAAGATACCATGTAATTCGGCGATGGGCACTGAGCAGACGGAAAAACTGAACTAAAACGGGGCGAAAAGCGTTGACCAGTCAACAGTCAATGCCATGTGTCTTTGCGTCAAAGATGCCACGTAGTTTGGCAATGCGCGCCGAGCAGACGGAAAACCGAACTAAAACGGGGCGAAAAGCGTGACCAGTCAATGCCACATGTCTGTGTTGGATCCTGTAGGCAAGGCAAATAATACTAGAGGGGGGTGAATAGTGTTGTATAAAAGAAATTAAGAACTTGAACTTTTCGTACTGTTAAGTCGACTGAAAAAGATATACAGTCGACTGTTGCGTCAAATAAGAAGAATATTTTACTGAAGAGTTACAAGTCTGATCAGTCGACTTATAGCGGAAAACCAGTCGACTTACCAGACAAGTTTTTGAAATAAAACTCAGAGAAATTGAAATAGCAAGTTTAGAGAATACAACCACAGAGAGTCAATCACAGCCAAACACAAGGATGTATCCTGGTCCGTTCCTCCCGACCTACATCCAGTTCCCAAGCAGCCCACTTGAGATTTTTCACTATTCTTGAAAAAGTACAAGAATACTCTACAACCTTTGACAACAATAATGTCAAATCCGTTGACCTCTCTCACCACTAGAGAGAGCAAACCCACTCTACACTCTAGAGTGAAACCGACCCTACAACCAAGAGTCTTACTCTCCAACCGAGAGAACCACTCTCACAATCCGAGAGTGAAAATAACAACAAAATTGAGTTTACAACAACCTATAGCCTTGTATGTGATAGTGCTTTTGTATAGCGGCTATTAGGTCAACTTCTGAATTCAGTTTAAAATGAAATCAATGTTATATTAGGCTGAAATTCAGAGAACCAAGTCTTAGAGAGTTTGTATGCTTTTGAAACTCTTGAAAACAAAAGACTTGAGAGTTTAAAGAATGCTTGGAGTTGAGTAACCTTTGCCAAATGAGTTCTATACTCTTTTTATAGAGTTAGAAACAATTGGACGTTGAGAGATAGAATCCCAACTGCCATACAACGGCAGTAAAAAAGATTTTATTTTGAAAAACAAGTTATAAAATAAGAAAACTGGATGTCTTGAAGCTTGATCAATTACTCTTGAAAGCTTCATCAGATTGTGTTTCCTTTGTGTATTTCACTATGGTATTGACTTTGATACACTCTGCAAAAGATATGTGATAGACAAACTTTGTATTGTGTTGTAGTCAACAAAACCAAGAATCAACAGTCTGTGTGTCGAAGATGCCACGTAGTTCGGCGACGCGCGCCGAGCAGATAAAAACCGAACTAAAATTAGGCGAAAAGCGTTGACCAGTCAACAGTCAACGCCACGTGTCGTTGCGCCGAAAGAGCCACGTCGTTGGCAGCGCTCACCGAATAGATCGAAAGCCGACAAAAAAATGCACAAAGAAGCGTTGACCGGTCAATGCCAGCACGCCGTTCGATCTTCTCGATTTTCATGTGCGCCGCGATCAATGCTCAAGGTTCATCTACGTCATCAAGGTACATTTCTAATTATTTTCTTTAATTATTAATTCGTGATTATTATTTTAAAATCTCAAAAAATAATTAAAATTTTGGTAAAATCATTTAAAATTTCTAAAAATAATTATTGATTTTGAAAAGTATTTTTAAATTCCAAAAAAATATGAAATTATAATAATTAATTAAATTTTTAAAAATTGGTTATTGAATTTTGGAAATTGAATAAAAAATCCGAAAATAATTAAAAATGGAAAAAAAATTCAGAAAAATAAGGAAAAATCACAAAAAAAATCCATAAAATTCTAAAAATAATTCTAAGTATTTTAAAAAATCAGAGGAGCATCGTTACACCCCGAGCGAGGTCTAAACATCCCCAAAAACTCCGATAAATCCTATAAGTCATTAAAAACGTGTGAACTACTCCTCAAAGGTTGTGCAACTCAATCTTCAGGAGTGGGGGAGTTGTGATATGGCTAGAAATAGAACTAAATCGGGACTGTTCAAATCGGGCACAGATCTCAAAGCTCTCAGGGGTAAAACGGTAATTTCCAAGGCCCAATAAACAAAAAACGGAACTGTATTACTAAGTTATGATAGCAACCCATTATAAATAAACCCAGGTAATTTAAAAAGTTATTTAAATTCATGATTATCCCTAAGAGACGGTTTAAACCAACTCTCTTATTATGAAGGAATTTAAATTCTATTTCCTATCCAAAAACGCATGGGATTATAGATAAATGATTATTTCAAAACTGTTTCCAAAGGCGACTATAAATACCCCTCTACCCACCATAAAAAAGGTAATAAGTATCTTTCTCAAAAAAAACTCTTTCATATTCCTTCAGATTACCGACTTGAGCACCGGAGGGTTCGTCACCGGAATCAATCCCGGTGTTTCGAACTTTTTTACAAGCCAGCAGCAACGTTGAGAACGGTCAACATTGGCAAGTAGTAAAAATGTTAAACTTTTATTTGCTCCAAAAGAATTCACAAATCAACTGTTTGCTCACACACCAAAATTAGTGGCAACAATTGATTTTTTCATTCTTTCCTTCCTTTTATTTCACTTAACAATGTAATAAACAGTTATGAGTTTTGTTTCAAGAGTCGAGATATATATGGCAGCATTATACAGCGCGAAATTGTGCTTGTTGCAGATTGTTCCGTTTGTTTGGTGCATGGCCTTTGCTACACTTCCTGCAGGACTGCTAGGTGAAATATAATTCGATTGACAAACAATTAGAACAATTAGAACATAAATATTAGCAAATAATAATAATAATAAATTAGAACATAACATCTAAGCCAAAAAACAAAAATAACATTGAGGGAATATGATACGAGTAGGACTTCAATAAAACACTGTCTGAGTTTCTTAAGCATCCAAAAGATACATAATAAGCAGTGATTACAATAACAATTTTTGAACATCTTCAATTGTTAGAATCTATATACATTAAATGCTTACAGTATTACAATTGATCACATTGAAAATATTCATATCCACAGAAATCTCAAGTTGGATGCACTCAAGTGAAAGACAGCTCCCAGGGCGTGAGACCTGCGTATCTAAATGCAGTTTTGAGCCATAATATCAAAGCTTTCGACACTGATCAGTGAGATCACAAACCACATGAACATCATACAAGATGCAATCAGCGAAAAGGTGAAATAACTAACTCAATCAGGCTTCGATATAGATAGATTTACTACTAACAATATGTTTGGCTTCGCGACTTCTTCGTTTTCTCAGTTGGGCCATTGTATCTCGAGCTTTTGCCTGCTGTTGGCAAGTAGGACTTCTCACTTCGCTGGTGGTGCCGATGATCCTTCTTATCGGGTCAACATACAAGAGCATGATGAATTCACTGTCAATGTTAAGAACGACATATTTATCTGAAGCTACGACACTCATAGAGCAGGTTACATCTACGGCAGCCATATAAAAAATCCTAAACATTCATATGCCATACATACAAACATTCATATGATATGCATATGAAATGAAATGATAAAAACTAAATAACAGGAATCAACATTCATCCTAGGTTAAACTACATGGATACAACCATACATTCATACTAGATGTTAAATTGCATACATTCATACCTAAACATATAGTAATTATGTATAAATACAAAATTAATTTATGTACATGTTTATATATGCATTCCTTATGATTTAAATACCTTAAGACACCTGTCATGTGTTTTGAAAACTTCTCTCATAATTTTAACAAAGGTGCCTAATAGTTTGCAATGTCTTGTGGATGGAACTATGAGTGCAGACATTAACCCAGATCAAAACAGTCTTCTCCTTTGTCGGTGAGAGAATGGCACTAAAGTCCTTCACTGCACTGAGTGCAGTGATCAGCAGTTCGAGATGAGCAAGAAAGGAGCGGTAATAAAAGGCGTAGGGTTGGGTTTGTTTCAAATGGTCACACCTGTTCCTGGGCATTGATTGCGTGGGTGGGACCAGTCACATTGACGACAAATAAATCAAAGGGAGGCTAAACTATAGCTACTGTGATGAGCATCCTCTCTGGCACAATGTAACTATACTCTAAAATTAAACCATCTCTAGCTAGCTAGAGTTAGGGCTCTATCAATCTCAACCAACTAACAACAACAAAATGTTCTTTACGTAAAAGTGATTTCAGATCAATCACTTACGCAGCGCCAGATTCAAATCTTCAATCAGACGAGCAGCAGGAAATTAATAAGTGTTTCGGGTGATTCAAAGAAAGCCAGATATAAGTTATGAAACCAAAGGAGCGAAACCAGGAAAAAGTTACAAGGAGGTGTCGATTTAAGAGGTGTATACTTTTCATATCCATCTCGTGAGGACAATCTTATTCTTCAAGGGTTCACGCTGTCAATTCCTGCAGGAAAAGGGAAAAGTTGTTGCATTGGTAGGGAACAGTGGATGTGGAAAGAGCACGGTAATTTCTTTAGTGCAGAGATTTTACGACCCAGCTAAAAGTAAAATTCTACAAACTACAATGTTTTCTTATAAAATACGAACTACATTCAGTATCTTAAGAGGATAGGATTTACCATGACTTACATGTTTACTCAGAACATATTCCTAGATTGTAAGCGCGATTTTATGTAAAACTCACAGAGGCTAGAGCAGATATACTACCACAAGATAAGAGGATTCTATAGCAGCAATGATCTAGGAAATAAGAATTTAATATATATCTAAATACCTAAATGGTCCAATTGAGCTGAATTTCTTTAAGGCACTTCTCAATTTTACCTATCGCTAAAGATGCATCAGTTCATGTTTACAGTTATTATACACCACTGAAAAAAGTACTGGTTTATCTCAATTAGTATGATCTGTTTAGCTACATTAGTGGCAAGCATAGTAATTAGTTATTCTATAAGCCTAAAAGATCAATCTAAACTGGCAGGTGAGGTTCTCCTAGACGGTCACAACAGGGATCTGAATCTGAGATTTCTCAGGAGAAACATAGCAGCAGTTTCCCAAGAGCCATCGCTCTTCACTGGTACAATTAAAGACAATTTGAAGGTTGGAAACCTAGACGCAAATGATGAACAAATAATTCAAGCGGTATCAACCGCCAATGCATACTCATTCATATCCCAACTTCCGAATCAATACGAGACAGAGGTAGTAGACCTTCACATCGAAGTCTACATGAAATATAATTTTGGCCCAACAGTGATATCACTGAGAAATGTGAAGAATCAGAAGTACTGACAACTAAAAGTAACACGATAGTTATGTTCTGATATATCTTGGTAGATCACTTCAACGGTAGAAAGTACGGCTTTGGTATTGACCATACCAAGATGACACATGACAAAATACATATTTTGATTCAATGGATAGGGGTAAATTTCAGTCCGGCTTCTAGATGGGTTCAATTTGATTGTCTATTAAATTTTTTCGAGAACTGCATATTCCCATATTATATTATATTATATATATATATATATATATATATATACTATAACTCTGTAAGTCCAAACCAACTTTTGGCAGTGATGTCATTCGCATGACTGATACAAACTTACAAAGTTCAAGTGAATTAAACATACTATAGAAAACACCCGAGAGTTCCATGCATCAATTATCATAAATTATTCTGTTATAGATTCACTAAAACCTGATCTAGCCATCAGATAATATAAAATATGTTAAACTCTAAATAAAACATATGCAATTGTAATAGATAAATTAGTAAAATAAACGAGACATGTTACCGGAAAACTGCACAACAACAGCAATAAGCGGAAGGTGTACTCTTCAGTATAGGTGAAAGTAATAAAAACTGCGTAATCATAAGTTTGTCATGCTAGATGCAAAAGGAAAGTGCAAATAAATGGGAAGTGAATTTGTACAGAACTAGAACATGTATCTTTTCCGCATCAAAGAATCAAAAGACTGAACCTTAAGGAAAATGGGCAAGAACCAGCACATGCATCCAAAAGTATCAGCACTAAACATGCTTCAAAGCATATGCCATGTATTTTCAGATTCAAAAAATGCACATATATCTGCTAAATGATGGAAACACTTTTTGCTATCAAATTAAAACTTGAGAATATTGCTTCTGAGTGCATTAGTTATTTTGTTCTTATGAGATCATCTCAGAAACAATTTGATTTATGTTTTTCTTTTCCCTGTATAAGCACCCTAAGTATTCTCTATTAGGTTTCCCAAATTGTTAAAATATTTCAAATTGTTCCCTTTTTTCAGTTAACACACATTAATCGGACCAAACTCCATTTGATTTCAACAGAACTGGATAAACTTCTTAACCACAGGTCAATTTAAGATGAAAACTACTCTAAACTCTAGACACTAATATTGATAAATTGGCATGAATTGGCTTGAAAAAGCTTCTTTCTCTCTTTCTCCTTCCATTTTTTCCTCATTTAATTTTCCTGTCAAACAAACAAAGGAAAGAGGAAAATATTATTTCAACATGTTAACTCATAACATTTTCCTTGCAAACAAACAAGGAACAACAAAATGAAAAGTAATGATTTTGTTTTCACTCCTTAAAATCCGGTTACTAATTTTAGTTACTAGCAAACAAACACGCCCTTAGGAGGGACTTAAAATCATAAAATGGTTTCAAGTAGGTGAACGAGGAGTACAAATATCAGGCGGGCAAACACAGAGGATAGCTATAGCGAGAGCAATGCTTAGAGATCCTCCAATTCTTCTCCTTGATGAGGCAACCAGTGCTTTAGATTCAGAATCTGAGAACCTGGTTCAAATTGCACTTGAGAGGGCTATGGAAGGGAGAACTGTTATTTTGATGGCACACGGAATGTCGACAGTAATCAATTCCGATATGGCACACAGAATGTCGAAAGGTGTCACCGAGTGGAGTCCAAACAGTAAGAGCATCCACAGTCGTTTTTCTCATATGCTAAAAAATGGCAGCTACAGTAATAGCAAATATACTCGATCGCTGCAGTCGTCGTTTGCTATATGTTTCTCATTTTTTAGAAATAAGCGAGCGACGGTATATGATATACCGTCTCATCGTTTAAAATAAATTAAAAAAAGTTAATTACTATTAACTATTAAACTATATTAATTAACTAAATTAAATAATAAAATAATAACTAAATCTAATTAATTAATACCTAACTACTCCTAATCAGCATTAATACCTAACTAAATCTAAACCCAATTAATGCCAATCAGCATTAATTCTCCACTGGCTTTAATCCTTGGACGGGGTATGATACCCCGGCCGAGGTATCATTCCCCGTCTGAGGACTTTTAAGAAAAAAAAAAATTTAAAGGGGAGAGACGGGGTATCATACCCCGTCCGGGGTATCATTCCCCGTCCGACCTATTTAAAAAAAAATATATATATGAAAATTATTGAGACGGGATATGATCTTCCGTCTGAATCGATTAAAAAATTATTAAATCGGTTAGACGGGGTATCATACCCCGTCCTTTATAATTTGAGAAAGTTCATTTCGTTTCTCATATTTGAGAAATGAGAATAGAACGTTTGCCAAAAAATGGGAAAATGAAAAACGATTGCAGCGCTCGTTTGCTATTCGTTTGCTATAATATGGCAAAATGGCATATATAGCAAACGACTGTGGATGCTCTAATCAATTCTGATATCATTGTAATGGTTAAAAATGGAAGAGTGGCACAGACGGAGACCCACCACGAGCTGTTAGAAAGCAGCAGGTTCTGCAGTAGCTTATTCAACATGCAAACTATGGTGGCTGATGATTACGAAGAGACTAGAGAAGCAGAATCAAGGTACATTATAAATAAGGTTGGTATTATAGAGCAATCACAAATTATGTTCAACATCATCAATGGAAAAACATCTCAGTGGCGGATGCGGAATAATAAAAGAAAATAGACAAACACTGAATGCGAAGTTAGTTAGCACAGACAAGGAATACTGATATAAACACACAAAATTAAAAATAGTAGAAGCAAAAAGCAGCAACATAGTAAGAAGCAAAGAAAGTCTCGGACATAAATGTATAGACAAGAGAACAACGACAAATGCATCGTGTATAGAAAAAAATCATGAGGTCAAAATATCTACAAATGCATCGTCTATAGAAAAAATCATGAGGTCAAAATATCCTCGTTGATAGATGTTAAAGACAAACATTGTATCATACATTTTATCAACTGTGAGGGAAATAATACTTCTTCAACAAACTTACTCATTTATTTGAATCTTGATTCCAGAGATTTCGGCAATACAATGGAACCACTAGAATTCAAAAAGAGTTCAACACACAATTTTGGGCTCCAAGAATCAAAGGAAATGCAACCCTAATTGGGTATCTCTACAGAGAAAGACACGAAGAAATTCAACACGAAAGAGGTTCCATTCGTCAGAATTTGGTATGGACTGAAGAAGAAAGACTTGGGACAGACTGCTTTGGGCTCTTCTGCAACAGCTCTCGGGTATTTCCAAGCCAATGTCATCACGACAATTGGGGTAACATATTACAAGCTTGATGCAAGGACGAAGGTGGGCAATTACTCATTAATGTTTACTATAGTTGGATTTCTTACACTCATCAGTCACACGTTGCAACATTATTTTTATGGTATTGTTGAGGAAAATGTCAAGCAAAACTTAAGGGAGGATCTATTCTCAGGTATAAACCTCACCGATGCCAAGTTGTCAAGTTTATCTGTGTAGCCTTATGCTCAAAATCCATGGTTACACTAGGAATCTCACTAACAACATACTTAACTTCATTATTACACTTCATTACACATCCTATAACCATCTGATCGTAAGTAAATTGATGTAAAACTAACCCTGAGAATTTCCAAGAATCTTAAAGGATTAATTTTACCAACATGTAATGCGGATCAAAGTTAGAATTTTAAACAATTAATCGGTTTGATGGATTTTCAAGAATTGAATTAAGTTTAACAAACCCAATTAATAATTCAGTTCTAACAATCAATAATTAAATCTTTAAGCGTTCTTAGCAAGTAAAAGATGCAATATTGATTCGTACTCTAATTAGGCAAGTAGAACACTCAATCTCGATATTTGTGGTCGACAGTTAAATTAAATAATATAGATAAAGCAGTATAACACAAATATTGGAGAAGTGGAAAGAGTATATCGGGGTTCGAAGCAATTAGTGTTAGATCTCAGCTTGGCAGCAAAGGATGAGGAGCAGCACAGGGGAGTCGCGGGGGTGTTGGTGCGGCTGGCTGTGGGCGGCGGCGGGATCGACGCGACTGGAGAGGGCGGACGGCGTCGCGGTCGACGTCAACGAAGTGGGTCGACGGGGGGATTGGGTTTTGGCTGTCGTTGCTGACGAGGACAGAGGAGGGGGTTTGGGTGGTTTTCTGTGGTGGCGCTGGTCGAGGGGAAGTAAGGCGGCGCTAGAAGGAGGTCGGGAGGTGGCGTCAAGGAGGGCGGCCGGAGTTGACCGGGAAAGACAGTTGGAGATGGGTTTGGGGAGTTTGGGCGGGAAACAGATCGGGAGAGAGAGAGAACGGGAGTAGCGGCTAGGAGTTTTGTGAGGGGGAAGAAGCAGGATTAGGGTTTTGGATTTGGGGATTAGGATTTTGATTTTAATTGATTGGGGGATTTGGGGTAGTTTTAGAGTTTATCACAAACCCTAAAATTTTATAAGAACTTATCACAAACCCTAATAATTGGATCTCAATTGTATTACACAAAAAGAGAGAGAGCAAAACTCAACACAATAATTTTTTTAATCAAGAATGACATACTTTCTCATTAATCTCAACGCCTATAAATAGTCTCAAAATAAATCTCGATACAAATCTCAAAATATTCTAATGCATAAAAGAAAGATTACATATAGCTATAATTGCCAAAAACAAATATGGTACTGAAATAAAATACTAAACTAAATAGAATGGATGTCCTCATCATAAATACTAGACTAATGAATGTCTTAAAAATTAGCTCTCTTCATGTACTATGAATGCCATCGTTAATCCTATTAACCGTCTGCAGCCTAAATACAGACTAACCAAATGAGTCCTAAATACACAAGAATAGGGTTTCTGTGAAAAGATGCATATTGAGCCCCATCCAACAATATCAATGCCTTTAACTCAAATACCTAGTAAGCCCCTTAAATAATCAAAGCAATGGATGCCTTTTAATCCATATAATGTGTTCAAATTGTACTTTGAAGTTTCTCATAATATTTTGATTCTTTCAGTTGTACTTCGCAATGAGATAGCTTGCTTTGAAAGACCTGAGAACAGTGTATGATTTCTTACTTCGCATATTGTGAGCGATACATCCATGATCCAGACCATCATATCTGATAGAATGTCTGTCATTGTTCAATGCTTCTCCTCCATCCTAATAGCAACTATTGTGAGTTTAGTCATTAACTGGAGAATGGCTCTTGGTTGCTTGGGTAGTTATGCCCTGTCATTTCATTGGTGGTCTAATACATGCCAAATCAGCCAAAGGGTTTCCAGGAGACTCTTCTATAGCCTATCGAGAAATTGTTTCTCTTGCATCAGAATCAGCTAGTAATATCAGAACTGTTGCCTCCTTTGTTCATGAAGAACAAATACTAAAGAGAGCCAAGCATGCTCCCAAAAATCTAATGAAGTCTAAAAGGAAAGAGTATTAAGTATGGGATGATTCAAGGAGCTTCACTTTGCCTATGGAACATTGCACGTGCTGTTGCTCAATTGTACACTGCAGTTTTGGTTGATAAGCAACTCCCAGCTTCGAGGATGGAATAAGAGCTTACCAAAATTTCTCACTTACAGTCCCTTCAATAACTGAGGTATGGACTTTGATTCCTAAGGTAGTCTCTACTATAAGCATTTTGGAAGCTGCATATCAAATCCTTGACAGGATAACTGAGATTGTACCAGATACACAAGATGCTACTGATTGCAAAAAAGTAGAAGAATTGAGTTCAAAGATATAAGGTCCAACTACCCATCGAGGCCGGAAGTAGTAATCCTGAATAATTTATGTTTGAAAATAGATAAACTCTGAAGGTAACTCTTGTAGGCCCTAGTGGAGCAGGTAAATCATGCAATTCTCCTAAGGAACTCCATGTGCAGGGAAATTTTTAATAGACGAAAAGGACATAAAGGATTACAATTTGAGATGATTAAGAAAGCAAATAGGCTTGGTGCAACAAGAATCTCTCCTTTTTAGTTCCTCAGTAAGATCCAACATATGCTATGGAAATGTAAATGCTTCGGAGAATGAAATTGTTGAGGCCTCAGAAGAAGCAAACATCCATGAGTTTATAAGTAATTTGTCTAATGGGTATGATACTATGGTGGGCGAGAAGGGTTGCCAACTTTCCGGTGGGCTAAAGCAACGAATTGCCATTGCAAGGACTCTTCTGAAAAGCCAGCAAATTGCTTCTAGATGAACCTACCAGTGCACTTGATGGAGAATCTGAGAGAGTTATCATGAAGCGTACATGATCAATTAGAGGGAGCTATCCAGTGAGGCACTATCCAACACAACTCAGATAACAATGGCCCATAGGCTAAGTTCGGTGATACACTCCACACGCTAAGTGATATATGTTAGAATATAAGTGCAATTTTCCTCAACCCTTCTACAACTTCGAAGTTTTAGCTTAATTACAGGAACTTTCACATGGTATCAGAGCAACAAGGTTCAAATCCCACCAGCTACGCAATTTAAATGCGGATTTTAAAAAAAATACCGCTCTGTATTATCCAGGTCTCGACCCACAATATGTTGGGCATTTATCTCGTTTCTTTGGCCCATAAAAAAATGGGCTCTCAACCTGATGGGTGTGTAGTACAATTTTTCTCAACCCTTCTACAACTTCGAAGTTTTAGCTTAGTGGCAGACTTTCACAATACACTCCAAAATGATTGTGGTGATGGATAAGGGAGAAGTAGTTGAAATGGGTTACCATACAACTTTGATCGCAGTAGATGGTGTTTATTCAAGACTCTTCCATCTTCAAAGCCAAATGAAAACTTTAAGTTACTTGGAATGCCATTTTTAGGTCTTAAGCTATTGATGAGGTCCATTTGATAAAACCATGGAGAGAAATAGTTTTCAACTTGAACAGAGTTTGAAATAAGAGATGTATCTCTCCGTTTGTATTTATACATCAAATATTCTTACAATAATAATACATCCAGCGGAATGAAGAAAATTTATCCATGTGGTTGACCCCAAAAATTAGAATAGATGTTATTGTGGTGATATATTTAAAATAATTCAGACAAATGAAGACAAGGATACCATTTGACATAGATCCATCATTAGTCTCAAACTATTTCATAAAGTTGCCATTTTACATTATACAGAAACATATTGCAAACTAGAACTGAAACTGATAGAGAAATTGAACTATATTATCTGCTGAAAAGAGTCCGAGTGAGTTCAAACCTAATTTTCAACGTAATTTTGTCCTTTTAAAACAATTGATTGAGAAAGTTGGCCACCATTCCGGTGAAAGTAAAAGCCAAATCACCATTGAAGTGACTCTATAAAAGAAGCCTTCCATTAATGCTAATTAGCTTCATGAACATATATTGCCCTTGAAGATGCAATGGGGCATTAAATATTTCATTCAAAGCCCAATATTTGCTCATCATGATGACCATGTTGGGAATAGATCGTAAACTGCATGCACTACACATGTTAATAAAAAAAATTCTTTTTTGAAACACCATACGTACATCCACATCCCCAACTCTTTAGTAAAGATAAATAAAACTACCACCATAATTTAACTATTCGTTCTCCGACGTCAGATTGACGGTTTTGTCTCAAGGTTATTTTGTAGTATGAAAGTTAGAAGAATATGTATATTTAAACATTTCTGAGAACAATAAAATATGGGATCAAGTATAATTCAACTCACTTACTAAATAAATGTTAAATGAGAAGTGAATTGGAAACTAGATTATTTATCAATCAAAAAGCATATAAAATTCACTTCAAAAGTTTTCATGGCCGCTTACCTAATCCTCTAAAATTTGACATAAATGCTATTAATAGTCTTGAGCTGTTCCAATTCTTCTCCGTTGGCAATCCCGGGATCTACATAACATAGCTGAAACCACAAACTTCCTGTCAGGTTGAGTTCAGGATAAGCTAGTATAGACTGTAGTACCGACTGTAGCGAGGAAGATCAAGTGAGCAATATGACCTGATACTGTGGCTTCCTCAGTGTGTGGACCCCTCGTTTTATCAGCCTCTGCCATCCATTTTTATTTGTAAGAGATCTTTCCAGATCTGCCGTTCTCTGTCAAATTGAAAGTCTTACATAAATTAAGAAGAAAAAAAAAACTTTTAACAATAGAAAATCCCAGAACTATATAGTGCAAACCGGAACTACTGTTATTGTAGATTGACTGAGTCAAACAGTATCAATTCCCTGTCCAACTTAATGAGAAAATTGTTCAGTAACCATAAATTCACGAATTTAGTTAGACCGTGCACACAATTCTGAAATATTTAGTTAAACTCCTCAACCAAAGAATATGCAACAGTTGAAATCAAACCAATTTCCTGAAGAATATAAAGATGTATGTTTGCAGTTCAACATAAATGTTATGCCTATGATGCAAGGACAAGGTGGCCATTGATACACAAGACGATCATATCGATAAACCAATTTCCTGAAGAACAACAAGGAGTTGTAGATTTGCAGTTCAGCATAAGAGTTTATACCTATGTTGCAAGGACATGGTGGGACACCGATAGAACTGAACATAATCACATCAAAAGACCAATTTCCCTAACACTAAATAATCGGAAAAATGCTTCTCCCTCTCATGATTCCAAATCATCCACATCTATTCGAGTTTGTCAGTACTCTAGATAATGGAGGAGATCAAATCAATGTAGATGACAAAGATGGTATAAGATGAACAAAGATCATTGGTGTTTGATATGGCTAAAAATAGGATTAAATCAGAAGGGCACGAATCTTAAAGCTCTCAGGGATAAAACGGTATTTCTACCTACAAACGGGTCCGAATAGAGAACTGGGTCTTTCTACAAAGCCCAAAAGCCCAAAAACGGATTTGTCCTACTGGATATGGGTAGCAACCCGTTGCAAACCAACCCAGATGGATAAAGAGGGACTTAAATTCGTGATTATCTCTAAGAGGTGGTTTTAACCACCTCTTATCATGAAACGAGTCTAACCTCTCCAGCTTATCCATAAACATCCGAAAGTAGAGATTTATCCTTATCTCGAAACTGGTTCTTAAGACGACTATAAATACCCCTATCCCCCCACCGTGACAAGGTAATGAATCTTTTCCTACCTAAACCTCTTTCCTAATCTATGAGATTACTGACAAGAGCGTCGGAGGGTTTGTCGCCGAGATCCATTCCGGTGTATCAAACTTTGTGCAGGTTCGTGGCAGTGGCAAGAAACAAGTCAACGCGTAGGTGGAGGTCAACAGGTTCGCTTTATTGTTTTCCTCAAAAAATCACAAATTCATCTGTTTGCTCCCACACCCGAAATCAGCAGCAATAGATTGGCGTTGTTTGTGGAAAACAGAAACAGGGATCCAGTCCTATCTCATCAGCAAAACAAGTTTCAAGTCATGCCTCCCAAGAAAGGGAAGACGACGGTCTCTAACCACAGGGTCACTCCCGCTCCATCTCCTCCTCCAGTCCAGGAGGTTCCCCCTCAACCCACTCAACAAGTCCAGCAGCCTGGATGGCTCCTTCCTCAACAACCTTAGCCCCAACAAGAGGCTGCCGCGGGACCCTCCCGCCGAAGTCGACAAGAGCAACCTCCTCATCGCGACCATGTGTCGATACACAACTCCTCGTCCGACTCCAAGGCCTCACACAGTCCCCCTACACTGAAGGATCCCCGGAACATCATCGTCAACAGACAGTATGGGGTGGATCTCCGGACCCGCTTAGATGAGAGGCGGACCCATGATGGGATACCCCGCCGAGAACATCAAAGAGGCCCAACGATCCAGTGCCCTAGAGCCCGGTCCCCCCGCAGGCCAGATCGCAGAAGGTGCAACTCTCCCAGGGGGGCGAAGGGAGTCACCCCAGCGTCGTCAAAAGAGAAGCCGCTCTCCAGTCGGGCGACCCGCCCCTGGGGACTACCGAGAGCAGGAGGCCCCTGTCACGAGGGCAGAGTTCCAGCAATTTCAAGAGGTCATCCTGAGGGCCCTCAATGTTGCTCCCGACTACGGTCAGCGGGCGCCCAGTCCTCAACTTGCCCCGGACCATAGGCGTCGTACGCTCAGTCCTCAACCTGCCCCGAGCTATTGTCGTTGCACTCCCAGTCCCCTTCCGCGCGAGGACGAATCCCGGGCCTCAGCAAGGTATGACTGGAGGGAAGATTCGGTCTACCGCCGTCTCCACGAGATAGAGAGGCACCTTGGCCGACTAGACAGAGAGGAAGAGCAACGGGCAAGGAATTTCCTCCCCAGCAGGTCTCCATTCTCCCAGACTATAATGGAGGCACCGGTCCCGGATAACTTCAAACCTCCTCATTTTGAATCATACAACGGGGAGTCCGACCCCGCTGACCACATCGAGAGTTTTAAAACTCTCATAATGATACATAATGATACACCAGGCATCGGACGCGCTTCTCTGTAAAACTTTTCCGACCACGCTGAAGGGGCCTGCAAGGGAATGGTACTCACGTCTAGCCCCATGTAGCGCCCCGATTTCTATATACTGGGAAACCGTGACACGAGCCAAGATCTTTTCTTCAATTAGTCACAATACACAGAAAAACAGGAAAATTTAAAACTTTTTATTCAACACCCAATGTATTACAAGTCTGAATATCATACAACTGCAATACATTACAATAGTGTTACAATAATACCTTTACAATCCCAAGTATTACAACCTTCAACAAATTACATCAGAGTACATGAAATGAAGAACAACACTTGGTAACTCTCACTTGAGTACTTCTCAGCTAATAGATAATCAATACATATACTGCAGCGGAACTAAACATAACACTGACTCCTTGCTTTCCTTGCCTTGAGTCCTTCTGAATCTCGCCTTTGTACTTCGGCGATCCAGTACCTATGGAAGTGGGGACGTCAGTATTTACTGACGCTTAAAGGCTGATCATATAGCAGCGAATCTCCAAAACAATATACAAAATATAGCAATGGTGTTGGTGTAGTTTAAGTGTTCGTGACTGCTATGACTAGACTCTAATGCGATATTTAAATAGAACTAGGATGCTCCTATTCTAATGTCAGCAAATCTCCGAAGTCAACATGCAGCCCATACTACATGCGACCCTTCTCAACCGTTTCTTCATATATGGGGATTTCAACCCGCATTATGAATTCTAATTGTACACAACCTGTTCCTGACATCTACACGTGACTAATGAGGTTGCAGATGTGGTCAAGTCCCACTAATGCAGTTCGCCAGTGGTGTCTATGTTCGCCACTGCGACCCGGCTAACCGGACCTCTCTCAAAACAGACGAACCCAATGTATCGGGCGTTATTCCAAAATCAAACTATAGGGTTTCGAAAGCGCAGGGTAGCGCGAAGCTTACCCTGTGGCACCCTCTGGGGTTTCGCAAGCGCAGGACTGCACAATGCATCCTGTGGCACCCCAGCCACGGTAGTTCAAGAATTAACAGCGCGAGATACGCAACCCGTGTCCTCAACTTGTGAGATGGCACCGTACGTATCCCTTTGACGGGAAGGTAGAACTAGGACGCTTCCTATTCTAATGTCAGCAAGTCTCCGAAAGCAACATGCAGCCCATACTACATGCGACTCCATCTCAAGCCGTTTCTCCATATATAGGGATTTGAACCCGCGTTACGCATTCTAATTGTACACGACCTGTTCCTGACAATAGTCCATGACTCTGTGAGGTTGCAGAAGGGGTCAAGTCCCCCCTATGCAGTCTGCTTATGGTGTCTCCGTTTTCCACTACTACCCGGCACGCCGGACCTCACTCGATCCCAATGTATTGGGCCTCGTTCCAAAATCAAACTATAGGGTTTCGCAAGCGCAGGGCAGCGCGAAGCCTACCCTGTGGCACCCTCTGGGGTCTAGCAAGCGCAGGACTGCACCATGCATCCTGTGGCACCCCAGCCACGGTATTTCAGGAATTAACAGAGCGAGATACGCAACCCGTGTCCTCAACTTGTGAGACGGCACCGTACGTATCCCTTTGACGGGAAGGTACAACCCACTATCACCACCTAAGGCCTGCCTCAAGGGACAAGTTGGTCGTAAGGTGCCCCCTACAACCAACTCCTCTCTCTTCGGCAAGGGTCTGAGCAAAATGACCTTTATAAGTCACTACCCTAATGATGTCCCTGACTCGACGATCCTAGGGACGATAATATTATAAACATAATCATGCTAGGCCTTAAATTAGGCTTCGCAAGATAACTCTACTAGGCTGCTCAACCTAGACTTATCAGAACCCCTCAGGATCCGGTTTGTGGCTCATCGATCCAAAACTTTGGCCGTGCGAATGTGCACGCATGCCGCTACCCTAGACTTGGATTTTGTCTATACTCCGGTCCTCGATTAACCTACCCTGGTTAAGATTCGACGGTACACAAGGAGTGACTCCTCCACAGTTCCTTAGGGTAAGAAAACATGTCTTGATGGTCGATAGCCCTTAGGGTGGTAATATCACCCTAGACGAGCACAACGAACTGTGTACTAGCTAACAAGCTATACACGAGTAACAACCACATACGAGCCAATAAGCTACGTATGAAACAATAACTACCTACGAGTCAGGCGGGCCTCGTAGGAGATAACCACGTACATACCAGCCAAATAAGCCGCGTATGAGACCGACAGCTACGCACGGGCCGGTCGGGCCGCGTACGAGACAACAACCTACATACGAGCCAACTAAGCTACGTATGAGACCCACAGCTACATACGGGCCAGTCGAGCCACGTACGAGCATAACCATATGCAAACAACCATACAGGTAATCAATCTTAAAAACAACCAAGCGTGCTACTAGCAAACTTGATCTCCTATTATTAGAAGCAACAGAAGAGTCTACTAATATTCTATAGTCGGTATTCTACTAAGGAAGAATCCGAAGGCGACATAACAGCCTTTATCGGACTAACTATCACTAGTGGTCTTTCCCATCCTTATTACTTCAACCTATAGCGCCTTAAGTATGGCATACAATTTCAAGCATCTTCCTACGACAATCTAATCATATAACACAACCACTCACCATGATCCTCCTAAGTATGAATATGATTAATGCTTGTGCTTACATCGAGCTTAAGCATGAAAATCACTACGACCTAGACATGAAGTCCACTATAGTCAAGCATAGGTTATAATTTGAGCATGAAGGCTTACTACTTATCATGACTAATCACCACAACTCAAACTAGTATGTACAAGCAACATTCCAAGGCATAGTAGGTATTCTAACACTAACCCTATAACCTTCTAAGCATGTATTTGGACTTTAGCATGGTATATCACTTACCTACAATTAAACTAGCATGGTATATCATACACCTACAATTAAACTAGCATGGTATATCACATACCTATAATTAAACTAACATGATATATCATATACCTACAATTAAACTAGCATGGTATATAACTTTTCTACTATCATCCAAGCATGAATCTTCATTAAGCATGAATAACTACTAAACATGAATGTCTTACTAAGCATGGGTAGCTACTAGTATGAACATACAACATTCCTAAGTATATATGCATATATATATATACTTCTAATCATGGTAAGTAATTTTATCATGGATCCTACAATATTCTAGGTATAATTGAATTAATCTAAACATGGTAGGAAGCTCTTAGATTGAGTCCTACAACATTCTAAGCATAAATGAGTAGATCTAAACATGGTAGGAAACTCCTAGATCGAATCCTACAACATTCTAAGCATAAATAGACTAATCTAATCATGGTAGAAATTTTAGAATTAATCCTACAACATTCTAAGCATGAAATAGCATTCCTAAAACATGATAAGAAATTTTAGAAAGCATACTACAACATTCTAAGCATAAAAATATGATAGGTAATCTTAGAAAGAAACCTACAACATATATGTCATTCCTACATATGGTAGGCAATTTTAGAATTAATCCTACAACATCCTAAACATGAAATAGTATTCCTAAAACATGATAGGAAATTTTAGAGAGCATCCTACAATATTCTAGCATGGAAACATGATAGGTAAGTTTTTAGAAAGCATCCTACCACATTCTAGCATGAACACATGATGGGTAAATTTTTAGAAAGCATCCTACCACATTCTAGCATGAAAACATGATAGGTAAATTTTTAGAAAGAATCCTACAACATTCTAAACATGATAGGATATTTTTAGAAGAAATCTTACAACTATCTAAGCATAAAAACATGATAGGATATTTTTAGAAGACATCCTACAACTATCTAAGCATAAAAGCATGATAGGATATTTTTAGAAGACATCCTACAACTATGTACTACTACTACTACTCTATTTTTATCAAGAACAAAACATACAACTTACTACATAAAACATCTATAATTACTTACTACTACTCCTTTATTTTACAACATACCACTACTACTTTATTTAATCCACATACTACTACTACTTCATTTAATCAACATACTACTACTTTTTATTTTAGCATGCTACTACTTAGTTGCCTATTAGTCTTTATTATCACTAGTGAGAAAAGAAAAGATCCTTTTTATTTATTCTACAACTAGTGATTAATAAAGAAAAGATCTTTTTATTATTTCTACAACTAGTGATTAACAAAGAAAAGATCTTTTTATTATTTCTACAACTAGTGATTAATAAAGCAAAGATCTTTTTATTATTTCTACAACTAGTGATTAACAAAGAAAAGATCTTTTTATTATTTCTACCACTAGTGATTAACAAAGAGAAGATCTTTTTATTAAGAAAGAAAATTACAATAAAACATATGCTTATTATTATTGTCCAAGTTCAATCAAGTCCTACAACCAAAATGGTTGTATAAGAACGTTCATATGCTTATGTATACTAAGTCCTACAAGTCCTACAACCCTCAATCGGTTGTATGTTCAAGGCTCATATGCATTATGTCATTTTTTGTCCAACAACATACATAAACAACAACTACAATCTTAAAGATGTGATCTTTATATGTTTTAGTAGGTACTACTACTATTTTTCTTTCTTTTTATTCATCATAACATTCACAACACACCCATCACAAAACTCACCTAAAACAAAAGAAAACAAAACAAGAAGGTAGGAGAAGAAGTCAAACAACCAAACAAACAACCAAACAAACAAACAACCAACCAAAGAAACAAATGGAGAACCCCCCACCTTAGTTTCTATTGGAAGGACTTGCTTGCTAGCCTTCTCCTTCCCCTAGCTTTTAGGATCTCCTAGGAAAACCCTACAATAAAAACTCTCTTTGTTAGTATGAGACTATCTCTCTTTCTTGTCCTTTCCTTTCTTTCTTTCTTTTTGTTTTCTAAAATGAGAGAAGGAGGAGAAGGAGGGGATAGGAGGGGGAAAGTGCAAATATGCACACACACTTGCAAAAAACCCCAAGGAAGGGTTGAGGCCGGCCATACCCCTAGGGGAAGTAGGGGTGAGGTGGAGGAGGTGTTATGTGGTGGAGGTGTGATGTGGGAGAGATATTTTCTAGTAATCTCCTTAATCCCTTATGTCTTTGTAAACCTAGGTTTAACCTCCTAATCAAACCCTAACCATCCCTACTAGGTTTTGTCATAGCAAAATAAGTGTTGTCCAAAATACACAACACACAATTCGTATAATGCACTAATCGACATACTACTCGTACGTGCGCATATACGTCCGTATACCGAAAAATCTTCGCATAATCCGCATAAAAATAATTAAATCTTGGAAATAATAATAAAATAAATTTTATCATCAGTTCGGAAGATCGCGGTATCAATTCGATACAATACGGATGTATACTGACCGATATCTGGATACAGATAATGTCTATGGACAAACCGGGTGAAAATCACCAAAATATTCTAATTTTGGAATTAAAACAAAATAATAATAAAATATCAATTTATATAAGGTAATATCCGTCCGGGATATTACACCCCGACCACCATCTTCTCTTTCGATCAGCTCAAAGGCCTCTTCCTCTCACTTCGTGAATAGCCGCCGAGCTGAAAAAACAAGCACCTCTCTGCTATTGCTTCATCAAAGGAAGGGCGAGCAGCTAAGAGAACGTTTCACCGTGGAGGCCAGATCCATCGCCTCCTTGGACCAGTCTGTGGCCTCTGCCGCCTTCCAATCCAATGTTGCCAACGACAGCCTCAAAGTATCTCTTGCTAAGAAGCCTCCTCGGGATTTCTCAGAACTCCTGCTCAGGAGTGAGAAATACATCCGAGCGGAAGAAGCCCTCTCCCGCCCCGCTCTTGAAGGATCGTCCTCCGGGAACAAACGGAAGGGTGCTGAAAGAGCTAAGAAGCTCCAGAAAGACAACGGGGGCCAGCGTCGCCCTCCTCCCCGCTTCGAGAAGTTCACTCCGCTCAATGCGAGTATCTCAACCATCCTGATGGAGGTTGGGAAAGAGCATCTTCTCCCGCCACATCCGAAAATGAACACTCCGGGTAAGAAGAGGAATAGGGACAAGTGGTGTTGCTTCCATACGGACCACGGCCACGACACGGATGACTGTTGGACCCTAAAAGACGAGATCGAGACCAGAGAGGGCAACTCTCCAGGTTCGTGAGGAAGAACAGGGCGGATCCTCCTCCGCCCCCAGGGGGGCTAATAAGCGACCCGAGCGGCTCGCGGAGACCCCGGACTCCGAACCAGAGGCCGTCCTACATCTCATCCACGGAGGCCCAATGGGGGGAGATTCCAACTCCTCCCAAAAAGCCTTCGTCCGGAAGTGAATTCTGTGCAGAACTGTCCTCTCCCCAAGGGTCTTGGGGTCCCTGTCACTTTTTCAGATAAAGATCTGGAGAATGTCCGAACGCTCCATTGTGACGCGTTGATAATAAACCTCCACATGGTCAAGTCGACAACGGCAGTTCGGTCAACATTCTCTTTCTAGAAGCCTTCCAGGGGCTCAAGCTATCCAGGGATCGACTCAAGCCCGCCGGCTATACTCTCCACGGGTTCACCGGAGTGCCAGTGACGATCGAAGGTGTCATAACTCTCGACGTAACCGCTGGCAAAACTCCTACCACCCGAACCGAGCCGATGGACTTCATGGTGGTGGATGTGAAACTCGCCTACAACGTCATCTTGGGCCGACCAGGCCTAGCTGCTCTCCAGGCCATACCCTCGGCTTACCACATGAAGATGAAATTCCCTACCACAGTGGGCGTGGGAGAAGTCAGAGGGAGCCAGGAAGCGGCCCGCAAATGCTACATGACCTCGGTAGGAGGACCGGTCCTCTCCCTCGAAGCTCTTGAACTCCCCCAAGGGAGTAGCCCACCCATATCGGAGCTGGTCGATGAGCTGGAAGAGGTAGCCTTCTCAGAAGGAGATCCGACCCGGAAATTTCAGATTAGCAAAGTCCTTCCCCCTCCCATTCGCTCCGACATTATCCAGTGCATAAGGGAAAATCGAGACATCTTTGCCTGGACTGCTACTGACATGCCGAGAAAGAATCTCCGAGAAGCTCCTCATGCATCACCTTAGTGTCGCTTCGGGGGTCAGACCGGTTCAGTAAAAGCAACGCAAATTCGCCCGCGAGCGCCAGCAGGCTATCAAGGAGGAGGTTGAGAAACTCCATAGAGCTCGGTTCATATAGGAGGTCCACTATCCGGAATGGCTGTCCAATGTCGTGATGGTCAAGAAAGCCAACGGGAGCTGGAGGATCTGGATTGACTTCACAAACCTAAACAAAGCCTGCCCCAAAGATCCATTCCCGCTCCCGAGCATTGACGCCCTGATTGATGCAACCTCGAGCTACGAACTCTTAAGCTTCATGAATGCGTTCTCTGGATACAATCAGATAAGAATGTTCTCTCCCGACATTCCGAAGACCTCTTTCATCACCGATCAGGGCCTATATTGATACCGGGTCATGCCCTTCGGGCTTAAGAATGCCCGTGCCACCTATCAACTCCTTGTTAACAAGGTCTTCAAGGAACAGATTGGGAGGAACATTGAAGTCGATGTAGACGACATGGTGAAGAGTGTCAGCAGATCGGATCATGTCACTGATCTCCAAGAAGCTTTAAACATATTGCGGAGACACAATATGAGACTGAACCTGAACAAGTGTGAGTTCGGCGTCTCATCCGGCAAATTCTTAGGGTTCATGGTCACCCAAAGGGGCATAGAGGCTAACCCCGAGAAGATCCAGGCCATACTCAACATGGCTCCTCCTCCAGTGTTAAAGATGTGCAGGGACTCCCCGGGCACCTCGCGGCGATAGGGCGTTTTCTCTCCAACTCCGGAGAAAAATGCCTCCTGTTCTTCCAGGCCCTCAGGGGAGCTAAAGGCTTTGACTGGAGGCAACAGCAACAAGAGTCCTTTGACCAGCTCAATGCCTACTTAGTCAACCCCCCACTCTTCAGCAAGCCAAAATCCAGGAAAGTCCTCTACTTATACCTCGCCGCTTCGGAGCAGACCCTCAACGCTGTTTTAGTAAGAGAAGAAGACAAGATGCAGAGGCCTGTCTACTACGTGAGTAAAATCCTCAGGGACGCTGAACTCCGTTATCCGAAGCTAGAGAAGATGACCTATGCCTTGGTCATGGCGGCCCGAAAGTTCCGCCCCTACTTCCAGTCTTACTCGGTGGTCGTTCTTACCGACCAGCCGCTCAAACATGTCCTCCACAAGCTCGAGACCTCGGGGCGGCTCATGAAGTGGTCCATCGAGCTAAGCCAGCATAATATCAGCTACCAGCCTCGAACCGCTATCAAGGCTCAAGCCTTAGCGGAGTTCATAGTAGAGAGCACAATTCCTGACGCCAGCAAAGCGATAGAGGAATTCCCGTTCTGGACAGTGTATGTTGATGGCTCCTCGTGCGCCGTTGGGAGTGGAGCAAGAGTCATACTGGCTGATCCAGATGATTTCATCCTCCAATACTCGCTCTGCATCAACTTTCGAGCGTCCAACAACGAGGCTAAGTATGAAGCCCTTATAGCCGGCCTGTGCATGGGTCGCAAGGCCGGAGCCAAACGTGTCAAGATATTTAGCGACTCGCAGCTGGTGGTGAACCAAGTATAAGGGGAATACGAAGCGCGAGACAGTCGCATGGCCAAGTACTTGGCCAAAGTCAAGGAACTGATGGTCTCTTTCGATGATGCACAGCTCCAGCGAATTCCCCAAAAAGAGAATGCGCAGGCGGACGCCCTCTCAAAGCTAGCTTCCTCTTCCCTCCAGGGCCTCGAACAAATTGTCTTAATAGAAGTGCTACTGAAGCCCAGTATCGAGGAAGAAGGCCCCGAGCCAATGGAGACGCTGCCCTTACAACTTGGAGATGATTGGATGAGGCCTCAGCTCGAGTTCCTCAGAGATGGGATCCTTCCCTCAGACCCTAAAGAGGCCTAAAAGATCCGAACCAGAGCCGAGCGGTACATACTCATCGAGGGAGTCTTGTACAAACACTCCTACACCCAAGTAGACGACAGACCCTACTTGAGATGTCTCTCCCCCGATGAAGCCCAGTATGCTTTGAAGGAGGTCCATGAAGGAATGTGTGTCGCGCACTTGGGAGCAAGGTCCCTAGTTCGCAAAATCTTGAATTATGGATACTTTTGGCCCACTCTCCTCCGCGATGCCGAACAACACGCTTGCCAATGTGGCCCATGTCAAAAAATTTCAACAATCTGTCGCCTATCGCAAGCTCAGCTCTCCTCTCTGTCCAGTCCTACCCCTTTTGCAATGTGGGGAATGGACCTGCTTGGGCCTTTTCCTCCAGCACCGGGCCAGCTAAAGTTCCTTATTATGGCGATCGACTATTTCTCTAAATAAATCAAAGTCGAGCCCCTAGCAACGATCACAGAGAATAGAGTGCAGCGCTTCTTTTAAAAAAATGTTGTCTGCAGATTCGGCGTGCCCCGAATCTTGATAACAGACAATGGAACTCAGTTTACGGGGGCAGCCTTCCACACTTTTTGCATAGGCCTGGGCATTCAACAACGATTCTCCTTGGTCTCTCACCCTCAGTCCAACGGTCAGGCAGAGAACGCCAGTCGACAAATTCTCTCCGGCCTGAAAAAGAGACTGAGCAGGTCGGCTAAAGGGTTATGGGTAGAGCAGCTCCCCATCGTGCTCTAGAGCTATCGCACTACGAAAGGGACCCCCACGGGAGAATCGCCCTTCAACCTCACTTACAGCTCCGAAGCCGTTATCCCACTGGAGGTGGGTCTACCGTCCCCCGCTTGATTGCTTACAACGAAGAGCAAAACGCGAACGAGCTTCACGGCAACTTAGACCTCATCGATGAGATCCGTGAGAGATCCGTGAGAGATCCTCCATTCGGCAAGAAATCTATCGACGTAGGATCAAGCAATCCTACAACAAGAGATTCCGCCCTACTAATCTTAAAGGAGATCTGGTGCTCAGAAAGCTATCAATTTCTGTCCCCAGCAAGAAAGGCAAATTGGCACCCAACTGGGAAGGACCATACAGGATCTCCAAAGTTGTCTGCCCTGACACTTATCAACTTGAAGATCTGGGGGGCAAAAGGGTGCCGAGGACATGGACCGCAAAGCATTTGTTCAAGTACCAAGAGGGTGTTTAAACACCGCTCCAAGCAACTTCTCCTAGAGCGTTCTCCTTAAAGCATTTTAAAGTTTGTTTCTTTTCTTTATTTTTTTTATGACAATTTCTTTTTTTTATTAAGTGTAATAATGGCTCGCAACTTAGACGCTTAATTATTTTCCATAAAAGTGATCTACCCCCTGGAAATTCTCTATTCTAAGTATTCTGGTTGTACCACCATTGGGGCTTACCAAAAACTCATTAAACAACAAGTTCGGAGTCCAACACTTGATTTGATGCCGCATTTGCTCTCGCGAACGAGCGAGTGCAGAGTAGCTCACCATTCGGAATTGCTCCTACAATTATTGATACTCTCTAAACGACAAGTTCGGAGCCAACACTTGGTTTGATGCCGCTTTTGCTACTCGCAAACGAGCGAGTACAAAGTAGCTCACCATTCGAAATTGCTCCTACAACAGTTGATATTCTCTAAACGACAAATTCGGAGTCCAGCACTTGGTTCGATGCCGCTTTTGCTACTCGCGAACGAGCGAGTACAAAGTAGCTCACCATTCGAAATTGCTCCTAAACTGTTGATATTTTCTAAACGACAAATTCGAAGTCCCACACTCAGTTCGATGCCGCTTTTTGCTACTCACGAACGAGCGAATACAAAGTAGCTCACCATTCGAAATTGCTCCCACAACTGTTGATACTCTTGCGAATATTAGCGAAACACAAATTCTCACAAGGAGCTCGAGAAATAGGTATATTATTTCATCAAAATTCAAAGTACAAGTCTAATTCCAGACCAAAGACTTACATTATTTCATCAAGATTTGAGATGCAACTCATTTGAAATGAAGATTACCAGATTACAAAATTCGGCCCTAGCCCCTCCTAGGGAACGGGATGCTCCTATTAAGCGATACGCAGGGTCGGCGAGCGCTGTGTTGCTGTCGCCTTATTTCCGTATAAGTCTCCAAGCCGGCGAGCCGAGTAGCATCGTCGGCACCTGGGAGTCTCACAGTCGCCCCGACAGATGCTCCGCTCGACGAGCCGGCCACTCCACTTTGCGCATCCCCAAGATGTCTCAAGACAGGGGGCAAACAAATCGCCAACTCGTGAAACGACCTTCCTTGGGCATACTCACCCCAAGGGCAGGAAGTACTTCTGACGTTACTACCCTCAGAAAGCCGTCGCAGACGAAGGTTCTCCGCCTCCAGCTTCACGATCTGTTCCTTCAACGAGTCGTCCGTCACTTTGACCTTCAGGTGAGGCATTCGGCTCGAATTGCCCCTACGAGAAGCCTCGGAGATAGTCCTCCGAAGGTGTGCCACCTCCAGACTCTTCTCGAGTACTACGTTCTTCAGTTCCTCTCTCTCAGATCTTACCTCAAACAAGGAGTGACGGAGAAATTTAAGTCTCAAGCCTTGGCTGACAGCCATTGAGGGGCAGGACTCCTCACCTTCGAGAGCCACTTCACGAGTTCTCTCCTCAAGATGCCTCAGCTCAATGTTTCGACGAGCCAGGATCGCTCTCAAATGACCCACCTCCCGTTCTGCTCTATAGAGTAACTCTCGAGACCGAGCTAACCCCAACTTGACGACACCCAGTTCAGAACGGAGACATAGCGGTTCAACGACCTGAGAAGTCGACCAAAAAAAATGCTTAAATTACTAAGATTAAGAGGCCACATAATGGTACTATGTTTGATTTCGAATCGCTTCGTGGTAGATTGAGAGAACACACAATTAGTCCAAGACTTCACAACAAATGTTTAAAAGAAAACCTTCATTTAATTTAATCAAGGAGAAGGGGTACAAGAAGCGGTGGCCAGTCTGCTATTAGGCATCCAAAACGAAGAGCAACTAAAAAAGAAAAAGAAACATCGGCGCAAGACATTAAGGGATCAGGGGACCACCTTCGCAAGCGCCTCCACAAGCGCTATGATCCCACTCCCGTCCTCCTCAATGGCACAGGGGTCCTCAGCGGCGTCCTCCCCCTCGTCCTCTTCTTCTTTCTCCACTTCAACAACCTCCTCGGTTGCCCGAAGTAGTCTCGCCTTTGAGGAGATCATAGAGACAGTATCCCGAGTTGTCGAAACCGGGGACACGCGCCTCCACGTGCTTTAGCGCCCGAGTATAGGACTGCTCCATGTTCATGCGCATGTCCAGCGTCGCTTCGGCCCGAATCACCTCCGCCGCTGCTTCAACTGCGGCATCCCTCTCCTTCGCTGCGTCCTCAATGGCCTTCGGAGCCGTCTCCTTCTCTTGGAAAGCTCTCTCCGCCCCTCTATCCACCCTCTCTTTCAACAAAGAGGTTGCTCGTTCACCGCTGCCAAGGCGGCCTCGAGGAGCTGGATCTGAGACGCCTGAGACTGCCAACCTCTTCTCTGCCTCGTACATTTTCACGGCTTTGGCGCGCTCCAACCTATCTCTATCGCTCGCCGCCTTGAGCTCTTTTTCATGCTCGGTGAACTGCTCCATCATATGATTGAAGTGGCAAGTGATTTGCATCAACAGGAGAAAGAATCACGTTTAGACACGTGAGAACCTACAAAGAAGAAGAGAGGGAGACTTAACTCACCGTCATGGTTGCCTTGGTGATCTCTAGGGCATCGTCGCCAACAGTCCCTGCCTTCAGTGCAGCACGGTCCTTCGGGGTCGACAGATGCCGAACCGCTTGCATGCAGCTCACAGCGTCCCCAAGAAAACCGTTGTGCCTCATCATACGCTAATCAGGGACGAAGAGCTTCTTATGCTCTTCGGTTAGAATTGCCTCTGCAGTCGTTGTTAGAAGGGGAGCTTCGAATGCCAGCACTTGCTCGATAGAAGTTCCCTCAGCAACCCGAGCAGACGAGGTAGATGGGGTAGGTGGTTCGGATTCCACATTAACCACCGGGGTCACCGACACCGGGGCTTTGCAACTTTGGCAGATGGCGGCCCTGAGGTCGTCCTCTTTCACTTCTTCCCATCGGGGGCCTTGTTGGCCACCGCCGACCGACCTGAAAGCATCGCCCAGAAGTCTATGTCCGGAGTCTCTGTAAGAAAAGAAGGGGAGGGGGAAAATAGACATGAGGGAAAATTAGACAAAAGCTAAAGAAAAACAAAGAAAAAATGTGAGACGTACTAGGGTCGATCGGACTGAAACCCCCACCGAAGAGGACCTCTTCGGTTAACTTCTTCCAACCCAGGGGCTCACGAGCGAGGAGTTTAGACACGACCTCATCTTCCTCCGGTGTCAACGCCGGCTCGGCCTTCGCCCACTTCGGCACCTCCTCCCTCCACCTTGTGGGAATATTCCACGGCTCGGTGCCTCGAATTAAGAAGTACTTCTTTCAGAATTTGATGGAGTCAGGGTTGTCTATCAGCTTCACACCGCGACGCGGCGACAAATAGTATCGATACTCAACCTTACTTTTCCGATGAATACGGTAAAGCCTTCGGTGTATGGTGAGCTGAGGCGCGACCCCTGTCGCTCGGCACTGGACCACAAAGCCGTTCACATGCCTCCACATGTTCGGCATATATTGAACGAGGCTCAGCCCGTACCACTGCAGCACCTCGGCTACGAACGGGGGAAGAGGCAGATAGAGGCCAGCAGAGAAGGCATCGAAAGGAAAGGTGCACGTGTCAGGGGAGCTAGGTGTGCAGGCTCGAACACCAGGGACCCAGGAGAAGAAGGCTGAAATCCTTCGATATCAAGAAGCCACTTCGAATCTGCGCTATGTCCCTCTCCGTCAACATGGTGGGGATGTCGTTGACTTCGGAGTGTTCCCTCGGTCTGCTCTCGTCGTATGAGGCCGATCTCCGGTACACAACCTTGGCCAAGAGATCATTAGAATACTCTCGAACCTTGCCGAGAATTGATAAAGGATCCGGGAGCCTACCTAACGCCCCTGCTCGTCTCTCCTTCTCCACGATCGTTACGGAGCTAACTGTTACTGCCACCCCCTTTCCCTTGTCCACCTTCGGGGGTATTGCCAGAGGCTGATCACCTTCGTGATCCGAGGTGGAGGTCTCTCTCCGAAGAAACCCTAGACATCTCGCGGAGTATATAAAAAAGAATATATATTTATCTTGATGTGACAGCGACGGTCGGAATACTTCGCCGGAAAAACAAGCGCTTGGTCACGACCGCTAGTTGAGCCACCCAAGAGTGAAAACAAATTCTCAAAGAGTGAAAGTGAAGAATGAGAAAATAGGGTGGGGTGAAGACTTATAGTAATTGAGGGGCGCTGCTTGGGCTTCTGAGGTATTTGGGCCCCTAAGAATGATGAAAAGCCCAAGAAGCCCTGAATACAAAGAGACAGATGGCGTAAAGGCGGAATTTCAAACGACGCCACAAACTTGCTGACCAGTCAATCGCCTCAATATTCTCACCTGATCGAGATTCAATGGCCCTGATCTTGCCACGTCCCTTGGAGCCAAACTCCGAGCAAACGTGGCTCCGAACGTGAAATAGGAAAAACTTCGTCTCAATATTCATGCCTGATCGGAGATTCAACGGCCCTGGTCTTGCCACGTCCCTTGGAACCAAACTCCGAGCAAACGTGGCTCCGAGCATGAAAGTGGGGAAAAAACACTTCCTCGAAAGACGCGCTCAATCAAATGGCCCAGATTGAGCCACGTCCCTCGGAGCCAAACTCCGAGCAAACGTGGCTCTGAGCAAGAAAGTGGGGAAAAAACACTTTCTCGAAAGATGTGCTCAATCCAATGGCTCAAACTGAGCCACGTCCCTCGGAGCCAAACTCCGAGCAAACGTGGCTCCGAGCATGAAAGTGGGGAAAAAACACTTCCTCGAAAGACTCCCAATCAAATGGCTCAGATTGAGCCACGTCCCTCGGAGCCAAACTCCGAGCAAACGTGGCTCCGAGCGTGAAAGTGGGAAAAAACACTTCCTCGAAAGACGAGCTCAATCCAATGGCCCAGATTGAGCCACGTCCCTCGAAGCCAAACTCCGAGCAAACGTGGCGACGAGCATGAAAGTGGAAAAAACACTTCCTCGAAAGACGTGCTCAATCCAATGGCTCAAATTGAGCCACGTCCCTCGGGACCAAACTCTGAGCAAATGTGGCTCCGAGCGTGAAAGTGGAAAAAAACACTTCCTCGAAAGAGCGCTCAATCCAATGGCCCAGATTGAGCCACATCCCTCGGAGCCAAACTCCGAGCAAACGTGGCTCTGAGCATGAAAGTGAGGAAAAAACACCTCAAAAGGCATGCTCGATCTAGATCCAAAGGCTCAGATGGAGCCACGTCTTCCGAAGCCAAACCCCGAGCAAACGTGGCTCCGAACGCGGGAGAGGGAAAAAATAGCCCCCTCCCGATGCACGCTCACGATCGGAGCGTCTAGATTGCGCCACGTCACCTGGCAATAGAGATCCACCATCAGATCACTCCAAAATTCATGCCAACGATGAGAACAACACCCCAGATCGCGCCACGCCGGTATTCGTTTGATTAATTCTTTTGTTTTAATTATAATTCGAATTAATTATTTAAAAATTACGAAAAATAATTAAAATCCAAGGAAATTAATTAAAAATTCTAAAAAATAATTATAAATTCAGGGAAATATTTTCGTGCTCCTGGATAAATAATTATTAATTAGAACGACTAAGTAATACTTTTTGAAAATAGATCATCTCACCGCAAAATTGAATAAAAATTTGAAAAATAATTAAAAGATTAGAAAAAATCCAGAAAATTCCGAGAATAATTTTGGGCACTTTGCAAGCTCAATTTAGCATTGTTACACCACGAGCAAGATAAAAAACCCCCTTGAGGAACTCCGATAAAATTCCGTATACGCCATTGAAACAACAAAACTACTCCTCAAAGGCTCTTAAACTCAGTCTTCAGGAGTGGGGGACTCGTGATATGGCTAAAAATAGGATTAAATCGGAATCGTTCAAATTAAGCACGAATCTTAAAGCTTTCAAGGGTAAAACGGTAATTCTGCCTACAAACGGGTCTGAATGGGGAACTGGATCTTTTTTCAAAGCCCAAAAGCCCAAACACGGATCTGTCCTATTGGATATGGGTACCAACCCGTTGCAAACCAACCTTGATGAATAAAGAGGGACTTAAATTCGTGATTATCTCTAAGAGACGGTTTTAACAACCTCTTATCATGAAACGAGTCTAACCTCTCCATCTTATCCATAAACATCCGGAAGTAGAGATTTATCCCTATCTCGAAACTGGTTCCTAAGGCGACTATAAATAGCCCCTCTCCCCCCACCGTAACAAGATAATGAATCTTTTCCTACGTAAAGCTCTTTCTTAATCTTTGAGATTACTGACAAGAGCGTCGGAGGGTTCGTCGCCGGGATCCATCCCGGTGTATCAAACTTTGTACAGGTTCGTGGCAGCGGCAAGAAACAAGTCAACGCGTAGATTTTTCATTTGTAATTCTAGTGTCTATAAGCTGTAGGGACTTGTCATTTATCATTGCCCATTTGCTTATCATTGAGTCAAAGAACTGTTATTTTGTGCCCGCTATTAGTAGGAATCTTATTTCTATTTCTTGTTTGGACAAGAAAGGTTTGCATTTATAATAAAGAACAAAAGTTGTTTTATTTATTTGAATGATATTTGGTATGGTAGTGCACAATTGAGTAATGGACTTTATATTATCGACCTTGAAATGCCCGTCTATAATATAAAATACTAAGAGGTTCAAATCAAAACGATACCTAACATAAGCCTCATTTGTTTCCCTTTAGAGAACACTAAGATAATTATCAAAAAAAAAGTTATTGTTGCTTTTAAATACATAGGTGTTAAAAGCTTCTTGTTTCCTTGGCTATTGCATTATAATTTTCATTGGGATGAAAGTTTGAGGTTCGCTTTATTGTTTTCCTCAAAAAAACCACAAATTAATCTGTTTGCTCCCACACCCGAAATCAGCAGCAACAGTGTTGATAAAGATGACAGCAAAGAGAACTTGGTTTATTCTTTTTCTTTTTTCAATACATTGGTACATGGAGGAGATCAAATCAATGTATATGACAAAGATGGTATAAGATAAACAAAGAAGATCATTGGTGTTGATAAAGATGACAACAAAGAGAAGTTGGTTTATTCTTTTTTTCTTTTTTCAATACATTGATACATTTCAGGAGAAGTTTCCCAGATGTGATCAGTGAGTAATGGATCTCTTCATATAGGGGTTTGGCAAGAATATAAACTTTATGCGCCCATACATGTCAGACATAGATCTGTGTCTAATGTTGTCAAATATCTGTCAGGGTACTAAGACGAGATACTTTTTTTGAATATCGGTGTTCTATTTTACTTAAATTTCTATTATAATAGACAAGCTAACCAAGCATGGCAGCCTTCCGCACAGGTAGATGAACTCCAAACAGATAAATGCATCAAAATTCCATCGAATGAAAATTAATGCATGTAGCAGTACCTGCCCAGGGTCTAAAACCAAAAGAGAAAATCTTTCCTGAGATCCATGCAAGCCTTGCTGTTTTTGGATTCCAATTATGGTTCTTGAATGGCCATCATGCTGGAAGTACAGGGGCCTATTAAAAAGTCACTAAGCATTTCAGTATTGATAAATTTTTTGAAGAACTACTATGAATAATGCTTTCAGTTCAAGGGCTTTTACTATTTAGTTTCATAAATTTGTGTGCTTTGTCATTAGGTTCCCACAAAACTTGTAAATTGTCATCATGTCTTCCAGTTTGTGGTTGTCATCTGAAACAAATCCATCTATTTAATGGAATCTCTATCGAATTTACTGGTAGGAGAACAGTGGGTGAAAAGAAGAAAATAGTAGTAAATGAAGATGCATGGTTTCGCCATCAAAACTATCAAATTTGAACATCAGTAACACTGACTTACTAAATAGGGGGGCTATTAAAACTCATTATGCAAATTGGGAACCTGTTAACAAGTTTTTTCGGTCCTCATAGTAAATACATGTAACTTACGAGACAAGAAAAAGAAAAAAAGAAAAAACCTTCAATTTAAGTTATTAAGCATCATTAGTCAAGAACTGGGAAAGAGAAAATTGGACTCACGTTCTCTCGCTTGTGAGGACATGTTGTGTTACATCCAACTTGCCGCAAGTAAAATAGTTCCACACCCATTCCATAAGAACCTGATGACCTTTCTCATTTCCTTCATATTTGTCGTGACCAAACTCCGGACTGGTCTCTTCATGCCAAGATTTTCCATTTGAAGAAGTTTCTTCAAAATCACCACATTTCCTCTTTTGTAGAAAGTTGTCAATTGGCCCATGAACCTTTTTGATCTTCCTTCTGCCTCCTGAGGAATTTTGCTCTCCCAAAGCATTAGAAGTTGAAGGTGAAAAGGATAGACTATCAAAGTCTACAATTCTCGCTCGAAGACCAAAAGAACGAAAGAGTGTTGCACATTCAGTAGTTCCTATCCATCTCCGAGAGCCATATATTTTCTGATTAAACAAATTTGATCCGGGTATATCAAACCCTCTCTCCCAAGCAATCTCCAGCCATCTCTGGAGATAAGGAATGTCGGGAACAAATCCAGACCCACCGAACAAAATTTCTCTTACTTCTTGCCTTAGCATCAACAAGTGAGAACTCAGCATTTGAATATTACGCCATCCACAGCCCCAGCCAGAATCTGCTGATCGGATGCTTTGGTAATGATCAATATGATTAGATACTACACTTGTATAATTTTTATTTTCTGATACCAAGCACTTCCTCAGTAAGGCCATAAGTCCAGCGTCAACTCTATGGAAGGTGCTTTTCAGCTGTAAACTAACTAAACAAGATATCTTTTCTTGATCAAAGATTTCTATGTTATCTGTTGCAGCACTATTGCTGGAGGTTGGGGCACTAGTCTGAACAGTGTTTTGGGGGGAAATATCAGAAGAAGGCTCGTTGTGGCCCATTTTCTCATCCTACAATTGGAACTAATTTAGATTCTTGTAAATGAACAAGAAATAGTGAATATAAAATTTCATAGACTAGGGTACAGCAAGACAGACAAAATTTTCAGTCAGTATTCACTATTCACAGGTGTTTTCCATATCTAAGTTGACAATGTATACGTAAAACTAGTTACTATTCCATCATACATATTCTTATTTCCCTCAGTCACAGGTTTGATCGTGTGTACGTGTGTATGTAAGAGAGCGAGGGGTTGGAGTTTAAAACTGCAACAGTAATTTGCAAATGACATTTTGTTTTAAACATGAACAGTAATGGAACAAAGTTATTATAGTAACGAGTTATTTTTGTAGGCATCAAAAGGTGATTGGTTAAGTAGTGTATGCGTGTGTGGTGGATAAAATGATTCCATTGCTTCAGTCTTGAATATGCCTACTAAACACTTTCTTCAGTTAATTGAATTCTGCAATTTAAATTTATCCACTATAAGATTAAAATACCATTTACATTATACAGTAACCTCTACAAAATCGTACTGCGAGGGTAGAACTTGGCGATACCTGTGCAATTCTCTGTGCTAATTCCACATCCTTTGCAAATTCATCTTCCACTAAATGGTTGTTTGCATGCCTGCAATAGTCAATAGAAAGATAATCCAAATCCTCAAATGAAACAAATAAACCAGTCTAGAGATTACACACAATACCATTCTAGCTCAGGAAAGGGAAGACTTATATGACAAAAAGGGCAAGATAAGAGCATCCTTAGTTCTGAAAATCGCGTCTGAAACAAAATGCCGAATAATTTGGTCATAAATGAAGGGCAGAAACAGATCCAAATAGTGTAGAACTGAAAAATAAAAGAGAGAAAAAAAATAAACAACAGTGTATGCATAATCAATTTCACAAAATGGAAATACATAATCAGAGCAATCACAGAGAGTGTACCATATGGAACACAACATATATTATGTGCTGTTAAATATTTAAGAGAACTTGAATGACATATTAATGGAAAATTCACAAAAATACTCGAACTTGGAGAAGATCAACGAGTATAGAAGTCACACGAGTCCGGTTAAAACATGGTAAAGGAATTCTATACTGGTTGGATTGATTTACATTTGTTCTGCTGCTCAAGCAAGTTAGACATGATTAAATCAATAGATGAAGTAAAAAAAAGAAGCACGAAGGACTGGCTAAAAACACAAATATGGCATACCTCTTTTGTCTCGACACAACATTTTTGTGAACAATCCAAGAGTGGAAACACAAGGAAAAGTTTCCCTGACTATCTACTTGTTATTGATCTCCCTTATCATTTTTCACTTATTTCATATGAACCATGTTAACTAAATGATCAAATGGTCTCCTTACTTCCCCTACCCTCCACTCCACGATTAGAGGACTCTTGTGGTTGAGGTAGAGAGATTATCAATAACCTCTATTGACCAACTCTGGCCTCGGGAATGCATTCTCTTCGGCTCACGTTTTATCTATTTCGCTTTAGAAAATCTATCATCTTACCCCATCTTCTAAACAATTTAACTTAAGTGGATACTAGATACTTTCGGAAGATGACAAACACACATTTAGATAATGAGAAACCCCTCTCTTGTCCATAGTATTGAACATATCTTACATGGAGCCTTGTGATACATAGGCTCCGTTTGGCATTGCTTTTGAAGGGTGCTTTTTTGGGTCTGAAAGCTCTTTAGGCTCAAAATATGTGTTGGCAAACTTAATTAATAATGTGTTTAATCAAAAGTACTTTTCCTAAAACTATTGCTTTTAGCATTTTTCTCAAAGCACCTAAAATGGTGGGTAGAAAAGGTGTGCTTAGCTTTTCAAAAAGTTCTTTTAGTTAGTAGAAAAAATTTGAAGTTAAACATAATTCTTTCTCAAAGTACTTTTGGTACCATGTGAAAGTCTCTGCCACTATGCTAAAACTTCGAAGTTGTAGAAGGGTTAAGGGAAATTGTACTTGTATTCTAACATGCCCCCTCAGGTCGAGCGCCCATTTTTTTTTTTGGCTCAACAAATTGTGGGCCGAGACCTGGACAATACACAGCGGTATTTTTTTTTTTTAATCCGCATTTAAATTGTGTAGCCAGTAGGATTCGAACCTGGGTTGCTCTGATACCAATTGTTAGGAACCTAGGAGAACTCACCCTTAAAAGCTAGCTGTTAAAGGGAGGGAACCCAAGTTTATAACTACCCAACATTGGTTCCCCATATAACCGATGTGGGACTAAATTTGGATCATAACATTCCACCACGCTTCTGTAACCCGTCGCCCTCGACGGTATTCACTCTAGCGACACTGGCCCGGCCCGGCCCGGCCCTATCAGTAATTTTAATCTAGCCTCTAGGTAGCCCTTTCCGACTCTGGGCGGCCTTCACTCTAGCGACACTGGCCCGACCCGAGTCTACCAGTAATTTTAATCTAGCCTCTAGAGCGAATTAAGAAGCATGGGGTTGGCTCTGATACCAATGTGAAAGTCTCTGCCACTATGCTAAAACTTCGAAGTTGTAGAAGGGTTAAGGGAAATTGCACTTGTATTCTAACATACCAAACAAAGCCATAGCCAAGCCAACTTAGATTCGCTCCAAGCCTAATAGAAGAACACCAACAAGGGCCAGTCACTACGCAAGTAATCCTATAGCAAGAATGTTGGCATAGACGAAAGTTCTTCATCACTCTCCTAATAGCAGCTAGAACCTCAAGGAAGTAGGTTTTTATATGATTTATGCCACCAAAAAAAATGAAATTGATCATGGGTAACATACTAACATTAGATTCACAAATCACAACTCACAACCCTATATCACATAAAAAACTCCTTATGCATGAAACAATATAAAAAAAAATTAAGATTGCCTCGGCATTTCATCGAACATGTTGCCTTCGTTATAACAAATAATACCAATTTAATACAAATTTTTCCAATGATCACGCTTGGTTCAAATCTCAGACAGATCCAAAATCCCCGAATGAAAAAAAAAAGTTGGGGGGGGGGGGGGGGGGGGGGGCGGTACCTTTGTTGAAGAAGACGAAAGGGATATGGAGAGGCTGGGGTTCACTTCTAAGTTGTAACTCAGATTTTCAAAACTGATGGACTCTTGAATTTTTTGACAACTGGAAACATGGGCCATTATTTGGGCCGGGACGGGCCGGCCCAAACCAGCGTAGAAAAACAATTGCGCCGGACTGCGAAAACAAATTGTATCGGCCATTCCAGAGAAAATCCCTAATTAAATTTATTATATATATAACTATAATATATATAACATTAATAATATATATATATATATTATTAATGTTAATATATATATATATATATATAATAAAACACAAAGAAAGCTATCAAGTGGCTCTCCTTCAATCCCCAAAAATAAAAGGTCCAGATCTAACCTCACAAAACATATTTTTCCTCCCAAAAGTTCCTCCCAAAACTCAAATTCAAATCTCCCACCCAAAAAACTCCTATATTTATTTATTTATTTATTTTTTTCTCTCTCTCCCTCCCTCTTCTATTCAATAAATTAAAAAAATAAAAAATTTAAAAATTTTAAAAAATTAAAAACTTAAAAACTAAAAAAAATAGTAATTTAAAAACTTTAAAAATAATTCAAAAAATCAAAAAAAAAATCATATAATATGTTTTTTGATGGACCCCCAAAAGTTTCTCATATAATATGTTTACTACTTCAATTAATTTCCTGGCCCTCCAAAACTATTTTATATGATCAAACAAGGTGCACCGTTCCGAACACGTGCCGTAGACACGTGTCAACGGGCAAACCTAGTATATATATATATAGTAAGGTGGCATAGGAGGAACACCCTAAAATAAAAAATCCTGCCCTCTCCCCCCAAACCCCCAAATGCATGAGCCACATCATTCGAAGTGTTCGAGATACCATTAAACATGAGAGCTGAAATACTACTGAAGTTGAACATGCAAGGTACTCTCATCTGACTTTATATTTTTGGATCAAATTGCAGGGTGCTAAAATCACCCCATTTATGGGTAACTATTATATAGTTAACTCGATCGCTAGTTTTCTAGCTTTTTAAAGATGAATGGGTATCAGTGATATTGATCTCGTTGGAGCTACAATTCGCTGCGTTTTTTCATTGCAATTTTGTATCAGGATTTCGTTCTACCCTCGATACGAACTAAATTGTTAATGAGTGAGCTCGAAGTGGATATTAATTGGAGATGTTCACACGTGCATTGTATGTACACACTACTAGACTAACAGTCTTTACCGGTGTTTTTTTTCCACATTCACCGGAGTTTTAAAACCTCGCTGTAGATACCACCGGTGTTTTATAAATCGCCGGTGCAAGTGTCGCTGAATCGTGTGTCGCTGTAGCTTAGAAATATTTCCCGACATTTTTTACGAACGCCGGTATAGGTTAAAACTACACCGGCGGTTAAAAAACGCCACCGAAATGGTGGTTTCGTTTGGAGTTACTGTTTTCGGCCAGCACCTACACCGGCGTTTTTAAAACGCCGGTGTAGACCGCCATTTTTTGCTGGAAGCTACCCCGGCGCTTGTAAAAATGCCGGGGTAGCTATATTTTAAAAAATAATAATTTTTTTTAAAAAAATAAAATTTTAAAAAAATGCAAGCAAATGAGCCGGCGGTAAATAATGCATCAAATGAGCAATGCAAATGCCCAAAACAGCAAGCAAATTCAGCCAGTAATAGAAAGCTCAAAACTATACAAGAATGGGAAACAATTATTATTCGTCTCACCTTGAAATTTTTATATTTTTCTTTCAGCATATAAAAATATCTTTGCGCCACTAAAAAATCTGGATCCATCCCTGCTTCCTATTCTATTCATCTCGAAGTAGTACCTTAGTATCTTCGACAACATGCCCCACACTACGGACCCGACATCTACCATTCAAAGTTTAAGATATTACTTGTTTGCTTAAGACTTCAATCGAAAATAGTATTATAGCTATAAAATACATACTAGCAAATCCCCTCAAATGTATGTGAGGCACCCAAACAGAAAATCATTTTTTTAGGTATAGTATACCATTTACTAATTCACATTCTAGTTATGTCGACTGTCTATACAAGAACAATGCTACATATACACAAGAAGATTCAATAAATCACTATCAAATAATGTTGGTTTTGCCCACAAACTTAAATCACTCTCAAATAAGGAAACACAAGAACAGGTATGATTTTTTTACCACAAAATTACCACAACTCGCTAGATTACCACAAGATTAATTCAAGAACAAACCTAGGGTTTGTGCAGAGGAAGGGGCGACGGCGGGGGAGGGGCGCGACGATGGTGCGACGATGGGGGGAAGGGGCGACGGCTGGGGAGGGGGCGGCGATGGGGGAAGAGCCGACTGCGGGGTAGGGGGCGGCGATGGGACAGCGATGGGGGAAGGGCGACGCCGAAGGAGGGGGCGGCGATGGGGGAACCTCCGACAGCGGGGGAGGAGGCGGCGACGTCGGGAGAGGGGGGCGGGGGAAGCGATGGGGGTTTTCGTTTGGGGAGGAGGGAGATGGAGAGAGAGAACAAAATTGAGGGAAGGGGATCGATAAGGAAAATGAGAGAGATAGAGAGATATATGAGCGTGACTTATCCTTCTAATACACCGTCGTTTTAATGCGAAAACGTCGGTGTATACACATACACCGGCGTTTTTCACATATGCCGGTGTAGAGTGGTATTTTTTTTCCTGCCAAGTTAGCTGATTTCTACACCGGCATTTCTACCAAAACGCTGGAATAGAAACGCCGGTGTAAAACGATTTTTTTGTAGTGACAACATCATTTTGTTTTATCAACTGAACCTCATTAACAAGTTCCATATACAAGGTTTATTAGTTAATATCATTCAACTTCCACCGGTCTGACATCCTATTTGAAAAAAAATTATAAATTAAATCTCTACTACTATAATGGGAGAAGGCCTTTGTCCTTAACCCAACCCGTGCAACGCACGTGCTGGTAATTTTTTTTCCCTTTTCATTCCCCTCTCTAAAAAAAATTTTCCCACTTGCAAAGCACGTGCAACGCACAGGCTGGTAATTTTTTTTCCCCCTTTTTATTTCCCTCCCTAAAAAAAGTTTCTCCACGTGCAAAGCACGTGTACAGTACTAGTTTATAATTAAAAACAAAAGCTGCCCTCTTTTACGTATCCGTTATCAACTCAGGTCCTGTTTTTTTAGTTTTTTAGTTTTTGTTTTTTTCCCTTCATACACGGAACCTGATGAGATTAGGGTAGTTATTATTTAATATTTCCCTCTTTGTAATTAGACAGATGCTGGTTTTAGTGGGAAGAGGGCAAGCACAGAATGAGCATAGATATGTGTAGGAGCACAATATTTAAATGAGCTGCTCCTGCCTTTAGAAAGAAGCAAACCATAAATTGAATAAAATTCTCATGAGATATTCAGGTAATAAGTCTAAGAGCATCCATAGTCGTTTGCTAAAAATCCAAAAAATCCATTTTTTAGCAACGATGTCTCCACTATCGTTCACTAAAAAGATATTTTTTTAGAAAAGTTATGAACAGTGCACTTCTAAATATAGCAGCATATTTTAGCCATCACCAAATATAGAAGACGGAAGAAGATTTTCCGTTTGTGAATTCTTTAATATATATTTCAAATAATTACTAAAATGCCATCAAAATATTTTACCAAAATGCCATTTAAATTTTAAAAATAAAATATTTCACCAAAATGCCATTTAAATTTTAAAAATAAAATAAAATAATGCTCGGATGGAAGATGTTCTTCCGTCCAGCAACTTTCCCTCCAATTTTTTTTTCACAATTTACCAAAATGCCATCCACATATTTACGACAATGCCATTTCATCAATTTAAAATTAAACAAAAAAGTGTCAAACGGAAGATCATCTTCCGTCTGACAATTTTTTTATTTTAAAAAAAAAAACAAAAACTCACAGACGGAAAATGTTCTTCCGTCTGTTAATTTTTTATATTAAAAAAAGTATAAAAAAAATATTAGACAGAAGATGTTCTTCTGTCTGAAAATTTTATTATTATTTTTTGGGTCAAAATTTGGCCTAAATGATAGCAGGGAACTCTTTCCACTGCTATTTTCGATTACTAAGAGTCCGTTTGTTTCAATATTTTTCACCCCCTATTCTAAATACAGTATTGGGAGTTGGCGTTTGTTTTGAGTGTTTTCTCAAAACACTATTGAGAATACTGATACCCCTCATTTTCGATATTCCCAACCCCTCTCTCCTCTCTTCTCACTCACGAGCTCTCTCTCTCTCCTCACTCCCGAGACCTGGTCGCCTTCGTTGTCTTCTACCTCCCCCCCCCCCCGCTTTTCAGCAAGGTCTCTTCGAGATCTGGTCTCCCCAACCCATCTCTCCTCTCTTCTCACTCACGAGCTCTCTCTCTCTCTTCTCGCTCACGAGATCTGGTTGCCTTCGTTGTCTTCTACCTTCCCCCCTCTTTTCGAAATGTCTCTTCCAAATCTGGTCTCAGATCACTACCGGCGACAACCCCTTTCCCTCTCTTCTCGACCGTCTCTCCCTTGAGGCAGCCAAACCCACCCACTTCAAACCCGTACGGGGGCTTCTTCCTCCCTTCTTTTTTGAACCCAGATCTGATCTCCCCCACCCCCACCCCCCCAAATCAACGTTTTTCCGAACGATTGTACTGTGAAATCGAGCGGAAACGTGTGATTCTCTCGCTGGCGACTTCGATACCTGTCTCATCGCCAGTCGAATTGGTGAGGGGTTGAGGAGTTTTGGTTGGGGGTTAATGGTTTGCACTACCCGTGCTGCATATCGGAGAAGAGCTAGGGAACGAAGGACAAATCGAATCAAAGAGCTACGCAAGGTTGAATCCTGTGCTGACAATTTCTTCCTTGTTAAAATCCAATCAAAGGTATGAACCGCGATTGTATTCTTTATTTGGTTGTTTTTCTTTATCAATTTGCGCCAAATTTTAATACGCTTTTGCACCGAAATTTTTTTCGTTAAAACGGTCCAGACTGCACACTGTAAACCGAATTCAAATTTACCATTTTTTGGTGTAATCGGTGGCTACTTGCAACCTAGGGTTATCCGATCAGCTTTTAAACTAATTGAAGGAATTTGGCAATTTTTTTTTATTGGTATTTGTTCAATATAGATGAGTAATACGGGTAGGAGGAAGGAGAAGGCAGTGGAGGAGGATTATGGGTTGTGGCCTCCCCATATTGTGAAATATTTTGTCAACCTTATGGAGGCTGCAGTTGACAGTGGTTACCTAAAAAGCAACACATTCGAGGCTAAAACCTGGAGTAATTTTGCGTTACAAATGCAACAGCTGTGTGGCCGTTCATTCTCGGTAACACAACTGAAGTCAAAATATAACCGACTTAAAACAGAATGGAAGGTGGTTGCTGATATGAGGAAACAGAGCGGTTTTGGTTGGGATGAAGCCAACGAAACCGTTACTTGCGAGTTACCGGTTTGGGAACAATATGTTAAGGTTAATATATATAATCTTAAACTTTGATTTTTGTTTGTGAATCCTTTTTATTATACTTCATCTTCAATCTAATACTTGCATAGTAACAACATATTCTGTGAATAGATGCATCCTGCTGCAAAAAAATACCAACATAAGGGGTTGCCACATTTTGATGCATTGACAAAAATAATGGAGGAATCTGTAGCCCAGGGCAATGTGGCAAGGGCTTCCACACAAAGGGGGTTCGAGGATGAGGAGGCGCGGAGGATGAACTATGAGTTTGGCCACTCCCATCAATCACACGTAAATGTGATTGATGAGGCTGATGATGTGCCAATGGGTTCAGGGTCGGGATCACGTAAGAGAAAATCTAGTGCATCAAGTGGCCGCGGATCAGCGATGTCAATGGTGAAAGAATATCTTGATGTCTGTAAGCAAACTCAAGAGGTCAAAAGAAGCAGGTACAAGAATAAAAATAAGGTGGACAGTGATGCCTCGATTAATCCTGCTTTGGCCGAACAGGATCAATGCCAAGATATAATAAGTGCGATGACAGGGCTTGATCCAATTGTAGCTTTAAAAGCAGGACACTACCTATTTCAAAATCCAAACATTTGTCATGCTTTCCTCCGTATGTCTCGAGAACAGCAGGAGTTGGCGGTTCGTTTTTATGCCACCCTGTAGTCATCCCATTCGGCCTAATGGGATGAACAAATCATGTTGTAGACAATTTTTTATGATTATTTCCGTATTTGCTTGAGGTTGATTGTAGTATGACGGCTTGATGGTGAACAAATTGCTTATTTAAATTAATTTAAATTTATAATGTTATTTTTTCCTAAAATAGATTTGCTAGTAGTAGTATACCTTGTTATCTTTTTTCAATGCTAGAGCTTGTGGAATTATACCATCTCTCAATATGTTATTTTGTGATTCCGTAAATCTCGTTACATATAGTCGTATTATTAAATGTGTGTGCACTTGATATGGGATTTTCTCAAAATGATTTCTATCTTCTTGTTTATAGTGAGTTACTACTGCAAGTGCATCCTCTGTTATGGATACTTCTTCATCCAGTAGTGACGACCTCGAAGAGGTGATGAATATAATCTTGCTAACTGAATTATGTGAAGAACTTGACCGTACAAGGTCGACTAATAAAAAGCAAACAGGACGTGAATATTTGGATAATATGTTAGAGGGTTCCCAGGCCGAATTTCATGGAATATTCCGTATGAACCAAGATTGTTTTATGGCCTTGTGTGCTTTCCTGCAAAATGGGAACTATTGTGAAGAAACAGCGGAGTCTTCAAGTCATAAACGATTGTCTTTCGAGGAAAGCGTGACAATTTTCCTGTATATTGTCGGTCATAGTTCACGAATGCGACTAGCCGGTAATACGTTTAACCACTCAACTCAAACAATCCACAAGCACTTTACAATTGTATTGAAAGGTCTGGCAAGAGCAGCAACATTCCTTATCAGACCCCCTGATTATACACTTGTACATCACAGAATCGCTAATTCAGAGGACTTTTACCCGTGGTTTCAGGTATTACGTCACCCTGATTGCGTCATGTATTATTAAAGTTTTTTCCTAGTTTGGATTTGTGATATCTATTATTCGAATTCATTAATGTAGGGAGCTATTGGTGCTGCTGATGGCACGTTAATCAAAGCTACAGTTCCCGCTGTTCGAAGCAACGCTTGTCGCTCTCGAAAGGGTATTGTAAGTCAAAATGTATTGGCAGCATGCGATTTTAACATGCTGTTTACATTTGTTTAAGCGGGATGGGAAGGTAGTGCGAACGATTCCCGTGTAATGCATACTGCATTAGCACAAAAACTGTTGCCAATCCCACCGAACGATAGATACTACTTAGTAGATTGTGGTTATACCAATATGCCTGATTTTTTGGCACCATACCGTGGTGAGCCATACCATTTACAGGACTTTCAAGGGGCCAACCATGCACCAACCCAACCTAGACAACTTTTTAATAAACAGCCTGCTAGGTTACGGAATGTGATTGAGAGAACGTTCGGTGTATTCAAGAAGAGGTTTGCCATCTTCGAGAACATGCCAAACTACCTGTATACAAATCAAGTTATGATGGTCACAGCCTGTTGTGCACTCCACAATTTTATATGCCTGCACTCACAAAACGATGCATTTTTAGAGGAACTCGATGGTGAACAATTAGTACATCACCAACACACCGAAGATATCGCATCCACATCGCAGGGGTTGGATTTATCATCTTCTCAATTGAGACATATGTATAGGAAAAGAGATGATATTGCCATGGCAATGTGGGATGCTACACACTAATGTAATTTGAATGTAATATTGTTTCATTGTATTCTTTTTTCGAACTATTTAACGAATGTAATTTTTGAATGAACAGGTATTGGGCACGGAAATCATGTTGTGCACATGATTGGTCACAAAAATGGATGGAATTGTCGGTGGCAGTAAGTAATCCAAATTGCATTTTTGAAAACCTAACAAAGATGAGTGTCGTAATAGGCAATGATGATAGGGTTTCATTCAATGTGAAATGTGTCACTCCCCCACCCCGTTGCCGCTTTCTGCTTGATTGTATCGTCAAGCAACGGATATTGAGATTGGGGTATATGATTGAATAACCACTGAAATGATGTATAATACCCTTTAAACTGATCTGTGGTTGATGTTTGGAATGAAAGGTTAAGTAAGAATGAATCCATTGTGGTAAACAATGATGATGAATTCGATTATTGTTGACGGCAAAGTGGGAAGGGGATAGGGGGGGTGAACATTGTACTCAGTGGCAGTATGCGTGGCATTGTAAAGATGCAGTCCTGTCCTGAATTTTTTATCATTGAATTGAACAATCTGAGCCTACGACAAATATGATTTTCTTTTTTTGGACAGCTTATATCCTGACTTGGCCTTTGTTTTAAGTGTTTTTTGATGAAAAACTATTCACGTTAATCAAAAGCAGTAAGTGAACACAATTGTTTTTTAAACCTGACGAAGATGATGTCGCTATAGTCAATGATGAACGGATTTTCAAGAACAGTGCTTTGTACTAGTGGGCGTGGCATTGTAAATAATGCAGCTCTAGTATGGAGTTTTTATCATTGAGCATGACGAATCTGAGACTGCAACTATGTTTTTTATTCCCGGGAATTATGCCCTGTTTTTATGGTTTTGGGGAGGATCTGATATATTCTTATCCAAAAGAAGCTTTTTTGCTGCAAAACAGAGTGGGGGGTATCAGTATTCTGAATAGTGTTTCCAAAATATCACTTATAACAAAGGCCAACTCAGTTTATTACTTAAGGAAACTTTAAAAAAATAATTGCTGAACAACCAGCATGTTTTCATGTATTTTGATGCATCTGATTTTTCCAGATGAATTGCACTAGTATTCAGATGATTCTACTTTGTTCTCTGATTCTGCAATATGTATTATAATGCATAAGGATTAGTGAATCCTTATTTGCAATATGTATTATAAAGAGGGGGCAGCCCAGTATTCTCAATAGTGTTTGGAAAAAACACTCAAAACAGACGCCAACTGAGGATACTGTTTTTTATGATTAGGAAAAAAAAATTTATACTGATGTGTATCAAATGCTCATGGCAACAAACCATCAGTTTGTGTGCAGTATAAACCTTACAGTGTGCTAACAATCTCCCACCATGTTGTTACTAATATATAAACATTATTCAGTATGCATTAAAAAACCACCATGAGGGGCACCCACACTCAGCACAACATTGTATCAGTTTGTGGCAGCATTGTGTCAGTTTCAAATTTTGGAAGTGATGATGTTAAATTCTGATCCTTTAATACTCTTTGGAGTAGTTATTGTTGTTTGCTTTAAACGAAAGTAAGGCCTTAATTCTACATCAAATTTGAGGTTGACTTCTTCTGTGATATGAGAAAGCAATTTGTGTTTAAATTGTTTAATTTCCATATTGTACACAAACTGATACAATGCTGTGCTGAGTGTGGGTGCCCCTCATGGTGGTTTTTTAAGGCATTCTGAATAATGTTTATATATTAGTAACAACATGGTAGGAGATTGTTAGCACACTGTAAGGTTTATACTGCACACAAACTGATACAGTGCTGCCATGAGCCTTTGATACACATCAGCATGCCTGGTGCGTTTGCTTCAAAATTTTTTTTCTTTTTTCTGAAAACAGTATAACAAGTTGGGACTTGTTTTGAGTGTTTTTTCCAAACACTATTGAGAATACTGGACTGCACACTGATGGTGGTGTTACTTTTTCCTGAGAACATTAGCACACTGATGGTTTATACTGCACACAAACTGATACAATGTTGTGCTGAGTGTGGGTGCCCCTCATGGTGGTTTTTTAATGCATACTGATGGTTTATATGTAAGTAACAACATTGTGGGAGATTGTTAGCACACTGTATGGTTTGTACTGCACACAAACTGATACAATGCTGCCATGAGCATTTGATACACATCAGCATGAAATTGCGTTTGTTTCAAGCCTTTTTTTCTTTTTTCTGAAAACAGTATCCTCAGTTGGCTTTTGTTTTGCTGGATATTCTGAATTTTGTATGAATGATACCCACCTTCAAAATTTGGAAGTGATGATGTTAAATTCTGATCCTTCAATACTCTTTGGAGTAATTATTGTGCTGTTGCTTTAAACGAAAGCAAGTCCTTAATTTTATAACAAATTTGAGGATATATTCTTTTGTGATATGAGAAAGCAGTTTGAGTTTGAGTTTAACTTAGTTTGAGTTTAACTTTTCTAATTTGAATGGAGCTTTTTTGCTCAATAGAGTGGGGGGTATCAGTATTCTGAATAGTGTTTCCAAAAAAACTCTTATAACAAATGCCAACTCAGGTTATTACTACTGTAAATAACAAAAAAATGAACCTGGAACAAACAGACCACCCTGTTTTCATGTATTATGATGCATCTGATCACGTTAGATGAATTGCACTTGTATTCGGATGATTCTACTTTGTTCTCTGATGCTGCAATTTGTATTATGATGCATCAGGATTTGTGAATCCTTATTTGTGACATTTAGAAGGGAGAAATTGCTGTTTTTTTGCTAGAAATGGTGGGACTATTTATTCTGAATAGTGTTTCCCAAAAACACTTACAACAAAGGCCAACTCAGGTTATTACTTTAGTGAAATTAAAAAAATTTGAACCTGGAACAAACAGATTCATGTAATATGATGCATCTGATTTGTTCAGATGAATTGCACTTGTATTCAGATGATTCTACTTTGTTCTCTGATGCTGCAATTTGTATTATGATGCATCAGGATTTGTGAATCCTTAAATGTGACATTTAGAAGGGAGGAATGGAGCTTTTTTGCTCAATACTAGTGGGGGGTATCAGTTTATCTAAATAGTGTATCCAAAAAAATGAAGCTGGAACAAACAGACCAGCATGGTTTCATGTACTATGGTGCATCTGATTTGTTCAGCTGAATTGCACTTGTATTCAGATGGACCGACTTTGTTCTTTGATATTGCAATTTGTATTATGATGGCACATCAGGATTTGTGAATCTATATTATGTGAAAAAGGAAGGGAGCACTGGAGCCTTTTTGCTCAATATAGTGGCAGGTATCAGTATTTTGAATAGTGTTTCCAAAAAAACACTTATAACAAATGCCAACTCAGGTTATTACATCTGGAAAAAAAAAAATGAACCTGGAACAAACAGACCATCATCATTTCATGTATTATGATTCATCTGATTTGTGCAGCTGAATTGCACTTGTATTCAGATGATTCTACTTTGTTATAGTGAGTTACTACTCCAATTTGTATTATGATGCATCAGGATTTGTGAATCCTTATTTGTGAAAAAAGAAGGGAGGAATGGAGCCTTTTTGCTCAATACAGTGTGGGGTATCAGTACCTGTATTAATAATCAATATTTTTGTGGAGGAAGATACAAAGTGGGAGATGATGGTTTCTGATCCCTTATGATTATTTTGTAGTCGATGCTTCCCGTATTTTATATACATTATCTGCACTCAGAATGCTTTCAAGTCTTCTCATATTTAGGTCTCAGTTTGCAAAACAAAGAGGGCAACTGGGGGCTTTCTTAGCTTATTGCGCTCAAAAGAGGGTTGCTGCAAATGTTTGGGTTAATCTTCTTTCCACTTTTGTTTTTTGTGTTTCCTTTTTTCCCTATGATTAATGTAGCTTTTATATTGACTACAGGTACAAGTTTCTTATATTGACTACAGCTACAAATTTTTCAGGGAATTAAGAAGCAACAGCAGCAGCTCCAGGCAGCAGCAGACACTACAGGCAACAGTTTACTATTATTTTGTGACAATTTCGTATTCATTCAGGAAAAAAAATTGTAGAACCTGTGTTCAGAATATATGTATTGGTCCCGTGCCATTGTTCCTCATTTTGATTGGGATTGTTGAACAATGTAAACAGTAGTAATGAAGTAAGCTTGTTTTCTTGAATGTTTTGGTTGAGCATGTTGATTTTTGAATACTTTTTATTTTGATCTCACATGCAATCTTCTATCCGACTACTGCTACTACTTCCTCTCGCATGCAATCTGAACAAAACAAACTAAAAAATACTCCTCATTTAAGATTGAAGAACTGCAATTACCAAAAGAGGCAATGATAACAGCACCACATTGATCCAAAAAGAATAGTTGATACATGAACCGCGATTTGTTGCTTCACAAAACCTCACTGAATCTTATATTATGTACATACAAGATTTTGTTTTCAAATTTTGTACTCTAACGTGAAGGATCAGCCGTGGAGATGATGGCGGCTTATTTTTGCTCGATTCACATGCTGGTCAGGTTTCTTGTTCTCATACTTGTACAACATTGCAATCTAACTGCAGCAATTAAAAAAATATTAGCAAATGATAAATGCAAATTGGTATTCATAATTGTCAGAAATATAACGGAACAACTTTTAAACTCTTTTTTTCAGAAAAACAGCTTTCAGATAACAGTTTTCAGCTAGAAATATAACCGAACAGCTTTTAAACTCTCTTTTTCAGAAAAACAGCTTTCAGATAATAGTTTTCAGCTAGAAAATATAACCGAGAAGCATTTAAACTGGCTTTTTCAGAAAAACAGCTTTCATAATACAGTTTTTAGCTAGAAATATAACCGAATAGCTTTTAAACTCTCTTTTTCAGAAAAACAGCTTTCAGATAACAATTTTCAGCTGGAAATATAACTAAACAGCATTTAAACTGGCTTTTTCAGAAAAACAGCTTTCATAATACAGTTTTCAGCTAGAAATATAACCGAACAGCTTTTAAACTCTCTTTTTCAGAAAACAGCTTTCAGATAACAATTTTCAGCTGGAAATATAACCGAATAGCATTTAAACTAGCTTTTTCAGAAAAACAGCTTTCATAATACAGTTTTCAGCTAGAAATATAACCGAACAGCTTTTAAACTCTCTTTTTCAGAAAAACAGCTTTCAGATAACAGTTTTCAGCTGGAAATATAACCGAACAACATTTAAACTGGCTTTTTCAGAAAAACAGCTTTCATAATACAGTTTTCAGCTAGAAATATAACCGAACAGCTTTTAAACTCGTTTTTTCAGAAAAACAACTTTCAGATAACAGTTTTCAGCAAGAAATATAACCAACAGCTTTTAAACTCGCTTTTTCAGAAAAACAGGTTTCAGATAAACAGTTTTCAGCTAGAAATATAACCGAACAGCTTTTAAACTCGTTTTTTCAGAAAAACAGCTTTCAGATAACAGTTTTCAGCAAGAAATATAACAGAACAGCTTTTAAACTCGCTTTTTCAGAAAAACAGGTTTCAGATAACAGTTTTCAGCAAGAAATATAACCGAACAGCTTTTAAACTCGTTTTTTCAGAAAAACAGCTTTCGGATAACAGTTTTCAGCAAGAAATATAACAGAACAGCTTCTAAACTCTCTTTTTCAGATAAACAGCTTTCAGAATACAGTTTTCAGAAAATAATATAACCAAACAGCTTTTAAACTCATTTTCAGAATAACTCTATTCAAAATACAGTTTTCAGAAAACTCTATTCAGAAAACTCTTTTCTAAATATCAAAACAAACGCACTCTAAATACCTTTTTTTTGGTTGCAACGACACTGGATTGCTCTAACTGTCCCCCCTTCAAAATGACCATATTAACCTGACTTTATATATAAAAGGGAGGGGTATATTATGTCTTTTCATCCAGGTCAAAACTAAGTTAATTGTTCCCTGCCAGTATTAACCCATGCTATATATCTATCTATTTGTCTATATCCATCTATCTATACTGGTTTAATCTTCATTAACTGTTATCGATATCAAAAATTAGTATGAAAGAATAAGCATTTGAATATCATAATTGCTACCAAGGATTGCATGTCAATTCTTTATAAAGAAACTCAAGTATACTCATTTTCAACTTTTCATATTATCATAGATGGGCATGATATGTAGGGCGTGCAACCATTACTGCTGCCACATGAGTAGGGAATATAATTCGTCGGTTTAATTTTGTTATAAGAGTTGTACCAACTGCTCCCTGTTACATTTATTCATTGCATCTCCATCTAACCTGAAAATAATTATTATGAAAAAAAGTTGCAAATTTTGGAGGTTTTCGTGAAAGATTACCACGATTACTGCTTTCTTAATACACACAACTATCTTTGAAAGTATGTTTTCTTACATGGAGCCACTAACAGATTGATGGTAAATATAATTGTTTCAATGTAACAAACTCAAAGCCTGCATGTTCTGTAGGCTGCAGGGAACTCATCAAACATATTTCCTGTTTTTCTACATAAAGTTCAGTACAAAGTTTGTCTGTAGAGTAGTAGAGTAGGGTACTTTGGTAATATATTCTGTGTTCTTAACCCTAGCTTGAAGCCTTGAAGATTAAACTTCTTACAGCCTATATGTAAGGTCTGCTTGTATGAGTTTGTATCTCATTATTAACACATCAACGATTCAACGGTATACTACTCCAATATATCTATACTACTACTTAAAGGCCATAGGAACAAGAATTCTGTCCTCTTTGGATCCCCACTCTACCCCTTGGATTTTTTAACATTTACGGAAATGCCATCATTCTACTCCGTCCGATTCAGAATTAGCAATCCAGATCATCTCGCAATTAGCGTAGCGATATTCACACCCTCTCTTTTTCAGCCGTGCTCTCTTTACTGCTGGGTTTTATGGCTCTAATAAGTTAGAATTGTTGGGAGTGAATATATCACTTCATCTCCTTCCCCAAAATTGCTCCCCTCGCTCTGTTTTCTTTTCTTTCCGATTTTTCCATTAGACAGCCACTGGGTTAGCCTTCGCCCGGAGCTCCGACGACGCTCGATCTGCTGTGCGTGAGAAATTGTAATACCCTGACTTTTTAATATATGGAAGATTATTCATTTTTATATAGTATACTTGTGCAATATTATTGACTAGTATTTTTTCAACATCGTTTTATAAAGCATTAATTTACTTATTTCTACAAAATAACTAGTTTGGCCCAAATTGGTTTTAAGCCCATGAATTTAAACCCTCTTACTATTTTCTACAACTTGTAATGTAGCATTTCTTACTCTATTTTATTCCCGGGTATTTAATGTACATATTGTAGTGTGACTTGTGCCTACACGTGCACTTTATGTACACGTGCAATGAGCACACTTCTTGACCGGATTGTGGAGTGATGGGTGAGATCATGGGTGGTTACATTTTGAGGTGTGGGTAGTTTCTAAACTTCCGATTTAATCTCAGCCCTTGTTTCTTCAACTCCCTAATAGATCTCAACCCTTCATTCTATTTATCTTCTAATATAAATACCCCCTTCTAATCCCTATCTTTTTACACTAAAATTCCTGAGATTTTAAGAGTATCTGAGAGTTGTGTGGGAGTTTCCTGTGGAGGCAAGCAGCATTGCTGAGGAGTCGGAGTGGAGCAAAGGAACAAGAAGTGCTGCGCTATATTGAAGGACTTGCGGGATTTCGTTATTTTTCTTCATAAAAGGTGGGTGTTTCTCAGGACTTCTAACGTAGGAGTAATACTATAATTGTCATGATGGATACCATGTTACAAAAGAGAATTGAATGCGGTAGAAATTGCTTGAACATGCTATTAATTTGAGGCGAGACTGTCGGTACAGTCGACTGCCATATGAGCCAGCCGACTGATACGAGACATTTACTTTTATAAAGTGCTGATAAAATGTGTATGAATAGCCATGATGGTGTGATTATTAAATGTATGTTTTTCCCTATGACACATATGATGGAGGGAAGGTAGACAAACAAAAAGAACTAAAAGTGATAAATATCTGAAGTTGTCGTCTCAGTCGACTGACTTGGGGTTAAGTCGACTGGTGCTCGTTCTGAAAGTGACTGTTTGATAGTTCCCCGAATAAAGATATTCTATTTATGTAGACCCATGATGATGACTTGAAATTTATATCCCCATTGTCGTATGTAAGTATGAGCAATGTGAATGCATGTTTAGAGTAGTTTTCTCTAAAGAGCATGTTAATAACTGGGAAAATTGTGCTGTGAATGCTACTGAACAAGAGGAACTCTGTTTATGAAACATGAATTGGTATATATTGTTAATTGATATCATGATGCAAGTATATGTAAGAAACTGTAAGTAAATTCCCAAATTAAAATGGATCTGTCCAGTCGACCGATGCATGTGGCAAGTCGACTGATCTGGACTTAGAAATATTGCTGTTGAAATCTCCAGGACAGACGACTGATTACTTACCAGTCGACTGTCATGTGGATAATATTGTGAATATGAACGGTTGCGGGACAGGCGACTGGTTGAGTGCAACAGTCGACTATCCCGAGCAACTGTGATGATACTGTGTGACTGTATAAGTCGACTGGTACCATCCCAGGTCGACTGTACAGAGAGGACTTCGACAATTTGATTCATGTATTTCACTGTTGATAATGATGAACTTTATGCTTTCATTGATGGATTCTGATTATGGCTGCATGAATTATGTGAAAGGAATCATAGATGAGAATTGAGAATTTTATGAATAATTATGAAAGGCTAAATCATGAAAAGAAAGTCTGTGAGACTCTAAAATGAATTATGAGCTGATGATGCTCCATTGGATATTGTGAATTTGAAATTGAACGAAAGAGTAGCTAAGTCTCCCCGGCAGTGAATGAAATGATATTGAGAATTAGACCAGATTGGTCAAGTGAAATGAAATGATAAGTCCGGTTGATGGAGAGGCTAACTCTAGAGCTTGATTTTATTCATGATTCTAATGTAACTTAAATACATAGTGTGGAGGTGATGAAGGTGAGAGAAAAACATGAGTATGAGAGCTAGGGTACGGTGCGGGTGTGTGAGCCGCAGAATGCATGCTTGATGAGTCAAGACATGGCGCGGGCACAACTCAGTAATGATCGGACTCTAGTCACGCTTGTGGGATGTTTTGGTGACTGCAAGAGGAGTGTGTTCAGGGAGGAGGCTGAATTGTCGCAGAATGCATGCTTGACGAGTCAAGACATGGCGCGAAATTCTACTCCAGGGGCCAGGATACATGCTTGTACTCATAGATGCATCTAGGATACTCATTGGAATTACAGAAGTAGAATAAGTCATGGCGGGGGATTGAACCCTACAAAAGAATGAAGATCGTTTAAGAGGCTTGCCCTCGAACCTATGTAGTATGGGATGCATAGAATTCGAACAAGTGCGCATTAGTGTCATGTTAATTAAGTAAATTGCATTAAGGATTTAAGTGCACAATCACGACACGACATCATTAAAAGTTCCCCCTTATTTGCATGCTTATGTTGAACCAGTTTGTGATTTTTAAGAAATGAGATTCATTATACTGTTTCTGGCATAGAGAGGATGGCCATGTATAATTATCGTCGGTTGAATAAACTGACGTACCCACAGTGTTTTATGCAGGATAATTACATGTAAGAGGAATGGATGCACAAAGAGTTCATTATGTTGTTGTTCATTTATGTAAATATTGTATATTTTGCTTCCGCTGTGTAAATTCAAATGTAATATGTTGTAAACTTTGATGTAAAAGTAAAGTTTTAAAATTCCTTGTAAAATTGTATGTGAAGAAAGCGAAAAGATCCTGAAGAACATCTCGAATTCAGTAAATTGGGATTCGGGGCATTACAGAGTGGTATCAGAGCCACGCTTTCTATGCTTTCACACTCGTACAAATTTATAAGGAACGACACCCTAGATGTGGACATTAGAGTGTGTGTTTGGATTTAGAGATTTAAATGTAAGTAACTTACATTTGTGTTGCTCTATGATTTATGCTTCTTCCTCTCTATTCGAAGATGGCTGATCACTTCGACCCTGCTGGAGGCGACGACTGGCACATTATTGAGGAAGAATACCATCCTGGACAGGCTGATTCTGAGGACGAGTATCACCCCGGGCAAGCTGATTCTGATGATGAAGAGTACCCTGAATCTCGAGAGATCACCCCACCACCGAACTCACCTGATGATTCTTCTTCTTCCGATGAAGAAAAGGGACCAGCTCTGGGTAACGCTGTAGCTTCTCTGCAGAGGCAAGTGGATACCTTGAAGTATAGAGTTGGAGTTTTGGAGGCTCAGCTGGAGAAGCGGAATGCTGACTATTCTGTTCTTAGCCATCGGATTTGGGAACTTGAGAAGAAAAAGAACCTAACTGATGTGCTGAAGGATGAGGTGGATGAACTGCGGGATGAACTTCAAGCAGCGAAGAGGACCCGTAGAGATTAGATTGTCTTGGTTTCTTTTTCTTCTGTTCTGATGTTAAAATGTTTTTTTTTAAATTCGAATGTATAAACTTTGAAATTCAATGAAATGAAGGTTGGTTTAAATTCTTGTTTTATACTTCGAATTTAATGGATCTTTTGCATCAGAATATGGCGAGAAGGGGAGCCAAGAATGGTGAAGGTTTGGACCTGGAGGCCGAGTTTGCAAGGGTTTACCAGACGCTGAATGCAGTAGCTGCAAACCAAGGAAGGGGGCCGGTGAATCCAGTACCCGAGGCAATCAAGCTAGTGGAATCGTTCAAAAGAATGAAACCACCAGTGTTCGAGGGAAAGTCCGACCCGGATGCGGCCGATAACTGGATTCGGCAAGTGGAGACAATCTTCGAGGTGTTGGAAACACCGGAGGGCAGCAAGGTCAAGTTGGCGACTTTGCAGTTGGAGAAGGATGCGGCTGTTTGGTGGCAGTCGATGAAGAGGACTATGGGCGGCTTGTTGCTTGGCTGGGAGGAATTTTTGGAAGAATTCCGCAGCCATTATTTCCCCTCCGACGTCCAGGAGAAAAAGGCCATGGAGTTTCTGTCACTTCAGCAAGGCAGCATGTCAGTAAGGGAGTATGAGACCAAGTTCACTCAACTCTCCAGGTATGCTCCAGAACTAGTGATGGATGAGGCGAAGAAGGCTCGCAAGTTCGAGCATGGTCTGAGGCCGAGCTTGAGATCTCGTATGATACCCCTTGGTATCAGGAGATTCGATAAGCTGGTGAAGAGGGCGGCAGCAACGGAGGCGGATATGGAGCAGTTCCATGTTGCTCAGCACCAGAGGAGCAACTGGCAGTCTGGGAAGAGGCCCGCGCCATCGGGGAGTTTCAAGGGGCAACCATCTGCACAGAAGTTCAAACCGACAGGGGCGAATGCCGTCAGTGTAGCTGGGAGACCTGGAAACGATGCAGGGAGACCTTCTGCAGTCACTTGCTTTAACTGTGGTGAAGTGGGACATTACCAATCTCGGTGTCTCAAACCACGGGCTGGCAATCACAATGTGCCAATACAGCAGACTGGGAAGAGGCCGTACCAGTCAGGGCGAGTATTTGCTTTGACAGAAGCTGATGCTGAGGAGGCGGATCAGGTTATCTCTGGTACGAGGGCTGATGTTTAGTGTGATTTCTTTTTCATTTCTTCTTCCCGATCATAGTGTAAAACTGTTATGTAATGATGTATGTTATGTAACAGGAGAACTCTATATTAATGGAAAGGAAGCTGTGGTGTTGTTTGATACTGGATCCTCTCATACTTTTGTGTCTCCAAAGTTTGCTAAAGTGTTGGGAGTTGAACCGAAGGTTTTTCCAGGCAAGATCTTAGCAGTAGCTATGCCATCAGGGGAAACTTTGACCACTGATCGGTACTATGCTGATTGCGAGATAGTGATTGGGGGTCGAATCTTTGGCATTGATCTGATCGAGCTGACTATCTTGGGAGTCGATGTTATCATTGGCATTGATTGGATGTCGGTGTACAGTGCAAGCATCGAGTGTAAGACCAAGATCGTAACAGTGAAGGCTCCAGGTGGACCTGAAGTCACTTTCCAAGGGAAGTTGAAGTGTTCTAAGCTGGTGGCAACTATCCGCAAGGAAGAGACTCCTGTGGAATTGCAAGGGATTCCTGTGGTTCGGGACTATCCGACTGTGTTCTTGGAAGATTTTCCTGGGTTACCTCCGCATGGTGATGTAGAGTTCAGCATCACTGTTCAACCGGGAAGTGCACCCATTTCTAAGGCACCGTATAGGATGGCTCCAGTGGAACAGGATGAGGTGAAACGGCAGATTGAGGAACTGTTGGGAAAAGGCTTTATTCAACCTAGTGCGTCACCTTGGGGAGCACCAGTGCTTTTGGTAAAGAAGAAGGATGGATCGATGAGGATGTGTATCGATTACCGGGAGCTTAATAAGGTCACTGTTCAGAATAAGTATCCGATTCCTCGAATTGATGACTTGTTCGATCGTCTACAAGGAGCAGCTGTATTCTCCAAAATAGATCTTCGATCAGGATATCACCAAGTGCGAGTGAAAGCTGAAGATGTGCATAAAACTGCATTTAGAACTCGGCATGGGCATTACGAATTCTTAGTTATGCCATTCGGAGTGACGAATGCACCCGCAATCTTCATGGACTTGATGAACAGAGTTTTGAGGCCGTTTATTGATTCTTTCGTCGTAGTGTTTATCGACGATATTCTCGTGTACTCCAAGTCTGAGGCGGAGCACACCGAGCATCTGGCAGCAGTTTTGCAGAAGTTGGAAGAGCAGAGGTTGTATGCTAAGTTATCCAAGTGTGATTTCTGGAAATCTGAAGTGGCATTCCTAGGTCACATCCTTTCTAAGGAGGGAGTGGCAACTGACCCTCAGAAGATAGAGGCAGTGAGAGATTGGGCTAGGCCTACTACAGTGAAGGAAGTCAGAAGTTTCCTTGGGATGACTGGATACTACAGGAGATTCATTCAAGGTTATGCTCAGATAGCTGTGCCGCTTACCGAGTTGACCAAGAAGAATGTGAGCTTCAAGTGGACCGAGCAATGTGAGGCGAGTTTTCAGGAGTTGAAGGATAGACTGACTACTGCACCTATTTTGGCTTTGCCTAGAGCAGGAGTTGAGTATGATGTCTATAGCGATGCTTCACATCGGGGGCTTGGTTGTGTCTTAATGCAAGAGGGTAAAGTAATCGCTTATGGGTCTAGGCAACTACGACCGCATGAGAAGAATTATCCAACTCATGATCTAGAGCTGGCTGCGATTATCTTTGCTTTGAAGCAATGGAGGCACTACGTGTATGGTGAGAAGCTGAACATGTACACGGATCATAAGAGCTTGAAGTATATCTACCAGCAGAGGGATCTCAATCTAAGACAGCGGAGATGGCTGGAAGTGCTCGAGGATATGCGACCTGAGATCAAGTATCATCCTGGAAAGGCTAATGTTGTTGCTGATGCACTTAGTCGTAAGAGCAGTTTGGCCTGTTTGATTACGACTCAGAGGCATCTGATTGAGGAGTTGGATCGAGCAGGTATTGAGGTTGTCTTGCAAGGATTGGGAGCATCTTTATCTCAGTTGAAGCTTCAGCCTACTCTGAATGCAAGGATCATTGCAAGTCAGGAAGTTGATGCAGATATTTTGGAGATGAAGGAGCAGGTTAGTGCTGGCAGGTTGCCCGGATTTCAGGCCAGGGATGGAGTGCTGTGGTTCGGAGATAGGCTGTGTGTTCCAGATCAGGCAGACCTGAAAGAGAGTATTCTTCAGGAGGCGCACGCTACTCTTTTGTCAGTACATCCTGGGAGTACTAAGATGTACAAAGACATCAAGCAGCATTTCTGGTGGTCAGGTTTGAAGCGGGATGTGGCCGAATTTGTCGCGAGGTGTGAGGTTTGTCAACAAGTCAAAGCCGAAAATCAGAGACCCGGAGGTCTATTACAGCCGTTACCTATTCCGGAATGGAAGTGGGATAACATCAGTATGGATTTCATTACGGGATTGCCTAAGAGTTCTAAAGGCAATGATGCTATTTGGGTTATAGTCGATCGACTTACCAAGTCTGCTCACTTTTTGGCGATGAAACTCACGGCTTCGATGGACAAGTTGGCTGAGTTGTATGTTGGTGAGATCGTCCGACTTCATGGCGTTCCTTCGACTATTGTGTCTGATCGAGATGCACGGTTTACTTCGCATTTCTGGAGGAGTCTTCAGGCAGCTTTGGGTACCAAGACGGATTTCAGCACTGCTTTTCATCCACAGACCGATGGGCAGACCGAGAGAGTCAACCGTATTCTTGAGGATATGCTTCGGTGTTGTATACTAGACTTCGGAGGCAGTTGGGAAAGGCATTTACCTTTGGTGGAGTTTGCCTACAACAACAGTTTTCAGGCTAGCATCGGGATGGCGCCGTATGAAGCTTTGTATGGCAGGAAGTGCAGGACTCCTGTGTGTTGGTATGAGGTTGGGGAGCGTCAGTTGTTTGGTCCTGAGCTTGTGCAGCTGACTTCTGAGAAGATTGATCTGATCAGGAAGAGGTTGGTGGAAGCTCAGAGCAGGCAGAAAAGCTATGCAGACAACCGGAGGAGGGACCTTGAGTTTGAGGTTGGTGACTTCGTCTTTCTGAAGGTATCACCCAGTAAAGGTGTGGTTCGGTTTGGCAAGGGCGGGAAGTTAGCCCCGAGATTTATAGGCCCATATAAGATATTGAAAAGGATCGGGAAAACTGCTTACCGGCTTGAATTACCGGAAGAGTTGTCCCAGGTGCACAATGTTTTCCATGTGTCTATGTTGAGAGGTTATATTCCAGACCCGAGTCATCATTTACCTGAAGTGCCGGAAGGTTTGCAGTTAGACCTGAATTACATCGAGACTCCTGTTGAGATTGTTGACCGTAGGGAGAAGGTCTTGAGGAATAAGACGATACCGATGGTCAAGGTAGTCTGGAGAAACCACTTGGTTGAAGAGGCTACTTGGGAATCTGAGGAGAAGATGTTGAAGGACTATCCTGAGCTTTTTGCTTGATTGTCTTATTGTTTGTATTTTGTATCTGTATATTTTTGTATCTCTTGTTGTTGTGTTTCTTCGTCTCGTTCTTGGCTGTAGTTCCGGGGACGGAACTATTCTAAGGAGGGAGTGATGTAATACCCTGACTTTTTAATATATGGAAGATTATTCATTTTTATATAGTATACTTGTGCAATATTATTGACTAGTATTTTTTCAACATCGTTTTATAAAGCATTAATTTACTTATTTCTACAAAATAACTAGTTTGGCCCAAATTGGTTTTAAGCCCATGAATTTAAACCCTCTTACTATTTTCTACAACTTGTAATGTAGCATTTCTTACTCTATTTTATTCCCGGGTATTTAATGTACATATTGTAGTGTGACTTGTGCCTACACGTGCACTTTATGTACACGTGCAATGAGCACACTTCTTGACCGGATTGTGGAGTGATGGGTGAGATCATGGGTGGTTACATTTTGAGGTGTGGGTAGTTTCTAAACTTCCGATTTAATCTCAGCCCTTGTTTCTTCAACTCCCTAATAGATCTCAACCCTTCATTCTATTTATCTTCTAATATAAATACCCCCTTCTAATCCCTATCTTTTTACACTAAAATTCCTGAGATTTTAAGAGTATCTGAGAGTTGTGTGGGAGTTTCCTGTGGAGGCAAGCAGCATTGCTGAGGAGTCGGAGTGGAGCAAAGGAACAAGAAGTGTTGCGCTATATTGAAGGACTTGCGGGATTTCGTTATGTTTCTTCATAAAAGGTGGGTGTTTCTCAGGACTTCTAACGTAGGAGTAATACTATAATTGTCATGATGGATACCATGTTATAAAAGAGAATTGAATGCGGTAGAAATTGCTTGAACATGCTATTAATTTGAGGCGAGACTGTCGGTACAGTCGACTGCCATATGAGCCAGCCGACTGATACGAGACATTTACTTTTATAAAGTGCTGATAAAATGTGTATGAATAGCCATGATGGTGTGATTATTAAATGTATGTTTTTCCCTATGACACATATGATGGAGGAAAGGTAGACAAACAAAAAGAACTAAAAGTGATAAATATCTGAAGTTGTCGTCTCAGTCGACTGACTTGGGGTTAAGTCGACTGGTGCTCGTTCTGAAAGTGACTGTTTGATAGTTCCCCGAATAAAGATATTCTATTTATGTAGACCCATGATGATGACTTGAAATTTATATTCCCATTGTCGTATGTAAGTATGAGCAATGTGAATGCATGTTTAGAGTAGTTTTCTCTAAAGAGCATGTTAATAACTGGGAAAATTGTGCTGTGAATGCTACTGAACAAGAGGAACTCTGTTTATGAAACATGAATTGGTATATATTGTTAATTGATATCATGATGCAAGTATATGTAAGAAACTGTAAGTAAATTCCCAAATTAAAATGGATCTGTCCAGTCGACCGATGCATGTGGCAAGTCGACTGATCTGGACTTAGAAATATTGCTGTTGAAATCTCCAGGACAGACGACTGATTACTTACCAGTCGACTGTCATGTGGATAATATTGTGAATATGAACGGTTGCGGGACAGGCGACTGGTTGAGTGCAACAGTCGACTATCCCGAGCAACTGTGATGATACTGTGTGACTGTATAAGTCGACTGGTACCATCCCAGGTCGACTGTACAGAGAGGACTTCGACAATTTGATTCATGTATTTCACTGTTGATAATGATGAACTTTATGCTTTCATTGATGGATTCTGATTATGGCTGCATGAATTATGTGAAAGGAATCATAGATGAGAATTGAGAATTTTATGAATAATTATGAAAGGCTAAATCATGAAAAGAAAGTCTGTGAGACTCTAAAATGAATTATGAGCTGATGATGCTCCATTGGATATTGTGAATTTGAAATTGAACGAAAGAGTAGCTAAGTCTCCCCGGCAGTGAATGAAATGATATTGAGAATTAGACCAGGTTGGTCAAGTGAAATGAAATGATAAGTCCGGTTGATGGAGAGGCTAACTCTAGAGCTTGATTTTATTCATGATTCTAATGTAACTTAAATACATAGTGTGGAGGTGATGAAGGTGAGAGAAAAATATGAGTATGAGAGCTAGGGTACGGTGCGGGTGTGTGAGCCGCAGAATGCATGCTTGATGAGTCAAGACATGGCGCGGGCACAACTCAGTAATGATCGGACTCTAGTCACGCTTGTGGGATGTTTTGGTGACTGCAAGAGGAGTGTGTTCAGGGAGGAGGCTGAATTGTCGCAGAATGCATGCTTGACGAGTCAAGACATGGCGCGAAATTCTACTCCAGGGGCCAGGATACATGCTTGTACTCATAGATGCATCTAGGATACTCATTGGAATTACAGAAGTAGAATAAGTCATGGCGGGGGATTGAACCCTACAAAAGAATGAAGATCGTTTAAGAGGCTTGCCCTCGAACCTATGTAGTATGGGATGCATAGAATTCGAACAAGTGCGCATTAGTGTCATGTTAATTAAGTAAATTGCATTAAGGATTTAAGTGCACAATCACGACACGACATCATTAAAAGTTCCCCCTTATTTGCATGCTTATGTTGAACCAGTTTGTGATTTTTAAGAAATGAGATTCATTATACTGTTTCTGGCATAGAGAGGATGGCCATGTATAATTATCGTCGGTTGAATAAACTGACGTACCCACAGTGTTTTATGCAGGATAATTACATGTAAGAGGAATGGATGCACAAAGAGTTCATTATGTTGTTGTTCATTTATGTAAATATTGTATATTTTGCTTCCGCTGTGTAAATTCAAATGTAATATGTTGTAAACTTTGATGTAAAAGTAAAGTTTTAAAATTCCTTGTAAAATTGTATGTGAAGAAAGCGAAAAGATCCTGAAGAACATCTCGAATTCAGTAAATTGGGATTCGGGGCGTTACAGAAATGCTAAACTTATATGAGATTCTACCCCAAATATACATGAAATTTGTCTTTTAGTGATTTTAGGTCTTATCCATTTTTCTTTTAGTGATTAATGGGCACACCAATCACTAAAAGACAAGCCTCATGTATGCTTGGGGTAGACTTTCATGTATGTCTAGCATTTCTTGTTGTGCGTCCTCCACTTCCACATATCCTAAACCATCCTCTAAAATATCAAGGTTATACTTTCTCTTTTTTCAATTTCGTATGGGGTTAGGGTTTCGATTCTTGAATTTGGGGTTTGGATTAGGTCTTTTGTGGGGCATCTCTTTTGGGCTGTAATCGTTGATTTTTGTTTATAATCCTCTTTTTTTCTGTGTTTTTCTCTTCTAGATTTAGGGTTAGGGTTTGGATGCTCGGATTCGGAGGTCACAAAAAAGACGAAGAGAGTTATAGGTTTGGGGAGAGGAGGGGGGGGGGGGGGGAGGAGTGGAAATGGCAGGGAGTGAGAAGAAATGAGGTGGATTGTGGGTTTGAATGCTAAAAATACACTTCGAAGATTGGAGGGAGGAGAGTTGGTGGATGCGGGTTTGCGCATTTTCGGGTGGTTTCGCGATCCGATTATTTCCAGTTTTTATCGATAGTTTTGAAAATGAAGAAGGTACTCTTATGGTGATGGTTCTTTTGATGAGTTTTAAGTTGAGTTCATTCAAGCATAAATGAGGTGGAGGGGTTTCTTTATTATGTTTATTATTTTGGTGATGCAAGCAAAGGATATTCATTCAAAATGTTAAATCTCTCCACTAGCTTACTTCTCTATTTTTCTTGAATTAAGAAATATAAATAAAATAAATAATAATTGTAACTTCATATTCTAATAATTGGAAGATGAAGAGATTGAAAAATGAGGTCCGATGGTTCAATCTCTGCACATAATTTTGCGCTAGCCTTGAGCGATTTGCTGTGAGCGCGCAAAAAAATTTGTCAGGCCTATATTTGATATTGTTGGCCTAAATTTTTCATCTTGCTGTCAACAAGAAGCATGGAAGAGCCATCACAAATAGGTAAGATACTGTTAGGATTTGGGTTCTCAAAGTTGATGGAGGTGTAAACTGAATGGTTGTAGATGGTAGTTGTTTTTTTTCTTCTTTCAAAAATGCTGAATCTGGGTTTGGTTTCATTGATGTCCAGGCGCTTTGGGAGCGCTGCGATCACTTGAATGGCTCTGTGGTTCTCTTTCGCTGGTCTTGTCCTGTCTTTGTTGATCAGCTCGTACCTCCTCTTCCATTTCCCCTGGCTGTCATCGAAGCATTTGAGACATTTTAGAGTGGTGAGGTTTTCCTGTATTGTTTTGGCAATGTCTGCCATTGCCTACAGTTCTGTAATGTGTGGACTTTATTTTTTGTATTCCTTGTTTCAATTTTACTCCATGTAAAATTTTCGTTTATGTTATGTACTCTCGCTATTGTATGTTTACCTCTGAATAAAATCTTCGGCTGATGTCTCACGACTCTATCCGCTTACTCAAAAAAAAATTGCTGAATCTATTTGCATACTAAAATTTTGTTCCATATATGGCTTCCATATTGAATAACAGCTTTTTGAAAGGGATAAAAGCTTTGGGTAGAAGCCATTTATGGGAACTTTTTCCCATTAATATATGGTATGTGTTTGGAAGCCATGTATGCTGTTGATTCTAGCAGGTTTAGGAACATTTGCAGACATGTTCTCCACAAACGAATATTATACCAATTCTGACAAGTTATGCAATCACATTGCAGCTGCACATATTTCCTTTTAGACCTTTTCTTTTAAAAAAAATATTTTTGCTTGCAGAAACGCATGGACATTGAGGTAATCGGAAGTTGAAAGGCACTTTCTAGGAACCGTGTTTTCTTTTGACATGCGTTCATGCTGCTTTGTTTCCATTTTTTTTTCATCTTCTCGAGTTTAAGCTTCTAACTATATAAATTCCATGGTTGTTAAATATGAAAATAAATTGAGGGTATATTTTTTTTTATAACTTTTTAGTAGAGCTTTAGGGTAGTATTATGCACTTTGGGTTTATCGGAATTTAAATGCAATTGGAAATAGCTCAAACTACGTCTTAAAATTTTCAATCTACTAACTATAAACTAATTATACTTTGACATGCATTTTGTCATATATAATGGAAGGATTTTTTTCATATATAATGGAAGAAAGTTGACCTCCCATCTTCTTTGAAAACACTACGGAAATAGCATAGTCATCTCTATGGATGTGGTAAGACTTTCATGTCGTTTATTTTTCATCTACTAAATTAAATCTGTGTAATTCACTTTCTCAAATTAAACTTTGCAAAATTCATAATATTGGTCTTTTAACACACGTTTGTCATAAAACTTAAACATGATTTCTCCACCTATTCTTGCTGGGAATCTTTTTTTTTTGCCATATTAATCAATCACAACCTAAGGTTTCATTCTTATGGTTAAAAACTATTCTAACAAAAAGGGTGGTAATTATCCCAAGAGTTCGGAATGTACACTTGCAATTCAGTCTATTTTGATCATCTTATCCTCTAAAGTTAATCCATGATTGAAAACTTTGCTTTTCTAATTTTATTATATTGCTGGATTTCTATATTTGTTCAGTGTATATAGTTGTTTTGTCTATATACGAGGCATACAATTGTAATAGATATTTAACTTCGTACTGATAGCAAGTTCTTTAATCACCTTTAATTTTCTACAATTCTTGGTTGTTTACATTATAATTTTGGCAACTTGAATTCCGTACTATGTCTGATGAAGTTGTTATGAATGAATGAATTATTGATTTTTTCCATTCTTAAAAAATGACAATGATGGCAACATGTCTAAAAAGTATGAATGATCTGAGTTTGTGGATTTATTTATATAGTATTTGATAATTAAATTGATTATTTTTATGGTATGATGTATACCTGCAAATTATTTAAATTTATATATATATATATGAATTGGATAATCCAAATTGTTCACCTCACAAAAAGGAATCTAGCTCAGCATCTTATGTTATCAATACTCTCTCTGTATATATATAGGTTTATATATATGTATAGGCAGGGTCTGTCAGTAAGTTTATTTAAATGAGATACATATGCATATTTAACTCCCTTAAATTATGTCGGATGAATCAGTTGAAACAAAAAATGTTTCGATATAATATTTTTAGATATGTAGAGCAAAAGAACACACTGATGAAGCAAACCAAAATGGGGCATTTATCAATGTTATCTAGACTTTATTCTTGTAATTTCATCCATTCACTGTTATATAAACTGAATGTCATGGGATAGATCTACATTATGAGTGGATATATATTTTAATAGTGCTATGGTCACAACTTCTGCGCACTTACACTCAACTTGATTTGATACAACTCCCACTACATTGCATGGATTCTAGAAATATAAAGGTGGGTAAGGAGTGTGACATATCAAGCTGTGGAGTGAAGTTTGTGCTCACATCATTATACTGTATACTCTGCAGGTGTAATATATTCTATGTTATTTAGTTACAGTTCAGTTTAGGACTATAGTTGTTATAGGTATTAGTACCTTAGTGTTTGTTTTAGTGTTTACTTATTTTAACATCATGCAATTGTTACTCAGATTCTTTTGTATGGATAGATGCATTCGAATTGATGTGATAACTAAATGTTTACGGCCCTTCCAGTATGTGTTGTAAATGTCGTTGGTTTTATGAGGCTTGACTCAATCTGTGAGTGTCAATATGATTCTACATTGGCTCTTAGTCCTCTATTTGGTTGATAAGCTGGGTGTAGTATGAAAATTAAGAAAGGATTCATGAGAATCGAGAAATGTGCAAAAGCTTAGAAGTCACCTTGGTTTCCATACTCAATATGCAGAGCTATGCTATGGAAATACCTGCAAACTTTTGATTTAATTTTTCCAAAGTTTTTACCATTTTTTTGCCAGTTATGTTTTTCGTGTCTTATTGTAATCACTTCGTATAATAATAAAACATGCAGTCACTTTTTCGACTTTTTTGGATCAACATAAATTTTCATTTTACCAAATTAGAATATTCTACCGGTTGATTATCAAACACCCAATGAAAGGCATGAACTTTGGTTGGGGGATTGTTTTTGTTGTCATGTAGAATTATGTATCTTGCATGTCGTTGTTGTGTACCTATACTACCACAGATATGTTTTAGCGAGTAGAGTTGGTATAGCTATAAAGGTCATGCCATAATCTGTGCTCGGCTTGCAAGGAAGGTATATAGATATGCAGAGCATATGCAGAGATTTTAGGTCATGTTTGGCACCAATTCTATTGCAAGGAACGTCAATTTTACTCTTAATGATTATGGTAATTGCTCAAACACTGATACCTCTCAATAACATGTACAACTAACAGCAAAACTGAGCAAACAAGAATCTACCTACTTGATCAGCAAGCAAGACAACTTCTGGGCATACCATCAGAGCATGTGATGACCTTTAGAGCATCCACAATAGTGTTTCTCATTTTCTAGAAAATGGCAGCTATAGTAATAGAAATTAGGGAATATGTCTACAGTGGTTGTTTGCTAAAATTTTGCTAAAATTTAATAAAGACGAGACATGTTTCGTTCGGTTTTTTTATTTTTTTTTATTTTTTACGGTTAATTAATTAGTAATTATATATTAAAATAGGTTAATTAAATAAATAAAATAATAAAATATAACCTAACTCCTAATTAATTACACACTAAACCTAGTTTTACCCTAAACTAAGTGCCCACCTTTGCTGGACAGGACATGTTGTCCCGTCCAAGCAAAAAATGCTTGGAACGGGACAACATGTCTCGTTTCAGCATTTTTTTGATTTTTTTCTTCACAGACGGTACGACATGTACCGTCTGATCAATCAAAAAAAAAATTTGGACGGAACAAGTTGTCTCATCCGAAACATGTTGTCTCGTCTCTTATAATATGAGAATCGCAATTTGGTTTCTCATAAATGAGAAACGACTGTAGCTATTTTTCCATTTTATGGCAAAATAGCAAACCACTGCAGCACCAACTTTCACAAAAAATGAGAAATTGGCAAATATAGCAAACCATTGTGGATGCTCTTACCTCGTGGTAATTAAGTACATTTATTTGTTTCGTTTTATTTTCAAAGTTATGATATTTTTCTATTGAAACTTGGCAGATATTTTGGCTGAGGGTTGGTGGCATATAATAGATTACAACTTTGAATGAGCTTACCCCTAATAGATGTTGAGTTTATGTCTTGCATACTATGTTGGATAAGAAGACGATGAGACGATGGAGGAATCGAGACGATCATAGATAGAGTGCAAGCAAGGAAAACAGTCAGCAGCAGCAGCAGGTGGAGTTGCAGTCGACTGCACGGTCAACCGCATGGTCGACCGTACATGGGGTGTGGTCGACCGCCCAACTCTGCAGAAGTTCCCGAGAAGGGGATGGTCGACCGACCTTGTGGTGCGGCGACCGCGAGCAGCGCTGATGGATTATTTGGGTCAGATCTTGGTGATTCGTGAGAAGCCCAACTTGCTCTTCAAGTCAGATCTGACGACTCTTATCGTAGGATTATCTCTTCAAGAATATCCAAAGGCAATTGTATCAAGATATCAAACTAGGTTTTCTCTAGATCTCTATATATTGTTGTTATTGGCCTCCATTGAGAGCCAAAAGGAGAAAGTACTTCATTGAAGGAGAGATTGAGTGATTCTCTAATTGTAAACAACTAATACTTACTGGTGAGGCTTGAAAGAGGATCGTGGTGAAAATTGTAATATTTATGTATCTTCTCTAATTGAATAATATTTTGGGTTTCTTCTCCCCCAGATTAAGGCGAAAGCCCCAACCGGGAAAAGTTTGTGTGTGCTTTGGTGTGTTTGGTATGATCTCATATGTGCTTGGTAGTTTGTGTTTATTGCATCGAATAACTCAACAAGATCCTAAGAGGGATTTTCGGTAGAAATCTCTAACAATTGGGATCAGAGCTTCGGGTTCAAATGGTTTGTTCGAGTTCCTTGGAGATGATGGCAAATCAGATCAGGAAGATCAAGCGGTTCAATGTCAAGATCAACTTTGATCTCTTGAAGGTGGACATGCATGAAGCATCGGTTCAATAAGACTTGGATCTAGTCCTAGAAGGAGATAAAGGGAGACTAATCGGCACAAAGCAGGAGAAGTGGAAGAAGATATGTTCAGAAGCCTTGGGTTTAATTCAGTTGTCATCAACGAGCGAAGTCAGGTATTGGAGAAGCACGGCGAGTTTTTAAGCAAGATTCAGAACTGACTACTCGGGATCGTCATCACAGGATCAGATGTACCAGCAAAGAAAGTTGTGGGATTTCTCAATGAAGAAAAGTACCGCTCTTCTAGATCATGAAGTAGAATTCATTATCGAGTTATCTGAACTGAGGGCGTTCAATGCAGATGATCTAAAGGTTTTCGAATCAATATATTCACCACCAAATCCATCCAACATGATAACCGTGCTAGATGAGGAATCTACCAAAGAGAAGTTTTTCAAAGCAGGTATGATCAAGGGGTTGGAGGAGGATGCACTTAGGAAGGAGAGTCAGAAATCGGCATCAACTTCTGTGAGTTGCTTGGAGGTGGATTGTACTTTGATTGGAAGGAAAAGTGTATGTAGGGCTAAGGTCCATGGCCACCAGTGCAAAGGAATTGAGCATTACATGAGAGACTGTTGCAAGCGGTTGAGTCAGAAGGGCACCAAATACAGTGCCGCTGAATCAGGTGATGGCTTAAACAGTGCTTTTGTTTCAAGTTATTTAGATGTGAATTTCGGTTGTTCTTTTGATTCAGTTAGTTCTTCTCAAGTTTGCTCCGAGAGGGAGATGGTTTCTACATGCAAATTTGCATCATATCATTGTGTGGGAACGAAGGTTGATAAGATTTATGAAGTAATGATTTCTACTTACAAGTTTGCCTCGTCTTTGTGTCGGAATGAAGATTGACAAGACCTGTGAAGTAAGGGGTGAGAAAATTAATGAGTCAAAGATGATAAACAGAAGGGGACACACACTAGAGGAGGGCATGCATATTCCTTTGATGAAGCGGAGCCTTATTTTCATGAGAATTCTAGAAGCTCGGGACTGCAGGTACACAGATCTAGGTGGAGTTCGTTCAGCATGGGAAAGTTATTGCAAGGTGATGAAGGGTGAGAGAGAGATTGAGCAGGATCAGCACAACCTCTTCCAGCTTTGGAGGAACAGGAAACCTTGGCCAAGTGGTTTAAAGCCCATTGTTCCTAAACCACCATCTAGTATGCCATCACTAGAATCATCCAAGTGAGACAGCAACGTTCGAATATCGTCGGAAGGTGGAGAGAGCCTTGAGGTAGGTGGAGTTCGTGTGGAGGGTGGCACCTTCATGATTACATCTATTAGGGTGTGCCCTTGAGGGGGGCATACAGCAGGAGAAAAATAGGTGGAGATAGATTCAACTAGCAGAGGAAGCCATTGAAATGAGTTGATTGCAAGAAGAGAAGGAAAAGAGTCTAGAAGGTTGTAAATCACACAGGTGTGGATTCATGAGTATGCAATCCAAGGTGGAGATTGTTGAGTTTATGTGTTGCATACTATGTTGGATAAAAAGACGATGAGACGATGGAGGAATCAAGATGATCAGAGACGGAGTGGAAGCAAGGGAAACAGTCAGCAGCAGTAGCAGGTGGAGTTGCGGTCGACTGCGCGGTCGACCGCGTGGTCGACCGTACATCGGGTGTGGTCGACCGCCCAACTCTGCAGAAGTTCCCGAGAGGGGGACTGTCGACTGACCTCGTGGTGCGATTGACTGCGAACAACGCTGATGGATTATTTGGGTCAGATCTTAGTGATTCGTGAGAAGCCCAACTTGCTCTTCAAGTTAGATCTGACGGCTCTTATCGTAGGATTATCTCTTCAGAAATATCCAAAGGCGATTGTATCAAAATATCAAACTATGTTTTCTCTAAATCTCTATATATTGTTGTTATTGGCCTCCATTGAGATCCAAAGAGAGAGAGTACTTCATTGAATGAGTGATTGAGTGATTCTCTAATTGCAAACAACTAGTACTTGCTGGTGAGGTTTGAGAGAGGGTCGTGGTGAGAATTGTAATATTCTTGTATCTTCTCTAGTTGAATAACATCTTGGGTTTCTTCTCTCCCGGATTAAGGTGAAAGTCCCAACCGGGACAAATTTGTGTGTGCTTTGGTGTGTTTGGTATGATCTCAAATGTGCTTGGTAGTTTGTAACTCAACAAGATCCTAAGAGGGGTTTTTGTCCAAATGTGCTTGGTAGTTTGGTGTGTTCGGTAGAAATCCTTAACAATAGAAACCTGAATTCTGCAATGATTTTTAGTAATGAAATATTTTTTCCCTTTTCCCAAATGATTTTGTCCAATTTCTTAACTGCCTTCTGTATAACTTTGAGATGAAAATTCATTCTCATTTCTCTTTCCAGTGCATCACATGTGCATATAGTAGTCATTTATTTATGGAATCTAAAATTCCTTACTACATATGGATATAGAACTATAGCAATATTGCACTCTAATGCGGATACAAATTTATAAGAGTATTCCAAAAGTTTTCAAAAGAGTACATTAAAAAGTTTTCATTGATGGCATTTCAATTTCCTTTTTCCCTGCTATTCTATATAATTTCATTTGCTTTATTTGTGTATCTTAGGAGGATGGTTCCTTTTACTTCTTTTGTTGGTTTACGTTATTTATTTTTATCCATAGTTGTAATGCATTATTTTGAGGATGGTTCCGTTTATGCCTTCTTTGCATTTGTATTTGCTTTAATGCCCATTTGTCTTATAATTTGAATGGTGTGGACATCATTTTTCAGATTGATTTTCATAAAAATTATTGGCAGACATATTCAGTTAGTGTTTATTTAGACAATGTTATTTGTTTTCCTGATGTTCACACTTCACAGTTGTAGGGTAAGTTAATATGGTCTAAAAAAATGATAGTTCGTGGAACTTAGAAATGCCCAGTAGCTTAGTAGCTTAGGTAACTTTATGTCGGTTTCGTTCGTTGAGCTATATTTAGAATAATATAACTTTGTAGGTTAGGATGCAGTTTTTGCATTCACTTCTTATAGTTTGGTTGATATATTCAGCCTACCACTGTGTGGAAAAGAAAGATCAGGCATATATTGAATTGTGGTTTCTATACGGTTCTGGTGCTTTATTTTGCCTTCCTTTTAGTTTGGATCAAAACAAACATTGCTAGTGTAATTTCATTTTCACTCTCTATGTAGATGTATAACTTTCGATAGCGACTAATGCAAGGCGAAGGTTGGGGGGATAATTATGGAAGTTGTGCTTTGATTCGTGGATAAATCACAAACTGTGAGTGCCTTCCACTTTTATCTCCACCTTTCTTTGGTTGAATCATAGTGTCAATGAGTATGAACCCGTTTAACCAAATGATGCAAACTAGATACATCAAGAACCACACTTCATAGTGTTAACTAGATTTATTGCAATTTTTCCTAAATGTAAAAAAACAGTGATCCAAATCTATATAGAACATAATTTCAAGAACATTTCATGAAGAAATTGATCAAATTCTACCTATGAAATTAAATCGGTACTTTAATTGAGGGATAAATACAAACTGTTATTCGTATTTATGTCAGACTATTGATATTATAACTTCATAGGCACACAAATAAAAACAATGCATGTTTTGCATATTCTAGCAAATTAATTCATATTTATCAATCATACCATTCTCGCACAACATATTTTTTCAAATGTTGTGATTTTAAAAGAAGTTTTAGGTAATTGTTCTATCCATGCTTTCAAGTTTGCCCTCGCGCATGCGCGGGGCCACTTGCTAGTTGATTTACAAAACTGGTAGGCTGACTTTATGAATGTACTAGTATAATGCATGTGTGATGCACGCCTACAAAAATGTATGATCGTCAAATTAAATGAATTGTGCATAATAAAAGAAGGGTTTGACTACCAAAATATCAAGCTTTCTAAAAAATTTATTATAAAAATAAAAGAGAATAATTGCAATTAACGAAGTACATTCAAGTTTTATGCTACTAGTTCACTTAATTCTTTAAGTTTTATGATACAAAGTGAAAATACTGCATCCATTAATGAAACTTGACTGTCTAATCATGTGCATTTAGATGAATATGTTAACAATTAGTCTATTTCCGAATATAAAAAGCTAATCATATACAATTACTAATCTTGTTCATGTTATGAACCATACTTTTCAATGTATTTAATCCTTCAGCTATAACATCCAAGCCTTGATCCTGAAAAAATGATGGACATAATGGTAAGTATATTGATTGTCAAGTTTGAGATTGTATAAATATGTCTCGAAAAAGAAATAAAATGTAACTCTAACCTTGGCGACGCTATGCTAATATGTAAGATTTTGTATGCTCTGTGCAAGCTTTCCCCACGACCTATAGTGGCATACAAATTTCCCATAAAAAAAGATATAGTAAATTATTAAGAAATATCAAATTTTTAGAACAAATAAAATCTTTTATAAGAAAATCCATTTTGTTTGCAACAAAGATAAAAAAAAAGATAAAAACATACTTACATTAATCCAATCCAACTAATAAATTAGAAGCAACAACAACCAACCAATTACAAAACCAATGTGATCTTTTGACTTTCTCTTTACAAATAAGCTTTCCTGCATAAAATAATTATAAGCATAAGTATATATATCATATCGCATAAAGTGTAGTTAACAAAGAGATATAATATATAATGTATGTTGATAATCTTATTCTGATTTTTCTCACATTTATGCACAAACAGTATGTATATATATTTTAAGGCATAAAATTGAAAAAATCATGTAAACATAAATACTAACTTACCATTTAATTTGAAGTCCTATGACATTTCATCAATATATCCTTGTTGACAACATTTTTGTATAAATGCCTTGCCGACTTGCTAGATGTCCGTTATTGATTAAAATTTTTGTAGTAGATCTTGAAACTCCCCTAAAAAGAGCAACATATAATTGTTCATGACTGAATACGTGATTCGGAAGATACACACCAACACATGGAATTGTTTGTTCTTGCAACTTGTTGATTGTCAAGGCGAAACTAAACCTACTGGGAATTGCTTCCCTATGAGTGTAAATGGCATCCATATATTTTCTGAAGGCTTAAGAGGAATCCGATGAATAAATGCCCTTGTACCATAGCAGTGACCAGATACTATTTCTGCATCGATTAAGTTTGGAGTGAAGTTCTTACACATTAATCACGTCCCATTGCAAACTCCAATTTTTGGACCAATATTTCTCAAAAGCATGATTGGAGCACCTATTTTTAGTGTCATCTTATGTGGTGGAAGTCCTCCAGGTGCAATAGAATTTAGATATTCTTACTAATATAAATTATGTGTATCATTCTCAACTGTGTCAAACAAAAAATACATTTGTTCATCTCCAGGAAATAAACTTATTATACCATTATTAATTTGGTCAACAGATTGATTAGTTAGAGTAAGCAAAGCTCTATTAGTAATATATTTTCTGTCATGTGCAATAGAGCTCAAAGAAGGAAAAATTATGTCGATAAAATTGTTTAATGAGTTTTCACCTTTTCATGTAACAACCATATCAGCCGGTACTCTAATCATTTCACTCTCAACAGATGGTTCATTTCCATCGCCAATGCGCAGGAGAAAGTTGGAAAAATCAGAATGCTCCTTGGCTTGCAAATTTTCCAATAGTCGAACGACAATTACATCATTCCAAATTGCAGAGTTGACTATACATGCATCAATAGCCTGTGCTTTTGTACCATACTGCACAACTGGAAGAATTTGTCGGAAATCTCCACCCAAAACCACAACTTTTCCTCCAAAGGGCAATTCTTTTTCAATTATATCTTTCATTGTCTTATTTAAAGCCTCAAAGGCAAGACGACGAGTCATTGTTGCTTCAACCCAAATTATAGCACTCGAGAGATGTAAAAGTTTGGCCTCATCAGATTGAATAGAGATCGTACATGATGAAGTTGAACATAACTTTATAGGAATCTTGAATCTTGAGTGTGTTGTACGACCTCCAGGCATCATTATAGACGATATTCCTGAGGAGGCCGTTGCTAATACAATATGACCTTTAAGCCGCAAAAATGACAAAATACAACGATAAAGAAATGTCTTTCTAGTACCTCCAGGGCCATCAACAAAAAGACTTTACTCTCCCCATTAACGACTGCTTTTTTGTAATAAGATTGAATGCATACTTCTGATCCACATTAAGTTTTTCAATTGAGAATAAATCTTCATCAGAAATGGGTATTGACTTCTCATCTTTTATCAGTTGCGGCATATCGACATCATCATTAACATTGATTGCAAGTAAGTCATAATCACCAATGCTCTTGCCATAGTGATTTAAGAGACTGTTGAGCTCTTTCAGCAATCATACTTCACATAATCCACTCAGTTTTCTTGCAGATGTATAATCCTCAAATATATATGATTTGATTTGGTTCCAGAATTTCCTTACTCCTACCGGCTCACAATATATCAATAGTGCCGTAAAAAGTCGTCTTAGAGCTGATGACATATGAGTTCTAGATACTTCTAGAAGACAACTGTTGATGCTACTATCGATCTCCAACAAACCCAGCACCTTAGCTACTTGCTTAAATGTTGGATATCTAATCTCATTTACAGTAAGGAAGTGGTCAAACGATAATGGACCTCTAACATGATTTAGCAACATTCTTAAATAATAGTGATCACCTTCTCGAGGAGAAACGACATATATCCTACCGATTTGACGAATATTAATTTGTCTCCTGCTCCATTTTTGTTCTCTGCTCTTCCACTTAAACATATAAACGCTGTCAATAATTAAAAGCATATAAATGTTATCATTTGTTCATTTGCATAACTAAAAGCATAAACGTTATCAATAAAGATATATTCTAAGAAGAAAAAGTAAAATCTCTAAAATGTTTCAGTATTCCATACCTATAATGCTCTGGAAACTCTCTGTAAAAATATTATCTTGCTTCAGGGTCTTCATTATTTTTTGTAAAGAACTCTGTCAAAATTGTTTTCTGCATTCGATCATCAGCAAGTACATTCTCAATTGATTGATGAGCATAATATAAAACTTGTTGTCGATTCGGCAAGTGAATTTGTAATGGGAGAACTGATGGATACATTCGAGTCATAGAAAAATCAAATATTTTCCATGCGGCTTCTTGAGGGCATACCCAACGGGCATCAACATATTGTGATATTTCATCTGTAGCATTACCTGGTTGGATATGAAAAAACACATAATCAGGTCCTTTGTAAACATACTTATAAATATACTTGACAGAAATTATACCCGAACAAATTTCAACATTAATATGAAAATTATGTTTTTTCAACAATAATGGATTGTAAGGAACCACCCATATATTATCGATCAACTGATTATATTTCTCCCTTCGAGAGATATATTGACCAGTATCTCGTCGGTGATATACAGGATATGAGTTATCTCCTTGCACAGTTGTCGGAACAAATTGTTTGGGATACTCTTTTTTGCATTTTACATCTTTCATGCAAGTTGATTTAGGATTTAAATACCCGCAAGGTCCATGAATCATATGTCTCAACACAGTATCGTATAGTTCAGGCTCCGCATCCTGATCTGGAATTTCTGTTCTTACTACCCCATCGTAATCATCTGCATAAATGATTTTATCCCTGGCATCAAAAATGATTAAAATGTGGGCATGAGGCAATCCGTGTTTCTGAAATTCAATGACATGTACATGTGCAATAACTCTCCCAAGTACTCCTCTTTCAAATATATCTTTCTTAAACTCTTCCAGTTTAGAATGAAAGATTCTTGTTGTTAAATCTGGTCTGTCTTGAGGAAGCTGCCCGGCTAGTAATCCATTGAAAATTTCAGTCCATGTCGGATTGCAAGTCATAGTCATGAATAGGTCGGGTTTGCCATATTTTTGTACTAAAGCCATTGCATTTTGATATCTCTGATACATATCTCGGGGACTTTCAACATACGATGCAAGTAGCACAGCTCTCCAACCAACATTTCCTAGCAAATAACAACAAATTAGCCTGTTTTTTTTATATAAAAAATATTAGACATATAATTTGATTTACATACAAAAGATAGAATTTACCCGCAAATGTTTCTCCTGCATCTTGTGCATCTTGTAATCCTTGGTACATTTCAGCACGTATTTCACGTTGATGATCGTGAACCCAACGCAACCTATGTGTGGCAATTTTAATATAGTTGTCTACTAAGTACTGTTGTAGTAATCGCCCACCAAGAAGAAAAACTGATTGGTTATTTTCATGAATCTACAAAAATAAAATAAAAAATCATAGTATAAATTAATAGATGGATTTATTAGTGATTAGAAACAAAATATAAAATAAAAGTAACCAACTACAGTCAATACCTGAAGTCGAAATGCATAATATTCTCTGCATGGTACTTTTCTTCCGTCATTATGAATGTGGATATCCCAACCATAACTCCCATAAGGTAATAAATTAGGATATTGGAGAGGATCATAATACCCAGTAGTATCTGGAACATTGTGAAGTTTGTTGGAATAAGTTTCCACAAAAATTTTTCACTCATGTCAATCATATGGATTATCACTGGAACCCACACTGCAACAACTTGTGAAGAAGTTGGCAATTGATATTGTCCTCCATTGTTCGGTCTTTCCTTAAGTATTAACTTGCAATTGTCGAGATCAGAACGGGTTGAAAGGCACCACAATTTATGGATATATGAATTATGTGCATGGATTATGTTAAAGCATACCATCATTTATAACATAATAATTTTCCTCACCGTTGTCTGTATTGATTATTTGCAACGTGACACGACCTGGATCATTATTAGCAACAATTCGTATTACTTCTACCACTCGATTATGATCATTTATTCCTTTAAGTATTAGTTAATTTTAAGAAAGATCGCAAAATTAAATAGATGGAAAAAATAGCGGTAAGAAAAATAAAGTGCGGTGATTAATTAATATCTTCATTTGTAATAGAATTTTCTTCATTGGTGGTTGTATTTGTTACTTGCATCGAAGCAATATCTGAATCATTATTGGCAACCATTCGTTCTAATTCTACCACTTGATTATGATCATTTGTTCCTTTCAGAATAAAAAACATAAATGTCATAAATTAAGAAATGTCGTAGGAAGATTAAGTGAAATATGTATATTTAAATAATTCTTACCTTCATTTAATATAGAATTTTCAGTAACATTTGCTCATCTTCTTTGATATTGTGTAAGCTTATCTCTGTGTTCAGTTATTTGATCTTCAAACATTCTTGAAATTCGATTCCGCCTAATCTGTTGATTTCTTGTTCTTTCATCAGGCAATTGTTGCGCATTCATATTAGAGCGTCGATTCCTTTGATACTGTCTATGCCTCTCTATTGGTTCAGCTAGTTGATCTTCAGACATTAGCAATTGTCGATTTCTTTGATACTGTCTACGTCGCCCTCTTTGTTCAGCTAGTTGTTCTTCAGACATTTGCAATTGTCGATTTTGATGCATTTTGGCGTTGTCTTTGTCTAAACTTTTCCAATTGTATTACAGTCATATTAGCTCCTCTAATTATGTAAGCCTGTCCACGTCTCTCCCTAAGTATTTCCAGTTGTTGAGGCATTTCAATTGGTGTTTCACTTTGACATTGTAATTCTCTTCCATCTGCCATTTCCATGTTATTACCTTGTAAATTATTTGCTGGATATAATCTATCCAATTCACTTGATAGAAACAATGTAAACCTTAAAAGTTAGCTCTATTATTAAGGGGAAAAAATCAAAGGCAGTAGAGGATGTTTATTATCACATTAGTAGATGATGATGAACACACACTAATAAAAAATGATGCAGAAGAGGTAATATGTCTGGAGATATAAATCAAGTATTAACAGGTGTGGATATATAGATCAAGTATTAATTTGTACAGGTTGAACTGTTAATCACTTTATTGTTTCAACACTTCAGTAACAATGTAAAGTTCCAACAGAACAGTTTAAGCTTAAAGAAAATAAAATGAAATAATGAAAAGAAAATTGAAAAATAGTTTAAGCACACATTCATGCAGTTCATAGGTGGAATGTGGAGCAGGTGGAATGCGATTATCAACACTAAATCTGACCAACCCACATCAGTAAAAAAGAATAGACACCAACAAAAATGCCAACAAAAATGACCTTTCGACGTCTGTAGGTTCATACTAGTAAAGGGAACCTAGAAAAATACGTCACTTCCACCGAATAGCATTCTTTGTTATTGCAATAAACTGAAAACTGTTATTTTATTTATTCAAGAATAAAGATAAAGAAATGCAACTGAAGTTTACAAAAATAGAAGTTCGAAGTGAAACACAACTCCTATTATCATGGCTTGAAATCCCGTAATAATCACAAAACAAAATTAAACCATACTAAAACATTGAAATCCTCTAATAATCTCAAAACTCTTCATGTTTCGAAGACTACCAAAATTTGGTTCCACACACACACATACTCTTACATAGAATTCAAGACTGACTGTAATTTTCATCTACAGCTTCAAATTTGATTAAACTCCCTTCCCATTTACAAACCATGTGTTATAAAAAGTAGTTAAATAATTTCATCTACAGCCGGTGAACACGTGCTTCTTGGGGCAAGCAAATATATCTTGTATCAATTTTGTCAATTTTGTTTAACAATTCTTGGTCAAAGTTATCCATGTTTAACTGATATTGTTAAATTTTACCTACTTGGTATGTTAATCATAACATATTTCCCTCTCACTGATTTCTATTTCACCTAGCATTTCAGTCTTCCTGAAGTAAAACGTAATCCTAAATAGAGAATTTCCAATAATCTTAACAGGTTAATTTTACCAACATGTAATGCAGATCAAAGTTAGTAGTTTAAATAATTAATTGGTTTGATGGATTTTCAAGAATTGAATCACGTGTAATAATCCCAATTAATAATTCAATGATAACAATCAATAATTAAATCCCTAAGTGTTCTCAACAAGTAAAAGATTCAATATCGATTTGTACTCTAATCAAGCATGTGGAACACTCAATCTCAGTTATTTTTGTGGACGACAGGTAAATCAAATAATGTAATAGATAATAGAGCAGTAGAACACAAATATTCAAAAGTGAAAAGAGTATACCGAGGGTTTGAAGACTCGGCGTAGATCTTGGGTTGAACAACAATGAAGAGCACATCACTCAAAGAACAGCAATGCCAGCAACACATCAAGAGTATTGGCAGCAACTGCAACAAAGGGAGTCACGGGTCTGGTCGACGTGGCTGGGGGCGATGGAGATTTCAAGGGTGAGTGGGGAGAGGGGTTTGGTCGGAGGGTTGCGGTAGGGAGACGGAGAGAGAGCGTGAAGTGTGGAGAGGAGGAAGAGGATCGGGATGGGCTCAGAAGGAGGGTTAGGGTTTTCTTTTTTTTGGTCGAGATTGAGGTAGAGGAAGAAGACGGCTGAGTGGGTAGGGTTGATTTTATGATTTGGGAAATTAGGGTTAGGGATTTGTATTTGGTGTAGATCTTAATTTGGGGATAGATTTTAGAGTTTATCACAAACCCTAAAATTGTATTATGATTTATCACAAACCCTAATAATTTGGATCTCACTTGTATCGCACAAAGAGAGAGAGGAAGAGCAAAAACTCAACACAATAATTTTTTTTAAATCAAGAATGTCATATCTTTCTCATTAATCTCAGGGCCTATATATAGGCTCAAAACAAATCAAGATACAAATCTCAAAATATTCTCAAAATATAAAAAATACAAAAAAAATTACATATGGCTATAATTGCCAAAAACAAATATGGTACTGCAATAAAATCTTAAACTAAATAAGCAGTTGTCCTAGACGATGCCTGCGCTGATAGAAACGCCCGAATCGTCTTGAACCGATGTCCTCATCACTTATATTCATCATATGGGGTGATGATTTAAATCTAATTTCTCAGCATCAAAGTGTAGATGTAGTATGTAATGTTGTTTGTGATTTATTTCTTAGATTATGGTAAGAATAATATTGTGCATTAGTATGTTCATAGATAAACATTTTCATTCTTCCAAAACCAACTGCACCGCTGTTAAAATTTGTCAATAAGTGCAATCACTCTGTACATTTAAACATTGTCGAACAATGTCATGCTATTGATGATTTGTGTACAAATGTAATTTGTATCTGTTGCTCTTAACATTCAAAAATACAACCAAATAGAGAAAATACTTATTAAAAGTTGAAGTCACCAATTAAAGGGTGATAGTACTCATATGCAGTATGCCAATATTAGAAAAGGTTTTTGTGCATCTTTTTTGTTTTTCAGTCCCTAACAAATAGCATATGTATGTAAACTTTGCTACAGATCAACAATTTACGTTTGTACACAAATCATCAATAGCATGAGATTGTTCAACAACCCAAGTAATACAGGGAAGGTCCCAAACAACATGTTGTATCTGTTGCACTTAAACATTGTTGTATCTATGCACTTAACATACAAAAATACAACCAAATAGAAAAAATACTTATTAAAAGTTGAAGTCACCAATTAAGGGTAATAGTACTCATATGCAGTATGCCAATATTAGAGAGTTCAATACAAAAAAAGGTTTTTGTGTATCTTTTTTGTTTCAGTCCCTAACAAATAGCATATGTATGTAAATTTCATACAGATAAGCAATTTACGTTTGTACACAAATCATCAATAGCATGACATCGTTCAACAACCCAAGTAATACAGGGAAGGTTCCAAACAACATGATGGATGTATTTTTATTGATGATTTGTGTACAAATGTAATTTGCATCTGTTGCAACCCAAGTAATACAGGGAAGGTCCCATTAATACTGTCTTCTTCTCATTCTTCTCAACGATATCTATTATTCATCATGTTGTTTGGGAAGGTGTTTCATATTCTAGTATTTGAGCTTTTCAATCCTTTTCAAGCCTTTCGAGCCTTTGGAGCATCAACGTGTTTCAGATTTTAGTATTTGAACTTTGCAATGCTGTGTTATAGTTTGATTCTCCTTACTGAGGATAAAACATTTTGGTATTAGTGTAAGGTACGAACAATAATTTTTAACATAGGAATAGAATTTGATCCTAGGTTTAACGGATTGTAGTTTATTTAAGAATATAATTGTACTTGTTATTATTTTGTATATACAGGGAAGGTCCCAAACAATCAGTCAAATGAATGTACAATCAAAAGCAAATTAGTGGAAAGATGAATAATAGATATCGTTGAGAAGAAGATAGTATTACTGTCAGGGACGCTGTAGTACCAATGAGCACCGCCAAGGACTAGGGGGAGTACATCGAAGAGCAAGGAGGTGGAAGACACAAGCAAGCAACTAGAGGAATAGGTGTATCTGTTGTATCAGTGTTTTACATGCTGTGCGCACCTTTTAATTTTCGTATTCAAAATTGGCGGTAAGTGGGCGGGAGAGCGGATTGTGTGTTTCGTAGGTATTCCTCTTCAAATGTAAAATATCTGTAACCGTTTCCTCCCCCCATCGACCTATATATAAGCCAATGTAATAGAAATTGGATAGCTAATCAATCAATCTAGATTCTTCTCCTCAAATCTCATCTTCTTCCTCTACCTCTCTTCTCCGATTTCGCTATTAATGGCCAGGTCCAGATCTAATCGCAACAACAACTCCGACAATCTGGTATCAGAGCCAGACAACTTTAACGGAGATGGACGAGACGAAGGAAGCACTTCGATGGAAGGAGAAGTAGCGGCGCTCAAAATCCAGATGGTAGAGGCCCAACTCCATAATGGGTACCTCACCGATAGGGTGGAAGCGATTGCGACAAGCATCAGAGAACGATTCTCCAGATTAGAAGCGATGATAGCTCGAACAAAACAACCCCCTTCCAATCCTCTAAATCCCCCAATACTTCCGAATCCTTTTCATCAAGTATCCCACAGGGAGGTAACTAATCCTAATTCCATTTCTATTAACTCCACAGGACATGGCGATGGGGAAATTTGTTCAGAACCCCATTTAAGGTGGAGTTCCCAATCTTCCACGATGGGGATACCACTAAATGGATTTGCAGAGTAGAACAGTTCCTTGATTTCTATGAGGTTCCTGACTCTCAGAAGCTGAAGTATGCATCACTCAACCTGCAAGGGAGGTCTGCTCAATGGTTTCGGAGGAATATCAAACAAAGAGTGCATGAAATCTCTTCGGCAACTTTTCTGGAGGAGTTGGTGACCAGATTTGGACCAACAATCTTCCAAGACTACGAGGGTCTTCTCTCCAAACTCCAGCAGAAGGGGGATATCGAGATCTATATACAGGAGTTCGACAGACTCTCAAATTTCGTGGAGGACTGGACGGAAGCTCACTTCCTCAGCACCTTCGCGAGTGGCCTTAGAGATGAAATTCGATGGGATGTGAAGTCACAGAGACCACAGAGCGTGAATGAGGCTGTGGGGTTAGCGAGGGGGTATGAGGAGAAATTTTCATGCTTGAAGAAGAACTATAAGCCTCAGTTTGTACCAAGAACTCCTGCCCAACCTGCATATACACCTACCCAACCTGCAAGAAATCCTGAACCAAACCCAGTATCCACTTTTGTTCCCCGAAGGTTGAGCATCCCAGAAATGAGAGAGAGAAGAGCTAAAGGACCATGTTTCAATTGCGATGAGAAATTCACATTTGGGCACCATTGTAAATCTCAAAAATTTTATTTCCTTGAATGTCTGGAAGGTGAAGAAAAGGAAGGGGAGGCATTTGAAGAGCATCCTGCAGATGGAAACATAACCACACCCATAAAAACAATCACCCAAAACACTCTCCAACCAGAAATCTCATTTCATGCTTTAGTTGGCTCCCAAGTGTACCCTCAAACTATGCGCATCAAAGGAACCATCAATGGGAAGGAAGTTAATATCCTAATCGACACAGGCTCCACTCACAACTATATGGACTCCCAAACTGCCATTAAAACCATCCTACAGATCCAGAGAGAACCCCGATACAAGGTGACTGTCTCCAATGGGCAAGCTATGTACAGTGAAGGCAAAATTGATCAAGTTAACTTCTCATTACAGGGGGTTGGGTTACAAGCTGAGCTGCTTCTGTTACCTCTAGGACCTGCTCAAATGGTCATGGGGGCGCATTGGCTCAGATCCTTAGGTCCTGTGACCATGGATTTCAACGAAATGACAATGGCCTTCAAGATTGCAGAAGCTTGGAAGAGGTTGCAAGGTATAGTACACTCACAGTTGCAATGTATGGAGGCTGAGGAACTTGCTAGGATGGGGAATTGTGTGTGCTAGGCTTACATGATTCAAATGCAAGGAGTATCTGAAGGTGGAGAAATGAGTGAGGAAGATAAGGATACACTTCCTGCACAAGCAGCTACAGAAATCCAACAGGTTCTCCATACTTTCCCTGAGGTTTTCACAGAAGATATGAAGCTGCCTCTGCCTAGAGAAGTTGATCATAAGATCCCCTTGATGGAAGGTCATAAAGCTGTCTGCATACGACCATATAGGCACCCTCATCATTACAAAGGAGAGATTGAGAAACAGGTTAAGGAAATGCTAACATCTGGATTTATTCGTCCAAGTTGGAGTCCCTATGCATCCCCCGTAATTCTGGTGAGAAAATCAGATGGAAGTTGGCGAATGTGCATCGACTACAGGGTCCTAAATTCACAGACAATCCAAACCAAATTCCCTATTCCCTTGATCGATGAGATCCTAGATGAATTGAGTGGTGCGAAGTACTTTTCCAAGATTGATTTGAGGTCAGGGTACCATCAAATCAGCATACATGAAGCTGATATTCCAAAGAATGCATTTAGAACCCGTCATGGCCACTTTGAGTTTGTTGTAATGCCCTTTGGGCTCACGAACGCACGGGCCACCTTCCAGAGCCTCATGAACGACATCTTCAAAGACTATCTACGGAAGTTTGTGCTAGTCTTCTTCGATGATATCTTGGTTTATAGCTCAACATGGGAGAGTCACCTTACTCACCTTACTCAAACTCTTAGGGTCTTGAGTTCTCACCAACTGCTTGCTAAAGCCAAGTGCAGATTTGGGCAAAGGAAGAATGGGTATCTAGGTCATATCATCAGTGCAGATGGCATATCAGTCAAAAACCACAAAATTAGAGCTGTCGTGGACTGGCTAGAACCCACCAATGTGAAGGAGTTAAGAGGTTTTCTTGGCTTGACAGGGTACTATAGAAGATTCGTCAAAAGCTATGGCAGCATTGTATGGTGGTGGGCTACGTCAGTCCTCTGTCTCGAGCAGCACGCCGCTGACGTCAGCGCTATCTGTTTCGTTGCTTAGAGCACGCGCCGCAGTCGCCACGTCAGCGCCTGCTGGGTCCCACCTCAATGTCAGCGTGTTCTTCTTGTCCCTTTGTTTTCGTCTTGATCTCCACACGCAAGAGAGAGAGACCTAACCTCTCTTTACGTGTCTTTCATTTTGAAGCCTGCTCAAGATGACGTCACGCTACTTCTCTATGTTTCCTTTTTTTAAAAAAAATTTAATTGAGGAAGCCATCGCTCTCCTCTCATTCAACGTTTTTCCTTCTCTTGTTTGCTCTTCTATTTATAGGCATAGGAAACGTGGAGATAAGAGTTTATTTTTGCAGAAAACCCCCACTTCTTCATTAATTTATTTCCTTATATGATATTCCCTTTATTTCTTGCTTCTTTTTCTTCTCTTTCTTTTTCTTGAAGTATGTGCTGCACAAAAAAAATCGAAATTTAGGATATAATAAATAAAATTAATTAGTTTAAAAATAATTAAACTAACTAATAATCCCATTAGTTCAATTAAAACCTCTTAAATTTGTTTATTTCTTTTTCACCTCTATTGGCAATTTAACATTCATATTTTGATTTTCATATGGCCGAATTGTAAAATTTAAAATTCAACAAATCAATAAATATTAATAAATCGTTCTGATTGTTTTGTTTGTTGATTTTTACCAAAAATATTCACCTTTGCATCAAAATAATCTTATTACTTCAAAAATAATTAATTAACTAAAATCTATGGAAATAGGATAAATTATTGACAAAGATAGACGAATACAAGCAATTTTTATGGGTAAATGAGTACAAATATTTATATAAAAATTATACACATCAAATAACCCCAAACTTAATATTTTGCTTGTCTTCGAGCAAAAAGTAAAACCATAAATAAAGGAATAATATTCAATAATAAGCTCTACTCATCACATTATAAGATCTCATCATGCAAGCATCAAAATTTCAATTAAAATTATAAACAATAAATAAAGTAAAACCAAGCATACTCACTTTCTCCAGTGCAATTATTCATTCATAATTCCAAACCCAATCATTTTCTCATGCAATTAATGTAATTATAGTATGTAACAACTTCATCTGTTATTATCCCTTCTCACTACTATAAACCGAGTAGCAAACTAGAGTTTTTTTTTTTTTTTTTTTTTTTGGTCTCTTCTCTAAGTTGTCACTTGTCTTTTGACGCGAATGCAAACATTTGTGATGAATTCATCCAGTTACTCAACAACTCACAAACTTAGAGTGCTTTGCATACTCATATTTCAAGTTGCGGTTTGACGTAAAAGTAAACATTGGTGATGAATACCCCTAGTTACTAAGCAACTCAAAACATTAGAGGAGATTGACTTTATTCATTCAATTTTTTTTTCATTATTACTCTATTTACTTAAACTCTGTTTAGGACTAAATCAAAGGGGATAATCACAAGAAAAAGCATCACATTTTTCTTTTATGTATAATAACATGACTGTCACAATTGTGTAAGAAATTTTGAACTTCAATAATCCTAATGTGAATAGGTATGCTTACTCTTGCTTTATAAGATATTATCTATACAAAAAAAAATTTATTTCAATGCTTTAGCACAATAAAGAACTCAAAAGTATAATGATAAGCCTAATTGAAATCCATTTTGTTTTGTTTTTCTATTTCCTTTTCAAATATATATAAAAAATTATTTATTTACCCTCACCCCCAAACTTGAACATCACATTGTCCTCAATGGGAAAGGAAAAAGAAACAAAAAGAATGCAAAAAGTTCATAGTTTCTCCCCGGATTCATGTAAAAATTCTACATGCGCGACGTTCATTGTTTCAACGATATCTGGAGCTGTAGGTGTCCAAATGGTCTGATTCTTTTTGTTCTGGAAAGATAAGACAATTGCATACAATTTCTCTTTGAAACACATTTCCAGATTCTGACTCCATCCTACTCAAAACCAGCCATCAATTCAGGTGCAGAAAACAGCTCCACCCGGCGACTTTCAAACTCGTGCAATCCTACAAAATAAAATCAAAAATTATAATTATAATAAACTAAAAGAAAAATTAAATCTAAATGCAGTAGAAGAAAACATAGGTTGCCTCCCAAGAAGCGCTAAGTTTTAAGTCTTCAGCCAGACGTTGTAGCTGCGATGGTTATGTGATGCCAAGATCCAACAACATACGAGTCTCTTTTCCAATAATTCTCTTCATAAGTAGATTAGATTTTTTATGTGCATCCGTCAAGCTTGATGGTAGCGGCTCAAATTTCAGTCGTTTCTTTCTTGAAGATGAAGTCTTTGATATCCCCACCTCCTTGAATGTCAGCTGAGAAAATGGTGCAGCATCCAAATACATAACATATTCAAAAATATTTTCTTGTTCAGATTCAAGACTTGCTGAATTAGTTGGACATACTTCGATTGGTAACTTTTCAACTACAACTTTATGTTTCTCGCCCACAATTAAATCAGTTTCACTTACTTGAAAAGATGACTGTTCTCCGGTAGGAAACTTCATGGATTTAAAGACATCAAAAGTTACTTGCTCATGCTGCGTTTGTTCCTCCACAGTTGGTTCATACTCTTCTTCCTTTTCAACCATATTTTGTTCACCATTTTCTTCTTCTGGTTGCTCAATTGTCCTCCCGCTTCTTAGTGTTATTTGTAGCGCCCCGAATTTCCAATATGATATCTTAGAAATAGATGGCACAATTCCCAGCATCAACTTTAATGTAATCATAAACATAGCAACCAAATACAGGGAAAATTAAAACTTTTTATTACATCAATGGTTTACAAAGCACAGCGGAATACAAAACACCTTGAATTACAAATTTCTTTCTTTACAACACTTTCTTTTACAAATTACATAAGTCATTACATCATTTTAACACAAGTATCCAATTCCCAAGATATAGGCACCTACCTGTAAAATGTGAGGCTAGAGATAACCCTAACACCCAAAACTAAAGGGGTCAGCCATAACAGTGTAAGTGACATCAAAACAAACAACATAAGTAAAGCATGGATTTATCAACAACATAAAATAAACATGAGTAAATGAAAATAAGAAAATCACGAAACACGAAAAACCCAACAAGTGAAGCTAGACTAAGTGTCAAGTGTAGAAAATAGGAAAACACATGCATGAAACCAACTCAAGAAAACACAATTCTATATGCTGACTCTGTAATGCGTACTTATCGGAGTCTATGCATCCCACTCTACATAGGTCCGGTGCAAGCCCATAACGTCTCCATATTATAGGGTTTAATCCCCCGCTATGCAACTAGTCCTAACACGATGACTACTACGAGATAAAGATAAACTGTGAGTATTAGCCCATGCCCCGATAATTCTGGAGGTCAATCTCTATCCACAGATAATTCCGGAGAATATTTCACTCACACCTAGGAATCTTCGAGAATACCCCACACCGCAAGCGATGGCACCTCATCACACGAATACCACATTTGCGTCGCCTCGACCCCGATAATTTTGGAGATCAATTCCACACCACAGGTAATTCCGGAGACTATTTCACTCACACCTGGATAATTCCGTGGATTATCTCACATCGCGAGCCATACTGAGGTCCATAACCCATGTTCTCGTTCATCATATCACCACTAGTGCCTGTCCTTATCATTTAGGTTATTTAATTACTTTACGAATCTCCTAGAGTTTGTGTATACCACTGGACTTAACTCAACAACTGATCAACTAAAATGCCTCAACAGGCCCAAACATAAATATCTGAACTGCCGGTATGCTAGGGTCACACACACCCTCTAGAGACTCACACCCAAATATCCAAACCAACTTCCAACATAAATTGCTCAGTTAAACCACTTGAAAACATATATTCAGTAGAAGATAAAGTATAGAATAGTAAGTTATAGATTAGAACACTTAAAGAATAAATTATTTAAAATAACATTCAAAGATATAAAGATACATCAGTATCAGTCGACTATAGACAAGCATAAGTCGACTGTCCAGAAAGAAAATTCAATAGCTTTAAGAAAATAATTCTAAGTATAGCAGTCGACTGTAGAAGGGTCATAGGTCGACTGTCCAGAATGAAAAATCCAATAATCTTTAAGAAAATAATTCTAAGTATAGCAGTCGACTGTAAAAGGTCATAAGTCGACTGTCCAGAGAAAAATTCCAATTCTTAGGGAGACATCAAAACAGAGCAGACTCAGTCGACTGTAAAGATGAGTCAGTCGACTGTTCCGCGTGATAATTTAAAACTTCAAGAAAATTACAGTAGCCAGGCAGCGACGGTCGATGGGAAAGTCTTACCGGTCTACTGTCGACCTGCAGACTGCAGATTTTGGTTGTGCATATTTCAACCGATATGTAGTTTTACTTTATGAAAATGATTTCTACAAAAAATATATTTCTTATTTGATCAAATACAACTTGTAGGATATATAATAGTCCATAAAAACTAAATCAAAACTACTTGAATTTATAAAAATAGCATTTTGTTCATTTCTTCCAATCATACATGAATTGTGCATATAATTAAAATAGAGTTTCTTAAAAATTAATTGTTCATTGAAATAGCTTCGTATTTAGATCCATACCATATCAATACCAAAATCTCAAAAAGATCCCCAATTTGGATATATTTCCTCAAACTCAACTAAATTCCAAATTTCGATTCTCAAGACATGATCTCTTTATTCGTAAATTCTTTCTCCAAATTTCTCAACTAATTCACCATTACAACTCATAACGTAATCAATTTATAACATTGCCATATCAAGATCCATTCAACTAATACTCAAAAGTGATAAAAGTCTCATCTTTATTAGATTTATGCATGAAATCCATCATATTCAATCAATCCAACATTAATCCAGAAGAAAATAGCATACCCATGATCTCTAATAGGACATTCATCAATCCCGAATTACCCACGTACAATTTTATTCATAAACAACTAGGGTTTCACAAGATCCAATTTTTATCATCAATCCAACATACATATTCATACCCAAATCCTTGCATGCTTTCTAGGAGATGAAACACCACATATACCATTCAAAGAACAACAAATAATTTATATTACTCACATACAACATACACAAAACAAAATGAAACAAAACAAGTCACTCGCCTCAATGAAGAAATCCAATCAAATTAATGAAGAATAAGAAAAAGCCCTTCTTTTTCGAAATCCAAGATTACCTCCTTTGAAACTCCAAGAAATTAATAGTGAAAATATATTTTATTTTTGCAGAGGAGAGGGACAGCTGTAGTGGCTATAACATAGGCCAAAATCTGGAGTTTTTTTTTGGGTTTTACAAGTTTATGGAAACATCCCTTAACAAATTATTACTTTACATATATAAACCTTTCTTTATAAAGTAGTTCAAATAAGTTAAATAAATTAAAATCAAATCAAATCCTTTTACTAATGAGTTTTCCAGCAATCCAGTACAGCCCAGAAATAAAGAAAATTCGGATTTGTTCTCAGGGTCGCAATTTTGCACAAAAGTCTATCTTTTTGTAATATTTGCAAATACATCATAAAATTTTCGAAAAAATCCAGAAAATTCAGAAATAATTTCTTATAATAAATATTAGATTTTCCAATCAAAATATCTGAATTTTACTTTCCAGGAAAAACATTTGCACAAGATCCAACATAAATTCTATATTTGCAGAAACACCATATTGGTTTAAATCTTTACCAAATCGACTCTAAATAAAATTTAAATATATTCTATTTTCAATGATGACCATAGAAATCCCAAAAATTAGTAAAAACAAATTTTCATTATTTATTTGAGATCACAACGGTTTTTTACATAAAAGCCCCTCTCTTTTGAGGTATTTATAAAAATAGTTTCTTTATTCAGAAAAATCCCAAAATTTAGGATAGACTCAATTATAAGTAGGAGAATTTAATAAGAATTTAAAATTGGACATTTGCACAAAAAATATTCGCACGTGTTTTGCACGTGTAAAATCGACAAATTTGTAAAATAGTCAAATTAATTTAAATAAATCTGAAAATTAAAATATCATAAATAAATAAGGAAAATCAATCATTAACCATAACATTTTAAGAATTCAAAATTCATAACTTTGCGCGTGTGTTGCACGTGCAAAATTGCAGTTTCGAAAAAATAGTCAAAATAGTCAACTTTATAATTTTAGTATTATTTAATAATGCAAAATAAATCATTTTATTTTGCAGGGTATTACATCACTCCCCCCTTAGAAAAGTTCTGTCCTCAGAACTTCTCTAAGAAAAAGAAACCAAAATACAAAACTTATAAGATAGTTTCGAAAATTTACTATATCATTATTTTTATAATTGGATTTAATTACTAAGCAAAAACTAAAATAACATATAATTATAGCTTAAAGAGAAAAGGGTGAAAACTGACATGGCAAAAGGATCGGAAATCCAATAGAATACACAATAAATCCCAAAATGCGAAAAATAGTAAGACTATTCCCATAGGATTAGAAGTCAAAAGTGAAGAGATAAAACTCAAATATAAAAGGTTGATAATCATACAAACAATGAAGGAACACATACTTCAAAATTTTTTAAAAAAAATTGGAAAATAATTAGTCAAGATACATAGAAATACGAACAAATTTTTGCTAAGTAAAGAAATATTTTTTTTTGATATTCCGGATAGTGCCAAACGGCTCCAGCCATCAAAAAATATATATATCAAAAAATAGTTAAGTTACAGAAATAAATACACGAGTTTACAAGATGTAAAGCAGAAAGTAGCTTCCAAAACATAGTACAATAAACGGATGATTTGTACGCAAATAAGAGATCTGCGAGCTAAATGAAGAACAACTCCGAGACGGGCAGCGGAGCAAAATTGCTAGGATAACATCGCAACGAAAGGAGCAAGACAGTAAACCTTGGGGTCGTCTTCTCTCCGTTTTACGATCTAGCAGAGATTGTAAAACGACAGCGAAGACATGCGAAGAAGGAGGAGTTGCAACGTGCCGAAAGTGCGATCTAGGAATACGCAAACCTTGAAGACATGCGCAAAAAAAGGGAAACCAATCCAATAGACAAATCAAAGACTCAGGAAGCAAACAGCCCCACCCGAGGGCACCAAACACAACCTGCATAGGCAAGAAAAGAGAAAAAAATGCAGAATACCAGACGCACCACCATTCGCGTGTCTGCGAACTCTGAATGCGAAGAAAGGAGGAGAGAAGGAACACCACAAAATATGTAATGATGAGGCTAAATGAATAGAGTCAAACCCATCAGCACAGGACAACACAAGCAACACCAACCACGCAATACCCCAGAATACCAACTACGATAAGGATCGAGACCGAGCAAAACCTCAGGTGTGCCCAAGAAGAGGAGCCCACACAGAGGCTGCTTTCTTCGCTAAAATACGAGCACTCACGCGAGTTGGCGCGCTAGAGAAGGGTTTCTTATTGTATTTACGCTTAGCGGGGGGAGGAACGACCTCCGCCAAAGAGAGCGAACTCACACTACGGTCCGGCAAGCTCGCCTCGACTTCGTTAAGGCGAGAAGAGGGTAAGAGGGAACTGGAAGAAACAAAGGATGATAGAGGGATGTAATTAGTAGAAAAAGAATAACGGGAAAAGGAAGACTCACCAAGAATTGGTTGATGAACGTGCCCCTTTGCACTTCGAAACAAAGAATGGCAATATCCTAAGGATTTAACCAATGCAGACTGCTTATCCAGACTCTTACTCACTGAAAGCCTCACAGCAATAGAGTGGGAGCGGGGCTGAGAAGTACCCATCCGCGGAAAGGGCACTAAAACTTTAAAAATCGAGTGACCCTTAAACAGGCTAGCAAGATAAGGACCCTGAGAAGTAGTTAGCAAAGCACCAAGAGCAGTGGCAAAAGTAGTGGGGTTCGCAGATGGATAAGGAACTGCTACTGGGGAAACAATATTCTTGTGAGTCTCAAAACTACTCTTCCTCGCGACGCATGCAAGAAGCTTGCGCCTAAAGAGAGGAGAGGTAAGTAGAGAGCGGCAATTGGCCGTTAAGGATTTAGCCAATACAAAAACCATGTCCAGACTCCTAAACAACGTAGGCATCATAGCTTTAGATAGGGGGCGAGCCTGATAAGACCCCCAACAAGGAAAGGAAACGAGTTTCGTATAAATCGTGCGATCCTGAAACAGGATAGCAATATTAGAATGCTGAAGCGTGACCAGGGAGTCACCATAAGCTTTGGAAGAATTAGTAGAGTTCTTAAAAGGATAAGGCAAAATTGCCGAGGAGTCAAAATCCTTTTTCAGCTCCAAACTAACCTTTCTCGCCAGGCATGCATTAAGCTTGCACTTTAAGAGCGGGTAGTTAAGAAAGGAGAGAAGTTTGTCCGGTAAGGGTTTGCCTCTCGGAAATCCAAGGAGTTTTTGAAGGGAAAAACATCGCCTGCGCAAGTGACCAAACTTGTCACAGAAGAAGCATTTCATTTTGTTCATGCATCCTCGTTTAAGATGCCTAGGAAGGAGACACCTGAAGCAAACCAGGTGCGGATCAGATGTACAAGAGGAGAGGGGAATAGGGGATATGGGCACGCCACGACAGCGACCAATTTTAAAGAGCCTATTTTTTTAACGACCTCAACCCAAGAAGGGCATAACAGGGCCATGACCCAAGACCCGAGAAGGGAGAGACATAGAGGATACTCGAGCAGTGTTGTGGAAACTGATACTGAGAAGATTAGTTACTGCAGAAAGTGATAGAACAAAGAGGATAACTGATCGCAACCGATCCAGGATAAAACTACTAATGCAATTCAATGCACAGTAGCTACCCAAAATCACGCACCAGGGGATCAGAATGATCCAAACCCATAGCGAAACTGAACTCACAAAGTTCAAAACAAAGAAGATAAGCAGAAACCTAAACACAACAAAATCTGAGCCCACCATCGGGGGATCCAAACGGCAAAGCAGTGCTCGGTGGGACAAAAACATCCACCGCTCCAATTGGCCTCGAGATACTACCACGGATGGTGGAGGAACTGAGATCCAAACACTAACCTCACTCTGAACCAAACACCCCAAACCAGGGAGCAAGACGACCCAACCTAAAAAAAACAACAAAAACACACCCAAACTTTCAGTGCAAATGGAGCAGCGCTGAGTCACCGATAATACTGATTGCGGCACTGAGCAGGGACTTCCAGCAAGAAAGTCAGCGAAAACCCTTCCAAACCAGCAAGAATGGAAAAAGACCAAAACGAGATGGGGTTAGAGAGGCAAGAGGGGTCACAACTAAAAAGAGGAGAGTAGAGGAGGAGAAGGCAATGAGGAGGGCTCGATGGATCTGGACGCTGAGCAGGAGCGGGAAAGGAAAAATGCCCGACGATGGGTCTGGACGCCCGAAGGAGCCGAAATCAGACCAGAAGGAGGTGATAAGATCGCGGCACTAAGCTACCTTCACTTCCAAGCCTCCTGTACGAGCTTGAAGGGAAGCCAAAACCCTCCCAAGTCAGAACTCGGGAATAACAAAAAAACTGATATGGGTTTGGAGAGGGAAGCGAGATCTCAAACTTTAATGAAGAGGGAAGAGGAGGAAATAGCAAGGGGACAGGGGATCTGGACGTCGAAGGGAGGCTAATACAGCGGTTTGAAAATCTAGTATGTGGATGCTCTCATCTTGAATAATATCCTTGGCAAAAAAAAGTACATGTCTATGTATTTAAGTAAAAAAACCTATTCACAGTAGATAATTAATGAGGTAACTGCAGTTGTTGATAGGTCAAATCAGTGTTTGAAGATGAAAGTCTCTTGATCTAAGTAAAGAAATATTAATAACAAAGAATGTACAAGACCAAGAATAAAAAGTATACTAGTGAATGTGGATGTTATAATCAATACTCCAAAAACACATTAAAAGGTAACGAGCAAAATAGACCAAAATATATATATGCAAGAAAACTTAAAAGAAGTTCATTGAATATTGTGAAAGTAAGCGTCAAATCATTAATTAGGACGTGAGAAAAAAATTAAGTGAGAAATCTAAAATGTCAAAGAATTGGAAAAGGGTAGCAATAAATAGTAATTACAACAGAACGAAAGCTTAGACCATAGTTGATGTATTCAATCTTAAATCAAACATAAAAATTTTGTAAACACAAAATAGAGTAAAATCAACTTTACTAGTTCAAATTATATGCAAACGTAAAGCGTAAATTGGTATAAACAAAATGTCATAAAGAAAATATTTCTTTACCATTAGTTTCATTATATAAGTAAAAATCTTGAAATATCAATTAGCAAATAAGTAAAAGAAATAGTCAAAAGTAAGAATTTGATCGATCAGAAAAACTTGTTAAACACATAATGCTTGAATAAAAATGGACATAACGAAGTAAAAATCCCAAAAGGACAATATTAAGAAAGAATAAAATAAAGACGTACAAAATAATTTAGGTAGTATGCATATTTAGAGAATCTAATGAAAATTAAGTGAAAATTAAAATATTGTTATGAATAGAGGAAATGCGAAGAAGAGCAGAATTCGTGCAAAGAAATCAGAAGGACCAAAGTCCAAAAATAAAACAAGTGAGCAAGATGAGATACGAGAGTATATCAAACAGATTTAAAAAAATATAAAGTAACAATGGTTAAAGAAAATTGAGTAAAATAAATAAGTAATAGGTTAAGTTTTAGAATCTCATAAAACGGTATGAACCAGTAGAAAAGAATAACACATCGGTAAGTAATATACACATAAAACACTAGTGGGGTTATTATAGTAGAAATTCTTTAATGTGGGTTTGCCTCATTGATGTCCAATTGTAGACTTGACTTCTCAGCATCAAGTTGCAGGTTGGCTTCTACGACATCAGGTTACCGGTTGCCATCTGGATATTCGGTTGCATATTTTGCCTCCCTGATATCTAGTTGCAATTTGCCTCCATTGACGTCTAGTTGCATGTTTTCCATCTCAACATCCAGTTGCAACAAAACGATGAACAAGAGGATGCAATCTTCCACACGCACTTGGATATTGATTGCTCAATTTAAGTATGAAGTTACTTTTCGAAATTCATGATATAAAAATGGTAGCAAAAATAAGAAATGGAGTTGAAATTCATCTGATGGAATATTAAAATAAAAGCATGGATTATAAATACCAAACACAAATAGCATAAATTAGTAGTAGTGAAAATGATTTATAAAACTGGGGAGAAAATGAAAAGAAATACATGCATAAGCATAAATGCAAATGTAAATGAGAAAATAACTATGCAGTGTAGCAAATTTACACAATAAATATATCATAAAAATATACAGTAAGCTAGGAAATAAACAAGTGTGAAATGATATGCATAGCAAGTATGTTGGAATACATTATATAGTAATTTGTAGGAAGTACATGTAGAAATCTAGAATGTAATGATAATAAAATTTAAGAAAAATATAAGTAGTGGGTGCACATAGTACATTCGAAAAGTATGAAGCAAAAAAATTAATAAGTTGCTTTTAAATAGTGAAAAGAAATTATAACAAAAGCAGTCAACTATAAGTAATAATAAAGGTATTGAATATAAGGTGCAAAAACATAATTAATAATAAAAATTTAAATGTGCAGAAACATATCTTATTTATATGAATAAAATATTGCAATCAAGTTTAAATGCTCCAAAATAAATAAGACAATACAAAATAACGAAAAATATAGTATCGAAAAATCCAAGTATATATATAAAATGAAAGTAAATATGCAACACCAAATTTCATAATATAGTAAAAATAATAATGAAAGGAAATTGGAGTTGCAATAATAACTTATCTTGTAGTAATTCAAAATTTAGTGTGGTAGGTAAAAGTAATAGCAAAATATGCGAGTAACGAAGAAGCACATGAAAGTAAGATAAATAAAACGTCAAGAAAGAAATGGGTAGGAGTCGCAAAATAAAAATGAGTTTGTGAAATGCTAAAGGATGCACTATTGAATTACATCAAAAGTTGCAAAATAATAATTTGGACAAAAGACAAAAAAGTAACAACCAATAGTAAAGTCATAGAAACAGTTTTAAAAGAAAAACAAGACGATTAGTAAAAGTTTAATGTTTGCACTAATGAATAGAAATAATATAAACTCGGTTGGAGATATAGAAACTAAAAATAAATTTAATTGCTGACAATAAAAGAAACCGAATAAAAGTAAAATAAGCTAATTACACAGAAGTTATTTAGTAAGCAAACAAATATAAAACAGTAAAAGTGATAGGATACAAGAGTGATCACAAAATTGAGGTACACAAAATATACAAGAGAGCGAATAATTAAAAGAATCTAGCAGAAGATAATTAAATTTTATAACTAAAAATAAAAAAATAATTGAAAATTAACACTGGCGAAAATCACATAATCTAAAAATTATATACAGTGGGTAAGATAGAAAAACATATAGTAGAACATTAATAAGTAAAATAGAAAATATACAAGTTGAAATGGTAATACCTTACATAATAAAATATCAAATACACAAAGCGAACAAAAGAGGTCAAAAATAGATAGTGAGAAAATATATGCTTTATGCAAAAATAACCAATACACTTGCGATAAAGAAAATTCATTCAGGTCTAAGCATACAAATAGTCTAAATCTCATTACAGGTCTTCACGACCAAACAATCAAGTCACACACATCAGATGTCCACCAAGGTACTCACACTTCTAATGTCCACCTAGGTTGTATTTAATGTCCACTTGTGTACTCACACTTCTAATGTCCACCTAGGTTCTCACACATCAAATGTCCTTTTATGTTCATTCCCCGTACTATGTTTAAAATTACTAATTGAAGCATGCTCTGATACCAAATCTGTAGTGCCCCGAATTTCCAATATGATATCTTAGAAATACGTGGCACAATTCCCAGCATCAACTTCAATGTAATCATAAACATAGCAACCAAATACAGGGAAAATTAAAACTTTTTATTAAATCAATTGTTTACAAAGCACAGCGGAATACAAAACACCTTGAATTACAAATTTCTTTCTTTACAACACTTTCTTTTACAAATTACATAAGTCATTACATTATTTTAACTCAAGCATCCAATTCTCAAGCCTATCGGCCCCTACCTGTAAAATGTGAGGCTAGAGATAACCCTAACCCTCAAAACTAAAGGGGTCAGCCTTAACGGTGTAAGTGACATAAAAACAAACAATATAAGTAAAGCATGGATTTAACAACAACATAAAATAAACAGGAGTAAATGAAAATAGGAAAATTACGAAACGCGAAAAACCCAACAAGTGAGGCTAGACTAAGTGTAAAGTGTAGAAAACAGGAAAACACATGCATGAAACCAACTCAAGAAAACACAATTCTATATGCTGACTCTCTAATGCGTACTTGTCGGAGTCTATGCCTCCCACTCCACATAGGTCCGGTGCAAGCCCTTAACGTCTGCATATTATAGGGTTTAATCCCCCACTATGCAACTAGTCCTAACACGATGACTACTACGAGATGAAGATAAACTGTGAGTATTAGCCCATGCCCCGATAATTCCGGAGGTCAATCTCTATCTACAGATAATTCTGGAGACTATTTCACTCATACCTGGGAATATTCGAGAATACCCCACACCGCAAGCGATGGCACCACATCACATGAATACCACATGTGCGTCGCCTCGACCCCGATAATTCGGGAGATCAATCCCACACCACAGGTAATTCCGGAGACTATTTCACTCACACCTGGATAATTTCGGGGATTATCTCATACCGCGAGCCATACTGAGGTCCATAACCCATGTTCTCGTTCATCATATCATCACTAGTGCCTGTCCTTATCGTTTAGGTTATTTAATTACTTTACGAATCTCCTAGAGTTTGTGTACCCCACCGGACTTAACTCAATAACTGATCAACTAAAATGCCTCAATAGGCCCAAACATAAATATCTCAACTGTCGGTATACTAGGGTCACACACACACTCTAGAGACTCATATCTAAATATCCAAACCAACCTTCCGACATAAATTGCCCAGTTAAACCACTTGTAAACATATATTCAGTAGAAGATAAAGTATAGAATAGTAAGTTATAGATTAGAACACTTAAAGAATAAATTATTTAAAAGAACATTCAAAGATATAAAGATACATCACTATCAGTCGACTATAGACAAGCGTAAGTTGACTGTCCTGAAAGAAAATTCAACAGCTTTAAGAAAATAATTCAAAGTATAGCAATCGACTGTAGAAGGGTCATAGGTCGTCTGTCCAGAACGAAAAATCCAATAATCTTTAAGAAAATATTTCTAAGTATAGCAGTCGACTGTAAAAGGTCATAGGTCGGCTGTCCAGAGAAAAATTTCAATTCTTAGGGAGACATCAAAACAGAGCACTCAGTCGACTGTAAAGATGAGTCAGTCGACTGTTCTGCGTGATAATTTAAAACTTCAAGAAAATTACAGCAGCCAGGCAGCGACGGTCGATTGGAAAGTCTCACCAGTCGACTGTCGATCTGCAGACTGCAGATTTTGGTTGTGCATATTTCAACCGATACGTAGTTTTACTTTATGAAAACAATTTCTACAAAAAAGCAAATTTCATATTTGATCAAATACAACTTGTAGGATATATAATAGTCCATAAAAACTAAATCAAAACTACTTGAATTTATAAAAATATCATTTTGTTCATTTCTTCCAATCATACATTAATTGTGCATATAATCAAAATAGAGTTTCTTAAAAATTAATTGTTCATTGAAATAGCTTTGTATTTAGATCCAAACCATATCAATACCAAAATCTCAAAAAGATTCCCAATTTGGATATATTTTCCTCAAACTCAACTAAATTCCAAATTTCGATTCTCAAGACATGATCTCTTTATTCGTAAATTCTATCTCCAAATTTCTCAACTAATTCACCATTACAACTCATAACATAATCAATTTATAACATTGCCATATCAAGATCCATTCAACTAATACTCAAAAGTGATAAAAGTCTCATCTTTATTAGATTTATGCATGAAATCCATTATATTCAATCAATCCAATATTAATCTAGAAGAAAATAGCCTACCCTTGATCTCTAATAGCACATTCATCAATCTCGAATTACCCACATACAATTTTATTCATGAATAACTAGGATTTCACAAGATCCACTTTTTATCATCAATCCAACATACATACTCATACTCAAATCCTAGCATGCTTTCTAGGAGATGAAACACCACATATACCATTCAAAGAACAACAAATAATTTATATTACTCACATACAACATACACAAAACAAAATGATACAAAACAAGTCACTCACCTCATTGAAGAAATCCAATCAAATTAATGAAGAATAAGAAAAAGCCATTCTTTTGCGAAATCCAAGATTACCTCCTTTGAAACTCCAAGAAATTAATAGTAAAAATATATTTTATTTTTGCTGAGGAGAGGGACGGCTGTAGTGGCTATAATATAGACCGAAATCTGGAGTTTTTTTTTGGTTTTACAACTTTATGGAAACATCCCTTAACAAATTATTACTTTACATATATAAACCTTTCTTTATAAAGTAGTTAAAATAAGTTAAATAAATTAAAATCAAATCATATCCTTTTACTACTGAGTTGTCCAGCAATCCAGCACAACCCAGAAATAAAGAAAATTCAGATTTGTACTCAGGGTGGCAATTTTGCTTAAAAGTCCATCTTTTTGTAATATTTGCAAATACGTCATAAAATATTCCTAAAAATCCAGAAAATTCAGAAATAATATCTAATAATAAATATTAGATTTTTCAATTAAAATATCTGACTTTTACTTTGCAAAAAAAAACCTTTGCACAAGATCCAACATAAATTCCATATATGCAAAAACACCATATTGGTTTAAATCTTTACCAAATTGACTCTAAATAAAATTTAAATATATTTTATTTTCAATGATGACCATGGAAAGCCCAAAAATCAGTAAAAATAAATTTTCATTATTTATTTGAGATCAAAATGGCTTTTTACATAAAAGCTCCTCTATTTCGAAGTATTTATAAAAATAGTTTCTTTATTCAGAAAAATCCAAAAATTTAGGATGGACTCAATTATAAGTAGGAGAATTTAATAAGAATTTAAAATTGGACATTTGCACAAAAAATATTCGCACGTGTTTTGCACGTGTAAAATCGACAAATTTGTAAAATAGTCAAATTGATTTAAATAAATCTAAAAATTAAAATATCATAAATAAATAAGGAAAATCAATCATTAACCATAACATTTTAAGAATTCAAAATTCATAACTTTGCACGTGTGTTGCACGTGCAAAATTGCAATTTCGAAAAAATAGTCAAAATAGTCAACTTTACAAATTTAGTATTATTTAATAATGCAAAATAAATCATTTTATTTTGCGCGGTATTACATTATTGCTTTGACATGCTCCGTGGGGTTGGTCACGTTGTTGTGGGGTAAGTTTCCTGCTGTTCTCTCTGTAAGAACATTTGAAAGTTGACCAATTTGAGCCTCAAGATTGTGAATTAAACCTGTATTATTTTGTACCGCCAAATCTGTCTTCTGCATGTATTGTTCTGTCTTTTGCATGTATTGCATGAACATATCTTCAAGTGTCAGCTTCTTTTCTTGCTGTGAAAAATTTTGATGTGGTCTAATTGCTCCTTGATTGTTGTTCCAAGAAAAATTGGGGGTGTTTCTCCATTCTTGATGATACGTGTTCGAATAAGGATTGTTTTAATGTTGGAAATTGGACACGTAATTTGCTTGATTGAAATTTGATTGAGTAAAAGGGTTCCCCACTTGGCATTTTGTACTTGAGTGATTTCCTGCACAAAGATCACAAATCATATTAGATTGAATTGCATTAAAATTCATATTGTTAGATAAAGTAGCAATTTGTGTAGTTAAAGTAGTAATAGGATCAAGCTCAAAAACTCCAGCCACTTTTCTTGGTATTGTACTCTCTGAAGACCACTGATAATTATTAGATGTCATATTCTCTAAAAGCACATAGGCTGCTTCATGAGTTTTTCTCATAAGTGAACCTTCAGTTGCTGCGTCAACCATAGATAAATTTGTAACTCCCAAACCATTATAGAATATTTGAATTTGCAGTGATTTCGGTAGTTCATGATGACGACACTTTCTCAATAACTCTTTGTACCTCTCCCATGAATCATACAAAGACTCAGTCTCAAATTGAATGAATGTGGTAATATCATTTCTTAGCTTTGCTGTCTTTGCCGGTGGAAAATACTTAGCAAGAAATTTTTGTGCAAGTCCCTCCCATGTAGTAATACTACCGGGTGGTAGAAAATTTAGTCAAGCCTTTGCCTTATCTCTTAGTGAAAAAAGGAAATAGTCTCAATCGAATTGCAACATCTGATACTCCGTTGTGCTTGAAAGTGTCACAAATTTCTAGAAAGTTTGCTATGTGAACATAAGGATCCTCGTTCGATAGTCCCCAAAATTGAACAGTCTGTTGAATTATTTGAATAATCGCCAGTTTAATCTCAAAATAGTTAGCTTCAATAACCGTCCTCTTTATGCTTGATGTTTCTCCATAAAGTGAGGGCATAGCATAGTCTCTCAAAGCCATGTTTTCATCGTTCGCCATGATAATGTACTTGTATGTCCTGAAATATAAGAATTGAAAAAAAAGAAAATAAAAGAAAATAAAAGTAAGTCAAAAGAAAATAAAGAGGTAAAATAAAAAATAAAACAAAAATAAAAATAAAAATCCGAACTAGTCACAATCTAGCAATTTTCAATATCAACAGACCCAGATCCGAACCATAAAAAAATAGGCTTGCAGAGAGCTCAAAATGGCATTCAAACCCCACAAGATAGGGTTGAAATGCCTAGTGAGGAGGAGCAGAGACATGCAGAGACTTTGGTCAGAGACAGTGGAAATAGGAAAGCTTTTTTGGGAAAGAATTCGAACGGGGGTAACAAGGAGCAGGCAGCCATTCATGGAAATGGGTTTTTAGGGATAAGGCTACAAGCTCGGGGACTAGCACCTTCGAGGGAAAGAGGCCGTTTTGGGGAAGAAGACGAGCGCCCCTATCGAGTTAGAAAAGGAATAGGAAGGAAGCAAGATTTGGGAAGAGAGCGAAGCGACAGAGTGGCTTATTGGGGAAGAGGATGAAAATGCCTCGGTTCCATCGACATCGGTGGTATCACCCACCACAGAGAAGGATCCACGTGGCCCACCAATGTTGTCGACAGGCAGAGAAGACGAGGGGGCAATTATGCTAAACTGCGAGGGAGCGAATCCCTTAAGCATGGGAAGCGTTGAGTCCATTCAGGGTGGACTTAAGGAGAGCGTTAATGGGCCCAATGAGGGGCCCAAAGCGCATGTTATTGTATTTGGGCCAAAAGAGGGGCCCATTGAAGCGGAATTGCACAAAGATCAACTGATTTTGGCAAGTAGTGGGCTCGTCGAGGGGTCCACTATGGGAGAGCCAATTTTTTAGCGGGAAGCAGTGATAAGTAATGGGCCTATCGAGGGGTCCGTTATGGGAGAGCCCTCTATTCAATTGGCACACCACTGTGATGAAGACGATCGTGAAGATAGTCTGAATCTTGAAGATGATTTTGTCTATTCTGAGGGGGAGTCTGTGGAGTCAAAGGATTTTGATTTTGATGTTGACTTCCGTGTTATTTCCCCTGAGTTTGTTCCCTCCACCTACCCATCATCCCAACTGACTGCACCGGGCCAGGGCCCATCAGACACAAGCATTAGAGTTCAGAAGGTGGCTAAGAGGACTAATGAGGAGTCCCTAGACGATTATCTGGAGATCGTGGCGGACGCTAAATCTTCTAAGACTAGTGGTGGAGGTACACGTTCCTTCTTAGCTTCTATTTTTAATTTCTTGACTGATAATGAAATTTTTAGTTTAGCCAATACTTGTGGTCTTGCGGTAGGCGATACTGATCGGAATGCGTTTCTCCTGAATAAGATTAGGGGGTGGGAGACTGATAGGGTTACCCTCAATTCCAAAGTGAACTCCAAATTGAGTCACGATCCCCTACCCAACCATAGTTAATGGGTCGGGAGGACCGAACCAGGATACATCGTGTGTACTCTGTGATTGGAATCTCTGTGGTTGTATCTCTTTGAACTTTTTCATTACTTGCATTTCAATTTACTCTAAATCTTTCGGGTAAGTCGACTGGATATCCATTCTAAGTCGACTGATCAGACTGATATAACAAACGTCTCAAAAACTCTTCTGGCGAGTCAACCGTCTCTCTTATTTAAGTCGACTGATCAGAATAGTCTAAAATACTCTTCTACTCTGATGCCCCAGTCGACTGATATCACTTTTATAGTCGACTGAACAGAAGATAACTTTCAATTCCACAATTATTTTCGATACAACACTATTCACCCCCCCCCCCTCTAGTGTTTCTTGCCTTGCCTACAGGATCCAACAGATTCTAGCTATCATGCCTTTTGCAATATCATTCCATCTGTCATCATATAATGTGACTAAAACTTTACATCCTAAATTCTTTCTCAGAAGCCCTTTAATTCCTATTATCATTAATTCTAAATGCATAAAAGAACAACCAGAATTTCTTAATTCTGTAACTGTTGTCTGACTAATTAGAGGTAAAGTAACCGATTGATTACCTAAGCAGCTTATTGCTTGTTCTCTATTATGTCTAAAAAATTCTAGTTTAAAAATTAAATCTACTTGTCTGATATAATGTTCTTGGATTAAGTATGCTCAATCATTCTCTCTAAAATCTTTCATAGTCCTATTCAGGGTCTATGAGTTCGTCTAGCTGAATATCACAATTATTTGATCTTCTGCTAAACAATCTTTCTAAGAGAGGTCTTGTACTACTTGTAGAGCCTTGTTCTGACCTAATTGTCCTTGAAGGACCTCAAAAGGCTTGGATTTTAGTTTGGTTTCTATTCATTCTAACTTTTTGGCAGGAATCTAAATGTTGGTCTAGGTTTTCTCGTTATACTTTCTTTACCTATTGTTCTAATGATATTTTAAATATGTTATGTGTTAACTTAGTAATCTCATCTTGAATTTCAGATATAGAAGGTTTCTGGATATTATCTATCTTCTGATTAAGTTTACTTAATAGTTTTATTATAATACAATTCTGTTTAAAAAATATTTTATATGATTGAGATTGGATGTAGGCGTTTCTACCTTCTATTTCTTGAAATATTTCTTTATAGTCAATGACTTCGTTGTTTATATCATACATTAACCGAGGATGATTTGTTTAATCTATTCTAATATCTTTGTATTTTCTTTTGAATTTTCTAGAAGGGTTTCTAATTCTAATTCTAATTCTAATTTGTTTGGTTTATTATGATTTATTACCTATTTTAATTCTAGAAGATCTTTTCTATTAGGTAGATTTTCTAATTTACTAAGTTTTTCTAATGTAATACTATTTTGGTGTTTAATATAGTCTAATTTATTATATATTTCTTTTAATAATTGATTCTTTTCTTTAAGAGTAGCAACTATTAATTCTAAACAGTGAGAAATTTGAGTCTGTTTATGAATTAGATTTATGAGGTCTATACTATGTTCTAAGTGATTAGGTCTTAAAGGATCTATTATGTATTCTAATACCAAAAAAGGTGGGTATAATATATGCAAAGCCTACAAACTTAGAATCGAAATAGAGTACAACATGAGTACTTGTAGAGTAAACTTCATAATTAAAACATAATAATAATATCGGGGATGATCCGCATAAATATTAGGAAGAGAAGTATTTGATGTTGCTGCTATTTTTTGTGTGGGAGCAAACAGATAATGTGAATTTTTATTGGAAATTATCAAAATCTAACCTTTACATTGATCAGAATTAATTTCTGTTAACCACTTTTTAATCTGATTTTCTGACGGTTATGGACACTTGAATTTGATTTAGACGGTTAAGATCACTCTAAGAAACTTGCAAAATGTCTAAATACCGGGGTATTCCGCAGCAAAAGACCCTCCGACTCTCAAGTCAGAACTCAAAAAAGTAGCGGAGTTTTCGGTAACGATTACCTGTTTCTGAAAGAGGTGGGGGGTATTTACATGCTAGGAGTTAATTACAAAAGATTAACTTAAAAGAGCATCTTTTATGTTTAAACTGCTGATTCTCATGCTTAGGAGATAAGATTAGTTGATAACTCTTTTTGGGATTGAGGATTTGGTCAAGAGTTTTTGACTAGTCATAACTCCTCTTACTGAGTTGCAGACTACTTCTTACTTGTAGGCATATTTTAAGCTGATGGGCTTGGAAATGGCATATGTCCTTCATACTTGCCTGTATGCTGTAAAATTACTATTTTGCTCATAGGAGCTTTGAGATTTGTGCCTGGATCTTGTGGTCCCGATTTGCTGCAATTTTTACCCTCATCATCCAAATACACATAGTTTTCCATAAATGAATCACTGATATATAAACAGAGAGATTAAAGAAAGAAGAAGATTACTTGTTGAGGAATTTTTTGTTGACGATGGCAGATATGTAGGGAAGTGGTTTGCCCATTCCCAATAGATTGCCCTCCTTCGATGCCATTTTCAGTTCCAAGAGATGGACGCTAAGAAAGAGAGAGAGAGAGAGAGACAGAGAGAGAAAGAGAGATGAAGGAGATATCTTTGATTGAGATGATGGTAGGGGACATTTTGAGTGAGAGAGGGAGAGAGTGTGAAGTTTGCTGCTGAGGAACACAAAATGTCACTCTTGGGATACTATTTTAAGTATTTTGATTTGGGGAATTTTTTCTATTAAATTTATCTCAAATTATTAGAGTTTTGGTCCTTAGTTGGAGTTTTGTCCTTTGTAGACAAACTCAACCACTCATTTTTAAGTGGAAGTTATATTGTCCATCCGTTTACTCAATTATTATCAGTTACCATAATAACCTCAAAATTTAAATTCATTTAGAGAAATACTAGTTGCAGAGCCTATAATAGCTTCGGTAGAATTAACCTCATATTTGAACCATTTCCTAATTTGAAACTATTGAAGGTACGAATTCTTAGTTAAATATGATTATTGCTTCTTCCCTAAATTTCGTCACACACTATTTCTAATCAACCCCCGTCATTTTTGAGACCAATGAAAGTATGGATCTTAACCTTAATTTACACATTGCTACTCTTATTAAACCTCGTAAGCCTACAAGTTCAATTACTCCTATTGTCTCGTATGCTAATTTGTCTCGTAGTCACCTTGCTTTTATTTCTACATTACATATGTAACAGATTTCTAAGTATGTTTTAGAGGCCTTGTCACATCAAGGATGGAGTCAGGTTATGCAAGAGATGCTACACCGTCTTAAATGACATGTGACATCTTGTTTCACTTCCTACAGGGAAGCACTGTGTTGTTTGTAAGTGGGTGTGTTCAGTGAACGTTAATTATGATAGTAGTCATTGTTAGGCTCAACTTATCGCATCCAAAGGACTTATCATCCAAACAACAAATCTTATATTTAATACATAAACAGTAACAATTAAAGGAAAACTAAGTAGCCTCACTTTCTCCAGTGCAATTATTCATACATAACTTCAAACCCAATAATTATTGTCATGCAGTTAATGCAATTGAATCATGTCACAACTCAATTTGCGATCACCCCTTCTCACTACTACAAATAGGGTAGCAAACTAGAGATTATTTTTTTTTAAAGATGTCACTCGCCTTTTAACGCGAATGGAAACATTTGTGATGGATGCACTTGGTTACTCAACAACTCACACACTTAGAGTGCTTTTGCATATTCATATTTTAAGTTGTCGTTTGACGTAAAAGTAAACATTGGTGATGAATACCGCTAGTAACTAAGCAACTCAAAACATTAGAGTAGGTAGAACTTTTTTTTCTACATAACACCCCCTATGAGAGGAGGAGCGTCTTGATTTATGCCTTCAATGAGAGTTGCTTCTCCGGTTCTCCTGGCATTTTGAGTGGGTGGCCTCGCCTAGGGCAAGCATCTCGTTCAAATGCCGTTGATCAGACCCATGTTGTCTGGCGTTGATGACTTGAGGGAGTTCTCTTGACCCCCGGTGTAATACCCCGCAAAATAGCATATGACTATTTTTGCACTGTAATCCGTGCACGTCTGAGTACTGCACATGATTACATATTTCCGAGGAAATTATTAGTTAAATTGAGAGATTTCAGACATATGAGCTATTCTGAATCCGATGAGGTAACTCGGAATATCGTCTCGATTAAATTGTGGTTTTGTCCCGATTGTTTTGACCAGACAATTTGCGGGAGGAAATTATAATTTCGATAAAACAAGTATTTTTATAGGATTTTAATTTATATGTATTGGTTATTTTCAATTAAGCTAGTGCTTGAAGTGAATGTGAAGTGAGTTTGTGCACTAGGGTTAGAATGGGAATTTGGTGACCTAGGGTTTCTTGACCTAACCTAGGGTTAGGAACCCTAACACCATGATGAATCATGGCTTGATCTTGATGGAGATCCAGTGGTAGGATTAATTCACCATGTGTTATATGTGTATGTTGACTTAGGGAATAGGAAGTTTCCTAGGAGCTTCAAGGAAGCTTCGATGAAAATTCTACCTTGGTGTGTTGGCACTCAATCCACCCTTCATTCCTTCACCCATCCCACCCTCCATCTCATCCCTACACCTCACCACACTCCAACCCACACCCACCCATCCTAATCCGGCCCATATAAACCCCACCCCCCATCTCACTTCACTCCATTTTTTCAAGCTCCATTTATTCTCCTCCTAAGCCTTCTCCATTCCTCTTTGTTCAAAAAAAAAAAAAATGTATATATAGGAAATGGAGAAGTCTTTTAGAATAGAAGGAGTAGTAGAGAAGGAGAAGAAAAAGTGTAGGAGAGGGTGTGGGACAAGCTACACAAATACAAGGAGCAAAGACAAGCAAACAAGCAAAGCAAGGAGCAAGGAAAAGAAAAAAGCAAGCTAAGCCTACAAGGAGTGTTCTTGCAACTTCAAGTGGGTGATCTCTTAAACTCTTTGGTAATTATTTTTGGTATGAATGGATGTGTAGTAGTAGTAGATATGATTTTGTTACCATGGTTGAGTATGAGAAGTGCTAGGAAAAGATAAATTGTATGGTAAAGAATAACTCTTTTTGAGTTTTGTTAAGAAGCATGATTATGAGGGTATGTTGGGGAATTTCTTACGCCCAAACGGGTTGGGATCTTGAGCTAAAACTTTGGGGTATTGTTCTTCTATGTATGTAGAGTATCCATGATTTTTTTCATAATATTTGGATGCATTTTAGTAGCCCAAACAGCGGGTCCAAGTCCGGACAGTAAGCAGCCAGAATAGCTGCTGGCTGTGAGGATTTTTGTGTGTCTTTCCGATTTTGTATCTCGGAAATGACAGGGCATTTTGAGCTGGAAATTTTTGTGGACACTCTTGTATGTTTATACAACCATATTATTAAATTTCGTAATTTTCCGAGGTTGTTTGATGCCCCGAAAAAAATTGTAGAATGCGACTGGTCTGTAGGTGTCGGCTGAAGCTGACTGTGTTTTGGGCTGAAGTTCAAGAAGCCATAACTCCATCTATTTTTATTATTTTGCTACTAAATTTTGGGAGTGGCTTGGGGCATGAATCTATTTGATGAATCTCAAATTTTAGAATTTTTAGAGGTCATTTGACGAGGTTTCAAAAGTAATTAGTGAGGGGCAGTCAATACCCTGCTGAAAAAGAACAGCTGAGAATTATGCCATGTTTGAGGAGTCATAGATCATTGTGTGAAATGAATTTGAATATAAATTTTGGACACAATGAAATGGTACATGTGTGGATTAAGAATCTCAAATTTTGTGCGCATTCGACTCAAGGTTGATTTATTATCGAATTTCGAATTAGGCTATGTTTGGCCTAGTGCAAGTTGTCTAGTCCGTGGAGATGGATATTCCTGGACTTATCAATTAAGAATTTGGACGACTGGACAACTAGAGATTTGCAGTAGGGAGTCATGGATTTCTAACCCAACTCGAATTTTAGAATTTCAGTTTGTAGGTTGGATGTTATGATTTTCGAAGTTGGGATAGATTCGGCCTTGTCAAGGTAATGGTTGCTAGAGAAATCAACTTTCCCTTGTTATGCCCCCGATGGAAACTGAGTATCTTTGAGGACCCTAAGGATTGAATCCGAGGACGTGTCCAACTAAGAAGTTAAGGTAGACACTCCCAGCTTTCCATAGGACCCGGGGTCGAGCAGCTCCGATGAGTGAGCAACTTCTATAATATTGGGAAGGTACAGCAAGTGCAAGAAGGAATATACTGTTGAGAATATATATGGATTATTTGGGTCCCAAGATGATTGAATTCGAGGAATGGTTAGCAGGAAAGTTGTAGACCAGAGTCTTAGAGTTTCAGAATGCGTGGTTTCAGGCAAATCCGAGCTATGTGTTGGAAGCTGTGGTTGTTGTAAGTTTGGCACCCTATTGTTGAGATTGACTTCAGGATTAAGTTAACTTGGGGACTTGAGCTCTTAAATATTTGAGAGAGTCGCCCAATGGGGAATTGCAGTGGATCTCCCTACCCTTCTAGAAATTCTGAGCGTGTTGGGTTCCGATGAGCGTAGCTGGGGTTACAGCTACTGCTATTTCTTAAACTGTTCATCGGACAATTGATGAGGAACCCTCTGCATACCGCAGTGTGGTGATCATGAGCTATCGGGTTTTATTGATGTCTTAGCAATTCATTTGGAACTTGGGTAAGTTCCTGTGCTTAATACTCATGATGGACATGAGTGAGTTGGGATATAGGTCTGGTCGATTGTGTTTGGTGTCTCGATGCCTGAGTCTGTCAATGGTCAAGAATTGATGGTTATGTGTGTGTTTACCTTCCTTGAATTGTATTGCATCCTTGGGGCGCCGTTGGACCACTCGCTGAGGGTCACGGGCCAGGACTGATTGATCGCGGACCTGTGAAGGTATTGGAAATCAGTGGATGTGATTTCTGTGATGATTGTTGTCTGACAGACCAGACAAACTCGACACGGTTGATCGACACCAAGTGTGATCTGGGTAACAACTTGTCATCAGTAACTGCATTGATTAGGTTTTCCTTATTGTTTTTGCTCGAAGACAGAATTGGTGTTAGGGGTGATTCCCTATAATCCAACTCATCTGAGAATTAGCTGTAGGTGGTGATACTATGGGTTGTCTCTTCCTGTAATTAAGGATACGTGCTGCTGCACGTATCTTGCACTGTTGATTCCTGTGGTACCGTGGTAAGGACGGATGGGATCCGGGCACATGCTAGTGGACACGAACGGGTCGTATGGGATACGACGTTATAGGTATGCTGCGGTATATCGTTAAGTTCTTCACGGCTGTTGACTGCAGAACGGTGGGACCGTTGACTACAAAGCGGTAGGCCCGCATATCTTAAGTTCGTCACGACTTTCAAGGAGGGTCTGAGGCAACGATGATTGGTGACAACGGGCAGCGCCCCGAAGCATTTATGTTATTTATCTCCTCAACCATGTCATACTATCATGAATAGGAAGTAGACCCAATTAGAATGCATTGCATGACGAGGGATTGAACCCTATATTCAGAAAAACGAACTCCTTGGAAGGTATGTAGTATGGGATGCATACATTTCCATCGAAGTTGATTTTGGCCTGGAACGTATGTAGTATGGGATGCATGCCTATCCAGAGTCCCAAGGTTGCTTGTATTACAATAAGGTAGGTGATCAGCGCATTAGTTGTTAGACCATGGCATACACGAACACCAGGGAATTAGGTTGCACATTTTCCTTTTCATTCAAGATGGTTTGTGGTTGCCAGTTTGGAGATCGCTGTTTTCTTATCAGCATTCCGTCAGTAGAATTACTGACGTACCCCACATTTTAGGTACATGAATATCAGGTCACAAGTGCAGGAGATCCCAAGATCAGCAGGGCACCCAAGGGGAGATGACAGTATACGTGCCTACCATTCGAATGGGTGCAAAAATATCAGAGTCGCGCAGCAGAAGGCTCAAGCCGCGGGACAAGTTCCAAGAAAGCAGCTAGACCACTCAGCTGAGTTCTCAGCAATGACCAATCGATTGCTGATCTGGAAGACAACTGACAGCGTTGCCAGAGGAGCCTGAATATTCCTTGCGATCAGTTGTAATAAGTTATGTAATTTGTATTCCTTGTTTAAGGACATTTGGTATTGTAATTATTGATGTAATAACTCCAATGGCAATAAAAGTGTTTAAATTTCCGCGTTATTTACTGTGTTGAGATGCATTTGAAGGCAATGATTCTGGTTGTGTCACGGATGTCCGGTATTGGAGATCTGGGGCATCACAGTTGGTATCAGAGCTAACTTCAAATTGCAGACTAACACAGTAGGAAATTTGACTTAAAATGCTAAATAGCTGGGTTAAGTTTGGATTGCAGGAAAGTCAAAACCATGATTGTTTCACTTTTCACTTATGTCTATGATCTTCCCTACATCCAGAACTAACCCTGTGTGTTTTCTTCCCTTGAAGGGTGTCGAGAAGAATCAGAAACAGCCACCGTAGAATGGCTGAGAGCGAAGGCAATAGGACCAACGGCACAAACTTCAATGTTGAAGCAAAGTTTACCCGTGTATACCAAATGATGGGAGCATTTATGGAAGCTAGTAGAAACCAAGCACCGCCACAGGGAACACCAGGAGTCGCTACCCCAGCAGACCCAATAAAGATGGTGGAATCGTTCAAGAAGTTGAAACCGCTAGTTTTCGAAGGACAGATCGACCCCACTGCTGCGGATGACTGGATACGTCAAGTGGAAATAGTGTTTGAAGTACTGGTGACTCCAGAAGACAGCAAGGTTCGTTTGGCCACAATATTGCTAGAGAAGGATGCCGGAGTTTGGTAGCAGTCGGTGAAGCGTGGTCTTGGGGGAGGTCAAATCACGTGGGAAAATTTTCTTGAGGAATTCCGACAGCACTATTTTCCCCCGGATGTGCAAGAAGAAAAGGCGATGGAGTTCCACAATTTGAAGCAGAGAAATATGTCTGTCAGAGAATATGAGACAAAATTTTCTCAGCTATCACGGTATGCACTTGAGATGGTCCAGGATGAAGTGAAGAAAGCCCAAAGATTTGAGCAAGGGCTCAGGCCTGGACTGAGGTCGAGGATGGTTCCGTTAGGAATCCGCCGATTCGACAAGCTAGTAAGGCGAGCTGCGGTAACAGAAATGGACATGAGGCGGAGTCAAGGCGAGGCCGAGAAGAGGAAGAAACACGTTCTCACCAATGACCAAGACGAGCAAGACTCAACTCACAAGTACAGGAAGCTTAACACCAACAAGGGGACCAACCAGACGGTGGTGTGTTACTTTTGTAAAGAACCAGGTCATTTCAAGTGTCAATGCCCGAAAAGAGCCCAAACAAGTACTTGCTACAATTATGGAGAAGCCGGGCACAAGAAATCAGATTGTCCACGACTGCAAGGGAACCCTAATGACCAGTTACTAAAGGTGACCGATAAAAGGAAGAAGCCTGTTCGTCAGGGACGAACCTCAGCTTAACTAGGAAGAAGTATGTAATAATGAGGGCTATCATAGTCGAGAAATAGTAAAATATTTTGTTGGTTGCATTTTTGCAAGTTATGGATGATGAAATTGTACTATGATCTGTAACATAATATTATGACTATTATAAAGCATGAAAGTTGGGGTATTTTGGGTCGTCTCTTGTCTTATGCTTATTTTATTAAGTGTTTGGGATAAGGCATAAGGCTGAAATATTTGCCTTATCCTTGGAAAGCCTCGTTTTCTTCTAAAGGAGGGGAGTGGCCACCGATCCTCTAGAGGTGCGAACCGAGAGCTGGAAGATGTGCTGAGAACTTGACTCGAGCACTAGAAGGAGATATGATGAACCAAGAACGATCGTGAGTATGGAGGCTCCAGAACGATCCGCAGAGTGAGATATTCCCCAGCGTTCTAGACGAGGGATAAAATAGGCCCCAGTGTGTTCTATAGAGAGGGATTGATCTCCAGTGTTTCAGGACGAGAGCGATACTCATGGGGAGTTCGTGTGGTGAGGTCGGCTCCAGAACGATCCATGGAGTGAGACATTCCTCAGCATTCCAGACAAGGGATGAAATAGGCTCCAGAATGATCTGTGGAGTAGGATTGGTCTCCAGTATTCCAGGGACGAGAGCAACGCTCATGAGAAAGATTGTGTGATGTTGGCTCCAGAATGATCCAAGGAGTGAGATATTCCCCAGTATTCCAGACGTGGGATGAAATATGCCCTAGAATGATCTGTGGAGTGGGATTGATCTCCAGTATTCCAGGGACGAGAGCAACGTTCACGGGCAGGCTAGTGGGACATTGACTCCAGAATGATCCAAGGAGTGAGATATTCCCCAGCATTCCTGACGAGGGATGAAATAGGCCCCAAAATGATTTATGGAGAGGGATTGATCTCCAGTATTCCGAGGACAAGAGTAATACCCACAAACGAAATTCAAGGATGAGTAAGGACTCCAGAATGATCCAAGGAGTGAGATATTCTCCAGTATTCCAGGCGAGGGATGAATATGCCCAGGAAGATCTGTAGAGTGGGATTAATCTCCAGTATTCTGAGGACGAGAGTGATACGCACAGGGGAAAATTAATGATAAGAGAGGCTCCAGAATAACCCGTGGAGGGAGATATTTCCCGGTATTCCAGAACACGAGATGAAATAGGCCCCAGGATGTTCTGTAGAGAGGGATTGAACTCCAGTAGTCCAGGATGAGAGCGACTTTCCCCAAAGTGATTCATCCCCAGTACGGTGGATGTGAGATAAGACAGATCCCCGAATGATCCGCGCGATGGGATTAATCTCAGGGACGGAAGGATGCATTGAGCACTTGAGGCTGCGAGCCGATGTTGAGCACTTGAGATTGGGTTGTCGAGGATGTTCCTCGAGAAATTTGAGATGATCAGGGGAAGGTGTCTCCTGCTCATGGATGTTTGTCTGCTTCCCTAGCATCGTTCTGAGGACAGAACGATTCTAAGGAGGGAGTGATGTAATACCCCGCAAAATAGCATATGACTATTTTTGCACTGTAATCCGTGCACGTCTGAGTACTGCACACGATTACATATTTCCAAGGAAATTATTAGTTAAACTGAGAGATTTTAGACATGCGAGCTATTCTGAATCCGATGAGGTAAACTCGGAATATCGTCTCGATTAAACTGTGGTTTTGTCCCAATTGTTTTGACCAGACAATTTGTGGGAAGAAATTATAGTTTCGATAAAACATGTATTTTTATAGGATTTTAATTTATATGTATTGGTTATTTTCAATTAAGCTAGTGCTTGAAGTGAATGTGAAGTGAGTTTGTGCACTAGGGTTAGAATGGGAATATGGTGACCTAGGGTTCCTTGACCTAACCTAGGGTTAGGAACCTTAGCACCATGATGAATCATGTCTTGATCTTGATGGAGATCCAATGGTAGGATTAATTCACCATGTGTTATATGTGTATGTTGACTTAGGGAATAGGAAGTTTCCTAGGAGCTTCAAGGAAGCTTCCATGAAACTTCTAGCTTGGTGTGTTGGCACTCAATCCACCCTTCATTCCTTCACCCATCCCACCCTCCATCTCATCCCTACACCTCACCACACTCCAACCCACACCCACCCATCCTAATCCGGCCCATATAAACCCCACCCCCCATCTCACTTCACTCCATTTTTTCAAGCTCCATTTATTCTCCTCCTAAGCCTTCTCCATTCCTCCTTGTTCAAAAAAAATATATATGTATATATAGGAAAGGGAGAAGTCTTTTAGAATAGAAGGAGTAGTAGAGAAGGAGAAGAAAAAGTGTACGAGAGGGTGTTGGACAAGCTACACAAATACAAGGAGCAAAGACAAGCAAACAAGCAAAGCAAGGAGCAAGGAAAAGAGAAAAGCAAGCTAAGCCTACAAGGAGTGTTCTTGCAACTTCAAGTGGGTGATCTCTTAAACTCTTTGGTAATTATTTTTGGCATGAAAGGATGTGTATTAGTAGTAGATATGATTTTGTTACTATGGTTGAGTATGAGAAGTGCTAGGAAAAGATAAATTGTATGGTAAAGAATAACTCTTTTTGAGTTTTGTTAAGAAGCAAGATTATGAGGGTATGTTGGGGAATTTCTTACGCCCAAACGGGTTGGGATCTTGAGCTAAAACTTTGGGGTATTGTTCTTCTATGTATTTAGAGTATCCATGATTTTTTTCATAATATTTGGATGCATTTTAGTAGCCCAAACAGCGGGTCCAAGTCCGGACAGTAAGCAGCCAGAATAGCTGCTGGCTGTGAGGATTTTTGCGTGTCTTTCCGATTTTGTATCTCGGAAATGACAGATCATTTTGAGATGGAAATTTTTGTGGACACTCTTGTTTGTGTCTACAACCATAGTCTTAAATTTCGTAATTTTCCGAGGTCGTTTGATGCCCCGAAAAAAATTGTAGAATGCGACTGGTCTGTAGGTGTCGGCTGAAGCTGACTGTGTTTTGGGCTGAAGATCAAAAAGCCATAACTCCGTATATTTTTATTATTTTGCTACGAAATTTTGGGAGTGGCTTGGGGCATGAATATATTTGATGAATCTCAAATTTTAGAATTTTTAGAGGTCATTTGACGAGGTTTCAAAAGTAATCAGTGAGGGGCAGTCAATACCCTGCTGAAAAAGAACAGCTGAGAATTATGCCATGTTTGAGGAGTCATAGATCATTGTGTAAAATGAATTTGAATATAAATTTTGGACACAATGAAATGATACATGTGTGGATTAAGAATCTCAAATTTCGTGCGCATTGGACTCAAGGTTGATTTATTATCAAATTTCGAAGTAGGCTATGTTTGGCCTAGTGCAAGTTGTCTAGTCTGTGGAGATGGATATTCCTGGACTTATCAATTAAGAATTTGGACGACTGGAAAACTAGAGATTTGCAGTAGGGAGTCATGGATTTCTAACCCAACTGGAATTTTAGAATTTCAGTTTGTAGGTTGGATGTTATGATTTTCCGAAGTTGGGATAGATTCGACCTTGTCAAGGCAATGGTTGCTAGAGAAATCAACTTTCCCTTGTTATGCTCCCGATGGAAAATGAGTATCTTTGAGGACCCTAAGGATTGAATCCGAGGACCCTAAGGATTGAATCTGAGGACGTGTCCAACTAAGAAGTTAAGGTAGACACTCCCAGCTTTCCATAGGACCCGGGGTCGAGCAGTTCCGATGAGTGAGCAACTTCTATAATATTGGGAAGGTACCGCAAGTGCAAGAAGGAATATACTGCTGAGAATATATATGGATTATTTGGGTCCCAAGATGATTGAATTCGAGGAATGGTTAGCTGGAAAGTTGTAGACCAGAGTCTTAGAGTTTCAGAATGGGTGGTGTCAAGCAAATCCGAGCTATGTGTTGGAAGCTGTGGTTGTTGTAAGTTTGGCACCCTGTTGTTGAGATTGACTTCAGGATTAAGTTAACTTGGGGACTTGAGCTCTTAAATATTTGAGAGAGTCGCCCAATGGAGAATTGCAGTGGATCTCCCTACCCTTCTAGAAATTCTGAGCGTGTTGGGTTCCGATGAGAGTAGCTGGGGTTACAGCTACTGCTATTTCTTAAACTGTTCATCGGACAATTGATGAGGAACCCTCTGCATACCGCAGTGTGGTGATCATGAGCTATCGGGTTTTATTGATGTCTTAGCAATTCATTTGGAACTTGGGTAAGTTCCTGTGCTTAATACTCATGATGGACATGAGTGAGTTGGGATATAGGTCTGGTTGATTGTGTTTGGTGTCTCGATGCCTGAGTCTATCAATGATCAAGAATTGATGGTTATGTGTGTGCTTACCTTCCTTGAATTGTATTTCATCCTTGGGGCGCCGTTGGACCACTCGCTGAGGGTCACGGGCCAGGACTGATTGATCGCGGACCTGTGAAGGTATTGGAAATCAGTGGATGTGATTTCTGTGATGATTTTTGTCTGACAGACCAGACAAACTCGACATGGTTGATCGACACCAAGTGTGATCTGGGTAACAACTTGTCTTCAGTAACTGCATTGATTAGGTTTTCCTTATTGTTTTTGCTCGAAGACAGAATTGGTGTTAGGGGTGATTCCCTATAATCCAACTCATCTGAGAATTAGCTGTAGGTGGTGATACTATGGGTTGTCTCTTCCTGTCATTAAGGATACGTGCTGCTGCACGTATCTTGCACTGTTGATTCCTGTGGTACCGTGGTAAGGACGGATGGGATCCGGGCACATGCTAGTGGACACGAACGGGTCGTATGGGATACGACGTTATAGGTATGCTGCAGTATATCGTTAAGTTCGTCACGGCTGTTGACTGCAGAACGGTGGGACCGTTGACTACAATGCGGTGGGACCGCATATCTTAAGTTCGTCACGTCTTTCAAGGAGGGTCTGAGGCAGCGATGATTGGTGACAACGGGCAGCGCCCCGAAGCATTTATGTTATTTATCTCCTCAACCATGTCATACTATCAGGAATAGGAAGTAGACCCAATTAGAATGCATTGCATGACGAGGGATTGAACCCTATATTCAAAAAAACAAACTCCTTGGAAGGTATGTAGTATGGAATGCATACAATTCCATCGAAGTTGATTTTGGCCTGGAACGTATGTAGTATAGGATGCATGAGTATCCAGAGTCCCAAGGTTGCTTGAATTACAATAAGACAGGTGATCAGCGCATTATTTGTTAGACCATGGCATACACGAACACCAGGGAATTAGGATGCACATTTTCCTTTTCATTCAAGATGGTTTGTGGTTGCCAGTTTGGAGATCGCTGTTTTCTTATCAGCATTACGTCAGTAGAATTACTAACGTACCCCACATTTTAGGTACATGAATATTAGGTCACAAGTGCAGGAGATCCCAAGATCAGCCGGGCACCCAAGGGGAGATGACAGTATACGTGCCTACCATTCGAATGGGTGCAGAAATATGAAAGTCGTGCAGCAGAAGGCTTAAGCCGAAGGACAAGTTCCAGGAAAGCAGATAGATCCCTCAGCGGAGTTCTCAGCAATGACCAATCGATTGCTGATCTGGAAGACAACTGACAGCGTTGCCAGAGGAGCCTGAATATTCCTTGCGATCAGTTGTAATAAGTTATGTAATTTGTATTCCTTGTTTAAGGACATTTGGTATTGTAATTATTGATGTAATAACTCCAATGGCAATAAAAGTGTTTAAATTTCCGCGTTATTTACTGTGTTGAGATGCATTTGAAGGCAATGATTCTGGTTGTGTCACGGATGTCCGGTATTGGAGATCCAGTGCGTCACACCCGGGGACCTTGTGAGGGCATGGAGTGGCTTGCGGCAGAATGAACTGAGACATGGTTGTATAGAGGGTGTTTTTTGTGGCGCGGTTCATTATGGCTTTGTCAGGAGCCGTCTGGTGCATCTCCGTTAAAAGGAGCTTGATTAGGCTGTTGGGGCTGATCCGGCTGTTGAGGAGGAATATGTCCTCCAAAGGAAAAGCTTGTTGACGATGAGGGTTGGCTTGGCGGCTTGAGGCCGCTGCTCCTGTAACGCCCCGGATTTCCCAATACCGGATATCCGTGACACAACCAGAATCTTGCCTTCAAATGATCTCAACGCAGTAAATAACACGAAAATTTAAACACTTTTATTGCCATTAGAGTTATTACATCAATAATTACAATATCAAATGTCCTTGAACAAGGAATACAAATTACCTAACTTATTACAACTGATCGCAAAGAATATTCAGGCTCTTCTGGCGATGCTGTCAGTTGTCTTCCAGATCGGCAATCGATTGGTCATTGCTGAGAACTCCGCTGAGTGGTCTATCTGCTTTCCTGGGACTTGTCCCTCGGCTTGAGCCTTCTGCTACGCGACTCTGATATTTCTGCGCCCACTTGAATGGTAGGCACGTATGCTACCATCCCCCCCTTGGATGCCCTGCTGATCTTGGGCTCTCCCGCACTCGTGACCTGATATTCATGTACCTAAAATGTGGGGTACGTCAGTAATTCTACTGACGCAATGCTGATAAGAAAACAGCGATCTCCAAACTGGCAACCACAATCCATCTTGAATGAAAAGAAAATCGTGCATCCTAATCTCCTGGTGTTCGTGTATGCCATGGTCTAACAACTAATGCACTGATCACCTGCCTTATTGTAATACAAGCAACCTTGGGACTCTGGATACGCATGCATCCCATACTACATACGTTCCAGGCCAAACATGACATGGTCTAGTCTAATACACGAAATAAGAATGCACACGATGTACTTACTCTAATGCGATTCGTTGGGAACGCATGCATCCCATACTGCATACTTTCCCAAAATCAACTTCGATGGAAATGTATGCATCCCATACAACATACTTTCCAAGAGTTCGTTTTCCTAAATATAGGGTTCAATCCCTCGTCATGCAATGCATTCTAAATTGGTCCACTTCCTGTTCCTGATAGTATGACATGCTTGAGGAGATAATAACATAAATGCTTCGGGGCGCTGCCCATTGTTACCAATCATCGTTGCCTCAGAACCTCCTTGAAAGTCGTGACGAACTTAAGATATGCGGTCCCACCGCTCTGCAGTCAACGGTCCCACCGTTCTGCAGTCAACAGCTGTGACGAACTTAAAGATATACCGCAGCATACCTATAGCGTCGTATCCCATACGACCCGTTCGTGTCCACTAGCATGTGCCCGGATCCCATCCGTCCTTACCACGGTATCTTATGAATCAACAGTGCAAGATACGCACAGCAGCACGTATCCCTAATGACTTGAAGAGACCACCCCATAGTATCGCCACCTACCGCTAATCCTCAGAACGAGCTGGATTATAGGGGATCACCCCTAACACCAATTCGGTCTTCGAGCAAAAAATAAAGAAAACCTAATCAATGCAGTTACTGAAAACAAGTTGTTACCCAGATCACACCCGGTATCGATCAATAATGTCGAGCCTGTCCGGTCTGTCAACCAATAATCATCACAGGAATCACCTCCACTGATTCCCAATACCTTCACTGGTCAGCGACCAAATAATCCCGGCCCATAACCCTCAGCGAGTAGTCCAACGGCGCCCAAGGATGCAATACAATTCAAATGAAGGTAAGTACACACATAACCATCAATTCCTGACCATTGACAGACTCAGGCATTGAGACACCAAACATAATCGACCAGAGCTATATCTCAACTCACTCATGTCCACCATGAGTATTAAGCACAGGAACTTATCCAAGTTCCAAATGAATTGCTAAAACATCATTAAAACCCGATAGCTCATGATCACCCTACGCCGAGGGTTCCTCATCAATTGTCCGATAAAATAATTCAAGAAATAGCAGTAACTGTGACCCAAGCTACGCTCATCGAAATTTAACACAATCAGACTTCTAGAAGGGTAGGGAGATCCACTGCAATTTCCCAGTGGGCGACTTTCTCAAATATTTAAGAGCTCAAGTCCCCAAGCTAACTTAATCTTGAAGTCAATCTCAACAACAGGGCGCCAAACTTACAACAACCACAACTTCCAACACACAACTCGGATTTGCTTGACACCACCCATTCTGAAACTCTAAGACTCTGGTCTACAACTCTCCAGCTAACCATTTTCTCGAATTCAATCATCTTGGCACCTAAATAATCCATATATATTCTCAGCAATATATTCCTTCTTGCACTTGCTGCACCTCCCCAATGTTATAGAAGTCGCTCACTCATCGGAATTGCTCGACCCTGGGTCCTATGGAAAGCTGGGAGTGTCTACTTTAACTTCCTAGTTGGACACGTCCTCAGATGCAATCCTTGGGGTCCTCAAAGATACCCATTTCCATTGGGAGCATAACAAGGAAAAAGTTGATTTCTCTAGCAACCATTTCCTTAACAAGGCCGAATCTATCCCAACTTCGGAAAATCATAACTTCCAACCCTTAACCAAGAATTAAAAAATTCCAATTGGGTTAGGAAGCTATGATTCCCTGCTACAAATCTCTAGTTGGCTAGTCTTCCAAATTCTTAACAGATAATTCTAGAACTATCCATCTCCACGGACTAGACAACTTGCACTAGGCTGAACATAGCCTACTTTGAAATTCGATAATAAATCAACCTTGAGTCTAATGCTCATGAAATTTGAGATTCGCAATCTCCACATATACCATTTTATTGTGTCCAAAATGTGCATTCAAATTCATTTCACACAAAGATCTATGACTCCTCAAACATAGCAATATTTTCAGCTGTTCTTTTTCAGCAGGGTAGTTACTGCCCCTCACTAATCACTTTTGAAACCTCGTCAAATGATCTCTAAAAATTATAAAATTTGAGATTCATCAAATAGACTCATACCCCAATCTATTCCCAAAATTTTTGTAGCAAAATAATAAACGTACACGAAGTTATGGCTTTTTGAACTTCAGCCCAAAGCACAGTCAGCTTCAGCCGACACCTACGGACCAGTCACATTCTACTATTTTTTTTGGGGAGTCAAACGACCTCAGAAAATTACTAAATTTAAGATTATGGTTGTAGACACATACAACAGCGTCCACAAAAATTTCCAGCTCAAAATGCCCTGTCGTTTCCGAGATACAAAATCGGAAAGACACACAAAAATTCTCGCAGCCAGCAGCTATTCTGGCTGCTTACTGTCCGGACTTGGACCCGCTGTTTGGGCTACTAAAATGCATCCAAATATTATGAACAAAATCATGGATACTTTACATACATAGAAGAACAATACCCCAAAGTTTTAGCTCAAGATCCCAAACCGTTTGGGTGTAAGAAATTCCCCAACATATCCTCACAATCATGCTATTTACTCAAAACTCAAAAAGAGTAATTCTCTACCATACAATTTATCTTTTCCTAGTACTTCTCATACTCAAACATGGTAACAAAATCATAGCTATCACTACTACACATCCATTCATACCAAAACAAAATAAATGCCAAGAGTTCAAGAGATCACCCACTTGAAGTTTGTAAAATCTCCTTGTAGCTTGGCTCCTAGCTTTACTTGCTTACCTGTCTTTGCCCCTTGTGCTTGTGTACCTTGGCCTACACTTCTTCTTCTCCTTCTCTACTTCTCCTTCTATTCTAATAGACTTCTTCCTTTTTCCTATATATACATATATATTTTTTGAACAAGGAGGAATGGAGAAAGCTTAGGAGGAGTGTGAATGGAGTTTGAAAAAAATGAAGTGAGGTGAGAATGGGAGGGGGTTATATGGGCCGGACTTGGAGGGGTGGGTGTAACGCCCCGAATTTCAAAGAAGGATAAATTCGAGATTTCACAGGATCTTTACTTCACTTCGTACAATTTTACAAGGAAAATTTAAAACTTTTTATTCACAATACATCAGAGTTCCTTTACACTTGGTTTTTACACAGCGGAAGACTAAAAGATTATAACAATGAAATACAACTTGTATAACTTTAACATCATTTGCAACATCTTTAACTTCTAAACAGCAACAGCATGTCCACTTTATAACTCCATGAATAGTCCATTACCTGCATGTCAATCTGTGGGCACGTCAGTTACTTACAACTGACGAAATATTATACACGGCTATCCTCTCTATGCCGGGAGTAGTATAACGATCTCATACTTTAACAAATCAACAAAAAGATTGAATGAACAAGTAAAGTGTCAAAAGTGATTGTTCTTAAGCATAAGTGTATGTCATGTCTTAATGCCTAATGCACACAATTCTACACTAGGATGACACTAATGCACACTTGTTCAGATTCTATGCATCCCATACTACATAGGTCTGAGGGCAAGCGCCTACGTACTCCACATTAAAGGGTTCGATCCCTCGCCATGAGACTACCCAGTAATAAAACAAGTTTTAGAGTTATTTCACAGATACGGATCTCAGCCTCCCTGGCTAGCCTCCCTGGCTTATATTAACAGATCCCAGCCTCCCTGGCTATTATATCGTGATGATAATCCCGTAAATGCCCTTCTAGCCCCAGTATATACATATTCTTTGGAGTATGGTAAACATCCGTCGACTACCCTAAGTCCCGGATAAAATACAGTCCATCTCCTATGGGGCAACCACAGTCCACCAACTGGGTCTATAGCCACGGAGATCCACCGCCGACTATATAGAAGCACCCATTTACGTTTGCACAAGTTTATCACATCTTCACTTAAGTGCCTAAATATTTTTAGTTCAAGACATGAATATGTTATCACCCTAGAATTAGTTTTACCTCATACCGGATTTATTCACAAAATACGAGATCGCCCGACGGCATTATCTCAAAATCATATCAATTCTTTCTTTCAAAATTACCGGTAACCGAAGTCTTACTAATTCTTAATCATAATCTTTCATGTACAAGAAACATGGGTACACATACCCTTTAGTAATCATGTCTTAAACTTATATAATTCCATCTTTCAATTCATTCACAATTGATCACAATCTTGTCTTAACACCTATCCACAAAGTAATCATTTCTTAGTCTTGCCACTAATCATGATCTAGCTATTCATAGCAAATAATAACTCATTCACAAATTTCAAACTCATATGATATCTTATTACATCACGATTTATGATTCCTTAATAATAATTCTTTCTCATGAAACCATTTTATTCAACATCGATCTCCCAAAAATTTATCCTTTTCACAAACATGATTTTATCACTTGCAATCTCATTTGCAAATTTTAAACTCATGAAGTCTCTCCAATTAATCAAATACAAATAATTCACAACTTAATCAATGTTCTATTCATAATTCACTTATTCTCAATTCTTTCCAACAAGAATTCTATTCATGCATTCATCTAGTTTAAACTCATTAACAATTTGAGTACACATAGAAATCTAGAATTTCACATTCATCATAATTGTATAATCTCAATAAGAGAAACTAATTCTCACATCAAAGTCTTTTTTTTTTTTTTAAAAATTCATATTCTTAAAAATAATTAACTTAAGAACAAAATTTCATTCTATCTTCAAATATCTCTTTTATTTCTCAAATATAATTGAAAAATTCTACAACTATTTTTACTATATTCTATTTCATTTTATAAGAGTATTAGAATTTTTTCCCAAATTTAATTTGCATTTAAACTCATTAAGAAGTCTCAACAATCTTCCTACAAATTATACATTTCGACATTTACAATCATGCGTACTAGTATGGTTTGTGACAGTAATTCATTTTATTATTTTTAACTATCGTGATGGAAAATTGTTCTCTTAGTCATAACAATATTTCTACCATTCATAAACACAATATATTTATCCCATCACATTTTACTTTATTTATCAAAATTAGCATGTTTGTACTACAATATAAAAATCAACCACTAACACAATATTAATCTTTCTTTCTTATTCATTAATCAACATGACCCTAGAACATAAAACAACATTTTTTAACAAATTTCCCATACAAAAGAATACATTTTTAACATGCATAATATTTTACAAGCATTCTAACATGATGTATGGTATTAGCTCTTTAGTCAAAATCTCCTATTATTTGTTTAATCATAACAATATTGTTTTCATTCATAGCATGTAACACTAACATGAAATCTTAACTACATATCAAAACAAAATGCTCATATTTTGTCACTAGCATGCATAGTTCTAAATTAGAAAGCATGAGAACCCACCTTTTGTTTGAAGGTTGAAAACTACAAATGAATGGCTTCTTCTTGCTCCTAGCAACTCCTAGTCCTCTTCTCCTCCTAGCAAATGCTCCAAGCAAGAGATCCTCCAAGCACAATAACTCTCTTTCTTTTTCTTACACTCTTTTCTTTCTCTTTTCTTTCTCTTGTTTATTTTATTTTTGGTGTGAAAAAGAATGAGAAATGGGTTGCTATTTATAGGACAATGCTAGGGACTATATTGCAAAATCTCCCACCTAATAACTTCTCATTTTAATTCTCTTTTTAATTCTCACCTCTTCATATTTTTAACCCCTAAAACTCCCAACCTCTCATCTCCCCACTCTCCATGAACTTAACCACTCCATTAATCCCCTCCCCTAGCCCACAAAATGGTCCAAATATATTTGTGTGTGCATGCATACATGCACAAACAAATATGAACATATTTCTATAACTAAAAAATGTGTACTAATATTGTAACTTGTCATGTATAACTTAATTTGTGATTCTAATAATGGGCTTGCTACATGGGCTCATTTCTAATTAATTAATTTGATTATCTAGTGGGCTTGCTATATGGGCTCATTTTATTCAACTAATTTAATTATCCTAGTGGGCTCTCTTTTTAATTAGTCTATTGGGCTAGAATTTAACTTTAAGTCCATGGATCAAAAGAAAGGCTAAATAAAACTAATGCATGCTAAAAATAGTAAAATGAGAGTAGCAAAATGAGAATAAAAATTTGTACGTGCACCATACGTGCAAAAATTGAAAAATGCATTTTAATCAAAACGAGGGGAAAACAAATTTTCGTTTTATAAAATAGATTTAAATACATAAAAATAAATAATTTAAACCTATAGAAAACATTATACGTAGTGGTGGAAACACGTGCATCAAAACACGTAAAAAGCACGTAAATCCCAGGGATTGAAATATTATGTTTTAATTGACTAAAATCAATACGAAAAATGTATAAATAGTACGAATCTAAACTATGTAGTGAAATGTATTACAAAATATACGTGCGTAACACCCAGGGGAAAAATTGTAATTTCAATTTTGCGGGGTGTTACAGTGGGTGTGAGGTGGATGGTGGTGAGGTGTAGGGTTGAGATGGAGAGTAGGATGGGTGAAGTGATGAAGGGTGGGATGGGTGCCAACACATCCAAGCTAGGAGCTTCTTGGAAACTTCCTTGAAGCTCCTAGGAAATTTCCTTTCTTCATGAGTCAACTTTCACATGGTGAATTAACTCCACCTTTGGATCTCATCAAGATCCAAGCCATGATGTGATACTAGGGTTCCTAATCCTAGGTTAGGTCAAGGTACCCTAGGTCACCTTTTTCCTATTCTAACCCTAGTGCACAAATACAATTCACATTCAATTCAAGCATTAGCTTAATTGAAATAACCAATACATATAAATTAAAATCCTATAAAAATTCATGTTTTATAGAAATTATAATTTTCTCCCAAAAATTATCTGGTCAAAACAATCGGGACAAAACCACTATTTAATCGAGATGGTATTCCGAGTTTACCTCATCGAATTCAGAACAACTCATGTGTCTGAAATCTCTCAATTAAAATTGATAATTGCCTCGAAAAATATGTAATCGTGTGCAATACTCAGACGTGCACGGATTACAGTGCAAAAATAGCCATATACTATTTTGCGGGGCATTACAGCTCTCCCTCTTAACCTCAGTGGCACGACATGAAGACTTGGTGTTTCTTATGGTAAGTCTATTCTGAGATGTAGATCTGTATAGTTTTCCACTGACGTTACCAATATGTTGCTGCTTATTTTGGTGCGGGAGGAAACAAATAGTGAGTTTATATTTTGAAGGACACTACTAAAGGTCTAACTTTTGATCATCGCCGTAAAAGGTGGTTAGATCTTGAGATTGAATCTGGACCGTTGAACAAGCATCTTGATCTAAATCTGATGGTTGATGACACGGCCGATGGGCCTGTAAAAATATTGAAACACCAGGGTTGGCCCCGATGATAGACCCTCCGATGCTCAAGTTAAAACCAGGAGAGGAAGAGGGTTTGAGAGCAGAAAGATTAACTACCTTCTAACTGAGGGAAGGGGGAGGGTATTTATATCCCTGAGAAATAGTTAGGAGATTGATATAAATATGTTATCTCCTGTAGATTTATCCCCCCATCCTGAAGAGATAGAATCAGTTACTCTCTTGGTGGGGACAAAAAATTTGACTTACAACCCTCATGTGCTGGGTCTCTCTTGGTGGGCCCATTCGCTTTTAATAAGCTTGAAAGAGGCCCATGTCTTGTTAATGAGCCTGAAGAAGGTCTAGATATGTTAGAAAGGCCTATTACTGTTAATCTCTTTGTAGAAGCTTTAAAATCTATGCTGGGATTGTACGGCCCTGATTTGCTATAATTTTTACCATCACCATCCCTTCAATTGGAAGTCCTGAAATTACTGCAATATCTTGAAGTTTGACGGTCATATCACCTAAGGGTAGATGGAATGAATGTGTCTCCGAATGTAATCTCTCGAGAAGAGCTGTAAGCAGAGTACGATCAAGCTTCATCGACCCCATCAATCCTACTCCATAGAAACCAACGTCAACTAACAAGCCGTGTGTACGTGGGTGCACTGACAATGTCGTGTGCATATAGAAAGTGCACTCATTCGATGAACCGTTCCAGACGGACTAAGATCTGTGACTCTTTGCAGCATCAATAGTGTATGGTCTCCTGGATCTGGAACTCTAAGTGCAGCGGAAGACGAAGAAGTCTGGCCCACATTGGTAGACGAAGATGATTGGCCAACAACCTACACAAACATGAAAGATTTGTTATATTAGCTATAACATTATGTATCAAATTCAAAATTGTGCTAAAAGAATTATATACAACTTACATGTGCAGGTGTGTGTCCTCGGCCACCGCTCATAGAAGGCTCGATGTTTCTACTCGGGGGTCGTCTAGCACTCGTTTGTGATCCTTGTCCTTAGCCACTTATACCAACAACTTCATTCGTCTCACCCTGCATAAATAAATAACTTTTGTTAAATGCATAAAAATAAACATAATCTTTAAACATCCAAAAGAATAGTACATACCCGGGGCCTGCTAGTACTATCTGAGGGTCTTGTACTACCGTGCATTCGTATCACTAGTGTGATGATGACCTTACAAAGTATTATGGAGAATATTAGTAGATTAATGAATACAAAAATAAGATGGTATATGACGTATAAAGATTGAAAACATTATTCAAATAATAAATAGTTTATTTAATCCATCTTTGAAAAGAGTCTAATGAACTAATGCAAAGTACAAAGCTAAAATATAATCAGCCTATGTCCTTCTCATTTTACAGTTGCATAACGAGCTAGGATTTTAACACTTTATTAACCTCTATCCTAGTTAGTAATTTTATATATATTCTCTACGAATCCTTTTTTTGTAGTATTACGTTGAGCCCAAACTATTTCCGGTTCAACACTTCTATAACAAGCTCCTAGCTTTGAGTCTCAAATTATTTCTCCCTCATAATTTAACCAAATAGGTATTTTGTAATCCATATATATACATAAAGCGATGAATTTGCCAGTTATTATTCAATCACAAACATAGCATCCATACACAACTCTTATTAACCAAATTTTTCTAAACAATATTCAAACAAGAATAATAAACGAATTTAACTAAGGATAACAAAAATGATGATTTAGGGTTTTATGAATACCTTAAAAAATATGGATTTTGACGGTAGAGATGATGACGTAGATGATGTCGAAGATGATTAGGGAGAATGATGGAGACGCTGCAAGATTTCGGATTAGGGTTTTGGTTTGGAGAGAGGGAGGTGAAATGTGGTGAAATCTCTAAGTTAGAGTTTTGTGATTGGAGAGAGGGATGTGAAATTCACGAAGAGCTTTGACGGAATTGGAGTAGGAAGAGATTTGACGGAAGTGGAGGAATCGGAAGAGTAGGATGAATTTAGGGATTAGGGATTTTTTTTAAAAAAAAAAATTTAAATTTGAGTTTCGAAGTCGGAGGAGATAAAGTTGGGAGAGATAAAGTGAAGGGGAAAGAGGGGGAGTCCGATACTTAAATGTGTTTTTAAGTGATCCCATTAAGTGATCCCATCATAGGCCACAGTTCTCAACAGCGGTCCGCAGTTCCTAACCACGGTCTCTCTTTAACAAAAAAATAGTTAGAATTTTTGTCTAAATATCTACTCTATCTCCACTACTTGGCTCTCCGTGTCTCAAATCACTTTTGCCAACTGTGTCAATCAATTTACACTGTTGCCGCAGTTGGTAATTGCACCAACACAAAAATTTCAATGCAGAAGTCGCGGGTAGGAATTGCGGCTTCATTAGTGCTGTTGCCACAGTTCCCAACTGTAGGTTATGCTGACGTGACAATAACAAGCTCAAGCTGGGATTAAATTTGGCATGTCATCCATATGGGGAATTTGTTCGGAAAAGAGGCTTAGTTTCAGGAGAAATTCGGGAGTTAGTAGGTTTGAGATCTTTTTGTGAGATGAGATCACCAGGAGTTTAAGGAGGGGAGAGGTATTTTTGCGCAGGTGCGGAGGATGAGGGCGGCAGGTGTTTTTGTTATGCAGTGGGTAATTAAGGTGAGGGGTTAATATAATAGGTGTGATGTAATTTTGTGGTTTAGTTTGGAGACTAGGTATTAATCTGATACCTAATGTAAGGGTTTATTATTTATTAAAGTTCTGGGACAAGGAGAGAAATCAGAAATCTGAAAGAATGTGATGGGATAAGCTATGGAGAATGGAAGAGAATAACCTAGGGGAATATGCTTTAAGATTGGGCTCAGGAATATGCTTTGAAATCTACTACTATAACTAGCATGTAACTAGCAAGGGGGCGAACAACAGGTATCCAGAAAAGTAGCTTTGATCCCTTTCTGAACATCTCCAATCTGCACATGCAACGGATGATGCAGGACCTTTATACATTACTGAGGACCTCAATGGAAAACATATTACGTATTAAGATGCTTGATAAGAGATTGCCATGTCCAACAAACGAATCAAAGTCTTCTTGAGGTTTCTGTTAAGACACTTACTGGGAACACTTTGGTTGTTGAGGTCCACGCTTGATAAAATCTTTCTCATCCAAGATCAAGATGCAACAGAAAGTATGGCATCTCCCTCTGCGGGCGAAGGGTAATGTTTGGTGGAAAGCAACTATTGGGTCACTGATGCTGCTTCTTTCTGGCGTGGGAGCAAAATATGACGAGTTCGTATATTTATGTGGAAAACAGCACTACAACAGATATGGCATTTGAAACGCTGTCGTAGCCCACGCTATAGTAACTATATAGCGTTTTGTGGAAACAATGTGCCTTTCATAGTGCTTCGAAAACGCTTTCGTTTTGATAGCGTTTTGTGGAAACGCTGTGCCTTTCATAGCATTTCGGAAACACTTTCTATTTCATAGCGTTTTGAAAACGCTATCTTTTGATAGCATATTGAAAATGCTATAAAAAAGACGGCGTTTTCAAAATGCTCTCTTCTGATAGCGTTTTCAAAATGCTATCTTTTGGCAGCGTTTGCTGAACGCCATCGTAAGTTTCAGTCTTTTGAAAACACAGTCAAACATACAACATTTTCAAAATGCTATCATTTTGACATTGTTTTGAGAGCGGTGTTTTTTTTACAGTGTTTTAGGAACGCTACTTCTTTTTACCAGTATACAAACAAATTTCGATGCAAATAAAAAATGATATATAGAAAATGCCAATACACCATTGAAACTGGAAAAGTTTTGAAAATTTGTTTACAATTAGATCAAAACCTAGCATAACAGAAAAATCTGTACAATAAACTTAAATCCGTACAATAAACTTATAAAAAAGTATGTTCAAAAAACTTAAAAGTGAGAAAAAAAAAAAAAAAAAAAACTATTGAGTGACTAACATCAAAACAACTCGCATTCTTCGGTTCATCCATGACATCTTCAACTTGCAAATGGAGAAGAAAAAATGTCCAAGTGTGGTTAATTGTGGTCAAATATGCTTGCATTTATAGTATTACTGATATATTTCCAAAATCTCCACACTCGCATTACAACAAAAATGCCTTAGCATTCGTAAAAAGTATATAAGGAACCGTATATATTTTCTGTACTTAAAGTATATAAGGAACCGTAGATAACACACAAGCTCTATGACATAAACAAAATGAAAAAACGCCTAGAACAAAATCTATAATGGTGACTTCTTGTCCTTAAAAGGAAATTATTGTCGATTCTGAATAAATCAATAAGCCAAAGAACCAAACAAGATGCATTCGTATCAGTTAATAACTGACTAGATAGGAAAACAAACGATCCAATTATTCGATAAATTCAACCTGAATTTATGAACATTACTTCTAAGATCACTACAAATTAATTACCCTACAGTGGTGTTTTTACCCCGGCGCTGTAATTAAACGTCGGGGACGAATTAATTAAAAAAAAAAGACTTTGATTCACCGGTGCTTTATACTAAACGCCGGGGTTAGCGTATATTCCTCGGTGTTGTATAAGATGCGCCGGGGATGTTATATAATTACCCTTTAATCTCCCCATAACAGGAGATTTTTTATTTAATAATTTCCTTTAATAAAATCGCCTCCTTCTCCATTTCGTCCAAAACCCTAGACGCGCGAAATTTCTTCCTCTCCAAAACCCACGCGCGCGACTCCTCCGAATCTCCAAATCCCCTCGCGCCTCCTCCAAATCTCCTCGCCTCCAAATCTCCAAATCCCTCGTCTCCTCTCCAAACCCGTCGTCTCCTCTCCAAATCCCTCGTCTCCAAATCTCCTCTCCAAATCCCCTCGCGCGTCACCCTATCCAAATCTCCTCGCTGGTTTCTCAGCGCCGCTACCCAAATCCCTCGTCTCCAAATCCCCGCACCGCAATTCCAATCCCCTCGCTCCTCTCTCAAACCCTATCGCTCGTCTCCTCCGCCGTGCGCCCCCCGATCGTCTCCTCTGCCGTGTTCGCCCTTTCACGCCATCGTTCTCCCCCTCTCTCTAGCTCTCAAACCCTCTCTTATCTCCGGTATGATTATTTTCGACTTTTAATAAATTTTTTAGTATTTAATGAAATTGTTTGGGATTTTGTGCTGAATAATCTGTGATTTAGGGGTATTTTGCGATTTGAAAATTAAGAATGGGATTTGATAATGTGGACTAATTAGGGTTTGTTGTATTAGAAGGATGCACAAACAAATAAATGAACAATTAGCATTAGAGGGATGCACCTAATTTCTGACTTGTGACTTTGGCTAATGTCCATCCTTCTAATTTTATTTTAAAAATTAGAAGGATGCACCAAATTCAGATCTAAAGCCTAAAGCCTAAAGCCTAAAGACTCATCAGTTGTTATTCACCTAATTCAGGTCTAAAGCCTAAAGCCTGCTAAGAAAACTGCTTGATATTAGGGATGTTGATGTAAATGGAGTGAATTTGTGTATTTCATAAGCAAATGTTGATATTATCTGCATATAGAATATCCATGTTTTGTGACCAAAATTAACGGGTATTATTGGATCTGTCAAACTATGAAAAGAAATTGAGTTTAATTTAGTGTATTCCTTAAGTTATTCAATCTATCTGGGTGTTGTCTGCGTTCCACTTTTTATTTATTTTTGTTCATACTATAAGCTTTCAAAGGTAAGTATTGTACAACTTCAGTTTCATTATAAACATATGCATTCTCTCTGCATTGAACTAATTAATTATCTGAGATGCTACCATGATGTAAAACCATGTGCTGAGTAATACTATACATGTAACTTCGACAAGTAGTTCAGATCTCAATCATCTATGTTTATGGGAGGATTCCTAACAACTATTAACCACCATGATTATGATGTTCGATCCATAGTCAACCGTTGTCAGCTGTAGATTCCATTGAGTCTTGAGACATTAGTTGATATGTCGGCTAATCATATGGAAATCTGCAGTTACCATAAATTTGCATATGTTGTATTCATAAATAATTAATATGGATTTATATGTTTAGAAACGAGCTTAAAGTACATCTCACTAACTAAAGGCTCATTTTTGGGAAGTAGGGATACAGTCAGAAATTAGGGATTTTTTTAAAATAAAATTAGAAGGATGCACCTAATGTCCATTATGTTCAAAGTTCTTTTTCAGCAGCTTCTTTAACTTGTGACTTTGGCTATGATATCTATTTTAAGATAAAAAATTTCATAAATAGCATTGAATCACCTTACCAGCTTAAAAGATCATTTCTTCCCATCATCTCTATTCCATTTTTTTCAAACAGTCAAACACAATACACACAAGTTGAAATCAATAGCTATTACAAGAACAAATGTGATTGACATGCATTTCCTATTTCACAAGACCCCCTCATTTTTTAAGCTGCAAAAAATTGTTATCATTGCCTAACTTTATCCCTAAAATTGGTTGGCTCATTAAGAAAGGAAATATATCACCTTATAAATTAATTGACAAATTATAACATATGCATATTAACATTGCAAATGACACTCCACCATTAATAGGTGTAATAATAATTATTTCACACTATTCATGACCAATGAACATAGTAAGTGATATGGCTAAAAATGGGGTTTAATCGGAGCCGTCCAAATCAGATACGGATCTTGAAGCCCAAGGGTAAAACGGTAATTTCTCTACAAAAGGGTCCAGAATGGGTATTGGAGCCTCTCCCCAGAAACCCAATAACCCACGAATGGATCCACTAATAAGAGGGTGCGGGTTCTAACCCGCTGCTCACCTGATCCAACAAGATGAAGTCAAGATCCCTGATCAACCTAGATCAACGGTCCTGATGCATGTCAATCTTTTCACTGGGATTTGGGGATTAAATTCCTTATCTGATTACATGAATATACCTTATCAGATTACATTCCTAATCTGTTTACAAGGAGATTATTCTATATCAGACCACAGGGATTACATTCCTAAACCGTTCTCTAAGACGCCTATAAATACCCCCCATCCATCTCCATTAAGAGGTAATCAATCTTTTCACCAGTTTTTGCGCTCTTTCATAGTCTTTCAGATTACTGACTTGAGCGTCGGAGGGTGCGTCGCCGGGAACAACCCCGGTGTCTCGCACTTTTTGCAGGTGCACGCCTGAACGACGATCGAGGCCCGACGGAACAGGTACACAGGTTTTTCTATTCAGTTTCCCCAAGAATCCACAAGTTCTATCTGTTTGCCCCCACACCAAATTTAGCGGCAACAGATTGGCACCGTCTGTGGGAAACTAACGAATAGAGACCTCTCCTCTTCCCGGTGAACAGGTCTTCTCCAGCCATGCCGCCCCGCAAAGTTAGGTCAAGGGGGTCTAATCGAGTACCCAACCCAGACCAGCAAGAAGTCCTTCCTGATCCCGCTCAGCAACAAGGGCAACTTCCCCCTACCATGGAAGAGCCGCTCCAACAGAACCTTCCCCCTCCTGATCCAAAGGGTCCTAACCCTCAGAAACAACCTCTTCATCAAGAGAACTTCTCTATCCACAACGCCTCCAGTGACTCCATGGCCTCCCATCATCCCCGAGCCTCCGGTCACCACAATGCCACCCACAAACGCCCGAAAGATGATGACCTCCGTCGTCACCTGGATGAAAAGCGGGCTCGGGAGGAAGCCTTCCGCCAGCATGAGCGATCTCCTCGTCGCCGAGAGTACAGGAGTTCCCCCATCCGAAGAGGGAGAAAGGAGTCCCCCGGTCATTACCGAAGAAGGCACTCCCCCGCGGGTTGGCAACAGCCCAGGAACAATGAGGCACCAATCACCCGTGCCGAGTTCCAGCAATTCCAAGCAATGGTACAACAGGCTCTCAACCTCCGTCAAAACCCTAATGAGCCGAAGGCCCCGTCCCCTCCTCCGGTCCGAAGCCCTCGCCGACGGTCCCCCTCTCCTCGACCTGCGCCTACCAATTCCCGGCGTACCCCAAGTCCTCGTCGTTCCCGAAGTTACCATCGCCACAGCCCTCGCTCTCCCTCTTACAAAGACGAGTCCCGAGGCTCGGCAGACTACCGCCGGAGGGATGACACCATGAATCGCCGTCTTCACGAAGTGGAGAGGCGCCTGGGTCAGATGAACCGAGAAGAGGAGCTCAGGGGGAGGACCTTACGTCCTAGCCGACCCCCTTTCTCCCGGACCATAGTGGATGCACCTGTGCTGTTCGGATTCAAACCTCCCCAGTTCGAGATTTACACTAGAGAGACTGACCCAGTTGACCACATAAAGAGTTTTAAGACTCTCATGCTCCTTCACCAGGCTTCAGACGCCCTCCTCTGCAAAACCTTCCCCGCGACTCTAAAGGGCCCGGCTCGGGAATGGTACTCACGCCTTACCCCTGCCTCGATATTCTCTTTCGAACAGTTCGAAACCCTCTTCATCACGCACTTCGTAAGCAGCCGAAGAGCAGAGAAGACCAGCATCTCCCTCTTGCACCTTCACCAGAAGAAGGGGGAAAGGCTGAGAGATTATGTGAAGAGGTTCACAGCTGAAGCCCGAACCATAGCATCTCTGGACCAGTCGGTCGCTACGGTAGCATTTCAATCCAATGTCCTCAATTCCAACCTCCGCTCCTCCCTCGCCAAGAAACCACCTCATGACTTTTCTGACCTACTCCTTCGCACTGAAAAGTACATTCGGGCCGAAGAGGCCGAGCAACAACCCCACCGGGAGGGTTCTTCCTCTAGGTTTAAGAGGAAGGGGGCGGAAGAAGAAGAAGGGGCCAGGAAGCTCCAGAAAGATAATGCCGGCCAGCGCCGAACTCCTAGATTTGAAAAGTTCACTCCCCTCACTACTAACATCTCCACCATCTTCATGGAAGTTGAAAAAGAGGGAGTCTTACCCCCTGCTCCGAGGATGAACACCCCGGCAAAGAGAAGAGATAAAGAGAAATGGTGCCGCTATCACCGAGATCATGGTCATGATACCAACGATTGCCGTGCCCTGAAAAACGAGATTGAAGCCCTTATCCAGAGAGGGCAACTAGCCAGGTTTGTGAGAAAAGACCAAGCGGAACCTCCTCCTCCGCCTCGGGGGGCTAACAAACGTCCGGAACGAGAAGAGACGCCAGACTTTGAGGAAGAGCGGGTCCTCCACCTCATCCATGGCGGTCCAATGGGGGGCTCCTCGAACTCCTCTCGGAAAGCATTTATCAGGGAAGTCAATTCAGTCCGAGCCACACCTCCTCCCAAGGGCCTCGGCGTGCCTGTCACGTTCTCAGACGAAGATCTAGAAGGAATCTGCACCCCGCATTGTGACGCACTCGTCATTAGCCTCCACATGGCAAATTTCAAGGTGGAAAGGATCTTAGTAGACAACGGCAGCTCCGTCAACATCCTCTTCCTCTCCGCTTTTAAAGGCCTAAAGCTCTCCAGAGACAGACTCAAGCCCGCCGGCTACACTCTCCATGGGTTCACGGGGGTACCGGTAACTATTGAAGGGGTAATCACCCTCGACGTAACTGCCGGCCAAACTCCTACCACCCGAACAGAGTCGATGGACTTCATGGTGGTGGATGTTCCCGCCGCCTACAACGTCATTTTGGGTCGGCCCGGCCTTGCAGCACTGGAAGCTGTCCCCTCGGCATATCATCTTAAGATGAAATTTCCCACCCGGTCCGGGGTCGGGGAAGTAAGGGGAAACCAGGAGCAGGCCCGAAAATGCTACATGACTTCAACCCTCGGACCCGTCCTCTCCTTAGAGACTCTGGAGATTCCTCAAGACTCTGCAAAACCGACCTCCGAGCCGGTGGACGAACTAGAAGAAGTGCTCTTCTCTGAACAAGAGCCGACCCGCAAGTTCTTCGTAAGCAAGACCCTTCCGTCCGCTCTATACTCTGATATTGTGAAATGTATCCGAACCAATCAAGACCTCTTCGCGTGGTCCGCAGCAGATATGCCTGGTATCTCCGAAGAACTCTTAGTCCACCGCCTGAGCGTCGATCCGGGGTCCAAACCAGTCCAGCAAAAGAGGCGCAAGTTCGCCCCCGAGCGTCAGCTCGCTATCAAAGAAGAAGTAGACAAATTATTAAAGGCCCGATTCATACAGGAAGTAAACTATCCTGAATGGTTGTCAAACGTAGTGATGGTGAAGAAGTCCAATGGGACTTGGAGAATTTGCATTGATTTCACCGACCTCAACAAGGCCTGTCCCAAAGATCCCTTCCCTCTGCCGAGCATCGACACTCTGATTGACACAACCTCGGGACATGAGCTCCTAAGCTTCATGGACGCTTTCTCGGGTTACAACCAGATAAGGATGTTCCCGCCGGATATCCCTAAGACATCTTTTGTGACCGATCAAGGCCTTTATTGCTACAGAGTCATGCCATTCGGCCTAAAGAACGCAGGGGCAACATACCAACGCCTCGTCAACAAGGTGTTCCGGACCCAGATCGGCCGGAACATGGAAGTGTACGTCGATGATATGCTGGTGAAAAGCATCCGGGGCGTTAATCATGTGGCTGACCTCCAAGAAGCGTTTGATGTCTTGAGGAAGCACAACATGAGACTCAACCCGAACAAGTGTGCGTTCGGCGTCTCATCAGGCAAGTTCCTCGGCTTCATGGTTAGCCAACGAGGAATTGAAGCGAATCCGGAGAAGATCAAAGCCATATTGGACATGGCCCCTCCCAGAAATGTTAAAGAAGTTCAGAGATTGACTGGTCGCATAGCCGCCATAGGGCGCTTTCTGTCGAAGTCCGGGGAAAAATGCCTCCCGTTCTTCAAAGCCCTCAGGGGGGCTAAAGGATTCGAGTGGGGGCAGCAACAACAAGACTCCTTCGACCAACTTAAAGCCTACCTCGTCAACCCACCTCTCCTCAGCAAACCAATACCAGGCGAACCACTCTACCTCTACCTTGCAACTTCCGAACAGACGCTCAGCGCAGTTTTGGTCAGAGAAGAAGAAAGGGCTCAGAGGCCCATTTACTATGTCAGCAAAGTGCTCCGGGACGCCGAGCTCCGGTACCCGAAGATTGAAAAAATAGCCTATGCCCTAGTAATGGCCGCGAGAAAGCTCCGACCCTACTTCCAGTCCCATTCGGTGATCGTCCTTACCGACCAGCCGCTGAAACAAGTCCTTCACAAGCCTGAGACTTCCGGCCGCCTCATGAAGTGGTCGATCGAGCTGAGCCAACATGATATAACCTATCAGCCTCGGACCGTGATCAAGGCTCAGGCACTAGCCGAATTCATAGTGGAAACAACTATCCCCGACTCCGCACAAGCGATAAAGGGACCACCCGTATGGACGGTTTATGTCGACGGATCCTCTTGCGACGAAGGAAGCGGGGCGGGGGTCATCCTGGCAGGCCCAGACGACTTTGTCCTCCAATATTCCCTCCGTATAAACTTCAAAGCCTCGAACAATGAGGCCGAATACGAGGCACTAATAGCTGGACTTCGAATGGCCCGGAATGCAGGGGCACAACGGCTACAGATCTTCAGTGACTCTCAGTTGATCGTTAACCAAGTCCTCGGCGAGTATGAAGCCCACGATGACAGAATGATTAAATACTTGGCCAAAGTAAAGAGCCTCATGGCACTGTTTGACGAGGCTCTCATCCAAAGGATCCCCCGAGAAGAAAATGCTCAGGCCGATGCCTTATCCAAGTTAGCCTCCTCTTCCCTTCAAGGTCTGGAACGGACCGTATTGATAGAAGTCCTCCTGAAGCCGAGCATAGAGGACGAAGCACCAGACTCCGTTGAGGCATTGCCCGTCCTCCTCGAAGACAATTGGATGAAGCCCATTGTCGAATTCTTAAAGGACGGACTCCTCCCTGAAGATCCAAGGGAAGCACGAAGAATCAGGACCCGAGCCGAGCGTTTCACTTTGATCGAAGGCATTTTATATAAACGCTCCTTCACCCAGGTGGATGGTCGACCTTACCTAAGGTGCCTTTCCCCCAGGCAAGCCGACTACGCCCTGCAGGAACTCCATGAGGGCATCGGCGGAGCTCATTCTGGGTCCAGGGCTCTAGCGCGCAAAGTGTTGAACTATGGATATTACTGGCCCACTCTCCTACGGGACGCGGAACGACACGTTCGGCAGTGCGGCTCCTGTCAAAAGTATGCAGACATCCGACGTCTTCCGCAAGCACCGCTAACCTCCCTATCAAGTCCGATCCCCTTTGCTATGTGGGGGATGGATTTACTTGGACCATTCCCTCCAGCCCCCGGGCAGCTAAAGTTCCTAGTCGTGGCAGTCGACTATTTTTCTAAATGGATAGAAGCCGAGCCCCTGGCTACAATCACCGAGCATAGGGTCGTTCAATTCTTCTGGAAAAATGTGATTTGCCGGTTCGGCGTTCCCCGAGTCATAGTCACGGATAATGGAACACAATTTACTGGGACCGCCTTCCGAGCCTTATGTGAGGACCTCTCCAAACAACACCGATTCTCCTCCGTCTCCCATCCTCAGTCGAATGGCCAAGCAGAGAATGCCAACCGACAGATTCTCTCGGGCATCAAGAAAAGATTAGACAAGTGTTCCAAAGGACTGTGGGTCGATCAGCTGCCGAACGTACTCTGGAATCACCGCACCACTAAGCGGACCCCAACGGGCGAGAGCCCATTTAATCTCACCTATGAGACCGAGGCCATCATCCCCCTAGAAGTCGGCATACCCTCTCCTCGTTTGATAGCTTATCAAGAAGAGCAGAACGCTAGAGAACTCAGAGCAAGCTTAGATCTGATAGATGAAATCCGAGAGAGGGCGGCCATACGCCAGCAAGCTTACCGAAGGAGGATCGAACTGGCATACAACAAAAGGGTCCGACCAACGGACCTCAAAGAAGGGGACCTGGTCCTTCGAAAATTGGCCATCTCGTTCCCCGGACAGAAAAGCAAACTGGGCCCGAATTGGGAGGGACCATACAAAACCTCAAAAGTGATCCGCCTGGGTGCATACAAGCTAGAAGATCTCGAAGGCAGGGAGATTCCCAGGACTTGGAATGCCGACCATCTTCTGAAATACCAAGAGAAGGCAACCACGCCCCTCTAAGTAACTCAGGATGTCGAACCATTCCCTTCCCTTTACTAGTAGTGATTTTTCCTTTTATTTTTTTCATTGTAATAACGGCTAGCAACTTTAGAAGCGGCCGATCATTAGATATTAATAAATAAAGTTCTTTCGTATTTGCTACTACATCTCTCTGCTTTTAATTTCTTAATCTTACGATGGTTCCGGAGTCCAACACTTGGCTCGATTCTACTTCGCAAATTCGCTTCCAAGCGATCTAGAAGTAGCTCGCCATTCGGAATTGCTCCCACAGCCGTTGAATGGTACGGAGTCCAACACTTGGTTCGACTCTACTCCGCAAGTTCGCTCCTAAGCGAGCTAGGGGTAGTTCGCCATTCGGAATTGCTCCCACGCCCTTAATCTTACGATGGTTCCGGAGTCCAACACTTGGCTCGATTCTACTTCGCAAGTTCGCTTCCAAGCGATCTAAAAGTAGCTCGCCATTCGGAATTGCTCCCACAGCCGTTGAATGGTACGGAGTCCAACACTTGGTTCCACTCTACTCCGCAAGTTCGCTCCTAAGCGAGCTAGGGGTAGTTCGCCATTCGGAATTGCTCCCACGCCCTTAATCTTACGATGGTTCTGGAGTCCAACACTTGGCTCGATTCTACTTCGCAAATTCGCTTCCAAGCGATCTAGAAGTAGTTCGCCATTCGGAATTGCTCCCACAGCCGTTGAATGGTACGGAGTCCAACACTTGGTTCGACTCTACTCCGCAAGTTCACTCCTAAGCGAGCTAGGGGTAGTTCGCCATTCGGAATTGCTCTCACGCCCTTAATCTTACGATGGTTCCGGAGTCCAACACTTGGCTCGATTCTACTTCGCAAATTCGCTTCCAAGCGATCTAGAAGTAGCTCGCCATTCGGAATTGCTCCCACAGCCGTTGAATGGTACGGAGTCCAACACTTGGTTCGACTCTACTCCGCAAGTTCGCTCCTAAACGAGCTAGGGGTAGTTCGCCATTCGGAATTGCTCCCACGCCCTTAATCTTTCGATGGTTCCGGAGTCCAACACTTGGCTCGATTCTACTTCGCAAGTTCGCTTCCAAGCGATCTAGAAGTAGCTCGCCATTCGGAATTGCTCCCACAGCCGTTGAATGGTACAGAGTCCAACACTTGGTTCGACTCTACTCCGCAAGTTCGCTCCTAAGCGAGCTAGGGGTAGCTCGCCATTTGGAATTGCTCCCACGCCCTTAATCTTACGATGGTTCCGGAGTCCAACACTTGGCTCGATTCTACTTCGCAAGTTCGCTTCCAAGCGATCTAGAAGTAGTTCGCCATTCGGAATTGCTCCCACAGCCGTTGAATGGTACGGAGTCCAATACTTGGTTCGACTCTACTCCGCAAGTTCGCTCCTAAGCGAGCTAGGGGTAGTTTGCCATTCGGAATTGCTCCCACGCCCTCAATCTTACGATGGTTCCGGAGTCCAACACTTGGCTCGATTCTACTTCGCAAATTCGCTTCCAAGCGATCTAGAAGTAGCTCGCCATTCGGAATTGCTACCACGGCCGTTGAATGGTACGGAGTCCAACACTTGGTTCGACTCTACTCCGCAAGTTCACTCCTAAGCGAGCTAGGGGTAGTTCGCCATTCGGAATCGCTCCCACGCCCTTAACCTTACGATGGTTCCGGAGTCCAACACTTGGCTCGATTCTACTTCGCAAGTTCGCTTTCAAGCGATCTAGAAGTAGCTCGCCATTCGGAATTGCTCCCACAGCTGTTGAAAGGTTCGGACTCCAACACTTGCTTGCCGAGCGTTCTTGCCATCGACCGTATTACACGCTTGAGTTCAGCGGTCAAAATCTCCAAAGAATTTCCAAGTCTGAAGCCTCGGCACCAGCTCCGAGCATTCTTGCCACCGACCGTATAACGGGCTTGTGTTCGGCACCCGATTCCGAGCGTTCTTGCCACCGACCGTATTACGGGCTTAAGTTCGGCAGTCACGACTGGTCAAAAACACCAAGTCTCAAACCTCGGTTCCACAACTCCACGACTAGAAGAAAAATTGGGCAACCACGATACGACGACAATTAAATCGATTCCAATTTTATTAAAAGCAACCCTTACATACATCAAGATTACAAGGTACTAAAGATTACAAGGAATTGAAAAGCGCAAATTACAAGACATTAAACTCGGAGCCATCAACGCCTTCGAGGCGCAGGGATGCTCCTTTTCAGGGACACTTGAGGTCGACGATGTTTGCCTCCGGAACCCGATCCCAGGCCAGCAAGCTGGGACGTGTCCTCGGCACTACTTCTGGCAGCTACGCCGACGGATGCGCCGCTTGACGAAATTGCCACTGAACTCTGCGCGTCCCCCGGGCTCGGATGACCGAGGCGCGCACGGGTCGCCATCTCGTAAAAAGTGATGCCACGCTCGCTCTCCGCTCGGGTACATGAAGTGCTCCTCACATTGATTGGCCCCGAGCGCGGTCTGAGGCGAGCCACTTTTGCTTCCAGTTCGGAGATCCGACCCCTCAACGAGCCATCTTGCGCCTCGGCCTCGAAGCAAGCCGGTACCGCCGAGCTCGGAACACCTACATGACTCGCGATGAGATGGCGAAGATGAGTGACTTCGATGCTCCTATCAACAGTGGCTCTCTTCAACACATCGACTTCGGCCGCCAATTCATCCCGTTCAGCTGTAAGCTTGGCCACCTTAGTCGTCAACTCCTCTCCTTCCGTTCGAAGCTCAGTCTCCACAGTTTGCAAATGCTGAATCTCCGAAAGCAGATCTTCCCTCTCCGCCGTTACCTTTGACAATGTATGGCGAAAGCACTTAGTCCGAAGACCACTGGTAAAGGCCACCGCCGAACTCTCGTCCTTACCCGAGGGGGTCATCTCGGCAATCCTGCCTTCCAGACGCCGAATGTCGCTGTCCCGCTGCCCTAAGATGAGCTGAAGCTGGTTTCGCTCGCTTTCTGCTCGGCGCAGTCACAGCTCGACTTCGTAAAGTCGCTCTCTACACCTCGCCAGACTTAGCCTCGTCGCCCCGAGGCCCGCCTCGGCGCGAACCTTGTCATCCGACCCTGTACGCTCGACCCCCTGAGCTACCACAACGAGCTGAAAAGAAACGCAAACAAGCAACATAAATTTAGGCATTGTCTAAGTCCCAGACTTCGGGGGTTTCTTTCAAACAAACACTCAAGCACTCAACAATCAACGGACAAAGACAAGAAATCGAGCCCAAAAAGTTATGTTTTTCATTTCATTTCAAAAAGGTAGCGGTGGCCAGTCCGCTATTAGGCGTTACACGACAAAAACAACCAAAAACAAGAAAAAAAAACAAACGGAGTCAGGGCGCGACCTCTTTCCCGGGGCGGCGAGAGGGGGTCGAGGGCGATGCCTCCGAAGGGGCAACCGTCGCCAAGGGGGTAACCACCGACCCCTGAGCTCCGGCGGGGGGATCGACCAAAGGCTCGTTGTCGCCCCTCTCCTCCTCCTCTTCTTCTTCCCCCTCCGATTCGGGGTCGAAGCCTTCGACGTACCCCGGGAACAACCTCCAACCCGAGCAGTCCACGGAGGGATAGGCCTCCTTCACCCGGGCGAGAGCGTCGGCGAAGGCCTTGGCCATGTTTTGGGCGAGGAAGCTCTGCGCCTTCTCCATGGTCGCATCCTCCGCCTTCTTCACCGCCGCCGCTTGGACCTCGGCCGCCTCGGCCAACTGCTTGGCCGCCTCCTCCTTTTGCTGACAGAGTTGGCCCTCCAGTGTCGTGACCCTGTCCTCGAGGTAGTTGACCCTCGCCGGCTTGGCCTCGAAGTTCAGCTCGAGCTTGTCGAGCTCGGTCTGAATCCGGGCCTTCTCCTTCCGAGCTTGGTCGGATTCCTTCTTCATCTCCTTCTCCTGGGCCGCCATCCTCTCGGTGAGGTGCCCGAAGTGTACGACGATCTACAATTAAAAATCAAGGGAGTCACGAAAATTTCAACTTGAGAAGGTCGGCATAAAAAAGAGGGGGTAGATACGACGCTTACCGATACCGCCGAGCGCGCTATCTCGATAACGTCGTCTCCCTCCCGTCCGGCCTCCATGGCCGCCCGATCCTTCGGCGTGGCGAGGTGCTTGATGGCCTCCATGCTCGCCAGAGAATTGCCGAGGAACCCATAGTGCTTCCGAACCTGCCAGTCCGGGACGTGGATCCTTTTGTGGGCCTCGGTCAAGAGCTCCTCCGCTGCCTTCGACAGCGGTGGCATAGGCATGTTGAGGGCGGCGGCGACGGGAAACTCGCCGACCTTGGTCGACGACGAAGCGACCACGGCGTCGGAAGCCGGGTTCTCCAGGATCTCCACCTCGTCGGCCGCTTCGACGACCTTCGGAGCCTTTGCCGCTGGCAGCTTCGAGACCACCCTCTTCCTCTTCTTCGGCGCCTTGTTGGCGAGCCCTGCCCTCAGCGCCAGCACTGCCTGACAATCCATAGACTCTGCACCATAAGACAAGTCTGTTAGTTCGGAACAAGCCATGAAAAGTAAAAGCGCAAGAAGTAGAACAACAGTAATAAATAAAGGAAGCCGCGTACTGGGATCGGCATGAACGAGCCCTCCCCCGAACAGGACTTCCTCCGTCAGGTCCTTCCAGTCGAACTTCGGCCAACCCAGGAGTATCGCTACAGCCTCCTCCTCTTCGGGCCGAAGTGTCGGTAGCGCCTTCACCTTCTTCGGCACACCCTCTACCCAGCTAACGGGAATGGGCCAGGCCTCCGGACTACGTACCAGGAGGTACTTCTCGCGCCAGTACTTGATGGAATCAGGGCACACGACGAGCCGACCTCCGTGCCTCGGGGTCAAGTAGTACCGGTACGCTGACCTGTTCCCCTGATGTGGTTGGTAGATGGTCCGAAGCACATTCAGCTCCGGCTGAATCCCTGCGGCTTGGCAGTGAAGTACGAAGCCGTTTATTACTCTCCACGCGTTCGGCATAAGTTGGATGGGGCTGACCCCAAGCCATCTTAATACAGCAACCGCGAACGGGTGGAGAGGCAGCCGAGCCCCGGCTATGAAGGTGTCGACCGGCCAATAACACACGGTTACCGGCAACGGCGAGTTGGCCCTAATGCCGGGACCCGGCAATATAAGCTCGTACTCCTCCGGGATCTGAAAGCAGTCCCGAATCACTCCCAAGTCCTCTTTCCGAAGGATCGACGCTGTCTCGTCAGCCTCTGTCATCTCCCTCGCCGGATTCTCTTCGAATGTCCGGGCCCTCCCGTACACGATGCGTTCGGCGTCCTCCTCCGGAAGTTCCCGAACCCTGTGAAGCCCAGTTAATGGCCCCGGTAATTGGCCGAACTCCCCCATGCGCTTCGGCTCCTCCACAATAGAATCTTTGCCGAACACCTTCTTGTTTTTGTGAGGTCGGCTAGTGGTCGGAGCTTCGGTGACTTCGAGGGAGGGCTCGGACGAAGAGGAAGAGACAGACATGTTTAGAAACTAAAGTATAAATTACCTTAACGGAGATGTCGTCGGAAAGTTCGTCGGAAAAAGATCAGCGATCACCTGGAGCTCAAGCAAGAACAAAGCAAAACACCAGAGCGAAGAGATGAAAAGTGAAAAATGAAGAGGGGGTGGGGGTTTTATAGAAGAGCCAGCACGCAAATCGAGGTTAATGGGCTTTTACTGCAGGCCCACTCCCACAAAACGACAAAAGGCGACTCCAAACGTCGCCTTGTTCGCCGTGCCTAGCCAAACGGCTCATTAATGACAGTCACGTCAGCAGAAGCCCAGGGGACGCAGCATTAATGGACGTCACATCTGTCAGAAACCCAGAGACCGTCACATCCGTCAGAACCGTCGATTCTCATGCCTCGGCACCAGATCCGAGCGTTCTTGACACCGACCGTTTTGCACGCATGAGTTCGGCAGCCAAGATCTCCCAAAAATTTCCAAGTCTGAAGCCTCGGCACTCGCTCCGAGCGTTCTTGACACCGGCCGTTTTACACGCGTGAGTTCGGCAGTCAAGACTTCCAAAAAATTTCCAAGTCTGAAGCCTCGGCACTCGCTCCGAGCGTTCTTGACACCGACCGTTTTACACGCGTGAGTTCGGCAGTCAAGACCTCCAAAAAATTTCCAAGTCTGAAGCCTCGGTACCAGATCCGAGCGTTCTTGACACCGACCGTTTTACACGCATGAGTTCGGCAGTCAAGACCTCCAAAAAATTTCCAAGTCTGAAGCCTCGGCACCAGATCCGAGCGTTCTTGACACCGACCGTTTTACACGCATGAGTTCGGCAGTCAAGGCCTCCAAAAAATTTCCAAGTCTGAAGCCTCGGCACTCGCTCCGAGCGTTCTTGACACCGACCGTTTTACACGCGTGAGTTCGGCAGTCAAGACCTCCAAAAAATTTCCAAGTCTGAAGCCTCGGCACCAGATCCGAGCGTTCTTGACACCGATCGTTTTACACGCATGAGTTCGGCAGTCAAGACCTCCAAAAAATTTCCAAGTCTGAAGCCTCGGCACCAGATCCGAGCGTTCTTGACACCGACCGTTTTACACGCGTGAGTTCGGAAGTCAAGACTTCCAAAAAAGTTCCAAGTCCCAAGCCTCGGCACAGGCTACCGAGCGTTCTAGCCACCGACCTTATTATAAGCCTAAGGTCGGCATTGACCGCCAAACGCCCTTGGTTCCGACCCCCGTACGTCGGAGATCTGGTCCTCAGACTTCGGCGAGCCCCCTCTCCAGACTCGCAACCACGTCGAGGTCCCTCTTCCTGTAACGCCCCGAATCCCAAATACACTGAATTCGAGATGTTCTACAGGATCTTTTCACTTTCTTTAGTACACTTTTACAGGGAAATAAAAACTTTTCATCATACATCAGAGTTTACATCATAATTACATCTTTCTTTTGCACAGCGGAAGTAAAATACAACAATTTGATATAAATACAACAGCATAATGTAATCTTTAAGCATCCATCCTCTTTAATCTTTAACATGATATTTACCTGCATATAAGACTGTGGGTACGTCAGTTTATTCAACCGACGAACATTATACACGGCCGTCCTCGCTTTGCCGGAAATAGTATAACTTAACATTTCATATTTAGCAAACACAAACTTGTCACATTCAAACTAAAAGGGACTACCCTATTGATGTCGTGTTGTGATTGTGCACTTAGTCCTTAATGCAGTTAATTATGTTACATGACACTAATGCACACTTGTTCGGATTCTATGCATCCCATACTACATAGGTCCGAGGGCAAGCCCTTATTCGTTCTTCATCTTGATAGGGTTCAATCCCCCGTTATGTCTTAGTCTACTACTGTAACTACGGTAGTGTCTTAGATGTCCTATGATCTATGAGCCCATGTCCAGGCAGCCTGGAGGGGAATCCCACGCACTGTCATGACGCATCGAGCAGGCAACCTATGGACAATTCAGCCTCCGCCATGGAACAATGGCACCATCCATAGCCACTCGAACATCTCACGAGCGTCGCCACCGGGACGATAATTCCGGAGTAGCGCCCACGCCATGTCTTGACGCATCAAGCAGGCAACCTGTGAATCGCTCTCACACCGCTATCCGTTGGCCCTCATACTCATGTTTTTCTTCTACTTTCATCACATCTCCACTATGTACTAGTCCTTAGTTTTATTTAAAAATCATGAACAAAAATAATCACTAGAGTTAGCCTCTCCATCAACCGGACTTATTCATTTGTTTCATCATGACCAACCTTGGTCTAATTTCATTTCAATTCATTTTTCTCAATGCCGGGGAGACTTAGCTACTCTATTTCAAATTTTATTTCACAATCTTTATCTCATAACAATTTCCATGTCGAGTTCTCAAACTCACATGTATGTTCTCTTTCAATTCATGATTACACTTTGTTCATAAGTCCATAATGAATACAAAAATTCATATCTATAACCAACAATTTCTTTTTTTTCATCAACATGATTTCTAAGTCTCATAATCATACATGGACCCATGCAACTTCATAATATCACTACATAACATTCACACTTCATATTTGCACAATATTCACAAGTGAGAATTTATAAAATCATGTCACACCACAAAATTCTTTTTGTCCATTCTTTCTAATAAATCCATTTCAATATGTCTTTATAAACCATAATTTTCATAAGTATGTGTCTTAGAACCATAGCTTTAATTATACCATTTGTTCACAAATTACATTATATTTTCTTCAAATAATACCCAACTCAATCCCATAAAATTCCTTGTATTTTTATGAAAATTACCATATTTATTTCATAATTTTTGGACTTCAAAAACACCCAAAAAAAATATTTTTTCCTTATATGCCGAATCCAAGATTCGAACCAGGCGCCGCACCAAGACAGCACAGAGCCCCGACCACTAGGCCGGTCGCTGAACACGTCCATAGAGCGACTGGGGTCTATATAAACCCTGAGTTCGCTGTTTACTGTTTTTAGGGAATTTAACAAAAAGAAGTGTTCCGCTCGGGATTCGAACTGTGCAACACAGAGAAGCCGACCGGGGTCCAAGACCACCTGAGCCACTGGCTCGGGTTGTCACTAATCCAATTAAAAATCCTTTTGTATTATTTTCGTACTGTTTTAAGAATAACTCGACATTCAAATAACCATAGCTTCTTGTTGCTTTGGTAAAATTTTCTAAAAACTTCCAGATTAAACCCTCAGTCATAAAAGTTCATACCAGTAAAATAATATAATTTTTTTTTGGTGCTAATGAAATGTATTTTTCACCCACAAAAATCCAAGATTTATTTACTAACTACAATAAATTGTATTTTCGACATTGCCATATAATTAATCTACTAGTCTTTTATTCAATTGTTTCATAGTGATAATTTACTGAAATTAGTTCTTAACTCAACCAATATACATGTGAGTTCAATAGTCCATATCCATATCAACATATAAGTCTATTCATCTCAATTTCACAATTAACAGGCATGCATTATGTCTCTAATCACAATAGCAACATCCTCAATTAAATTTTGTTACCATCATAACTTCATATTAATGAACATGGAGCAATCTACATACACTTAATTTTAACACTAGAGCCATATAAGTTAATCATCACATTTCAAACCATTCACATACTAACTACTCAATTCAAGTGGGCTCTTATTAATATTTTCATGCATCTTTGATGGTTGAAACTAAGCATGGACCTACTTTAGAAATATAAAATGTTTTACCCACCTTAATTGGAGAGAAAAACCCAAACAAACGCAACCAAGTCCTTGTAGACGAAAGCACCTCCTCCTAGCCAAAAGTGCTCAAGCTCCAAGCCTCCAAGCCAATGCCGAATGCTTCTTCTAGCTCCAACCGAAAGCTTCCCTCCTTGGTGATGCCGGCCACTCCAAGCAACAAAAACCCACTCAACTCTCTATCTTTTATAACTCACACAATGATAATACTATAACTTAGAAATACACTTTGCATATGAAAAATTAGCCATGAGAAGGGGGGGTATTTATACTAGGAAATGAGTGAGATGGAGGGCCAAGATTGCTTGGGTAGTTGTTGGATGAATGGACTAGATCAAAGTAGGAGTTAGAAGAACTACCCACTTCCTTGAAACTACCACCATGTTCTCCACACCCAAAATCAAAAATCCCTCCAAAAAGAATGATACCCGGCCTCCAAATAGTGAGTGTGCATTGCACGTGTACGTGTAGTGCACGTGCATGCAACTAGGCCAAATTTTGTACATTCTTAAATTTGTACAAAAAATAATTTAGTAAAAAAAAAGTCTTCTACATGACAAGTTTAATTAAAATAAATTAATTCATGGGCTTTCTTTTTGGGCCAAAATATTTTATAAAAATAAATAAAATAAAATGCTTTTGGGCTTTTTAAGAAAAGGGCTTTTTATTAAACTAAAATAAGGCTTTTAAAGAAAGCTTTTTGTACTAAAATAATTTGAGGAAAAATATATTTAAATATACACATCATGATAAAAATAATCCAAACAAAATATTGCACGTGCACACTACGTGCAAAATAAATAATTTTTCATTAATTGAAAAATCAGGGTATTACAGCACTCCCTCCTTAGAATAGTTCCGTCCCCGGAACTACAATCAAGAGCGAGAAAAATACAACTCACACAACAAGAACAAAAGATACAAAAATACAATCAAGCAAAAAGCTCAGGATAGTCCTTCAACATCCTCTCCTCAGATTCCCAAGTAGCCTCTTCAACCAAGTGGTTTCTCCAGACTACCTTGACCATCGGTATCGTCTTATTCCTCAAGACTTTCTCTCGACGATCAACAATCTCAACAGGAGACTCGATGTAATTCAGGTTTAACTGCAAACCTTCCGGCACTTCAGGCAAATGATGACTCGGGTCTGGAATATAACCTCTCAGCATAGACACATGAAAGACATTGTGCACCTGAGACAACTCTTCCGGTAATTCAAGCCGGTAAGCAGTTTTCCCGATCCTTTTCAATATCTTATACGGGCCTATAAACCTCGGGGCTAACTTCCCGCCTTTGCCAAAACGAACCACACCTTTACTGGGGGATACCTTCAGAAAGACGAAGTCACCAACCTCAAACTCAAGGTCCCTTCTCCGGTTGTCTGCATAGCTTTTCTGCCTGCTCTGAGCTTCCACTAACCTTTTCCTGATCAGATCAATCTTCTCAGAAGTCAGTTGTACAAGCTCAGGACCAAACAACTGACGCTCCCCAACCTCATACCAACAAACAGGAGTCCTGCACTTCCTGCCATACAAAGCTTCGTACGGCGCCATCCCAATGCTAGCCTGAAAACTGTTGTTGTAGGCAAACTCCACCAAAGGTAAATGCCTTTCCCAACTGCCTCCAAAGTCTAGTATACAACACCGAAGCATATCCTCAAGAATACGATTGACTCTCTCGGTCTGCCCATCGGTTTGCGGATGAAAAGCAGTGCTGAAATCTGTCTTGGTACCCAAAGCTGCCTGAAGACTCCTCCAGAAATGCGAAGTAAACCGCGCATCTCGATCAGACACAATGGTCGAAGGAACGCCATGAAGTCGGACAATCTCACCAACATACATCTCAGCCAACTTGTCCATCGAAGCAGTGAGTTTCATCGCCAAAAAGTGAGCGGACTTGGTAAGTCGATCGACTATGACCCAAATTGCATCATTGCCTTTAGGACTCTTAGGCAATCCCGTAATGAGATCCATACTGATGTTATCCCACTTCCATTCCGGAATAGGTAACGGCTGTAATAGACCTCCGGGTCTCTGATTTTCGGCTTTGACTTGCTGACAAACCTCACACTTCGCGACAAATTCAGCCACATCCCGCTTCAAACCTGACCACCAGAAATGCTGCTTGATGTCTTTGTACATCTTAGTACTCCCAGGATGTACAGACAGAAGAGTAGCATGCGCCTCCTGAAGAATACTTTCTTTCAGGTCCGCCTGATTTGGAACGCACAGCCTATCTCCGAACCACATCACTCCATCCCTGATTTGAAATCTGGGCAACCTGCCAGCACCAACCTGCTCCTTCATCTCCAAGATATCAGCATCAACTTCCTGACTTGCAATGATCCTGGCATTCAAAGTAGGCTGAAGCCTCAACTGAGCCAAAGATGCTCCCAATCCTTGCAAGACAACCTCAATACCTGCTCGATCCAGCTCCTCAATCAGATGCCTCTGAGTTGTAATCAAACAGGCCAAACTGCTCTTGCGGCTAAGTGCATCAGCCACAACATTAGCTTTTCCAGGATGATACTTGATCTCAGGTCGCATATCCTCGAGCACTTCCAACCATCTCCGCTGCCTCAAATTGAGATCCCTCTGCTGATATATATACTTCAAGCTCTTGTGATCCGTGTACATATTCAACTTCTCACCGTACACGTAGTGCCTCCATTGCTTCAAAGCAAAGATAATCGCAGCCAACTCTAGATCATGAGTCGGGTAATTCTTCTCATGCGGTCGTAGTTGCCTAGACCCATAAGCGATTACTCTTCCCTCTTGCATTAAGACACAACCAAGCCCCCGATGTGAAGCATCGCTATAAACGTCATACTCAACACCAGCTCTAGGCAAAGCCAAAATAGGTGCAGTAGTCAGCCTATCTTTCAACTCCTGAAAACTCGCCTCACATTGCTCGGTCCACTTGAAGCTCACATTTTTCTTGGTCAGTCCAGTAAGCGGTACAGCTATCTGAGCATAACCTTGAATGAATCTCCGATAATATCCAGTCATCCCAAGGAAACTTCTGACTTCCTTCACTGTAGTAGGCCTAGCCCAATCTCTCACTGCCTCTATCTTCTGAGGGTCAGTTGCCACTCCCTCCTTAGAAAGGATGTGACCTAGGAATGCCACTTCAGATTTCCAGAAATCACACTTGGATAACTTGGCATACAACTGCTGCTCTTCCAGCTTCTGCAAAACTGCTGCCAGATGCTCAGTGTGCTCCTCCTCTGACTTGGAGTACACGAGAATATCGTCGATAAACACCACGACGAAAGAATCAATAAACGGCCTCAGAACTCTGTTCATCAAGTCCATGAAGATTGCAGGTGCATTCGTCACTCCGAATGGCATAACTAAGAATTCGTAATGCCCATGCCGAGTTCTAAATGCAGTCTTATGCACATCTTCAGCTTTCACTCGCACTTGGTGGTATCCTGATCGAAGATCTATTTTGGAGAATACAGCTGCTCCTTGTAGACGATCGAACAAGTCATCAATTCGAGGAATCGGATACTTATTCTGAACAGTGACCTTATTCAGCTCCCGGTAATCGATGCACATTCTCATCGATCCATCCTTCTTCTTTACCAAAAGCACTGGTGCTCCCCAAGGTGACGCACTAGGTTGAATAAAGCCTTTTCCCAACAGTTCCTCAATCTGCCGTTTCACCTCATCCTGTTCCACTGGAGCCATCCTATAAGGTGCCTTAGAAATGGGTGCACTTCCCGGTTGAACAGTGATGCTGAACTCTACATCACGATGCGGGGGTAACCCAGGAAAATCTTCCAAGAACACAGTCGGATAGTCCCGAACCACATGAATCCCTTGCACTTCCACAGGAGTTTCTTCCTTGCGGATAGTAGCCACCAGCTTAGAACATTTCTGCTTCCCTTGGAACATGACTTCAGGTCCACCTGGAGCCTTCACTGTCACCGTCTTGGTCTTACACTCGATGCTCGCACTGTACACCGACATCCAATCAATGCCAATGATAACATCGACTCCCAAGATAGTCAGCTCGATCAGATCAATGCCAAAGATTCTATCCCCAATCACAATCTCGCAATCAGCATAATACCGATCAGTGGTTAAAGTTTCCCCTGACGGAGTAGCTACTGATAAGATCTTGCCTGGGAAAATCTTCGGTTCAACTCCCAACACTTTAGCAAACTTTGGAGACACAAAAGTATGAGAGGATCCAGTATCAAACAATACAACAGCTTTTATTCCATATTCTGATGTAAAAGGTCCATCAAATTCGAAGTATAAGACATGAATTTTCAAGTCAATATTTCCATTTCATTGAATTCCAAACTTTATACATTCGAATTGAAAAATATTTCTTGACATCAGAATGAAAGACAGAAGAAGCTACAACACTCTAACTCCTACGGGTCCTCTTCGCTGCTCGAAGTTCTTCCCGCAGTTCTTCAACCTCATCCTTCAGCACATCAGTTAGGTTCTTTTTCTTCTCAAGTTCCCAAATCCGATGGCTAAGAACAGAATAGTCGGCCTTCCGCTTCTCCAGCTGAGCCTCCAACAATCCAACTCTCTCCTTCAGAGTTTCCACTTGCCTCTGAAGAGAAGTCACAAGACCACTTGGAACTGGTACTTCTTCTTCGTCGGAGGAAGAATCATCAGATGAATCTGGAGGTGGGGTGATCTCTCGGGATTCAGGGTACTCCTCATCATCAGATTCAGCTTGTCCAGGGTAGTACTCGTCCTCGGAATCTGCCTGTCCAGGATGGTACTCTTTCTCAATGATGTGCCAGTCGTCGCCTCCAGCAGGGTCGAAGTGATCAGCCATCTTAGAAATAGAGAGGAGGAAGCATAAATCTTAGAGCAACACAAATGTAAGTCACTTACATTTAAATCTCTAGATTCAAACACACACTCTAATGTCCACTTCTAGGGTGTCGTTCCCTATAAATTTGTACAAGTGTGAAAGTGTAGAAAGCGTGGCTCTGATACCACTCTGTAACGCCCCGAATCCCAAATACACTGAATTCGAGATGTTCTACAGGATCTTTTCACTTTCTTTAGTACACTTTTACAGGGAAATAAAAACTTTTCATCATACATCAGAGTTTACATCATAATTACATCTTTCTTTTGCACAGCGGAAGTAAAATACAACAATTTGATATAAATACAACAGCATAATGTAATCTTTAAGCATCCATCCTCTTTAATCTTTAACATGATATTTACCTGCATATAAGACTGTGGGTACGTCAGTTTATTCAACCGACGAACATTATACACGGCCGTCCTCGCTTTGCCGGAAATAGTATAACTTAACATTTCATATTTAGCAAACACAAACTTGTCACATTCAAACTAAAAGGGACTACCCTATTGATGTCGTGTTGTGATTGTGCACTTAGTCCTTAATGCAGTTAATTATGTTACATGACACTAATGCACACTTGTTCGGATTCTATGCATCCCATACTACATAGGTCCGAGGGCAAGCCCTTATTCGTTCTTCATCTTGATAGGGTTCAATCCCCCGTTATGTCTTAGTCTACTACTGTAACTACGGTAGTGTCTTAGATGTCCTATGATCTATGAGCCCATGTCCAGGCAGCCTGGAGGGGAATCCCACGCACTGTCATGACGCATCGAGCAGGCAACCTATGGACAATTCAGCCTCCGCCATGGAACAATGGCACCACCCATAGCCACTCGAACATCCCACGAGCGTCGCCACCGGGACGATAATTCCGGAGTAGCACCCACGCCATGTCTTGACGCATCAAGCAGGCAACCTGTGAATCGCTCTCACACCGCTATCCGTTGGCCCTCATACTCATGTTTTTCTTCTACTTTCATCACATCTCCACTATGTACTAGTCCTTAGTTTTATTTAAAAATCATGAACAAAAATAATCACTAGAGTTAGCCTCTCCATCAACCGGACTTATTCATTTGTTTCATCATGACCAACCTTGGTCTAATTACATTTCAATTCATTTTTCTCAATGCCGGGGAGACTAAGCTACTCTATTTCAAATTTTATTTCACAATCTTTATCTCATAACAATTTCCATGTCGAGTTCTCAAACTCACATGTATGTTCTCTTTCAATTCATGATTACACTTTGTTCATAAGTCCATAATGAATACAAAAATTCATATCTATAACCAACAATTTCTTTTTTTTCATCAACATGATTTCTAAGTCTCATAATCATACATGGACCCATGCAACTTCATAATATCACTACATAACATTCACACTTCATATTTGCACAATATTCACAAGTGAGAATTTATAAAATCATGTCACACCACAAAATTCTTTTTGTCCATTCTTTCTAATAAATCCATTTCAATATGTCTTTATAAACCATAATTTTCATAAGTATGTGTCTTAGAACCATAGCTTTAATTATACCATTTGTTCACAAATTACATTATATTTTCTTCAAATAATACCCAACTCAATCCCATAAAATTCCTTGTATTTTTATGAAAATTACCATATTTATTTCATAATTTTTGGACTTCAAAAACACCCAAAAAAAATATTTTTTCCTTATATGCCGAACCCAAGATTCGAACCAGGCGCCGCACCAAGACAGCACAGAGCCCCAACCACTAGGCCGGTCGCTGAACACGTCCATAGAGCGACTGGGGTCTATATAAACCCTGAGTTCGCTGTTTACTGTTTTTAGGGAATTTAACAAAAAGAAGTGTTCCGCTCGGGATTCGAACTGTGCAACACAGAGAAGCCGACCGGGGTCCAAGACCACCTGAGCCACTGGCTTGGGTTGTCACTAATCCAATTAAAAATCCTTTTGTATTATTTTCGTACTGTTTTAAGAATAACTCGACATTCAAATAACCATAGCTTCTTGTTGCTTTGGTAAAATTTTCTAAAAACTTCCAGATTAAACCCTCAGTCATAAAAGTTCATACCAGTAAAATAATATAATTTTTTTTTGGTGCTAATGAAATGTATTTTTCACCCACAAAAATCCAAGATTTATTTACTAACTACAATAAATTGTATTTTCGACATTGCCATATAATTAATCCACTAGTCTTTTATTCAATTGTTTCATAGTGATAATTTACTGAAATTAGTTCTTAACTTAACCAATATACATGTGAGTTCAATAGTCCATATCCATATCAACATATAAGTCTATTCATCTCAATTTCACAATTAACAGGCATGCATTATGTCTCTAATCACAATAGCAACATCCTCAATTAAATTTTTTTACCATCATAACTTCATATTAATGAACATGGAGCAATCTACATACACTTAATTTTAACACTAGAGCCATATAAGTTAATCATCACATTTCAAACCATTCACATACTAACTACTCAATTCAAGTGGGCTCTTATTAATATTTTCATGCATCTTTGATGGTTGAAACTAAGCATGGACCTACTTTAGAAATATAAAATGTTTTACCCACCTTAATTGGAGAGAAAAACCCAAACAAACGCAACCAAGTCCTTGTAGACGAAAGCACCTCCTCCTAGCCAAAAGCGCTCAAGCTCCAAGCCTCCAAGCCAATGCCGAATGCTTCTTCTAGCTCCAACCGAAAGCTTCCCTCCTTGGTGATGCCGGCCACTCCAAGCAACAAAAACCCACTCAACTCTCTATCTTTTATAACTCACACAATGATAATACTATAACTTAGAAATACACTTTGCATATGAAAAATTAGCCATGAGAAGGGGGGGTATTTATACTAGGAAATGAGTGAGATGGAGGGCCAAGATTGCTTGGGTAGTTGTTGGATGAATGGACTAGATCAAAGTAGGAGTTAGAAGAACTACCCACTTCCTTGAAACTACCACCATGTTCTCCACACCCAAAATCAAAAATCCCTCCAAAAAGAATGATACCCGGCCTCCAAATAGTGAATGTGCATTGCACGTGTACGTGTAGTGCACGTGCATGCAACTAGGCCAAATTTTGTACATTCTTAAATTTGTACAAAAAATAATTTAGTAAAAAAAAAGTCTTCTACATGACAAGTTTAATTAAAATAAATTAATTCATGGGCTTTCTTTTTGGGCCAAAATATTTTATAAAAATAAATAAAATAAAATGCTTTTGGGCTTTTTAAGAAAAGGGCTTTTTATTAAACTAAAATAAGGCTTTTAAAGAAAGCTTTTTGTACTAAAATAATTTGAGGAAAAATATATTTAAATATACACATCATGATAAAAATAATCCAAACAAAATATTGCACGTGCACACTACGTGCAAAATAAATAATTTTTCATTAATTGAAAAATCAGGGTATTACAGCACTCCCTCCTTAGAATAGTTCCGTCCCCGGAACTACAATCAAGAGCGAGAAAAATACAACTCACACAACAAGAACAAAAGATACAAAAATACAATCAAGCAAAAAGCTCAGGATAGTCCTTCAACATCCTCTCCTCAGATTCCCAAGTAGCCTCTTCAACCAAGTGGTTTCTCCAGACTACCTTGACCATCGGTATCGTCTTATTCCTCAAGACTTTCTCTCGACGATCAACAATCTCAACAGGAGACTCGATGTAATTCAGGTTTAACTGCAAACCTTCCGGCACTTCAGGCAAATGATGACTCGGGTCTGGAATATAACCTCTCAGCATAGACACATGAAAGACATTGTGCACCTGAGACAACTCTTCCGGTAATTCAAGCCGGTAAGCAGTTTTCCCGATCCTTTTCAATATCTTATACGGGCCTATAAACCTCGGGGCTAACTTCCCGCCTTTGCCAAAACGAACCACACCTTTACTGGGTAATACCTTCAAAAGACGAAGTCACCAACCTCAAACTCAAGGTCCCTTCTCCGGTTGTCTGCATAGCTTTTCTGCCTGCTCTGAGCTTCCACTAACCTTTTCCTGATCAGATCAATCTTCTCAGAAGTCAGTTGTACAAGCTCAGGACCAAACAACTGACGCTCCCCAACCTCATACCAACAAACAGGAGTCCTGCACTTCCTGCCATACAAAGCTTCGTACGGCGCCATCCCAATGCTAGCCTGAAAACTGTTGTTGTAGGCAAACTCCACCAAAGGTAAATGCCTTTCCCAACTGCCTCCAAAGTCTAGTATACAACACCGAAGCATATCCTCAAGAATACGATTGACTCTCTCGGTCTGCCCATCGGTTTGCGGATGAAAAGCAGTGCTGAAATCTGTCTTGGTACCCAAAGCTGCCTGAAGACTCCTCCAGAAATGCGAAGTAAACCGCGCATCTCGATCAGACACAATGGTCGAAGGAACACCATGAAGTCGGACAATCTCACCAACATACATCTCAGCCAACTTGTCCATCGAAGCACTGAGTTTCATCGCCAAAAAGTGAGCGGACTTGGTAAGTCGATCGACTATGACCCAAATTGCATCATTGCCTTTAGGACTCTTTGGCAATCCCGTAATGAAATCCATACTGATGTTATCCCACTTCCATTCCGGAATAGGTAACGGCTGTAATAGACCTCCGGGTCTCTGATTTTCGGCTTTGACTTGCTGACAAACCTCACACTTCGCGACAAATTCAGCCACATCCCGCTTCAAACCTGACCACCAGAAATGCTGCTTGATGTCTTTGTACATCTTAGTACTCCCAGGATGTACAGACAGAAGAGTAGCATGCGCCTCCTGAAGAATACTTTCTTTCAGGTCCGCCTGATTTGGAACGCACAGCCTATCTCCGAACCACAGCACTCCATCCCTGATTTGAAATCCGGGCAACCTGCCAGCACCAACCTGCTCCTTCATCTCCAAGATATCAGCATCAACTTCCTGACTTGCAATGATCCTGGCATTCAAAGTAGGCTGAAGCCTCAACTGAGCCAAAGATGCTCCCAATCCTTGCAAGACAACCTCAATACCTGCTCGATCCAGCTCCTCAATCAGATGCCTCTGAGTTGTAATCAAACAGGCCAAACTGCTCTTGCGGCTAAGTGCATCAGCCACAACATTAGCTTTTCCAGGATGATACTTGATCTCAGGTCACATATCCTCGAGCACTTCCAACCATCTCCGCTGCCTCAAATTGAGATCCCTCTGCTGATATATATACTTCAAGCTCTTATGATCCGTGTACATATTCAACTTCTCACCGTACACGTAGTGCCTCCATTGCTTCAAAGCAAAGATAATCGCAGCCAACTCTAGATCATGAGTCGGGTAATTCTTCTCATGCGGTCGTAGTTGCCTAGACCTATAAGCGATTACTCTTCCCTCTTGCATTAAGACACAACCAAGCCCCCGATGTGAAGCATCGCTATAAACGTCATACTCAACACCAGCTCTAGGCAAAGCCAAAATAGGTGCAGTAGTCAGCCTATCTTTCAACTCCTGAAAACTCGCCTCACATTGCTCGGTCCACTTGAAGCTCACATTCTTCTTGGTCAGTCCAGTAAGCGGTACAGCTATCTGAGCATAACCTTGAATGAATCTCTGATAATATCCAGTCATCCCAAGGAAACTTCTGACTTCCTTCACTGTAGTAGGCCTAGCCCAATCTCTCACTGCCTCTATCTTCTGAGGGTCAGTTGCCACTCCCTCCTTAGAAAGGATGTGACCTAGGAATGCCACTTCAGATTTCCAGAAATCACACTTGGATAACTTGGCATACAACTGCTGCTCTTCCAGCTTCTGCAAAACTGCTGCCAGATGCTCAGTGTGCTCCTCCTCTGACTTGGAGTACACGAGAATATCGTCGATAAACACCACGACGAAAGAATCAATAAACGGCCTCAGAACTCTGTTCATCAAGTCCATGAAGATTGCAGGTGCATTCGTCACTCCGAATGGCATAACTAAGAATTCGTAATGCCCATGCCGAGTTCTAAATGCAGTCTTATGCACATCTTCAGCTTTCACTCGCACTTGGTGGTATCCTGATCGAAGATCTATTTTGGAGAATACAGCTGCTCCTTGTAGACGATCGAACAAGTCATCAATTCGAGGAATCGGATACTTATTCTGAACAGTGACCTTATTCAGCTCCCGGTAATCGATGCACATTCTCATCGATCCATCCTTCTTCTTTACCAAAAGCACTGGTGCTCCCCAAGGTGACGCACTAGGTTGAATAAAGCCTTTTCCCAACAGTTCCTCAATCTGCCGTTTCACCTCATCCTGTTCCACTGGAGCCATCCTATAAGGTGCCTTAGAAATGGGTGCACTTCCCGGTTGAACAGTGATGCTGAACTCTACATCACGATGCGGGGGTAACCCAGGAAAATCTTCCAAGAACACAGTCGGATAGTCCCGAACCACATGAATCCCTTGCACTTCCACAGGAGTTTCTTCCTTGCGGATAGTAGCCACCAGCTTAGAACATTTCTGCTTCCCTTGGAACATGACTTCAGGTCCACCTGGAGCCTTCACTGTCACCGTCTTGGTCTTACACTCGATGCTCGCACTGTACACCGACATCCAATCAATGCCAATGATAACATCGACTCCCAAGATAGTCAGCTCGATCAGATCAATGCCAAAGATTCTATCCCCAATCACAATCTCGCAATCAGCATAATACCGATCAGTGGTTAAAGTTTCCCCTGACGGAGTAGCTACTGATAAGATCTTGCCTGGAAAAATCTTCGGTTCAACTCCCAACACTTTAGCAAACTTTGGAGACACAAAAGTATGAGAGGATCCAGTATCAAACAATACGACAACTTTTATTCCATATTCTGATGTAAAAGGTCCATCAAATTCGAAGTATAAGACATGAATTTTCAAGTCAATATTTCCATTTCATTGAATTCCAAACTTTATACATTCGAATTGAAAAACATTTCTTGACATCAGAATGAAAGACAGAAGAAGCTACAACACTCTAACTCCTACGGGTCCTCTTCGCTGCTCGAAGTTCTTCCCGCAGTTCTTCAACCTCATCCTTCAGCACATCAGTTAGGTTCTTTTTCTTCTCAAGTTCCCAAATCCGATGGCTAAGAACAGAATAGTCGGCCTTCTGCTTCTCCAGCTGAGCCTCCAACAATCCAACTCTCTCCTTCAGAGTTTCCACTTGCCTCTGAAGAGAAGTCACAAGACCACTTGGAACTGGTACTTCTTTTTCGTCGGAGGAAGAATCATCAGATGAATCTGGAGGTGGGGTGATCTCTCGGGATTCAGGGTACTCCTCATCATCAGAATCAGCTTGTCCAGGGTAGTACTCGTCCTCGGAATCTGCCTGTCCAGTATGGTACTCTTTCTCAATGATGTGCCAGTCGTCGCCTCCAGCAGGGTCGAAGTGATCAGCCATCTTAGAAATAGAGAGGAGGAAGCATAAATCTTAGAGCAACACAAATGTAAGTCACTTACATTTAAATCTCTAGATTCAAACACACACTCTAATGTCCACTTCTAGGGTGTCGTTCCTTATAAATTTGTACAAGTGTGAAAGTGTAGAAAGCGTGGCTCTGATACCACTCTGTAACGCCCCGAATCCCAAATACACTGAATTCGAGATGTTCTACAGGATCTTTTCACTTTCTTTAGTACACTTTTACAGGGAAATAAAAACTTTTCATCATACATCAGAGTTTACATCATAATTACATCTTTCTTTTGCACAGCGGAAGTAAAATACAACAATTTGATATAAATACAACAGCATAATGTAATCTTTAAGCATCCATCCTCTTTAATCTTTAACATGATATTTACCTGCATATAAGACTGTGGGTACGTCAGTTTATTCAACCGACGAACATTATACACGGCCGTCCTCGCTTTGCCGGAAATAGTATAACTTAACATTTCATATTTAGCAAACACAAACTTGTCACATTCAAACTAAAAGGGACTACCCTATTGATGTCGTGTTGTGATTGTGCACTTAGTCCTTAATGCAGTTAATTATGTTACATGACACTAATGCACACTTGTTCGGATTCTATGCATCCCATACTACATAGGTCCGAGGGCAAGCCCTTATTCGTTCTTCATCTTGATAGGGTTCAATCCCCCGTTATGTCTTAGTCTACTACTGTAACTACGGTAGTGTCTTAGATGTCCTATGATCTATGAGCCCATGTCCAGGCAGCCTGGAGGGGAATCCCACGCACTGTCATGACGCATCGAGCAGGCAACCTATGGACAATTCAGCCTCCGCCATGGAACAATGGCACCACCCATAGCCACTCGAACATCCCACGAGCGTCGCCACCGGGACGATAATTCCGGAGTAGCGCCCACGCCATGTCTTGACGCATCAAGCAGGCAACCTGTGAATCGCTCTCACACCGCTATCCGTTGGCCCTCATACTCATGTTTTTCTTCTACTTTCATCACATCTCCACTATGTACTAGTCCTTAGTTTTATTTAAAAATCATGAACAAAAATAATCACTAGAGTTAGCCTCTCCATCAACCGGACTTATTCATTTGTTTCATCATGACCAACCTTGGTCTAATTTCATTTCAATTCATTTTTCTCAATGCCGGGGAGACTTAGCTACTCTATTTCAAATTTTATTTCACAATCTTTATCTCATAACAATTTCCATGTCGAGTTCTCAAACTCACATGTATGTTCTCTTTCAATTCATGATTACACTTTGTTCATAAGTCCATAATGAATACAAAAATTCATATCTATAACCAACAATTTCTTTTTTTTCATCAACATGATTTCTAAGTCTCATAATCATACATGGACCCATGCAACTTCATAATATCACTACATAACATTCACACTTCATATTTGCACAATATTCACAAGTGAGAATTTATAAAATCATGTCACACCACAAAATTCTTTTTGTCCATTCTTTCTAATAAATCCATTTCAATATGTCTTTATAAACCATAATTTTCATAAGTATGTGTCTTAGAACCATAGCTTTAATTATACCATTTGTTCACAAATTACATTATATTTTCTTCAAATAATACCCAACTCAATCCCATAAAATTCCTTGTATTTTTATGAAAATTACCATATTTATTTCATAATTTTTGGACTTCAAAAACACCCAAAAAAAATATTTTTTCCTTATATGCCGAACCCAAGATTCGAACCAGGCGCCGCACCAAGATAGCACAGAGCCCCGACCACTAGGCCGGTCGCTGAACACGTCCATAGAGCGACTGGGGTCTATATAAACCCTGAGTTCGCTGTTTACTGTTTTTAGGGAATTTAACAAAAAGAAGTGTTCCGCTCGGGATTCGAACTGTGCAACACAGAGAAGCCGACCGGGGTCCAAGACCACCTGAGCCACTGGCTCGGGTTGTCACTAATCCAATTAAAAATCCTTTTGTATTATTTTCGTACTGTTTTAAGAATAACTCGACATTCAAATAACCATAGCTTCTTGTTGCTTTGGTAAAATTTTCTAAAAACTTCCAGATTAAACCCTCAGTCATAAAAGTTCATACCAGTAAAATAATATAATTTTTTTTTGGTGCTAATGAAATGTATTTTTCACCCACAAAAATCCAAGATTTATTTACTAACTACAATAAATTGTATTTTCGACATTGCCATATAATTAATCTACTAGTCTTTTATTCAATTGTTTCATAGTGATAATTTACTGAAATTAGTTCTTAACTCAACCAATATACATGTGAGTTCAATAGTCCATATCCATATCAACATATAAGTCTATTCATCTCAATTTCACAATTAACAGGCATGCATTATGTCTCTAATCACAATAGCAACATCCTCAATTAAATTTTGTTACCATCATAACTTCATATTAATGAACATGGAGCAATCTACATACACTTAATTTTAACACTAGAGCCATATAAGTTAATCATCACATTTCAAACCATTCACATACTAACTACTCAATTCAAGTGGGCTCTTATTAATATTTTCATACATCTTTGATGGTTGAAACTAAGCATGGACCTACTTTAGAAATATAAAATGTTTTACCCACCATAATTGGAGAGAAAAACCCAAACAAACGCAATCAAGTCCTTGTAGACGAAAGCACCTCCTCCTATCCAAAAGCGCTCAAGCTCCAAGCCTCCAAGCCAATGCCGAATGCTTCTTCTAGCTCCAACCGAAAGCTTCCCTCCTTGGTGATGCCGGCCACTCCAAGCAACAAAAACCCACTCAACTCTCTATCTTTTATAACTCACACAATGATAATACTATAACTTAGAAATACACTTTGCATATGAAAAATTAGCCATGAGAAGGGGGGGTATTTATACTAGGAAATGAGTGAGATGGAGGGCCAAGATTGCTTGGGTAGTTGTTGGATGAATGGACTAGATCAAAGTAGGAGTTAGAAGAACTACCCACTTCCTTGAAACTACCACCATGTTCTCCACACCCAAAATCAAAAATCCCTCCAAAAAGAATGATACCCGGCCTCCAAATAGTGAGTGTGCATTGCACGTGTACGTGTAGTGCACGTGCATGCAACTAGGCCAAATTTTGTACATTCTTAAATTTGTACAAAAAATAATTTAGTAAAAAAAAAGTCTTCTACATGACAAGTTTAATTAAAATAAATTAATTCATGGGCTTTCTTTTTGGGCCAAAATATTTTATAAAATTAAATAAAATAAAATGCTTTTGGGCTTTTTAAGAAAAGGGCTTTTTATTAAACTAAAATAAGGCTTTTAAAGAAAGCTTTTTGTACTAAAATAATTTGAGGAAAAATATATTTAAATATACACATCATGATAAAAATAATCCAAACAAAATATTGCACGTGCACACTACGTGCAAAATAAATAATTTTTCATTAATTGAAAAATCAGGGTATTACACTTCCCGTCGGAAAGAATCGCCGAACCGATCTCTGACCTCGGCACCCTGGTCGCCGAGCTCTGGGAGGGATCGGAGTCGCGACGCCGGACAGACGCGACCCTCAACAGAGTGAAGCGACCGTGCCATTCACCGAGAGATTACAAAGCTAAGAAGACATTCACACAAGAACGCCGCCCGATCAAAAGGGATTACCTCACTGCCCCCTTTTCGAGATTCAAGATCCCACAATTGGACTCCGATCCAACTCCACTAGCCACTAAAACAGTTAGGCTACTCCTTAAAGTCCGATCGCACTCAGTCTTTAGGAGTGGGGGGCTCGTGATATGGCTAAAAATGGGGTTTAATCGGAGCCGTCCAAATCAGATACGGATCTTGAAGCCCAGGGTAAAACGGTAATTTCTCTACAAAAGGGTCCAGAATGGGTATTGGAGCCTCTCCCCAGAAACCCAATCACCCACGAATGGATCCACTAATAAGAGGGTGCGGGTTCTAACCCGCTGCTCACCTGATCCAACAAGATGAAGTCAAGATCCCTGATCAACCTAGATCAACGGTCCTGATGCATGTCAATCTTTTCACTGGGATTTGGGGATTAAATTCCTTATCTGATTACATGAATATACCTTATCAGATTACATTCCTAATCTGTTTACAAGGAGATTATTCTATATCAGACCACAGGGATTACATTCCTAAACCGTTCTCTAAGACGCCTATAAATACCCCCCATCCATCTCCATTAAGAGGTAATCAATCTTTTCACCAGTTTTTGCGCTCTTTCATAGTCTTTCAGATTACTGACTTGAGCGTCGGAGGGTGCGTCGCCGGGAACAACCCCGGTGTCTCGCACTTTTTGCAGGTGCACGCCTGAACGACGATCGAGGCCCGACGGAACATGTACACAGGTTTTTCTATTCAGTTTCCCCAAGAATCCACAAGTTCTATCTGTTTGTCCCCACACCAAATTTAGCGGCAACAGTAAGGTAGATGTTATTAATATTTAAATATATGAATTTTTAATTTCAGATTTAGTGATATTGTTGAAATGGATAAAAGCTGGATGAGCAAATCACGATTATCAAAGGAGTATCAGGACGACGTTAAAGATTTCATTATTTTTGCCAAGAAAAATTCTCGTGATCCAAATTTGATTCTTTGTCCATGCCGGCGGTGTACTAACTGTCATCTGAAGACATGCATCGAAGTTGAAACACATTTGGTGGTCAATGGTTTTCTCCAAGGATACACACAATGGTTTTGCCATGGAGAGCATGCCCAGGCAATTCCGGTTGAACCGGGTGTGTTAGAAGATGAAGACGAGCCCATATCAAATGACGACTTAAATATGGCCGATGAGATGCAAGGTTTATTGCGGGATGCATTTGGAATTCGTAACAATCCAACACACTCCAATAGTCCAACAACACAAGTCCATAACGAGCCAACAGTAACTGTAGACATTAGTGGAGGATTGGAAGAGGTAAGACAAGATTCTGAAGTAAATAAAGAATATGAAGCCTTTACTAAGTTAATGGAAGATGCTAGTACACCTTTGTACCGTGATTGCTCAAAATTTACGAAATTTGCATTCGTTGTTAGATTATTTCAGATCAAAACTTTAAACGGGTGGTCTGCTAAGTCCTTCAACATGCTACTTCAGTTGTTGAATGAAGCATTTCCCGAAATTTGTATTCCAGAATCATCCCATGCTACCAAAATTTTTTTGAAGTCTTTTGATTTAGGGTATGAGAAGATTTTAGCTTGTCCATTTGATTGTATGTTGTTCAGGGGGGATAAGGTAAGACTACAGAATTGTGAAATATGCGGAACGTCAAAATGGAAAGGAAAACCAAATGAAGGCGAAGAAGCTGATGACTCAGTTAAAACAAGTAGGAAAAAGAGGCCTGCAAAAATTTTGAGATATTTTCCTCTTATTCCTAGGGTGCAAAGAGTGTTTATGTCATCTAAAACTTCTTCGGATATGAGATGGCATGCAGAATGTCGCAAGGATGACGGGATTCTCAGACACCCGGCTGATTCTCAATCTTGAAAAAAATTTGATGAAAGATATCCTGATTTTGCTGAAGATCCTCGAAGTGTGAGACTTGGATTAGCCAGTGATGGTTTTAACCCATTCAGGCAAATGAGCAGTACATATAGCATATGGCCCGTTGTGTTAATTCCGTACAATTTGCCCCCTTGGAAATGTATGAAACCTTCATCGTTTATGTTGTTAATGATAATTCCTGGACCAAAAAGTCTAGGAAATGATATAGACGTGTACCTTCAACCATTAATAGATGAACTTCAAAAATTATGGGAGGGTGTTCCAACCTATGATGCAACAGCTAAAGAAACTTTTCGTCTCAGGGTTGCGTTGACTTGGACAATCAATGATTTTCCTGCATATGCAAATTTATTCGGTTATAGTACCAAAGGGCGTTATGCATGTCCTTGTTGTGCTGATCAAACTGTTTCAAAATGGTTGTATAATGGTAGAAAATTTTGTTACATGGGTCATCGAAGATGGTTGCATGACACACACATATTCAGGTCAGAAACTTCAACATTTGATGGGTTGCGGGAGTGGGGGCATGCGCCTGAAATTTTGACAGGGTCAGATGTGTCTAGGCGATTACACCGTGGCTCTAAGGTTTTCGATGTGTGAGCAAGTCACTGTCGTCATCAAGGATCTTTGTAGTATTTATAAAGGACTTTGTTCAAGAGTTCTACGTATTGAAGATCTTGACCAATTGGAGCAATGTGCTGCAGTGGTACTTTGTTAAATGGAGAGGATATTTCCTCCATCATTTTTTACTATAATGATTCACTTGATAATCCACCTGGCCGGTGAAGCTAGACTCGGGGGACCCGTACATTATCGGTGGATGTATCCCATTGAGAGGTAATATTCATGCCTCATTGAACATCTATCTGGTTTCTCTACTTTATGTGATGTATTTATTTATTTTTTGTGACTAAAATATTTAATTATATAGGTACCTGATGCTGTTTATTTCTGAGAGACGTGTGGATGCACCAGGTGTGAGTTCGGACTCAATTTGTATTGGAGGAGAATGCCGCTCGTCTGCCGATCTTCGGTTGACCTTCTGGGACCTGCGATGGGCTCGGAAAGATGTTGAAGGCTGGGCTCGGATCGGAAGGGTCGGATCCGAGGTCTTGTGTACCTGCAGACGGTCCTGAAACACCGGGGTTTATCCCGGCGGTGGACCCTCCGACGCTCTAGTCAGTCTCTGTGAGAGAGTAGCGATAACTAGGTATATTTAAGTGGCAAAAGATTCATTACCTCAAAAGGTGGGTGGGGGTCTAGTATTTATAGAGAATCCCAATCGGGTTTGGTTTCACTTGGGGGCCGGGTCTGGATCCGAAAGCCCGTGGGCCTGACGTGGCAGAAGGCCCAGGGGGTTTAGGGCGGACGTGGCAATACCAGGAGTGGTATAGGGCTGACGTGGCAACACCCTTGGCGGTATTTGGAGTTGACGTGGCTGATCGTGGGTCTCCTGTGCTGCGGGGGGAATAGGAAGGCCTAGGCTGCGCCAGGTCATCCTTCTGCCCCGCCAGAGAGGGGGGACGGCCCGGGGGACTGTCCCGGATCGGACTCCGAGGGCTACTGAGGCTCGTCGGTGTGAGGAGGCCAGTACTGTGAGGGAAAACACGAGGTTCGGCGCCGACCCTGAAGTGGTTCGGAGCCGAACCAGGTTGCTATCTTTACCTTTCTGAGTAGGAATTGTATTGGGCCCTGGTTGGGCCTCAGGCTATTTTTACCCTGTCACACAAGCCCCCCACTCCTGCGGGGGGTGCAGGAGCTAGCCGTGGAGGAGTGCTTATGGTTGTAGAAAAAATGGGAGGGCGAATCACAGGGCCTTCCTGGTGGTGCTGCCCTGAGGCTCGGATAGGACCTCGAGCTAGTCGAGGGTTTACGTGTAGGTGAAGGCGATGGCGAACCGTTGTCTCTTCCGGAGAAGAGTACCCTGGTGTTCGACAGAACCTCTAGAGGTCGAGGGATTATGTGTCGACAAGGGTGATGGTGAGCCGTTGTTTCTTCCTGAGAAGAGTACCCGGGTGCCAGACCGAACCTCGAGATGAGGGGGAATTATGGGCTGGTAAGGGTGATGGCCAGCCGATGGATCTTCCGAAGAAGAGTACCCGGGTGCCAGACCGGACCTCGAGCTGGCGAGGGATTATGGGTCGGTAAGGGTGAAGGCGAGCCGTTGTTTCTTCCTGAGAAGAGTACCCTGGTGCCAGGCCGAACCTCGAGACGAGGGGGAATTATGGGCTGGTAAGGGTGATGGCCTGCCGGTGGATCTTCCGAAGAAGAGTACCCAGGTGCCAGACCGGACCTCGAGCTGGCGAGGGATTATGGGTCGGTAAGGGTGAAGGCGAGCCGTTGTTTCTTCCTGAGAAGAGTACCCGGGTGCCAGACCTAACCTCGAGACGAGGGGGAATTACGGGCTGGTAAGGGTGATGGCCAGCCGGTGGATCTTCCGAAGAGGAGTACCCGGGTGCCAGACCGGACCTCGAGCTGGCGAGGGATTATGGGCCGGTAAGGGTGAAGGCGAGCCGTTGTTTCTTCCTGAGAAGAGTACCCCGGTGCCAAGCCGAACCTCGAGACGAGGGGGAATTACGGGCTGGTAAGGGTGATGGCCAGCCGGTGGATCTTCCGAAGAAGAGTACTTTAGTGCCGGTGAAGGCGAGCCGTTATTTTGCCCGAACCGACCCCCGTACCGGGCGGCCAGTCTGGCACTGGGTGACGTCAGCAGCACATGTTTCGAGGATGTGGCGTGATTTCCTAGGCGGCAGTTGCACGTCAATCGGTGAATAGTGACTGCGAAAATCGAGGAGTTGTTCCTATCCCCTATAAATGTTCCCCCCTCTCCCCATCGCTCATTTCTTTCTTGCTCCTTACTTTTCAAAAAACCCTTCAACTCTTCAGCGCTCGTCCCTTCAGTTTCCTGCAGCAAGGTCGTTTTTCCGAGGTGATCCCAGGTTAGTTGGTAACCCCGTTTAGCTTTAGGCACAGATGGATAGGGCTCAGTCTGGCTCGTCGGCGTCGACCTCTGGGGAGGGGCCGGTAGGCGAGGAGGAGGTTGTACACAATGTGAAGCCATTGCGATCTCGGAGGCATTTCGTGGTGGAAAGCAGCGACTCTGAGGAGGGGGGCGGTAGTTCAGATGAAGTCCGGACCCTAGGGTTGGCTTCCGGAGAGGAGGGTGGCTCCGAGGGGGATGGCTCCGCAGGGTCTCGGAATCCGCCCGTTCTGGGGCGTTTGTCTACACCTTCGTCGGAACGGACCAAGAGGAGGAGGGCTCCGAAGAAGAAGGGATCGAGGATTGGCAGCCCGAGCGACTCGGTGATAGGGTCGTCTGCACAACCCCAGTCTTTCCGTCGCTACCCCGACGATCTCTCGGATAAGGAGTCCTCGGGGATCCAGCCGTCGTCGTCAAGTCGGAAGAGGTTGAAGGTGGACGCATCTCCGACCGTTCTGGAGGCAAGCGACTTGGGGGCTCTGCAGTTGGCCTACTACATAGGGCCCAGTTATGAGCTTATGCTGCCGAGTTCTACTCTTCGGCCGACCGATCCCCTGCCGGATAGGTATTGTATCTTCCCTGTGGATGCCTTTATCTCCGGCCTGAGGCTGCCCATCCATCCATTCGTTCGGGAGGTGTTAAATTGGTCGTCCCTGGTGCCGATGCAGTTTGGGCCGAACTCCTGGAAGCAGATCATCTGCTTCGTGCTGTTGTGCGAGGAGCAGAGGGTACCCCTGTGGCTGAACGTGTTCCGAGCGATGTTGTTGATCGGCTCATCGGCAGAAGGAGTATACTATATCTCGCCTCGAGGTAAGGCGAAGGTTGTCCACGGTCATCCAGATTCCATCAAGTTCTGGAAGAAAAAGTATCTGGTGATCCGGAGTGAGGATCCTTGGGCTATCCCTACCCGGTGGAACCATTCTAAGCCGAGCTACGCAGCACCGGGGCCGGGGGACTTGACGGCGGAGGAGTGGAGACTCGTTGAGCGTCTCCGCCTGTCGTATAGCATCAATTGGGGGAAGGTGACGGAGGCCCATCTGGCGAGGGTCGGACTGAGCCCTAGCCCGGCCGTGCCTCGTACGTGGTTGTTTCTTTCTTCTCACTCCTCTTGTACTTTCTTGCTCATTTGTTCTTAATGGATCTTTTTACAGAAATGGATGAAGAGTCGATTAAGGCGCTGAGGCTCGCCATGAAGAAGAAGAAGGCCGAGAAGAAGGATGTCGTGGCAAAGACGACCGAGTTGTCCCAAGTGGTCTCCGAGGCCCCCATTCAGCCGAGGATGAAAAGGACTCGGTCGGAGACGGGTGGGGACGCGGTGGTCCAGGGGGGTCCGGATCAGGGTACGGCCGCCGACCTTGATAAGGGGAAGGGTTCCCTGGTGGATCCCGGACTAGAGGAGAGACTTCGGCGAAGGTGGGTGCCGGATTGGTCGATCCGCGAGGGTGATTGCCTGGTCCGGGGGCGCCAGGCCGTGGAGGTTGCAGATAAGCTGGCGACCCCTCGGGACCGTTCGGACATGAAGTCCCAGACCCTGGACGAGGCGTACGTGCGTCTTGCGCAGGCCACTGTGCTGGTAAGTCAATTCGAACCCCCTAGCTGTCGGGTTATGTTGTTTAAGAAAGATTTCTTAGTAGTGTCTGGCTGTGGCAGGCGACCGTGCAGGGGGCGCATGTGAGGGGCCTCTACGAGGCGGCGTTGCAGCGAGAGCGAGACCGGGCTGACAAGGCCGAGCAGGAGGTGACGGAATTGAAGGGAGAGCTCGAAGGCTCTCGTAAGAAGGAGGCAGAGACGAAGGCAGCTTTTGATAAGGAGAAGGAGGAATGGGCGAAGGCGAGGGTGGCTCAGGAGGAGATGTCGGAGAAGGAGAAGAAAGAGGTGACTGAGTCGTGTCAGATCCTGGTGATCAAAGCCCAGGATAGCAGTTATGCAAAGGCCCTCAGCCATGTGAGGCACTTTTATCCGACTATCGATCTGTCCAACCTCGAGTATGATATGGAGATTGAGGGGACACCGGAGACCCCTGGCGGACAAGGGTCCGATGATAAACCGGTTGCCGACCCCCCTACGGATCCGGCTGACATTGAGGTGGGAAAACCAGCTGTATAATTTTTGTCCTTCTTTTTCCTTCTCTCGATTGTATTTGCCTTCTGCGGACTGGCCACTGCATTTTTTGTATGGGAAAACTGAATTTATAAAAAGAGGGTTTTTTGGCTGGCTAAGTGTTCCAACTTCGAAGAATTTCTGAACCTCTTTGCTTATATGTCTTGAGTGGGCTGGTTCTCTTGTAGGTTACGACTCCCCTTCCTGAGGTGGACCCCCTTCGTTCCGACGTGGCGTGGCTTCGGGGCAAGGTTGAGGCCTTAGAGGCCACTTTGGTTCGGTATCGAAAGAGGGCTCGCGACACTGATGCGGCCTTCCATTATTACAGGAACAAGTCTGAAGCCCTAAGTGAGGAGGCGAGCCGGCTGAGGAGGGCGATGGTGGATCGGGAGCTAGGGGGCGTTGGTCTTGGATATACCATGTCAAGTTCCTCGGTGCAGAGGCCTTCCTCGGAGAAGCTACTTCGCGACGTGATAGTGGAGAAGGAGATGGAGATACACCGTTATAGGACTATGTTGGGTGTTTCGACATCTTCCTCGAGGGGTCGGCGAGCAGAGGGGGCTCCCTCGGCGTTGCAATTGATTGAACGCATGCGATCCGTGGATGCCCAGAGCTCCGTGGCCGGGGTGTCGACTGTGGCAGAACCGAAGGACCGTCATGACGAAGAGAGAGTTCCAAGTCGTTTGGTCGGAGTGATTCCGCCCTTCGCCGGGTCCGAGGGGCCCTAAGTCGGCGATTCCCTTTAGTTTGAGATGAGTGGAGTAGTCCTGTAACGGTATTTGCTTGTTTTCTCCGCACAAAATAAAAGAGTATGAATAAAGCTTTCTTTTCCTTCTTTGCTCTGGCTAGCGGGGTGGTGAAGGGCGGTGTAGGCGAGGTTGGGCTCCGCCAATTCGTGAGGGATCGATGCGGGGCGACAGGGAGACCTCCGGTCCGGAGTTGGGTCGAACCTGCCGAGGCGTTTGGGGATGAGACCTGAGTGAGAACCCAGGTGCCGCCCCCATTGCCTGGTACCGGGTCAGAGTTGCCGAGGTTTTTAACTTTTGACAAAAAGAGACTTCTTTTATACCAGACAGGGGGGGGGGTCGCCGAAGCGGCCCTTTACACATGAATGTTTACAAAAGTTTTAATTTACTTAAGCCATGCTAGAACCTAAGCTTGCTCTCCCAGGAATTTCATGAGGTGCTCAGCGTTCCAGGGTCGGCTGATGGGTCGGTCGTTCATATCCGTCAGTCGGTATGTACCAGGGCGTACAGCCTCGACTACGCGGTACGGGCCTTCCCAGTTGGGAGCCAGCTTCCTCTTCTTGGTTGGATCAGAGACAGATAGCTTTCGCAAAACCAGGTCCCCTGCCTGGATGCTGGTGGAGCGGACTTTCTTGTTGTAAAATCTCTCGATCCGTTGCTGATAAATGCTCCTTCGGACCGCGGACTTCTCTCGTACTTCGGCGACGAGGTCCAGGTTAGCCCTCAGGGCGGACGCATTGTCCTCTTCATCGAAGGCTAAGATCCAGGGAGAAGGCAATCCGACCTCGACGGGGATGACTGCCTCGGTCCCATAGGTCAGATTGAATGGCGTCTCCCCCGTGGGGATCCTCTGTGTGGTTCAGTGTGCCCATAGTACGCTGGGCAGCTCCTCAACCCATAGCCCTTTGGGGGAATTGTCAAGGCGCTTTTTGAGGCCGTCGAGGATTTGCCTGTTCGCATTCTCCGCTTGGCCGTTAGACTGAGGGTGGCAAATGGCGGAGAAACGCTGCTGGATGCCGATGTCCTCACAGAAAGATTGGAAGTTCTGCCCTTGGAACTGGGTTCCGTTGTCCGTGACGAGGATTCGGGGGATCCCGAATCGACAAATGATGTTCTTCCAAAAGAACTGTTGCACTTGGCGCTCGGTGATGCTGGATAGTGGTTCGGCTTCGATCCACTTGGTGAAGTAGTCGATGGCGACAATCAGGAATTTCTTTTGCCCTACCACTGGGGGGAAGGGCCCCACAAGGTCCATACCCCACATGGCGAAGGGCGTAGGGCTTGCCAGGGATCGGAGGTTGGCTTGAGGAAGCCTTTTGATAGGGGAGAATCTTTGGCAGGGGCCGCACCTCTTGACTAAGTCTTGTGAGTCTTGGAGCATGGTGGGCCAATAGTACCCTTGATTCAGGGCCTTTCGGGCAAGTGTCCTACTCCCCATGTGGCATCCGCCGATCCCCTCGTGCAGGTCTTTGAGGGCGTAGCTGGCCTCGTCCTTGGCGAGGCAGCGGAGGTATGGTTTGCCGTCGGCCAAGGTGTACGAGCGCTTGAAGAGGATGTTATCGATCATGACGAACCTTTCAGCTCGGATTCTGATTCGTCTGGCCTCGGCTTTTTCTTCAGGAAGCTCGGCCCTGCTTAAGAATTTTCGGATGGGAGTGGTCCAGTCGTCCGGGCTGGTCCCCTCTTGCACACACATCGCTTCCGGCTCTGGGCTACTGATGCTTGGCTTCAAGAGGACCTCGACGAGCACCGTACGATCGAGACCCTCGAAGGAAGAAGAGGCAAGTTTGGATAGCGCATCGGCTTGGGCGTTCTGTTCCCTGGGGACTCTGACAACCGCAGCGCCGTCGAAGAAAGTCAAGAGTCGTCTGACTGCCGCCAAATACCTCATCATTCGGTCGTCACGGGCTTCGTACTCTCCGGTGATTTGATGGACCACGAACTGAGAGTCGCTAAATGCCCGGATTCGCTTGGCACCGGCTCGGTGGGCGAGGGTTAATCCGGCGATCATGGCCTCGTACTCTGCCTCGTTGTTGGAGGCTGGAAAGTTGAGGCGCAGGGAGTATTGAAGTAGGAATTGGTCGGGGCCACGAAGGATGACGCCCGCCCCACTCCCCGTTTCGCATGACGAGCCGTCAACAAAGACCTCCCAGGTCGGATCCGATTCTTCTATGTCAGGTTGCTCGGAGACGGTGCATTCAGTTATGAACTCGGAGAGGGCCTGTCCTTTAATGGTCGCCCTGGGATGATAGCTAATGTCGAACTGGCTCAGCTCGATCGACCATTTGACTAATCGGCCGGAGTTTTCGGGCTTGTGGAGGACAGTCTTCAGTGGTTGGTCGGTCAGTACTTGGACGGAGTGGGCCTGGAAGTAAGGTCGAAGTTTTCGGGCTGCCATAACCAGGGCATAGGCCACCTTCTCTATCTTCGCGTATCTCGTCTCGGCCGGGTGCAGTACTTTGCTCACATAGTACAGTGGTTTCTGAACTCCTTCCTCCTCTCGGACGAGGACGGCGCTGAGGGCGCAGTCCGAGGCGGACAGGTAGAGCCAAAGCGGCTCGCCCGGCTCGGGCTTGCTGAGGAGAGGCGGGTTGGCGAGGTATTGTTTCAGCTGCTCGAAGGCTTCTTGTTGATGGGTACCCCACTCGAAGCCCCCTTTCCCGAGCAAGGCTTTGAAGAAGGGGAGAGATTTCTCCCCTGACTTGGAGAGAAAACGGCCGATTGCCGCCAACCGACCTGTGAGCCTCTGAACCTCTTTGACATTCCGGGGCGGGGACATGTTAATGATGGCCTGTATTTTTTCGGGGTTTGCCTCAATGCCGCGCTGGCTGACGATGAATCCTAAGAACTTCCCCGTGGAGACGCCGAAGGCGCATTTAGCCGGGTTGAGTCTCATGTTGTGGCGTCGGAGGACACCGAAGGCTTCCTCGAGGTCGGCGACGTGGTCCGGCCCAGCCCGGCTCTTGACAAGCATGTCGTCGACGTAAACTTCCACGTTGCGGCCGATCAGGTCCTTGAAGACTCTGTTGACGAGTCGCTGGTACGTGGCTCCGGCGTTTTTCAGCCCGAAAGGCATAACACGGTAACAATAAAGACCTTGGTCGGTGACGAACGAGGTCTTGGAGATGTCTGGTGGAAACATCCGGATCTGATTGTACCCCGAGAACGCGTCCATGAAGGACAGCAGCTCGTGCCCTGAGGTCGCGTCTATTAAAGCGTCGATGCGCGGGAGGGGGAAAGGATCTTTCGGACACGCTTTGTTAAGGTCCGTGAAGTCAATGCAGATTCGCCAACCCCCTGTCGCTTTCTTCACCATGACGACATTGGCCAACCACTCGGGGTAGCTGACTTCCTGGATGAATCGAGCGGACAAGAGCTTGTCCACTTCTGTTTTTACAATTTGTTGCCTCTCCGGGGCGACTTTGCGCCTCTTTTGGACGATCGGTTTAGAGTCAGGGAGGACGCTCAGTCGGTGCATGATCAAGTCTTCGGAGATCCCGGGCATATCGGAGGGCTTCCAAGCGAAGAGATCAACGTTGCGGCGGACGCAAGCGATGATGCCCGTCTTCAGGTCTTCGGCGAGTGAGCAGCTCACCCGGAACCATTTTGACTCATCCTCGGTGTCGAATAGGACCTCCTCCAGTTCGTCAACGGGCTCGGGGGCGGGGCCGTCTCTCTCGGGTTCGAGTTCAACGGCGCTGAGGGGGAGTACGCCCCCTCCCCCGGTGGCAACGCAACATGACCGTGCTGCTTCGACGCTGTTTCGGACGATGCTGACCCCTTGGGGGGGAATTTGAGTTTCAGATGGTGGGCCGAAGGTATCGCCTGGAGGGAGTTTAGCCCGGGCCGGCCGAGGATGGCGTTGTAGGCCGCCTTGACGTGGATGACCATGAAATCCAAGGACTCGGTCCTCTTGTCAGGGGCCGATCCAGCGGTGACGTCGAGGGTAATCATTCCCTCCACTACAACCGGGACGCCCGAAAATTTGAGCAACGTGCATCCTGCTGGTTTGAGTTTCCCTCTGGATAATCTGAGACTTTCGAAGGTTCTGAGGAAGAGAATATTTACCGAGTTGCCGTTGTCAACAAGGATTCGGCGAACCTCACAATTGGCCATGTGGAGGCTAACGACGAGGGCCTCGCCGTGGGGTAGGTGAACTCCTTCGGGGTCCTCTCCTGAGAAGGAGACTGGCCGCGGTTGTAGCTCGGGAGAGGGGCTGTACTGAATAGCGTTTCTCTCCTGGGTGAAGGTCCTTTGGGAAGTATCGGATCCTCCCCCCACCGGCCCCCCGTGGATGTAGTGTAGGATGAATGGAGTATCCATGGATACCTCGGATTCGGGATCCTGACCCTGGGTGTGGTTTGGGTTAGGGTTCGGGGTTGATAATCCCCGGTTCCTATCACCTTGCCGATCGCGTGGGCCGTCGTCCCTGTGGGTCTGCCTCGGATGGTTCGGGGCCGGGTTGGAAGCGGCCCTTCCCCAGCTGTGGGTAATCTTGCGGTTGAGGATTACTCCCCGGAGGTCGGGCTGGGCTGGCCAGCCGACGCTCCTTTGGGACTCCCGAGGGGGAGCCTTGTGTTTCGACGTGTGTGGCCTGGCTTTATCAGTGGGTGGGGGCGAGTCCCGTTGGTTGACGGAGGAAGCGGCCCCCTTGCCTTTGGAGGCCATGAGGGTTCGGCTGTCGATGGCCTTTGAGGGTGTGGGTCGGATCGGCTTCTGGAGCAGCTGGTTCCCACAGACGGCGCCAACCTGATGCTGTTTATTTCTGGGAGACGTGTGGATGCACCAGGTGTGAGTTCGGACTCAATTTGTATTGGAGGAGAATGCCGCTCGTCTGCCGATCTTCGGTTGACCTTCTGGGACCTGCGATGGGCTCGGAAAGATGTTGAAGGCTGGGCTCGGATCGGAAGGGTCGGATCCGAGGTCTTGTGTACCTGCAGACGGTCCTGAAACACCGAGGTTTATCCCGGCGGCGGACCCTCCGACCCTCTAGTCAGTCTCTGTGAGAGAGTAGCGATAACTAGGTATATTTAAGTGGCAAAAGATTCATTACCTCAAAAGGTGGGTGGGGGTCTAGTATTTATAGAGAATCCCAACCGGGTTTGGTTTCACTTGGGGGCCGGGTCTGGATCCGAAAGCCCGTGGGCCTGACGTGGCAGAAGGCCCAGGGGGTTTAGGGCGGACGTGGCAATACCATGAGTGGTATAGGGCTGACGTGGCAACACCCTTGGCGGTATTTGGAGTTGACGTGGCTGATCGTGGGTCTCCTGTGCTGCGGGGGGGAATAGGAAGGCCTAGGCTGCGCCAGGTCATCCTTCTGCCCCGCCAGAGAGGGGGGACGGCCCGGGGGACTGTCCCGGATCGGACTCCGAGGGCTACTGAGGCTCGTCGGTGCGAGGAGGCCAGTACTGTGAGGGAAAACACGAGGTTCGGCGCCGACCCTGAAGTGGTTCGGAGCCGAACCAGGTTGCTATCTTTACCTTTCTGAGTGGGAATTGTATTGGGCCCTGGTTGGGCCTCAGGCCATTTTTACCCTGTCACAGTACCTTTATCGTCTTAAGGGATATGTTAAAAATAGGGCATATCCAGAAGGCTCGATAGCTGAAGGCTATCTATCGGAAGAGTGCTCTAATTTTTGTTCAAGATATCTTATGGGTGTAGAGACAAGTCTGAATAGGCCAAGGAGAAACCCAGACATGTCAAACCTTGGCGGGGCTAAGTATCTCTTTCAGACTGCTGGCACTACTATTGGTAAAGTTGACACATTTCAATTAGATAACTTAACATGGGAACAAGCACACCGATATGTACTAGATCACCATGCAGCAGTTGAGCCATTTCGAGCGTAAGTCAATTATGTAGTCGTTTATATTGCATTAAAATCGAGATATAATTTTAACTAACTACCATTTCTATCATTTTATAATTTCTAGTGAATTTATCCGTGAGATTAAAAGAACAGCTAGACCGAGAAGATTGAGACCACGTGATCAAAGTAAGATAATGAATGAAAAATTTCATACTTGGTTTCAATCTCATGTAAGTGAAATTCCAACTTATTAGCAAATATTTTATATCTATATTCGTCACTGTACTTAAACGATTAACCGTCACATATGTAGGTCTCTAAATTACATGATGATGATCTATCTTCTGAAATAAAGATTCTGGCGAAAGGTCCCCATAAAATGGTTAGAAGATTCAGGGGATATATACACAATGGCTTCAGATTTCATACTAAAGATCGTGAACGCTATTTGAAGTCCCAGAATAGTGGAATTGTAGTCACGTCAAAGACTAGAAGTTATGCTACTAGGGAAGACGCGAATCCTATAGATGTAGATGTTGACTATTATGGGGTGCTCACGGATATCATCAAGTTGGATTATTACGGTCAATTCTGGGTAGTCTTATTTCGCGGGGAATGGGCTGGTTTGGATAAGAATTATCCAAATAACAAGGATAAATTAGGTTTTACAATTGTAAACTTCTCGAATTTGATTCACACAGGTATACACATTAGTCATGAGCCATTTGTGTTTCCATCCCAAGTCCTTCAAGTGTTCTATGTTGAAGATCCAGTTTGCCCCAAAACTCACATTGCACTTATTATGCAACCAAGAGATGTATTTCAGTTGGGCGAGGCTGTAGATGATGAGAACGATGATCCTATGAACAATTATATTGCTAATGAGTTTCTAATATTAGATGTAAACATAACAGATGACAACAGTAGTCCTAACTGGCTCCGTACGGATGGAGAGCCAGGAGATGTCTTGGATGATATTGGATTATAATAAACATTCTCTGTTATGTTCTTAGATTCAAAGATGTTGTAATTTACATGTGTATTTGGTTTTTCTTTTTCTTTTTTTGTTACAATCTTTGGATGTTGTAAACTAGACTCTCTGCCGGTTGCAGCGCATATACATACGACATATAAAAATCACAGAAACATGGTTCAAATTATTATTCTTTAAAGATTTTATGTTCAGGCAGTTGGTTATAGATTATGTTCACAGTATCGGGTCTGAAACTTATCAATTAATTTCACAAAAATTCATGGTGGTTCCTACACATGACTAGTCTTAGCCAAATAAATTTCAAATTTTAATTTTACTGTTAACATGTTCTTTTTATTAACAAATCAGGGTGATACACATATAATTGCGAATATGGAAATCCAAACCTAGCAGTACTAAAAGTCAGATATCTTACAGATTATAACTCGGAATTCAATTCCGTCGAACGTTCTGGATAGTAGACTCACAGAGCTACAATTCAAGTTTACCTCATTCAAATTACTATAGCAATAGGTTTGAAAGTCCAAAGCAAAAAGAGGCAAACAACAGGTCTGAAAATAAATTAACATGAATTGATAATAATTTCAATATATAAGAATGCAATCTCATGGTAATTAATTAGCAAAATCTTTATTTAGTTATTAACATGCATTTTCAACAACAACGAGGAATTTTACAATCATGGAAATTAATTCATGAAAATCAAATTCAATCGGGAGCATTCCATTCATCAATCAATTCCATAGCATAGATCTAATTGATTTCATGCATTACATGCATGTGAAATGTGCAATGGAAACTAGGGTTTGAGTCAAAGATGACAACACGAAAAGAGATTTATCACTTGGTTTTGCCGATGAATGCGTGATAAACTCTTGAACAAAACAAACACAGATATGAATATTGAATATGGCTACTTGCGAGAATCAAAGAAAATTCTTGAATGCGAACAATAACAGGGTTCAAGAAGAATTGCCTTTATATGATCAGTTCGAAAATAAGAATAACGGGATTAGGATTCCGACTACGTGCCACGTCCGTAACAGCAAAACAGCAACTATAGCAATGGCAGACCTCCAAACAGCAACCAGCAAATCTCCAACAGTAAACAGCAGATTTCCAACAGCAAATAGCGAAATCGACAGTGATCGGGTGGTGCTGGTTCTGTTGCGATGATGGAGGCAGCGGCCTGACATTGGTGTTCGACGAGCGGGATGGTAGAGCGGGTTGTAGACGAGGGCGGTAACGGTGGTAGAGGAGCAGCATGGTGCAGGTCTGGTGGTCGAGGTGGTTGTGGTGGTTCACTAGCAACGAGGGAGGAACATGGTGGTCGACGGATGGAGCGGGTGCTGCGACGATGATGGCAGAGGGCGATTGGAAGTTGCAGACAACGCGGACGAAGATGTAGGTGCTGTGCGGTCGACAGCGGTTGGCTTCGGCAGTCGATGAAGGCGAGGTGGTGATGAAGAGTGATGGGTTTCGGTGATCGGAAGAACAGAGGGTGGGGAAGTGGATGAAGGATGAAGATGGGGGTTTAGGAGTTAAGTGGCTGATGTTTAGGGTTAGATTAATATCATTAGGGTTAATTAGGGAATAGGTTAGTATACATAGAGTATTAGGATGGTGGGTTATTGGGTAGCGGGTTAAGGGGTTTTGGATCCAATAAGAAAGGGTTATAGGGTTTGGGTTTAGATCCAATACGGGAAAATGAATTAATAAATAAAATAGGATTTATGTAGATTAATTGGAGTATCAACATGCAAAATTTAAATAGGATGAACAACAAAATTCTCAGTAGAAAAAATTAAATAGATTGGGAGACAAAAATTGAGTTGAAAGCAAATAATAAATTCTATTATTAGATAATCAAATTATAGGGGTTCAGAAGAGACGATGAAGAATACAATAAATAATAATACCAAGAAAAGTACAATATCTAAAAACAGGGGTTACAACAGTCTTGTAACCCTTATTTTTCTGTTTTTGGATTTTTATTTTTATTTTCTTCTTTCTTGATTATTGTATTCAAACCTCTTTTAAATAATTAATCTTGCTTTTCTTTGGGCTCATTTATTCTCTTTGTGATCATTCTGTACTCTTTTTGGCTTGAACCCTGAATTTTGGCTCACTACTAATTTTACTCTTTTGTGTTGGGTTTATATTGATCCATTATATTCATTTCCTATTTAACTCTATCTATTTTTTCTCTTATATGTCGCCGCCAATCCCCATTTCTGTTATATTTATATGTCGTGTGTATATTTGCTGGAACTGACAGAGAGTGTAGTTTCTAGAACTTCTGACGAATCCAAATTTGCTTTTCTGTAGCAGCGGGAATCTCTGTTTTTGCACAGTAACGTCCTGCTGTCTAGATTGTGTTAATTGTGTTGATTTAATATATTTACTTTTAGCTTTGTCTGTAACAAGTAGAATTATTCACACCTACCATGATAACAACTTGACACCTTCTTGCATGCTCACATAGGATGAAATAAAATATTAACCATCCGGGGTATTATGGATTGACTTGGTAGTGAATAATCGGAAACTGTACTCGGTAAAGGCCTCCTTGCTTGCATGGTTTATTACATGGAAGGTGGAGAAATGCTTTTCATTGTGTGATCATGCTATCATGATATCTTGTCATCTTGTTAATGAGTACACAATCCCTGAATCGACCATCAGTCTAAAAAGTTCACTGTTTACATGTGCCGAACCTGTGGAATGGGATGCAGTAGTACGTGCACTAGATAGATTAATAAAATGATTAATAACCCACATTTGACATTTCATGCTTGATCCTGTATACAGTCACCAATATAAAACTTAAATTGACATCATTAATTAATGCATGATTAAATATAGACCTTTAACATTACTACCAATCCTTGATTAAATATAGACTTCTCTCTCTGTCTCAAAATAAATAAATAAATACTGTTTATTTTCTTCCTCATCCCTAACCCTAATCCTCTCCACTGCGCGTCGCCATCTCTCCCCACAGTGCCACCGCCCTACTCAAACCTTCTACTTCCGCCGCCCTCCCGCCATCCCTGTCAGCCATGATGCCTTACGCAGCCCCATCACTATCGCTCCCGCAAAAGCCACCCTCTCGTGCACTACTCTGTGGCCGACCAATTTCCCGCCACCATCACCCTCTGCACTACCCAACGTGTAGTTTTCATCTCCCCTCCTGACGTTGACCTCCTTTCCCACCACCGATGATGCTATCGCCATTGTCGTCGACTGATTTGTAAAACTCCAATCTCTTAAAATAAAATATAAAAAAATAAAAAAAAAGAGAAAAAGAGAAAAAATAAGAAAAAGAAAAAAAGAAAAAAAAAGAAAAAAAGAAAAAAAAAGAAAAAAAAAGAAAAAAGAAAAAGAAAAAGAATCGAAAAAAAGAAAAAAAAATGCCTCGTGATGTGCACTATTCTGTAATGCATGCCAATTTTTGATGTCCTCTCCCTCATCATCTCTCTCATTCTCACCCGTTTCTCCTTCAAATCTAATCTAGATCTGCTCATATGACGACCTCCACTATTGCTACGGTGACCTATCATCCTCCTCCAATGACAACCTTATCTCCTTCAACGGTGGACCCTTAGTCTTCCACTGCTACTCTTACGAATGAGTCAGTCTCCTCCCAATCTATCCTTTATGCTGAGTATCAGGACTTTCGAAACATGTTTTCCCCCTCCTTCTGGTAACTCTGTTTACTTGGGTAATGCTTGTCATGTTTTCTCATATCAATAGATAATTGATTTAGGTGCTTCTAAACATATGACTCATTTACCGCTATGTCCATATTCTTTGCTTCCTGATTATCATGTGCATATTGCCGATGGCTCACCTGTCCTTGTTGAAGGTGTGGGAGATATCTCTCTTATTCCGGACCTTCATCATAAACCAGTTTTACATATTCATAATTTCCAAATAGCTTATTATCAGTTCCTAAACTTTGCAAAGATTTAAATTGTTCAGTGACATTCTTTCATTCTCATTATGTGTTTAAGGATAATATGATGAGAAAAGTGATTGTCACCGGTCGTGAACAACATGGGTTATATATCCTAGATTCTCCAGTCTCGGCTTTTAATTATTCTGCTAATCCAGAATTGTGGGACCGGTAGGACATCCTTCCTCAATGACTTTCAAACACTTATTTTTATGTTGTGAGCCTTCATTTAAGGTATCATATGAGTCATGTGAGTTAGGCAAACATCATAGAGTTTCCTACCCAGGACGCATCAATAAACGTAGTGAACCTTTGTTTGATTTAGTGTATTCTGATGTTTGGGGTCCTATTGGTTTTTCCATGTTTAATAACTTTTGTTATTTTGTTACGTTTATTGATGAATTATCTCGAATGACGTGGTTGTTTCTTTTGAAAGATCGTTCTGAAGTATTTAAAGTTTTTCAAGAATTTTTCTTCGAGATACAAATACAATTTGGCACAACTCTTAAATGTTTTCGTTCTGATAATGCTAAAGAATACATGAGTTCTCATTTTCAACAAAGTTTTTCTCAACATGGAATCATTCACCAAACTTCTTGTGCCTACACTCCTCAACAAAATGAAGTGGTAGAACGCAAAAATCAACATTTCCTTAGCACGGCTCGCCCTTTGATGTTTGAAATAAAGGTCCCCAAGTTTTATTGGATTTTTGCAGTTCTCACTGCATATTTTCTTATTAATCGAATGCCTACTCCTATTTCAAAATCAATCCTCATTCAACCTGGTATTTCTATCAAAAAATCTATTTTCCATACCACCTCATGTTTTTTGTTACACTTGTTTTGTTCAAAAACTCCACTCAGGCATTGATAAACTTGTCCCCCGTGCTACTAAATGTGGATTTCTTGGGTATTCACATTTCTCAAAAGGTTATCTTTGTTATTTCCCTTCACGAAAAAAAATGTTCACCTCAGCAGATGTTTTCTTTTTTGAACATAAACATTGTTTTGAACATATTCCTTTACACAATCCTAATTTACCGAGGGCTATTGTAGAGAGTCTTAATTTTCCATCACCACTGCCAGCACTGCCCCCACTAATAACACCATCCCCACCACCTCCACCACTATCACCTCTGCTACTTCAGGCTTATGTCAGAAGACGTAAGACTTGTTCAGAATCGACCATTCAAGATGTACCCTCTGGTGTTCAACCAGTGCAAACCACTTCTATCGGTAATATCTCTAGATTTACCTATTGCTTACCGTAAGGCTAAACGTTCTTATGCTCACTATCAAATTACACAGATTGTTTCTTTTTCTAATCTGAACAAATCTTTTCGAGCCTTTACCTCTTTCATGGATTCCATCTCTATTCCTACAAATGTTCTAGATGTACTCAAGAATCTTGGTTGGACAGTAGCCATGAATGAGAAAATGCATGCTCTTCTGCAGAATGTTACTTAGCAGTTGGTTCACCTCCCTGTAGGTGGTAAAACAGTTGGTTGTAAACGGGTATACACTTTCAAACATAATCCTGATGGCCCAATTGACCGCCTCAAAGCCCTCCTTGTTGCTAAAGGCTATTCACAGGTTTTTGGGGTTGGCTATGCCGAGACGTTTTTCTAGTTGCGAAACTCACTTCTGTTCGTGTCCTTAATCTTTTTTGCATCAAATTGTTCTTGACCTCTTCATTAGGTTGATGTGAAGAATGCATTTCTTAATGACGACTTGCAGGAGGTAATGTATATGCATCAGCCTCCTGATTTTGAGTGACAGGGAGAGAATCTAGTATGTTCGCTCAAAAAGTCTCTTTATGGTCTCAAACAGTCTCCACGAGATTGGTTTGAGAATTTCGACAAAACTCTGTGCTCTTATGGGTTCTCAAGAAGTAAGGCAGACTATTCTCTCTTCACAAAGAAAGGAAGCAAAGCCATTGTTATTCTATTAGTCAATTTTGATGATATCATTATCACAGACAGTAATTCCTAAGGTATTGCAGACATCAAGTAGCGGTTAGCTCAAACCTTTCAAACAAATGATCTTGGTCCACTTTAATATTTCCTTGGCATTGAGGTTGCACACACGAAGGATTATATCATTCTTTCTCAAAGAAAGTATGTCCTTGATATTCTTTGTCACGCCCCACTTCCCAAAAATACAGAATACAAGCACGTGACATTGACACAGCGAATGACCTGTGTCATTCATAAGTTGTTACTGATTCAACTCAACAATATAAACAAGAAAGCAATATAACCACACATGCAATAAAAGAATAGTCACATGAATAACAATACTTGGAATATAAGCATGAAATAACCAAATATAATAATCCAACATCTAGAAACAATAATAACAATATTCGGGTCAAAAGCACACAATACAATGAAATAACAACGTTCAATAATTTTGGGAGTAAGAGTCGAGATAAGTCTATGTGGTGAGAAATCTCCTGAGAGAGCAAGAGCATGAGAGAGGTGAAGGTATCCTCTCCACAGCTCTCTCCTGGAGCGTGGTGTTTGGTGGGGTGAGCGTGATAGTCGGTTGGTGAGAAATCGCCTGAGAAAGCACAATCGTGTGAGAGGTGAAGGTATGCTCTTCACGACTATCTCACTGGTAGCGACTGTGGGAGCTGTTGGCACGTTTGTAGGGTGCATGTGTCAGAATTCGGTCTGCGTGGCTTGGGCCCAAAGATGGGGTCCCCCCAGCGAGGAGAAGGCAGGGATCGGCGGGTGATAAAATCCTGCCAGACTAGTTTCAGGTGGGTGGGCATGTGCCGTGAAGGCAATGTACGAAGTTAAACTGACGTACATACAATTTTGCTGGACCAAGTTTGTTTGTCGGCCCACCCTCCAGAGTTGTTGGAGGGACTTGTTGTTTGTACGGGTCATGTTGCTTCATGTATGTTTTATTTGTTGTATGTAGGTTGTAAACTGGCTCAGTTTGCTGGGTTTGTATCGTTAATTTCTGATTAATGAAACAGGGTGGCCATATTCCACCTTTTCCTTCAAAAAAAAAAACAATGTTCAATAATTTAAGTCTCCATAACAAAACAATAATTAATTAACCGACGTCCTATCAGTTCCTTCACCAGTGTTGTTTTCCTAATCCATCAGGCAATTCGCCTTGATTATATGTAAGCTATTCATCTAAAAAGAGAGAATAATATGTTCTTAGAGCAAGTCATGGACAATAAGTAGAGAAAACAGTGAAACAATGGCAATAATGATATAACAATGAATTCAATGAAACATTAGGATCGATAGCAATGAACAATTGGCAAAATGATAACGATGCAATGTGCAATAACAATGATCAATAATAATAACAACAAACGATATCAATAATTTTAGTAAAAATGATAACACTGTTCAATAACGATGACAATATGCAATGACGATGCGATACCAATCTTAAGTCTATTGTTCATTTTTGTCCTAACTAATGCACGTATTACTGCGTCCCATTCCACAGTTTTGATGCATACAAACACTTTCATTTAGATCTAAGTGGTGCACTCTATAGATCATGTACTCGGCAACGGTAATCACTGTTCACCTTTCGGTGTACGATACGGTACTTCGGCAACAATACGATACACGATAGATTGGGTTATCGTCGTAACCCACAATCAATCAATAAAACACTAGCCGGTAACATTATTTAGGGAAACATGGGTCCCTCCTCCGAGTACAGTCTCTACATTGTCCACTACTTAAATCACTCTTAAACCTTGGCTCGTTAACAATTCTTTATTCAATCAACATGCAATAACGATTGAAAATATTACGATAACAATAGGACAATGATGTCAAGGAAAAATGACAAGACGATCAATAGGGAACACTAGGATGATGACAACGCAACACTAAGATCATGTAATGCAAATCATACAATTTAATGCATCAAATACAATAATATAAATTCGATTATATTATCAAAACATGGAAACTCAATTCTGGACAGAAGTAGTTTACTATACCAAAATCGAAATTCCTTCTGCTACAGAACAACAAATGTGGATCCGTCAGAAGTTCTAGAAACTAGACTCCCGCTCGGTTCCAACGCAAATTTAAAGTCAAAATTCTGATAACAGTAGCTAGGTTAAGTTCAGGGTTCTTTTCAGATTACTAATTCTGGCTGGTTATCGATGTCATTTAGTTACAGTTATAAAATTAGTAAATAATCACTTTAAAAATCAGTAAAAATAATTATCATGAACTTAAGCATGTTAACTATCAATCTGGAATTTATCATGTTAATATTTGATCATTTGTTCATCTATTTAATCTGTTTAATTTGGTGTAGTCATGAATTAGGAAATCCTGGAAATAAAATGCACCAGTAGTAAAATCATCATAACTCATGCAATATAAGTCGGAATTAAATAATTTTTTGTGTTTTGGAAACTGGAAAATAGGGCTACATTTCATATTTACAAACTTTCATGGTTCAGTGTCAATAGATTGGTCGAAAAGATCATACAAATTTCAGGCAGATAGTAAAAATTATGGATTAACATTTTTCATGGTATAAAAGCGATCTAGTGTTATAGTTATCGATTCAATTAGTCGATTAACATGGTAGGCATGAGATCACAGCGAAGAAACACAACCATGCATCAATCTAATGCTATACAATACATCAAATCAATGGTTCAGTCAATAGCAACCTAAGATACAACTCTACAATAGTTCATCGATGGAATGACATGCATGAATAATTCCTAATATCAAAAGATCTACATGAAATACTTGAAAGACACGATCTTTAGAGTCAAATATTGGTACGAAGTCAAGAATAAGGGGATTAGCTCGTGTAAATCCACTACATTCCCAACAAAGAATAAGACAGTAACAATATTCGATGAATACGATGAATACAGACACAATGAATGATTCAAGAAAGAGACGGTGACTTGCCTTAATGACGATTAGTCCGAATATGCAAAATAATGGGATTAGGATCCCGGGTCGACTCACGTAACACGTGCAGCACATGCAAAAGCCACACACAGCAAGACAACGGCCACAACAACGAACAACCAATTCTGGAACCCAAAACAGCAAACGGAGAATCTGAGATCCCCAAAAGCAAACAGTAGATCCACAACAGAAATAGCGCAAGCGCGGCTCTAGATCTGCTCTGACAATGGGCAGCTGTGTGCGGACTGACGAGGGTGGTGGTCGCCGGCAAGGTGAGGCAGTAGCAGTCACGGCAGGAGCGGTGACGGTGGACTTGTCGCGGTGTGGTGGCAGGCGGTCGAGGGCAGCAAGGAGGGATCTGCAAGGTGGTCGAAGGCGATGTGGGCAGCAGGGTGAGGTGCGCTCGGGGCTGTCGATGAGGCGGGAGAGAGTTTTGCAGGAGGTGCAGCAATGGTGGGTCGTCGGAGGTTGAGTGGGAGGCGATCTATGCATGACGAAGGGGAGGTCAATGGTGGAGCAGCAAGGCATCGACTGCGGTGGAGGATGAAGACGATCGGGATAGGGTGGCAATGGCAGAGCAGGGCAAGGCGCAAGCGATCGGCGACTTCGGTGGGTTGGCGACGGGGTAGAAGCCAGAGGAAGGAGAAGGATATCGGAGGTGGGGGGGGGGAGGGGGTTAGGAGGTGACAGCCGAACAGTTGTGGGGAGGATTAGAGATAATTAGGGTTTGAGTATAATCGGTATATATAGAGAGTGAGATTATGGTTAAGTTGTGGGTTTCGGGTTAGCGGGTTGCGGGTTGAGATCCGATAAGAAATGGGTTTTAGGGTTAATGGGTTTAAAATCCAATAGGGAATAAAATAAATAAATATAAATAGGATTTCGAATAAAATTGAACAAATAAATCAATAGTAATATAATATAACAAATAAATCGAATAGTATGCATTACATTAATACTCAACTATTAAATAGATACAATAGAATGTATGGATTCACAAAATAAATAAGATTGGATCTAATTGGTTAAAATATAATAGATAGTAGTACACATTAATTAAAGTATAGATAAAATTCATACTCCAATATAAAATATAGATTAAGATCAATAGACTTTCACAAATTAATAAATAACGAAAGATGAATTTTAATAAACAATCAAAAGAAATAATAATAACAACAACAACAACACCAACAACGACGATGACGACGACGACGATGACGACGACGACGACGATGATGATGATGATGATGATGATGATGATGATAAAAGTAATAATAATAATAATAATCATAGTAATAACAAGATTAAAAAACAAAAGAGGAATTGAGTTTAAAAAATTTATTAAAATCCAAATAGTAATAATATAAATAGTCAATCAATTAAGAATAGAAAAGAAGGTTAAAATACACCATTATTCGAAATAAATATAATTTTTGATTAGAAAAGATTTTAATAGAAGATCCAAAATGAATTTATAAATAATCGAAATACAGGAAAATATTCAGGAAATATGTATTTGCGGGAACGGGTGTTACATTCTTACCGATATAGAAATATTGGGATGCCGCCCCAGTGACACTCCTATGGATCTCAAATATTAAGTTGTCCTCCTTCTCTAATGATGTAGTGTTCTCTGATCCAGGACGATATCGCAGACTGATTGGTAAACTCAAATATATCTCAGTGACTAGGCCAAATATTGCCTATGTAGTTAATCAAGTCAGACAGTTTATGCATGCACCAACCATTACTTATTGAGAAGCAATGGTTCATATTCTTCGCTATCTTAAGAAAGCACCAGGGCAAGGACTTCTCTTTGGGCCTAGTGATTCTCTTTCTTTACAAGGATATTATGATATTGTCTAGGCAGGATCAGTTGATGATAGACGATCTACTAGTGGATACTTTGTGTTCTTTGGAGAAAATCTGGTATCATGGAAAAGCAAGAAGCAACCTGTTGTCGCTAAATCAAGTGCATAATTTGAATACCGAGCTATTGGACATTTGGTTTCTGAAGTTTTATCGCTAAAATCTCTCATTCGAGACTTGGTAATCCCAGTATCAACACGAATTCCACTGTATTCTGATAACCAAGCTACTATATGTACTTCTGAAAATTCAGTATTTCATGAGTGCACAAAACATATCGAGGTCGATTGTCACTTCGTTCTTGATGAGTTGGAGAAGAAAGTGATCTCATTTTTGTATGTCCAGTCTGGTGAACAACTTGCTGATATCCTAACTAAAGCACTACCTCTTAAGCTCTTTCAAACTTTCTTGACAAAGCTTGGCTTCAACAATATCTACGCACCAGCTTGAGGGGGAGTGTTAAAGTAGTCTTAAGTTTAGTCCCACATTTGAAATTAACTCAGATTAGTCTTTTTACTCTCCTATATATAGGAGGCATTGTATTTAGATATAATCACCCAATAAAGTATTATTTTCTTTCTCTATACTATACTTCAACAGAACTATGTGAGGTCTGACAGGATATAACATTGAAACAAATTCCTTGTTAAAGATAATGTTGATAAGCAACAGCTGGTGACTTTCTTCTGCAGTAGTAAATCACCAAACACAAAATTTGTGATGAACTTTCAGCAATTCATGATATACTTATAACTAGTGAAGAAATTGTATATGAATCATGAAAGACTGTAGCTTCTAATTTCAACAATGATCTACTGTGTCATTCTGTAACTCATATTTTGGATTTTTATTGTATTTTTATTTTCTTTCTTGATTATTGTATCCAGATTCTTTCTATTATATTATTTTGCTTTTCTTGGGTCCATTTATTTTCTTTTGAACATTTCCTTCTCTTTTCTCCTATTTTTGGCTCATTGCAAATTTTTCTTTTTGTGATTTGAGTTTGAGTTGTTCCGCTATATGTTCGTCCCTTTGATTTATGCTTGTTCATATCTTTTTGGAGCCAAAACTTGTACCCTAAACCCATAAACTCGCAACCCAAAATCTCAATTTCTTAATCCTCTATAAATACCCATTATTAAACCCTAATTAATTCCCTCTCTCTCTCCGCCGCTTTCTCTCTCCCCTACACCGAATCTCTTTCCCTCTCTCTGTTTCCATCTAAACCCAACCGCCCTTATCCGCTTTCTGATCCCGTCTCCGACTACCACCCTCGACCTCTCATCCTCGTGCCTTCATCATCCCCATCACCTTTCATCCCCATCGTCTTCGCCATCCTGTCGAACCCATCCCCTTGAACACCTGAACCCATCGCTGCTCCACCACTCCTCGTCGTCGTCTCGTCTTTGCCCATCCGTGCACCCCCACAACCACTGTGACCCTCCAGCCCTTGTCGTCGCCGTCCAAGCCCCGAACCCGTGCTATTTTTGCCTCCCCTATTTCGGAGCGAATACAGAGATCGCTCGATGCCGCCATTCTTGGTCGCTGCATCGCTTCCCGACTGCAGCACCGCCGCTTGTCATCATCGCCTCCACCGCTGTCGTCGCTCCCCGACCGCAGTCGTCGTCTCCTGCCCGCACTTTCTCTTTTTCGAAGTGAGGAAAAAGACGAAGAGGGATTGGCTGCTTTCGGTGTTGGCTGTTTTGTCTGCTAGGGGATCTGTTTCCGGTGTTTGGTGTTGTGTGGGGGATCTGCTGTTTGTGTACTGTGGATCTTGCTGTTTTCCTGGGTTTACTGTTTTGGTGTTTTGCACGTGGCTCGCACGTGTGATCGTGGTTTGTCGCCTGGGATTCTTATCTCGTTATTCTATATATTCTAATCTACTAAATAAAAGGCAAGTCTCTTCTTGAAATAGTATTTTGTTTTGTTCAAGATCCCTTGATCTCTGCAAGTAGATCCAGTCCTTTTCTTTATCGTACTGCGATTTGAAATTCAGGTAAGTTATTGAGGGTTTACACGAGCTAACCCGAGATATTCTTAACATCGTGCCGCTATCTTTGATCTAGAACCTAGTACCTATTGTATCTTGCATATGGAAAACTACATAAAAAATATCTAGACCCATATTGTAGACTTGTTTGATGAGTTAGACATATTAGATTGAATGTGATTTGATGAATTGATTACCATGCCTGTGAAATTGCATCTAAGAAACTGAAATTATGCATGTTAAAAATCTGTTGACACTTTAACTATTAATTAGCATGATCTATATGATTGTATGATTAAATTGTTGCCTATTCATGTCAAAATAATTCTGGACTGCTTTGTGTTCCTTTTTGTATCAGATTTTTGACCATGTTGCTGTCGTATTTTGAAACAATTTTCTGAACATGAAATTTAGCTCCAGATGTCTAGTTTACTACCCTCTTTACGGATTTGAATTCCGATGTTTAACATGTTAGATATCATCATTTTAGTACAGTTGTGTCAGAATTTCCAGATTCATAAATCCATGCGTGTCTTGCTTTTCCATAATTTATTTAAGCATGTTAACAGTAAAATAAAAATATGAGATTAATTTGTCTGAACCTAGACATATGTAGGAACTACCCTGAATTTTTATAGATTTATTTGATGAGTTTTCGTACCTGAAACAAATAGGTGAACACAATTTATAACTTGCTACCTGAAGATAAAATCTGAAAAGAATAGGATTTTCACCCTAGTTTCTGTAGCTTTTATATGTCATATGTATATTTGCTGGAACTGGCAGAGAGTCTAGTTTCTAAAATTTCTGATGGATTCGAATTTGCTTTTCTGGAGTAGCGGTAACCTGTGTTTTTGTACAGCAAGGTCATGCTGTCCAAATTATGTGATTGTGTTAATTTAATATGTTTGCTTCTTGATTTGTCTGTAACGAGTAGAATTAGTCACACCTAGAATTATATGACACTGAAAACTTCTTCCATGCTTACATAGGATGAAATAAAATGTTAACAAGCCGGGGTATTATGGGATGACTTTCTAGTGAACAATCGGAAACTGTACTTGGTTGGGGTCCACTGCCTGACCTGTACTAACTTGTACTGATGGCCATAAAATACTGCTTAATAATTACTATCACTGAACATTAAATACTGATTACTGGGCCGAGTACACGAACCATGAATTCACCATCAGTCTAAAGCGTACACTATGTGCTTGCGCCGAACCTGTGGAATGGGAAGCAGTAGTACGTGCACTAGATAGGCTAATAAAATGATTAATAACCTGCATTTGACATACTTGATTCCGGTATACTGTCATCAATCTTGAACTTGATTTGAAACTATTAATTAAACATAGACCCTTGACATTATTGTCATTCCTTGACTTTGCTATTTGACTTTGATCCTGTCTCTTTTCTTAATATATCATGTTCCTATTATTCTTTGCTTTTCTCTATTTGCTGTCCATGACTTGCTCTAAGGATATTTTTTTCTTTCTTTTTAGATCAAGAATTTACAGGTATTGGCGGAACAATACCAGAAGGAATTAGTAAGCAACAATTCTAGAAGATGGAGTCCAAGATTAGATTGCTAGACTTATTTTTTTTCTCTGAACATTGTCTTGATATTACTTTGTTTTTGGGCTTATGTTCCCGGAGTTTGTTTTATCCCAAATGTTGGATATTATTATTTGGATTATTTCATTTATATTTGAAGTGGATCTTTGTTTAAGTGATTATATCTTCTTGCGTGGCTGTGATTGTTCTTTTATATTGTTGAGTTAATCTGGTATAGCTTATGGATGATGTATAATCATTCGTTGGGCCTACATTACGTACTCATATTCCGTATTTTGGGAAGCGGGGCATGACACATCTATACTATTATTAAGCAAGGTCCTATTTTGGCGGCTTTTTACTATCATGCCCTCATAAACATAAAAAAACTAAAAAAATAATGTAGGGTTAATTCTGTCAAATTTTACCCTTCATACCTACACAGAAAAGGGTTACAACCGTAATTTTCACACAAATCGAACTATCTCTCTCAGAAAAAAATCCGCCCCTCCCGTCGATTCCTCTACCTCTCTTTCAAAATCCCCGCCGCCTCTCTCTCCTCACCCCCCGTTGATTCATCTTGCTCCCGCTCCGCCCTCGAACTCTCCTCCCTTGCGTAGTGTCATCGCCGCGACACCCTCCCCCCCCTTTGCCAACAGCTGCTCCGCCTTCCAGGCCTCCTCCCTCGCGTCGCGCGACCACCGCGACCCCCGCTGACTTCGCCAACCGTAATAGAGGCTTCTGGATTTTCTTTCTCTGGAAGGCTCTCCTCATTTTAAAGCATCTTCTTCACTCCCTAACTCTCATCATTTCTGAAACCGTAACCCTAAATCCAACGATCTCATCTTTCTAAGATCTAAATTGTCCATCATGTATCGCGCTGCCGCTAGCCTCGCGTCCAAAGCCAGGTGAGATTTCCACCAAATGTAGATCCTTTTGTTTGATTTTGTAGTTAAGACTATGATTCTCATTCTTCGATTTTTTTTTCCTTTTTTTGTGAGTTGTAGGGTTGCTGCCAGCATCAGCAGAAGACTAGTGAGGATCAGAATCTTGAATTTTATTTTTGTTTGAATTTTTTGTTGATTTTTGGTGAGTTTGGATTTTTGATTTGAGTGATGTGATTGTCTAATGGTGTATTAGATCAGAAGTAGGCTGGGAGGGACCAGAAATTATGCGGTGAAAGACATCAGATTTGGAGTTGAAGCACATGCTTTGATGCTTAGGGGAGTTGAGGAGCTTGCGGATGCTGTCAAGGTCACTATGGGGCCAAAGGTATAATCTAATCTTGCTTTTTATAGGCTTTGGTTCCAAAATATTTGAAATGATTATAATTTCTTAAACCTAATGTGCTCAAGGGTCGGAATGTAGTTCTGGAGCAAAGTTTTGGTGCACCAAAAGTTACGAAGGATGGTGTCACTGTGGTAAAGAGTATTGAGTTCAAGGACAGAGTGAAGAACATAGGTGCCAGCCTGGTGAAATAGGTTGCTAATGCGACTAATGATGTAGCCGGTGATGGTTAGTTTTCTCACTCAAGTATTGAATTGTGAAGCACATTTAGCTTAAGGCTCTCTGTCTGGTATTGCTGGAAACTGAAAGTACTTTGGTTGAAAAGTATTTGGTACCAAAAGTACTCTTTGAAAGAATTATAGTATTTCAATGGAAGTACTTTGGCTGAAGAATAACGGCGACTGCGACTGTAACGGAGAGGAGAGGATACATGACTTATGTTTAATCTTGCCTCTCCTCTGATAGTGGGTGACTACTCGTAATAACAGAGAGGAGACAAGACGAGAGTTGTGAATGTCGGGCTTGGGAATCAAAGATAGCTGTTGGCGTTGGGCTAAAGACGGCGACGACGACGGACCTAGGGCCGGCATCAGTTTGGATTTTGAATTTTGAGTCAAGCTAGGGTCGGCATTGGTTTGGAGTTGGGGATTTGAGAACTGAGATAGGTGGGGTTTGGGAATCAAAATGGGGATTTAGGATTTTGATGGAGCTAGGGTTTGGATATTTAGGGAATATAGGACTGGACATCTATCCCGGCGTTTTGGTCAAACGCCGAAATAGGTAGGAAGTTAATCATTATCAAAAATAAAACTGCACTCTATCCCGACGTTCCTACCCAAACGCCGGGATAAAAATGCCGGGATAGACATTGTGGTTTGTAGTGTTATCTCCCATATGAACAAAACAAAGAGAACATTATGTGAGCACGATAACGATGCAAATATAGGTTGAATTACTTGATCGAACTTTTGTAAAGAATATTTAATGGTATATGATTTTTATCATCTCCTCATATCTTTTATACTTGAATTCAGTTATGACCTATTTACAAAAAGAATTCTGTTATGAGCTTATTGATGTGTTAGTGATATGGATGTTCCTTATGCATTTCTCTCATGTAAGATGTAATCATCCTCATTCATGTTGGGTAATCGAACCAAATGTTTGAAGAAGACTTTGAATTGATAATTTTCTCAACATTCCAAGAATGGTTGAACTATGGGCCTCTCTTGATGTTTTTGTTATCTTGATTTTTATGTTTAGTTAATAACTTGAACTTATGATTTTTCAGTTTCCCAGCATGGATAGACTGAAAGAAGGGTTCGCTCACTTCAATTCAACTCATATATGGAAGGAGGAATCCTTAAATTTTAGAACAGTATTTTACTTCTACGGGGGGACCTACCTGATCAACAAAGGTATGTCTTTTTCCACTGCTTAAAGAATTCAACTATTCCTAATGTTGATGAAGAGGCTTGCTGCATGTTTGACATAGGCCTTTTACATATTTGTAGGTATATTCAAAATGTGATAATCATTTAATTCTTCGATCTTGAAATTATCTCCCACACTCCCTTCAGTCTCAGTTCAGAAGGGAGTCTTTGACTCTTTGGTCCAATTTAGGCAACCTTTCTGATTTTTCTTTATGCTTAATAATAGTAGAGATTTTAAGATTGTGAGTTATTACGAGTAGTCACCCACTGTTGTAGGCTATTTAGTATACATGTTTTTAAGTACACGTGCATTGCACGTGCATTATACTAGTTCCAATTATGCTAACATTCACTATTCAAAAGGTATAAGAAAGAATATGCAGTGAAGGCGCCTGCAACTCATTTGAACAAAAAACATGAACACTTACATTCTCTGCAGCTAATAGAGTATTTCACCATCATCATTTGATACCTCGGCTAAAGCCCAAATGCTGAAATGTGAACGATATTCTTCGGTTGTCATCCCACCATTTCCTACTTCAAGCATGTCTAGATCTTTACCATCCCACAAAAAAGTCTGTTATCGCATGTATAACTTCATCCCAAATTTTTCGCATTGCAGTTATTACAACCATATTATATCTGTTATAATTCCATGTTATTCATTGTACCATATATGAAAAATTGCGAATATGTACTTATATTCTCTTTTTCGCCAATTCTATCACGGTCCCAGAAATAACCTAATGTCACCAATAAAATGAAGTTCGTGAAAAAGCAATCATTGGAATTGATGAAGAAATTTATGGTTAGAGAAGTTACCATCCCATCCACCTGGTTTTGCGTAGGATGCCCATTTTTCGTTCTAATCTGTTCTAGAAGTCATACTAATAGTGACAAATAAATAATTCACATTAGTCTCTAAGTTAAACTGAACAATTAATATTAATTTTGATGGATCATATTTGCTACCTCTCCCAATTATCTGCTATGTCCTCTATTGTCCTCCAACTATTTCCTACACCTGATCCCAAGTGGTTGGGTTTCATCGCCCCTGCATAAGTTTATTCAGAAAACATGACCAGTCCATTTACTGGAATTACATTTCGCATGTCAATTACATTATTCAATATGAACAAGCATACCATTCACATAATGAGAAGAAAATTTCCTTTCAGAGCTCAGCAGGGCTTTGCCCATCTACTGTACCTGTTTCTCAGCATTATGTACAAGAGAGATATGAATTGGTCATAGATTTCAAAGTGACATGAGAAATGAATGTAATTTGATAGTTACCTTTCCTGTGGGGTAGTTCCCTGGTTGTTACAGTTGTCATATTTCAGTAAATCAACTTCCTGGAAGGGCAGATATGTAAGGTTTTGCGCATATAATAACTAAAACTAAACAAATAATATTAAGATTTGAATTTTGTGTAATTCCAGGGTAGATATATAAGCTTTTGCGCATATAATAACTAAAACTAAACAAATAATATTAAGATTTGAATTTTGTATAAACTACAACATTAAATAGTATGCCATATACCCAAGAGGCGAAGGTTTTGGCATCTTGTTCTTCATATCCAAGTGACCCGGGCATCATTTTGCTACAAGTCTGAGAACTGAAATTTAAAAGCAAGGTTCATTAATGAGTAGTCTCTGAATGGGAAATGATGGAGAAAATGTAAACTGAAATTAGTTGTCGAACATAGCCTAAATAATTGTATTGATCTTTTAGAGGCTCGAACTGACAACGATTCAATTAAGTGATGGTTAACATATAGTGTAATGAATACATCAAAAGAAGATTATTATGATCAAACTTGTTACCTTGCATCACTATAAATTCCAAGCTTTAATCTTTTAGCATGTACATAATCTGCAAGAGCCTTTATGCATGAAGGGAACGTTGATCCCTTGGCGACCAAATTACCCTGAACAACCATGACGTAGAGCATAAGTGCCCCATGTTCAATTATCGTTAGTATGTATGTATGTATATATATATATATATATATATATATACACACATACATATACACACACACTTATAGGAAAAAACATTGTTATGAGCATGATTACATTCCATCATTGGGCTTTCTACAGCGGCAATGCAAGGGGGTCGACGGTGTAGGGGTAGGGGAATACGTGATTGGGGATTTGGACTTCGACGGGCACAGGGGGTGGTCGACGGTGGCCCACTAGCGAGCATAACACAAGGAGGTCGACGGTGCGGGGGTGGGGACGTCGTGATTGGGGGGATTTGGACTAGGGTTTGTGGAGGAAAGGCTGAAGGGTATTAGATTTGGATCGAGGGAGGAGTTGGGATTTGTGAGATGTAATTGGATTAGTTGGAAATTTCCAATCTACCCCTATCTATTTAGTTTATTTACGGATATAATATTGTTTCTAAAACACTGTAAAAGTATAGCATTCCAAAAATGATGTCATAGGTAGGAGTAAATTTCTAAATAAATAAAAGAAAACACTTGTTCAGAAATGATATTATTGATCACTTTCATAGCATTAACACTTAAGTGCTGTAATAAATCTGCTATAGAAAGCCTTATATGTTGTAGTGCAATGATCACAGCCGTTGATCTGATGTAAATGAGAGGCTAGTATTTAATGGATTTGGTGGATGTGATGGTGGTTGTGCTGGTCACTAGCTGCCGGAAACCTGCAAAAAGTATGAAACACTGAGAGTTTCCCTTGCGACAGACCCTTCGATGATCAAGTTAGTAACCAGAAAGTGAGAGATAGGGTGTAGTGGAAAAATCTTGATTACCTGGTAACTGAGGAGGGATCTCCTGTATGTATAGGCATGTAGAGAATCAGTTAGGAAAAGATTTCCCAACCGCCTGATCAAATCCCTTGGATTAAGGATGTGATTGGATAATTATCCCCTGATTTTAGGGGATCTAATCACCAACCATAAATGGCTGGTCAACATTCCCCTTGTGGGTTTTCGTTTTTTGACTAGGCATGAGAACAACCCATGTTTTTGCTGTGGGCTTTACAGCCGCTGTGATATTACTATGCTGCCCCTGTGAGTCTTGAGAGTCGTGAGAGGATCAAACGACTCATATTGACTGAGTTTTCTACCCATATCATAGGCCCCCAACTCTTGGAGGCTGGGTATGACAACCTTCGAAAAGCAGTCTTCTCCGATGTGGAAAAAACTTGAACGAAGGCACGAATATCAAAGGGATTCCATGATTCGTGTCAGGCATCGCCAATGGCTGACTCGAAGTTTTTGCTGAATGCTGAGGTGCCGAGATACCGAGGCGGTGAGGCAATGGGGTGGCAACATTGAGTCGTTTTCGCGTGTGGTTCGAAGTCCATGCCGAGCGCCGATCCTATGTGCCTCATCGAGGAGAGGCAACGACTTAGCGAGGCATACTGAGATGAGGTGAGGCCAAGCAAAGTTTGAGTTTTCGTGTGTGGCTCGAAGTCCATGCCGAATGCCGAGCTTATGTGCCTCGGCGAGTCGAGGCAATGAGGTGGCGAGGCAATGAGGTGGCGAGGCATGCTTTGGCTAGGTGATGCCAAATGAAGTTGGTATTTTTGCGTGTAGCTCGAAGTCCATGGCGAGTGCTGAGCCTATGTGCCTTGGTGAGGTGAGTCGTGCTTCAGCGAAGCGAGGCCAAACGATGTTGGAGTTTTCGCGTGTGGCTCGAAGTCCACGTTCAGCGCTGAGCGTATGTGCTTCAGTGAGAAGATGGGCAAGGCAACGAAGATGGATTTTTTGCGTATGTGTAACCCCCATTTCCGTCAATAAATATCTTCTGAATATTTTCTGTATTTTGATTAATTATAATTTACCTTGTGCTAAATTCGTTTTGGATTCTCTTTTAAAATATTTTCTAATCGAAAATTTTATAAATTTCGAATAATTTTATATTTTAACCACAATTTCTATTTCTATTTGATCTACTATTTATATTATATATTGTTTGGATTATTTTAAGAAATCTGTTAAACTCGAACTTGCATTTTGATATACATATATTATTATTATTACTATTATTACTATTATATTTTTTATATATCATTTTTCTTATTATTATTATTGTTACTAATACTATTATTGTTACTGTTATTAATTATTATTATGTTTGTGATAATTGTGATTATTGCTATTATTATTATTAACTTTGACTGTTTATTAAAAATCCATTTCTATGTACTAACTGTATTTATAATTATTTCAAATAAATTCTATATTGTACTGCAAATTAGATTTTATTATAAATTATATTTTTATTGGTTATTCTATTTCGCCTGTTGGATCTAGAAACCCAAACCCGCTTACCCAATAACCCAAACCTAATAACCCTATACTATATAAATACCCTATTCTCTAACCCTAATCTTAATTCCTCTATTTTAACCCAAATCCCTACTATATAACCCACCGCCTGTTCATTTCCCCCACCTACTGTTCATCGTCCCTACCCCTCCTTCTACCTCCTGAACACTGAAACCCATCATCGAGCTCTGAAACCCATCGTCTTCCACCTTCGACCCTCCCCCCGCCATTGCCTCGTCAACCTCTTGCAACCCCAACCTCCGATCACCTCTCCTTGTCTTCCATGCTTGAACCCATTACCCTCTTCACCGTCTCCTACCTTCCGCTCGTCTCTCCCTCTCCCCTGTTTCGAAACCAAAACAGAGCACCGCTATCTCCTCACCCCCGTCATCCTCTCCACCTCATCCCCGAGTTCCCCTATTGCTTCCAAGCCCTACCTTCATCTCCTGATCCTCCGTCACCCTACCTCCACGACGCCAGACGACAGCAACACCCACAGCCAGCCCCCTCTTCTTCCCTTCTCCTCCATGACAGCAGTGACGAAAACACCTATTGATAGCAGCGACAATAGCACCAGTCGACAACCAGCAGCCGCACGCCAGCCTGTCCGCTGTCGCGCCGCCTATCCGCCGTCGTCCTCCCACCGTAGTGCGCCTCTTCCAGTCATCGCCAGAACCAGAGCCGAAGCCATTTGATGGTGTATGCTATTTGATCAAGATGGATTCATCATCTTTGAATCGTGACCGTCCGATCTTCTTGATCATCATCAGATTGTATCTCAGCCGTCGATCTTCCTTGGTCTTGATTGCCATCAAGATCCGTGCCGATACGATCCATCCGATCTTGATCGTTGATCAACATCCTCATCCAATCAAGGCAAGTATCTTCTTGTACAATCCATTATTCTAGTACAAGCTTTTATTTGAAAATACTGCAAGTAAGTTGTAGTTGTGACTCCCCTTTGGCTTATCCTTTGATGATCTCATTTTACTCCTTATCAATCCCATGATCATAAGAGTCACAACCTTTCATTGATATATTCGTTTCACACCTATTTGGATCCATCTTATCATCTAATTATTTGAACACATGAAATTAACAACACTCTTGACTTGTAGATGCATGTTGTATGATGTATGCGTTGATTTTACCTTCTTTGAGTTGAGGAACAAATGTGACTTGATGATTTGATACATATTACATCCTGATTTGTATCACACAATAATTTAGTGTAGCGCCCCGGATCCCCCTTACCGGACATCTGTGACACTCACCAGAATCTTTGCATTCAAATGCATCTCAACACAGTAATAACACAGAAATTTAAAAAAAAACTTTTTATTGCCAATGAGTAATTACATCGTTAATTACAACCGATATCTTGTTCTTGGACAAGGAGTACAAATTACATCCACTCATTACAACTTTTTACAAATATTTACAGACTCCACTTGTAAAGCTATCAGCTGCCTCCCGGAATGGTAATCGACTGATTACTGCCGAACTTTGCTGAGTGGCCCATCGGCTCCCCTGGGACTTGCTCCTCAGCTTGAGGCTTCTGCTGCGTGACTCTGATATTTCCGCACCTGTTTGAAAGGTAGGAATCGATACTTAAAAGGTGGGAAACGTCAAAGCTGATAATAATAGTGATCCTCTAAACTACAATCACAACCATAATTTTATGCAAAAGGAAAGTGATGTGACAAACAAGGGTTTAATGGAATCGAGTTCTAGTGCATCGGTATGCCATGACCCTATGACTAGATGCAGCAAATCACATGCCAGACTCTAATGCAAGAAAGACTTTGGAAACGAATGCATCACATACTACATACGCCCCCAAATCTAGCAGTCTTTCTCCACAATTTAGGGATTCAAACCCTCGCCATGCACCCTACTTTTGTACTCAACCTGTTCCCAATAGATTGTACGTGCCCAAGGAGGTTGCAGTTGGTCGGTCTAGTTCCGTCACTGCAGTGCCTAAGTGGTGGTCGTGTTTGCCAATCAATACCTGCGTATGGACCTCTTCAGATGCCGCGTTGAATTCGGTCGCAAGACTGTGTAATTCGTATGTCCACCCCTAACCCGGGTAATGGACTAATGTGTTCACCCCTAATCCGGGCAATGAACTGATGTATGTAAGTTCACCCCTAACCCGGGCAATGAACTTGATATATAAAAACCCACGTGCATAGGAACGTGATGGCCTCGAGGGTCAAATCCCCCTATCCTCCCGTTCCTTACTCCGGCAAACTTTGGGAATTAACAGATCGAGATACGAGCCGAGGACTCAATCATGAGTGCCGTAAACGTATCCCTCCAACAGGAAGGTACAACACCGACTATGGTCTGCTAGTACTAATGCAATTACCAAACCCCTAATGCATCACTCTAATCCCAGCCTCACTCTAATCACTTTGGGTAAAAGATAAGATTGCTTTCAAAAACTTGCCTATCGACCTCTGGCCCTGGTGATACCAGTTTGGTTCACTACTTCCCCGGGCATGGAATTGTCCAGCGTCATGGCCTACATTCACCCCTAATCCGGGCAATGAATGTATGTGTTCACCCCAAACTCGGGAAATGAACTTAAATTGAGGGCACGGCTCGGATGTCCTACGCTTCGGTGAAAGTTCACAACTTAGTGTCGACAGATGCAGGGTATCACCTTACCCTAGTGACTAACTCGAGTCACACACCCACTATGGGAGTCAACAAAACCAACAACAGATACCAAACGTCCCCAGACAAGGAGTTTATCAACTCCAATGGTACACAGGGGAAAAGGTCCACACAACCCTAGTCAAACCAAAGACTAAGCAACCTATGGGATTTCTGCCCGACACTTAAAACGTCATAACTCGCTCGATACAACTCCGATTGGGGTGTACAAGCCCAATCCGAAAAGGTAAGAACCTAGGATACAACTTCCTAGTTGATCACAACCTCAAATTCTATCATCTAAGACCTCAAAATGGCCTCTCAAGTCTCAGCATGTGTACTTCCTGTACACGGGCTGCAACTTACCGATAGCATAAAACAATGCTCACTCATCAGAATGCTATAAATCCAAGTTCGATGGAAAGATGTGGATGTCTTCTACAATCTTGTAGTTGGTAAAAAGTCAAAATATGCCAATAGATCTCTGTAAAACACACATTACTCTCAAGTGTACCAAGTCACACACTAAGATTTCCTCAACCAGAGGACCCAGCTCAAATCCTGGTCTCTGTCCAGTATTGCAAAAATCATAATAAATCAACCACTTACTGGAAACACCTCAAATAGGTCTTTTTAGAAAGGTCTTGATGTCTACTACAATCCTCTAAGGAAACACTTCCTCAAAATTTGCTCTTAAGGAGCCTCAATTTTGTCATCTCTACAGGGTGTCAAATCTGACTGAATCCAGCACAGTACATTCCATAAAATCCATCATAAATTCTATGCTAATCCAATAGACACAAAATTTACACTAGAGAAACTAGACTCCATATATAACAACATGCAAAAGGTTTCATGTCCAATGTCTAAGTCTACACTGAGTTCTTCATGTTTTAATTAAGCACAAAAATCATCCTGTTCTTCAGTTACAGCTCTAGCTACTGTTGATAGATCATTTTTAATATGCCTGTAAATTCATCCAATTATTTTCTTTATTTTTCTGTAGAGTCTAGATACATGTGAGAAAACAAGGTAAAAATTTCGTATCAATTTCTTGCTCCAATTAATTATGAAAAATCCAACTATCTCATGTATCACAGTAACCAATTTTTGTTGCTGCCTTACAACACTGTTCCACAAATGGGTTTTATTAAAATACTAAAGAATCTCAGAAAATTCCGAAATAATTCATGAATCCTCTAGCCATATAAAGGAACAGTCTGTAAAATATTAATGATTAGATTCCATGTGTTTTGCTCTTGAGAAAATCTAGAAAATAATATACAGATCAAGATTCCTGTTCTAGTTTCTGATTTCAACTTCCAATCTTCTTAAACATTCATTCTAACTCTTACTACTTCACATGCTTGCAATAAATCAATCAAGAAACAAAAGAAAGGTTTATAGAAACTCCCCACCCTGAGTTGATTGTGGAGTAGATGGTAGCTTTGAGCTTCACTTCCTCAAGAATCACTCCAAGAGCTCCCTCCAAGAGCTCCCTCTTCAAGCTTTCTTCCTTTCTCTCCTTCTCTTCTTTCTTTGGGTTGAGTTCTGAAATTTTCAGAACATGGGAGAAGATTGAAGGGGTTTTTAATGGAAAAGAGTAGGGAAAGAGAGGGGAAACAGGGGGGGGGCCGGATTCTAGGGTAGTAGGGATAGAGTTTAGGGTGGTTTTGGGTGAGAAACCATGGTCTCTAGCCAATGGTTTTGTGGTATAATGGATTGGCTGCCCTATTTTGCTCTTAAATGAGTTCTTAGACGTGAGATGAGAGGTTTATCGAGTGTATACAAGATATACCCATCGTAGTATCATACAATATTATATTTGCGTAGGTGTCGTACCAAAACTAGTGTTTATACCAGTATCGGTCCTTGTCATTCTCGTGCATCTTCTAGAACGCAACCATCCTCATGAGCCACCCCGCAAACCTAACCGCACACCAATGATATAAAATCAAACAAAACACTGCAATCATGTGCACGCATACAGACAATAAACTCAACTAATGCCACAGTTTAGGGATTCAAACCCTCGCCGTGCACCCTACTCTTGTACTCAACCTGTTCCTAATAGATTGTCCGTGCCCAAGAAGGTTGCAGTTGGTCGGTCTAGTTCCACCACTGCAGTGCCTAAGTGGTAGTCGTGTTTGCCACTCAATACCCGCATACGGACCTCTTCAGATGCTGCATTGAATTTGGTCGCAAGACCGTGTAATTCGTATGTCCACCTCTAACCCGAGCAATGGGCTGATGTGTTCACCCCTAAGCCGGGCAATGAACTGATGTATGTATGTTCACCCCTAACCCGGGCAATGAACTTGATATATAAAAACCCACGTGCATAGGAACATGATGGCCTCGAGGGTCAAATCCCCCTATCCTCCCGTTCCTTACTCTGGCAAACTTTGGGAATTAACATATCAAGATAAGAGCCGAGGACTCAATCATGAGTGCCAAAAATGTATCCGTACGACAAGAAGGTACAACACCGACTATGGTCTGCTAGTACTAATGCAATTACCAAACCCCTAATGCATCACTCTAATCCCAGCCTCACTCTAATCACTTTGGGTAAAATATAAGATTGTTTCCAAAAAACTTGCCTATCGACCTATGGCCCTGGCGATACCAGTTTGGTTCGCTACTTCCCTGGGCTTGGAATTGTCCAGTGCCATGGCCTACATTCACCCCTAATCCGGGAAATGCATGTATGTGTTCACCCCTAACCCGAGCAATGAACATAAATTGATGGAAAGGCTCGGATCTCCTACGCTTCGGTGAAAGTTCACAACTTAGGGTCGACAGATGTAGGGTGTCACCTTACCCTAGTGACTAACTCGAGTCACACACCCACTATGGGAGTCAACAAAACCAACAACAGATACCAAACTTCACCAGACAAGGAGTTTATCAACTCCAATAGTACATAGGGGAAAAGGTCTACACAACCCTAGTCAAACCCAAGACTAAGCAACCTACGGGGTTTCTGCCCGAAACTTAAAAGTTCATAACTCCCTCGATACAACTCCGATTAGGATGTACAAGCTCAATCCGGAAAGGTAAGAACCTAGGATACAACTTCCTAGTTGATCACAACCTCAAATTGTATCATCTAAGTCCTCAAAATTTCCTCTCAAGCCTCAGCATGTGTATTTCCTGTACATGGGCTGCACCTTACCGGTAGCATAAAAAACTGCTCACTCATCAGAATGCTACAAACCCAAGTTCTATGGAAAGGTGTGGATGTTCTCTACAATCCTCTAGTTGGTCACAAGTTCAAAATATGCCAATAGATCTCCCTAAAACACACATTACTCTCAAGTGTACCAAGTCACACATTAAGATTACCTCAACCAGAGCACCAAGCTCAAATCCTGGTCTCTGTCCAGTATTGCAAAAATCATAATAAATCAACCACTTACTGGAAACACCTCGAATAAGTCTTGTTAGAAAGGTCTTAATGTCTACTACAATCCTCTAAGGAAACACTTCCTCAAAATTTGCTCTTAAGGAGCCTCAATTGTGTCATCTCTACAGGGTGTCAAATCTGACTGAATCTAGCACAGTACATTCTATAAAATCCATCATAAATCCTATGCTCATCCAATAAACACAAAATTTACAGTAGAGAAACTAGACTCCATAAATAACAACATGCAAAAGGTTTCATGTCCAATGTCCAAGTCTACACTGAGTTCTTCATGTTTCAATTAAGCACAAAAATCATCCTGTTCTTCAGTTACAGCTCTAGTTACCGTTGATAGATCAATTTTTAATATGCCTGTAACTTCATCCAATTATTTTCTTGATTTTGCTGTAGAGTCTAGATACAAGTGGAAAAACAAGGTAAAAATTTCAGATTAATATCTTGATCAATTAATTATGAAAAGTCCAACCATCTCAGGTATCACATTAACCAATTTCTGGTGCTGCCTTACGGCACTGTTCCACAAATGGATTTTGTTAAAATATCAATTAATCTAAATTCCGAAATAATTCATGAATCATCTAAACATATAAAGGAACAATCTGTAAAATATTAATGATCAGATTCCATGTGGTTTGCTCTTGGGAAAATCTAGAAAATAGTATACAGATCAAGATTCCAGTTCTTGTTTCTGATTTCAACTTCCAATCTTCTTAAACATTCATTCTAACTCTTACTACTTCACATGCATGCAAGAAGTCAATCAAGAAATAAAAAGAGAGGTTTAGAGAAACTCCCCACCCTGAGTTGATTATGGAGTAGATGGTAGCTTTGAGCTTCACTTCCTCAAGAATCACTCCAAGAGCTCCCTCTTCAATCTTTCTTCCTTTCTCTCCTTATCTTTTTACTTTGGGTTGAGTTCTGAAATTTTCAGAACATGGGAGAAGAATGAAGGTGTTTTTAATGAAAAATAGTAGGGAAAGAGAGGGGAAAGAGGGGGGACCGGATTCTAGGGTAGTAGGGAAAGGGTTTAGGGTGGTTTTTCGGTGAGAAACCATGGTCTATAGCCAATGGTTTTGTGGTACAATGGATTGGCTGCCCTATTTTGCTCTTAAGTGAATTCTTAGACGCGAGATGAGAGGTTTATCGAGTGTATGCAAGATATACCCATCGTACCAAAACTAGTGTTTATACCAGTATCGGCCCTCTTTAGTCTCGTGCATCTTCTAGAACGCAATCATCCTTATGAACTGCCCCGCAAACCTAACCGCACACCAACGATAGCAAAATCAAACAAAACACTGCAATCATGTGCATGCATACAAACAATATACATATATACATACATATATATATATATATATATATATATATATATATATATATATATATATATATATATATATATATATAAGCATTGTATAATTCGGGGTATTACATTTAGAATCATAATAGTCATTAACCATGCCACTTTTATTTAAAAGAAATCACTTATGCTGCTTTCCTGTTTTTAGTCTGCTGTTTCGACCCCGATAACATCGTAATCTTGACTTAAGTTTTAAACATGAAATGTACACAGATGTCTAGTTTACTGCCCTTTTGACGGAATTGAATTTTGAGTTATAGTTTGTGACTTATCACTGTTTTACTGCTGCTATGTTGTAGAATTCAGATTTATAAATTTGCTGTGTCACTTTGTTTTCACAATTAAATTAACTATGCTACCTTTAAGATGATGACTTGAGATTTTGCATGCTGAGACTAGACACACTATAGAACCTTCCCTAATTATTCTGGAATTAATTAATGAAGTTTCAGACCTATTTCATGTTTATAAACACAATTTTATAAATTCTGGCTGAACACGAATGCTGTGTAGTTTGCTGTTTTGACACAAATTGCTACAACTTTTAAGTATCTTGTTTATATGCACTGGATATGGCAAAGAGTCTAGTTTCTATATTTTTTGACGGTCTATATTTGCATTCCTTTGGTAGCGAGAGTCTCAGTTTTGGTGCAGCAACGTCATACTGTCTAGAATTGATATTTTCCTATGTTTAAATATTTGCATGTTGTTTTTCATATTTTGTGATTTAGAACATGTTCCTTGCATCATATAAGCCCTTGATACGTCCTTGTCTTGTACCGATTTTGTTCTCGTTATCTCTTGATCATATTTTTTGGTAATTATAAGTAACAAGCCGGGGTTAAGGGATAGATCTAGTAGTGTATAATTTTGAAAAGTATACTCGGAAGGGAGCCCGTGTTTCCCGTAATGGTGGCACATGATTTGGATTAAATTTGGATGATTTGGATTACATTTGGATAATTTGGAATACTCGATATGATTTGGTTAATATGATTTGGTTAATATAATTTGGTTAATATGATTTGGATTACTTGATATGGTGCGCCACTGCTTGATACCTGAGTACACAGCCCTGTAGAATCCACTATGAATTCTAAACGTAACTTGTTTGCATGTATCAACCATGTGGTAAAATTTAGGGCGCATGAAGTGCTACATTAGATAAGAGTAAAATAATAGACCTAAGTTGATACTGAGCACATGCATGATTCTGTCTGCCAGTTTCTTGACTTCGTTACAAGTTACCTGATTTGGTTACATGATTTTGATTCATAAGTTTGCATGAACCCATGTCCGTTACTTGTTTTCTGGTTGCAAGTTGTTATTTTTCCGTTCATATATTTATAATTATTTGCATCACACTTGACTTCGTTTTATTTTGTGTTCATTGATTCTTGTCTTTGTTCCTTTGTTATACCTTGGTTCTTGTTCCTTATTATATTTCCATTCTTGTACCCTTGCTTGTACTACTTGCGGTCCGAACTTGCACTAAGGATGTTTGTCTTTGTTTTTCTATTTTTCTTCTGCATGATATATACAGAGTTTGGAGACGAGCTGCCAGAAGAAGTTTGTGAGCTAACGTTCTAGGCTTCGCTTGGGAAAATTTGCTTTAATTATTTTGTATTTGAGTTTATTTAATTCTTGTTGCTACTTGAAACTTGCAACGGGCTTGTAGTCACGATGTTTTACTTTTTGATCCAGATCTTGTATTTATTTGGGAAGTTTATATTTGTTCAAATAATTTATATTGATTAATAATTTATTCATGCATGCGTGGTTGAGTATATTTTGTTATATTTCATATTATGATGTTGAGTCGATCCTACAACTTATGAATGATGAAAATCATTCGCTGGGCTTTGTCACGTACTCGTATTCCGTATTCCTTTTGGGAAGCGGGGCGTGACAGTATGGAACGATGTCCACACCGTTGGACGAGTTGAAAAGAAGATGGAGTTTTCGCGTGTGGCTCGAAGTCCACGAGGAGCACCGAGCCTATGCGCCTTGGCGAGGCATATTTTCGCGAGATGAGGCCAAGCAAAGTTTATTTGATCTTTTGCTTAAGGCTCGAAGTCCACACCGTGCACCGAGCCTATGTGCCTCGGCGAGGCAAGGCGAGTTTCGACCGGGCGAAGTTTATGAAATCTTTTGCGTATGGCTCAAAGTCCACACCGAGCACCGAGCATATGTGCTACGGTGAGGCGAGGGGTGAGGCATCGAAGATGAAGATTTTCGCATGCGGCTCGAAGTCCATGCAGGGGGAAGATGCCAAGAAAAGATGGAGTTTTTGCGTGTGGTTTGATGTCCATCCCGAGTGCCGAGCCCATGTGTCTTGGCAAGACGAGGCAATGAGGTGGCAAAGTTTTTGAAATCTCTCGCGTATGGCTCAAAGTTCACGTCAAATGCCGAGCATATGTGCTTCGGCAAGGTGAGGGTCGAGGCAGCGAAGAAGGAGTTTTTCACGTGTGGCCCGAAGTCCATGTCGGGGAATGAGGCCAAGCGAAGTTTATGAAATCTCTCATGTATGGCTTGAAGTCCACACCGAGTGCTAAGTGTATATGCTTCGGTGAGGCGAAGGGCGAGGCAGCGAAGATGGAGTTTTTGGCTTGTGGCTCGAAGTCCAAGTCGAGGGATGAGGCCAAACGATGTTTATGAAATCTCTCGTGTATGGCTCGAAGTCCATGCCAAACACCGAGTGTATGTGCTTCAGCGAGGTGAGGGGCATGGCAGCGAAGATGGAGTTTCTGCGTGTGGCTCGAAGTCCACGCTACGGGACGATGCCAAGCAAATTTTATGAAATATCTCGCGGATGGCTCGAAGTCCACGTCAAGGGCCAAGTGTATGTGCTTCGGAAATGCAAGGGGTGAGGCAGCGAAGATGGAATTTCCTCGTATGAATTGAAATCCATGTTAAGGGACGGGGCCAAGCGAAGCTGATAAAATCTCTAGCACCGAGGACGGGAAGCAAATTCGATATTTCCTTTCAACAGACTAAATGGAGGTAACAACTGTAAATACTTCATTCATTCAACTGCTATATATCATCATCAAGACGTCAATGAAAAATGCACATAAATCAGCAAGACACATTAACCTACATAAACTGCCCTTTTGTCTGAATATATGATGGCTATTACAAACGACAACAACATAGGGCTATCCACCATCACGAATCAATAAGTAACAATACAATATCGAATACAATTTTCCCTGCAATAGAAATTAACCAACTCAGAAGAACTGATACGGGGCCGTATTCTGAGGAACCATCAAAGTTATGCAACACGTATATCAAAATATTTGATAGATGTTAGTTCCACAGTGACTAAACTACTCGTGAATTTATTGTACTCCTCAAAAAAGATTTGGGCATTTGCATACTAGACTACTAATATTGGTAATTAAACACAAACATCAACATTTTGTGTACTTAAGACTTTAAAGTAAAATCAAAATCAGAGAAATCTAGAATTGATTGTTAACCTTCATAAGAGTTTTGTAGTGATTCAAACGACTTGAGCACTACTAACTGAAGTAGCGCTATTACCTGATGAACGATGAGTCCAGAACCATATTCCTCTTTTAATGCCTGCAATAAGTTTCAGAATTACAACAAGGATAATGAAGTATTTGAAATCATTTTGCATATGAAACTACATGCAAGAAAATGTAGCCAAATAAATTAAATTAAAGACTAACATTTACAAGCTGTAAAATGAATAGTGTGAAATACTTGAATTTGGAATTCTCTCTACTGATACTGGCCCTTAATTCCTGCAACTTCCTGCAAGAAAATAGCATAAGATTTGTCAAATGGATTGGCAATTAGGACTTCACTAAGCTGTGAGCAAAAGGCACTAGCAAAGTCAGATATTATCTTTGAGTAATCCATGCTTCTGAGAAGGTCAGAATTAGTATACTGTTGACCTTGATGTGCATATGATCATTTGTAGATCCTGCATCCATGGTTAGCAACAAGCACAAAAACAAACAGAGAAAGAAAGAACTAGGAAACATCAATCCAAACATAAAATCCCTCAAAACAAGTTTGTTACACGAACATCCATCATAAGATTCACAACACAAAATCCATCCAAAATAACCGATAGAAAAATAAAACAAATGTCCCTCCATGTTGTCACCTTCAAAAAATATATATAGAAAAAAATTAAAATTAATTGAAATTAATTTGCATAGAAAGTAAGATTATGAAAAATACTAAGATTATCTTATACCAATATTGTGAAATGATAAATAACCATCATCTAATTGTTCCGAGATATATTCATCAAACTCATCATCACCTTAAGAAAAAAATAAAAATAAAATAATGTTTATGTAAAGAAACTAAAAATTCTTACAAGTGGTGTAACATTGTTTGAATCTCGTCATACCTGGAGTTGTTGGTATAAGAGTCATATATTTATCACCAATCCTCGCATCTTCATTGGCCAAATCATTAGAAAATAGTTCTACTCTGGATGTGACAAAATTTACACACAATAGAGATAATTAGATAATGATTTATAAATGCATGCAAAAAAATAAAAATAAAATAAAATTAAGAGTATTGTAATCACCTTCATCCTCTGCTTATAGCCAATATTGAGTTAATATCAATGCATCAATTGTTTCCTTCTTCATTCGGCTTCTGTGACAACGGATCACACGACCACTAGTATTAAAGGTGGATTCGGAAGCTATAACTACCTTTTTGTTTTTTTCATTTTTCCCTTCATCGTAATATTTTATTTGCATTTTTTCCTGATCATCTTAATTAATTTTTCTTCATGGACTACTCTTTTTCTTCTTGTCGGGCTATTTTCTTGTTGATCCTATTTTTATTTGATTGTGATTATTTTAGTTGATCTATATTGCCTATAAATCCATCTCTTTTTGAACCTAAAACCCAATTACAACTATTTCTAGACCCAAACCCATTATTATTGGATCCTAGCCCATTAACCCAAAAACCTAATTGCACTTTATAGATAATACCCTATTGCAAACCCTATAAACACAAAAACTCAAACCCTAAACCTAGCCGTCTCTCTCACTCCTCTCTCATCCTGTCAGCCGACCAACTCCCTCTTCCCGCCCAAACCTCCACCCTCCGGCGATCCCTAATCGTTGAGCCTTTCCGCTAGCGCCGCCAATGCCCAGTCGAGCTACCCTCGACTGTGACCCCTGCCCTCTGCTTCTCTTCTTAATCATCAGCGCCTGTCGACGCTGTCCGACTCTGACCAGCAACGCTGACGTCAGCCCATGTCATCGAGTCGCCTTACTGTTGCCGCCCTTTGCTGTTGCCTCTCTTTACTGTTGTTGCTTGATTTCTTGTGCACGTAGTGTGCACGTAATTCTCGTGGGTTCGTGTGTTCGTTGCTCCGGGACTCTCATCTCGTTATTCTTTGGTATTCGAATTAATTGTCTACAAGGCAAGTCATTTTTTCTCTTGGATTGAATATTGTATCAAATTCAAGTTTTTTCATTGAAATTCTTGCAAGTAGATCCAATCGTTCATCGTATCGTATGCTATTGTTCCTCTTTCGTTGAGTATATTGAGGGTTTACACGAGCTAACCCAAATATTCTCGACATCGTGCCTTTGTTGACTCCAAAAATTGAATCTTTCATGAATTCATGTAGTATTGATAGTAGGATTTATTCATACAAACAACACACAAATAATTTATCGTAGAATTAATTGCTAGGTTGTGAGATTGGATGATCGATTCATGTTTTGTTGTTGTTAAATTATTGTATGTGTGTATTCTTATTGATGTTTATCATGATATTATACCTACCATACTGATTATGAAGTTTATTGACTAATTGGATTGGAACCCATCATGTTAGATCGCTTTATTTTATGAAATCTATTGAAATTCTATATATTTGTTGTCTGTCTGGAATTTGGGAGACATTTTCGACCTAGTATTTGACATCAAAATTAATAACTTTCTGAATAAGAGTTGTAGCTTTATGTCTCTAGTTTCCATAACATCTAAGATCTTTAAATTCCGAGTTGTACTGCAAAAGTTATGATTATTTTACTACTACTGTATTTTATTTTTCCAGAATTTCAGATTCATGTATGTTTTCATATTTAAACTATTAAAAAGCCAAATTAATGTTAGAATAATGCTCTGATAATTTCCAGAATGATAGTTAACATGTTTAGGAGTCTAATGAATATTTTTGATGAATTTATAATTGAGTTTTCGCTGATTCTAAAGATATAACAACTTGATGTCGATTTTCAGTCAGAACATGTAATCTGTAAAGAATGTTGTATTTGACCTAGCTACTGTTGTCAGATTTTATATTTTAAAAATGTATTGGAATCGTGTGGAAGTCTAGTTTCCAGAATTTCTGACGGTTTTAGTTTTCGATTTCTGTATCAGCGGAAAAACTGATTTTTGTAAAATGACCTCTTGCTGTCCAGAAATTCGTTTTACAAATTTTCTCAATATAAGTATATATATATCATTGTATTGCATGAATTGAAGTGTATATGTTGCATTTCATGATCCTAATGTGCTATTGTCACCATTCTATTTTGCTTCATCCAAGTTATCATCCTATTGTTCTCCTATTGTTACTGTCGTTCATCCAATGTCTCTAAATTGCATAATGTATTGTTTGCATCAATAAAATAATTAAGAAGCCGAAGTTTAAGGGATTGACTGGAGTAGTTGATGATATAGTGACTGTACTCAGAAGTGTGGACCTTGTTTCCCAAAAAAATGTGTGTCGGCTAGTGTTAGCATTACTGATTTATTGTTGGATTACTGACTACATTATCCCAATTTATCGTGTATTGTTTTAGTGTTATTGTGCCGGCCAGTGTGCACCAATGTTGCAATTAATGTTATCGTACCGTGTACATGATCTATGGAATCTTTCACTTAAGTCAAAACAAAATTGATTGTATGCATCGAACCTGTAGTTATGGTATGCAGTAACACGTGCATTAGTTAGGATTAAAACGATTAATAAACTTAAGAATTAACACAACATCGACATTGCATATTGTACATCATTGTTTCTATTGATATCGAATATTGTGTTTTTGACATCGACCATTGAACATTGTTATCGAATAATGAACCATTGTTTATAACTATTGCATTGATTCTCATTGATATTGATTATTGCTATCGTCCCATGTTATTGATTCTCATTGATATTGATTATTTCTATCGTCCCATGTTATTGATTCCTATTGATTTATTGAATTCATTGTTATATCGTTATTCTATTGTTTCCTTACTTTCTCTACTTGCTGTCCATGTGTAATACCCTGATTTTTCAAATATATGAAAGATTATTTATTTTTACATACGGTATGCATGTGTAGTATGTTGACCATTATTTCTCAACATGATGAATAAAGAGTATTGTTTTCTATAAAGCATTTTCCTAAAGCCCAATGTTAGTTTGCTTATTTTTCTTTTAAAATATTTATTTTGGCCCAATTAATTTAAGCCCATGGTTTAATTCTTTTATTTTTGCAACTTGTATTGTGTAACACCCTCTTTTTTATAAGACTTGTTATGAGTGTACAAGTTTTATTAGTGTGGCTTGTGCTTACACGTGCACTCCATGTACACGTGCATAAGCACACACTTCTTGGCCGGATTGTGGAGAAGTGGGATCAAGTCATGGGTAGTTTTGTAGAGTGTGGATAGTTATTTCAACCTCCTAGTCCATCCTAGCCCTTGATCCTACAACTCCCTAGTGCATCCTAGCCCTCCATCTCACTCAAATTGGTGTATAAATACCCCCCTCTCCTTCATTATTCCTCTTACACTAAAATCCTATTGCAAGAGAGTATATTGTGAGAGAGTTGTGCGTGCTTTTTCTGTGGAGGCCGAGTAGCACTTCTGGAGTTTCGGCGTGGAGCAAGGAGCAAGAAGTCATCCATTTCATTAAGGAGTTTCCTAGATTTCGATTACTTTCGTCAATAAGGTTGGTTCAATTTTCTTTATTTCTGACTAGGAAATATATGGAATTGAATAATGATGCATGAAAAATGATTAATGAGAGTACACTTTTAATTGGAAAATGATCTATTGATTGATTCATGTATGGATGGGAATTTCAGGTGACTCTATTGGTAAATGACATTGTAGAAAGAATTGAAAATGGTCTGTGCAGTCGACTGTCCAGGGGACAAGTCGACTGGTACGAGGCGATTGTTTTTCATGATTTCTAAATTAGAATCCTTATTAAGACTAAAGATTTATTGTATGCAAATAAAGGGATAGATCGATTGCTAGATCAATATTCTCCATGTGGTACACAACCTAGAAAATATGAATGATTGATAAATGAGAAACTGGAAATGACATATACAGTCGACTGAGAATGTTAACAGGCGACTGGCCTATTGAAATAGAATATGAACAGTTCAAAATTCTATGAAACGATGCATTTTAATATGATGTCTAGAATGTTAAATTGAGATTAGCATTTACCTCTGACAGTAAATGACGAGTAAATGAAAGTGCATGCTTAGTAATTTCTTGAGAAGAGAAACATTAGTTATGTGTTATTTACGCTAAATCGAAATGATGTTATGATGAGAATTACATGCTATGTTGACACGAATTTAATGTGATATGGGTAATGAAGTACAGAAAGAGAGATAATTCCTCAAAGTGAAATTTAACCTGTTCAGTCGACCGAATGCTTGAAGGAGTCGACTGTACCGAACATGATAAGTGTATAATTGAACTACACAGTACAGACGACTGATTTGTGGAACAGTCGACTATTAACTATATGATATTTTTAAATGTGGAAACTACGGAACAGCCGACTGACCATGTGCAGCAGTCGACTCTTCCGAGTGTTATTAATGAACTGTATTTGACTGGCTAAGTCGACTGGTGGAGTTCCAAGTCGACTGTCCAGAGTGCTTTTTGGTATATCTGAAATCGTATGATTTGTTTGTGGTAAAGATTGTGAATCTTGATATTGGTAAACTCTATTGTTCTTGCATGATTGTACATGAAGTAAATCATTTATTGCGAATTATGAGAATTAAATGTATATGGAAGCTATGACATGAAAAAGAAAATCTTTGAGATCATGAAGTGAACTCATGAGTTGGAAATGCTCAGATTTTATAAATTGTGAATTTGAATTGAAATGAAAAGAGTAGCTAAGTCTCCCCCAGCAATTGAAAGAAATGAAATGAGAATTTGAAATGAAAGACCAAGGTTGGTCATGTGAATAAATGAATAAGTCCGGTTGAGTGGAGAGGCTAACTCTAGAGCTTTGATTTTTATTCATGATTCTAATAAAAACTAAGGATTTAGCACATAGTGGAGATGTGATGAAAGTAGGAGAAAAACATGAGTGAGAGCCATTGGGTAGCGGCGAGAGCGTATCCCAGGAATTCCCATGATGAGTCTGGGTGAGGATTTGGCTCCAGAGTACCGTCCCAGTGGTGATGCTCGTGGGATGTTCGAAGACTACGGGTGGTGTCATGTCTACGGTGAGAGCTGAATTACCACAGGATGTCTGCATGATGAGTCATGTCAGCGATGGGATTCCTCCCAGAGTGCCTAGGCATGAGTTCGTAGGTCAGAAGACATCTAGGATACTTACCGTAGTTACAGTAGTAGAGTAAGTCATAACGAGGGATTGAACCCTACAAAGATGAAGAACGATTAAGGGCTTGCCCTCGGACCTATGTAGTATGGGATGCATAGAATCCGAACAAGTGCGCATTAGTGTCATGTAACATAAATAAATGCATTAAGGACTAAGTGCACAATCACAACACGACATCAATAGGGTAGTCCCTTTAGTTTGGAATGTGACAAGTTTGTGTTTGTTAAATATGAAAAATTGAGTTATACTATTTCCGGCATAGAGAGGATGGCCGTGTATAATGTTCGTCGGTTGAATAAACTGACGTACCCACAGTCTTATATGCAGGTATGTTAATGATTAAAGAGGAACTAATGCTTAAGGATTCATTCAATGTTGATGTATAATTGTTTTATTGTTGTAAATTCTACTTCCGCTGTGCAATGTAAATGTAATATTGATGTAAACTCTGATGTAAAAAGAAAAATTTAAATTCCTTGTAATGTTGTACTAAAGAAAGTGAAATGATCCTGTAGAACATCTCGAATTCAGTGTATTTGGAATTCGGGGCATTACAGAGTGGTATCAGAGCCACGCTTTCTACGCTTTCCTGTTGGTACAAATTTATAAGGAACAACACCCTAGAAGTGGACATTAGAGTGTGTGTCTGAGTTTGGAGATTTAAATGTAATTGACTTACATTTGTGTTGCTCTATGACTTATGCTCCTTCCTCTCTATTTCTAAGATGGCTGATCACTTCGACCCTGCTGGAGATGATGACTGGCATATTATTGAGGAAGAGTACCATCCTGGATAGGCTGATTCCGAGGATGAGTATCACCCTTGGCAAGCAGATTCTGATGAGGAGGAGTGGCCTGAATCTCGAGAGATTACCCCACCTCCAGACTCGTC